>CM059599.1:225920003-227120003 GCA_030412105.1 Cyclura pinguis | reverse complement strand
CTTTGTAACTGTTTTCTACGTATATCTGCATATCTCTCAAAAAAACAAGTGGGTTATGTGCAACGCAGAATAATAAACAGGACCAGAAACCAATAAAATTAACACATATTTCTGAATTGTGAAGAATTATCCCATAAAAACAATGGCACAAAAAAGGTAGAGAAGCACACTAGCGCCAACTAAACTTTGTATTGGGTAACTCAATCCCAGCATTTGAAATTCATTAAAATTATATTGGTGTCAAACTTCAGGGAAGTATCTGGTTTTTTTTGTCCTGGGCCAAACTTATGCTTGGTTCCACTATCAACAGCACTACATGTGAAATTAAAAATTTGCAAGTCACTCTGGAAGCGTTTTTGACTGAAGAGTAGGCCATAAACACTCTAAATAAATAAGTAAGAAATACATGCAATGGTGGAATCACACTAAAGTGGTGCTAACTGAGGACCACACAGGCTATGTCTTTACTGAGCTTGGTCTGCTTGATCATGGTGCTATTCTGAGCGCTGCCCACCTCTGTAAGCCCAGCAAACAAAGCCTAAAGATGGGGGTGGACAACCTCAGCAGGACTGAGCACCCATTTTGTGCCCCAAGGACTCTGCGGGGCTTTGTGGACTGCCAAAAACGGCCAAAAAAGGAGCAAAACACCAAATCGCAAAAACAAACCACATAAGGTGCAAAAAGTCCCCTTCTGATTTTTGAAAAGTTAGTATATTTTTATGTTAGTGAAGGTACCCCTGCAACCTATTTCTAAGAGCTTCCAAGAGAGACAACTCACTATTTTAACTGGCCAGGAAAAGATGGCTGGGGGGGCCTGTAGAGTGATTGAAGGCTGCAAAACCAAACACTTTCCCCACCTCTGGCCACAGGTTTCACGTGGTATTTTGATCAAGCAACACAGCAGACCAGAAGCCTATGTCGATCTCATTTGGTTCTTCTGCTTCAATTAAGACCATCTTTGATGCCAAGCAAACAATACAATTCTACTAAAAATACAAATGATACAAATTCTACTAAAATAGATTTTCCTGAGTGACAACTACATCAAAGCCCAAATATTACTATATAAACGCTTTCTCATTACATTTCAGCAATTAATTACTTAGTTCTATTACTGTCATCCCTTCTATGCCTTTATAAAATGTTTCATAGTTCTCTTAAGATCTGTAATATCCCTTTCTTAAACTGGGGCTTTGGGAAATTTTCCTACAAAAGAAAACCCAGAAAATAAGACCATGCAGTCTAAAGGAAGTTGTAGTAATTGTGTGTCATATTCCCTTGGCAACCATAAGGAATTTCCAGTAGGCGGTAATGCTCTGTGTGGGTGCAACACACAGAATTTCCTAGCAAGTCTTCCTATTTGCCTTGGAAGGGGGTTCCCATGGAAAAAAAATTATACTGTTTCAAAAAATGATTCTTGTTACCCCAATTACAAACAGTGAATTCTCTCTACGCAAGACCAGTAAAGCAACACAGTTGAAAGAAGAGCTGAATATTGGACCTAAACAGTCAGGTAGATGAACACTTGCTATTTCATAAACAGACAAGTTATATCATTTATGATATGGCCAATTCTCTTTGTTTCTCATTGCCTTGGTTCTCTTCCCCCTGGTGAATTAAGAATATGAATTACACACAACACCAACTAAATGTGTGCGCATATTTTGTTGATCTCCTCTAAATTCTTTTTTTAAAAACAAACAAACAAACAAAGAAACAAACCAACCATTTAGATCCCATCTACCCTAAGCATATACAATTATGTGCCTACACAGAGAAATTTTTATTAGGGTCCAAGGATTCAACTAGGAAACAAAAGAGCTCTGCTGAATATGACTACATATTTCTTCTAAGCAGTGGCAGCTGGTGAATTCCTTGTCAGTGGGACACTTATTCCAGAGGGTCTCCAGTCAGGATGAAAACTTCAAAGAGATGTGCAAAATGCTGAACCTATTTGGGAGCTGGGGTCAACACCTTGGATAGCTCTTTTAAAATATGAACTCAAACCCAGAACAGATTTCCTGTCCCACTGACATGGAAGCCACCAACTGCTATTGCTTCTAGTGGGAAATGTTTGACTGTCCCGATGTTTCAGACTTCAAATCCCAGAAGTTCCAGCCAGTATGGCGAAAGGTAATATGGCCAAAGTGCAAGCTATAGTCCAAAACATCTGAAGGGGACAATGGTTCCCAACATCCGCTCCATACATCTGCTTCTGAGTTGTGACCCCTTTCCAAATCTGAAATTTATATTTCACTATAAAACAAGAAATGCAATTGGGTCAAATAGCATTTCAAGCTCCTTTCATTTGTGTCAAGAACTCAAGATTTGGTAGGGAGATGTTACAAGAAAGAACAGATGGGTGACAAAAAAAAAAAAAAGGGAAGAGAAAATAAGACTAACCTAACAGATGTAGTCTTTGCACTCTTTCAGAGAACACCAGTAACCAGGACTAGAAGAGCTTTTTTACGGCATTGTGATAAGTTCTTCAAGAACTAAATTTAGCTCAGAAGATGGTAATCAAATCAACAGACAAACAGATAGGATAACTGTTAATTTCCTCTGAAGAAGATTGTTTGTAAAGAGACTGATTCTGAATGTCATTTTGAATGGACATGTGGTTTCCTTAAAAATTCATGAAGAGTTATTCAAGCCATATTATTCAGAAATTTAATACACAATATGCTACTGTTCTGCCCAGTCTGCATTCTAAAGCAGATGATGTTTTGAAGGCAAACAGCATATAAATACAAACCAAATGTCTGACAAGCAGTGGCTTCAAATTATGCAAATACAACGTGATCATAAGATGAATAAGAATGCTGCCTAATGCCTACTATTACAAAATGACTCAGACAGATGTTTCAAATGGAAAACCCTGTCCTCTCCTTGTCCATGCCAACAGGGTGTTTCCCACACCCTATTTGCCTGCAGCACATACAGTTTTAGATCTAGAAAATTAGAAGAGACAGAGAAAGATCTTAATTTTTCAGCTACAGTTTTTAACTTCAAGGCTCTTTAATTTTGCCATCACAAGACCTCCCTAACTAACCACCAGTTCATCTAGACATGGTAATTTGTACTGAATATTATGACACCATCCCAATGAACCACCTTTAGATAATTTAAAGTAATTTAAGTATCAAATGCCCTGGTAACAGACTGACATTTGAAACTTCTGATTTTCAACCAAGGAGGTTGCTTCGATTCACAACTTGAACTATAGCCTCCTGCAGCGGCTCTTTTTGATCTTTAGCATGCTTTCTTGCTTCCTGGTGGCAGGGGTAGAAGTTGTGACAAGGCAGTAGTAAAAGACAAGGAACTTCAGGAAAGGCAAGTGGCAGCTCAGGACTCCTACAGATAGCTTCCCTGAGAGGAAGCGGAAATGAACATAGAAACAGTTTACTACTGCTACTCTTTAAGGTCACCCATCTGCTTGCTGCCTGGCTGAATTAAACATAAAGTAAAGACAAAGGCAGCACCACAAAGGCCAATGTGGCTATATCTACCACTTCAGACAAACTGGCTGCACCTATGCTGTTGCAGAATGGGGCTGTCCCTAAAAAAAGGGAGGGTTTTGGGTTTTTTTAATAAGGAAATGGCTAGTTCCCATTTACATTGAGAAAAAACCTTTGTATATGAAGGTGCCAGGTCAGACTATCCATGTAATTCAGTACTGTCTAAGCAAGGTCCTTTTAAAGACCAGATTTCAGGTAATGAACCCAGAACACGAAGCATGTGCTCCACCTATGAATTAAGGCCCATCAGAACAACACAGATGATTCTCCAAGCAATGCCTACTTTATGGATCAAGAAGTCCAGGTTCTCATGACAGCCCCACTACCCAGAGAACCTTTTCCAAGGAGCATAGTATCTGTGGTTGCAGCAGGAGGGGCATGTAGGGAATCACATGCCAGCCCGGTTTACATTGCCAAGTGGGATTCAACCAGCAAAATGCCTGCACAAAATCCTTTGCAAAAGACTGCTCCTGCCCACTCTGATAGGCAAATCATCAAATCATCAGGTAGGGCAAAAGAAAGTCTGACATCAACAAACAAATCTCATGTCACGGCTCCCAAATCTTTCAGGACAACAGAGAGCTCATTCTCTTCTACAAGATATCTTAGTAAAACTCTAAATACAATCGCAGAAAGTTCATTTCTTTATCTCACGACAACACTTCACATCACAGGTGCAGGCTTGTGGTGGAACCCAATGGACTTTATCAGAAACAGAGCCGAGAGGAAATATGTTTGTTCCTGGGGCTAATACTGTGTCAGATACGGGAAGCCAAACTTCTCCTTGTGTTGTACTATGCAGGGAAGGAGATATGCACAGAAGTGGCCAGTTGGTGCATTATGAGCATAGGGAACTTTACTGCTCCGCCCATCATAACTTCACTGAAATGTTGAGGAAAGTCTAGAGAGGAAGCTCACACATGCACTCCACAATCTCTCATAGAAGGACATGTATAATAGCGCACATGAGTTGAAGCTAATAACCTGATTCATTATAATATGGGCTGCACAGTACAAGCATGCACAATGAACAGAAAATATCCAGCAACTTTTTACCCCAAAACATTCAAGCTATACTCAAAACATAACAGCAACAAGCCCCAAATATTGTTTTTTATGTACCAGATGAAGTCACAACTGTTGGGCTAAGAAGTTTTCTGGCTGATCAGCAATCCTAAAGCAAATCAGATACCACCTATCTTGGACTAGGAGCGGGTAAAAAATTACACTTTCAAACATTTTGTTCATTTAAAAAAAACTGCAAGGAGGAAACACGCAAACCAGAGAAAAAGATGCTGACAGACTTCTCTCTACTGGTCATAGTTTTCCCCCAAGAAGGGTTTTTGTTTGTTTGTACACAGTGATGATTAATCCATGGCTATCTTTTTCTGTTGTATGTGTGCATCTATCTGTATCTGTCATCTTGCCAATTTTTTTCCCGTGTAACTGTCCTCTTTCCCAAATATCTCAGAAAATTCTGAAGTCTGCTATCCTGAGCACCCAGAAGTATAACATTACTCTTAACAAATTATATTTACATGTACTGTGGCTATCTTGTTCTTACACAGGTAGCATTATCCAGATAATTAGTAGAGACTGGCTTGGCAAAGTATGCTGAACTAAGGATTTCCCCCCTCCCTGAAAAATTATGCTATGCATCATTCAAAGTGTTGCTTTACTTTTTAATTTTATTGCTGAGACTTTAAAGTGCATCTTTTAATTGCAGTAATTGTTTTGAATATTTTAATTAAAAATCCTATTAAGATTCTGAAAGATAATATTTTTTAAAAAATCAAATAAAGACTTCTGTGATTTTACATATCATGTGTCCAGCAGATCTTGCCACTCAGAATTTTAAGGAATAACATAAACAATTCATTCCTCATGAAGAATCTGTCTGTCTGTATGACCCTTTCGGCAATCACCCATATTAGCCAGACTGAGCAAAAAAAGCCTGACAAAGAAGGAACAGCACATTCTTGCTCAGTATAATAACTGCAAGTACTCAGTGCAATGTAGCTGGCTGAAAGAGCTCTAAAACTTTCTTCTATAAATAGTACCATATCCTCTCTTTTATACCGTAATATTTTTTGCAATGCAACCAGCATCCTGTTTTTCCTGTGTAGTAAAAGAAGCTATGTAATTAAATTGCAAGCTTTGTGTGTAACAGTTTTCAAAAACCACATCCAACCTGCACCCTCCAGGTTTGCAAGTGTTTTATTTTTGGGAGTACTTTTTGCTGAGCTGCCAATTCCAGCCTTATTTAAGTGGAATGTATCCTCTCCATCTCTCATATACAGAGTCTCTCCACTCTCTCTCTCTCCTCCATACTTATTCACCTCTAAATTAAAGATACGTCCACATCATCTAATTATCGCAAGATCGGTAGAACTGGAATGGTACTCGCCATACCCAGTAATTCTTTCCTATGTCCATCCGCCCACTCTCCCCCTACACAAAGAGTTAATACCATATTAAACAAATACAAATATTTCTCTGATTAGTTTGGACTCGCCTTCCAGCTGTGTTGAGGAAGGTTAGTTTGGGCAAATATCTTACTCAACAATTGCTCTGCCTACTCCTTCCACTATTATATGTCAAAGAACTGTACCTTATAAAAAAAAGAGTCAATTAAAAACAACACTTTCCCCTTAAAAGCTGCATAGGAATACCTATGTTGGTGGTACTGGTGATAGTGTATGCCTTCAAGTCATTTCCGAAACATAGAGACCTTAAGGTGATTCTATCATGGGGGGGGAGGGGCATCTTGATGAGATTTGTTCAGAAAGGGTTTGGCACTGCTTTCCTCTGAGGCTGAGAGAGTGTGGCTGGGTGTGCCTTCCTCTGAGGTTGAGAGTGACTGAGGCTGAGAGAGTGTGACTCGTTCAAGGTCACCCAGCGGATTTCCATGGCTGAGCAGGGATTTGAATCCTGGTCTCCCGAAGTCCTAGTCTAAAAGCACTACACCATGATGGCTCTTTCTAAGAATACTACTTCAGTCAAATATTATGTGTGCATGTTTATTTTCACAACCTGACAGAAAGGATTACTTCCATTATACGTAAAGCTATCAGCACTATCCCACAATAATGAAAAGGAGTAGCAAGGCTTTGTTTTTGTTTTTTTCCTATTAAATGCTAAGCACTGCAAAGGGCTCAAGAAATTCTTTTCCAACAACCTGCAGAAAGCACACACAGACCTCCTTTACCTCATCCTCTCACCCGGTTCTGTCAACCAGAATTCAATTTCTAAAAGTTCTCTGCTACATCTGTGCCTAACAATTCCCACATGCCAAACACAAAGCCAAACAGTGCTGTGGGGGGTACGTGTGCACATGATATCCAACTATTACATGTGTCACTGAACAGTAATTTATGAATACATAACATCATTTTTATTCTGACTGGAGACTGAAGCTGACTCCCAATTTCAATATCTGGTTTTATGGCTGGCAGCAGCTATGACTATACCCATGGTTTGGCAAACAGCCCAGTATCAGGACACTGGAACCTCATTAATAGACCAGCAATATCCTTATCACTTGTTACTCATACACAAAAGGAATGAAATTAACTTTACCTTTAATCCGGAATTAATTTTACTAGACCAGATTCTAGATACAACACCATTGCCCTGTCAGCAGCAGCCCAGAACAGTCTCATAACCAGTTTCTACTTACCAAAAAAATAAACAGTCTAAATTGAGAAGTATTGGTGTAAGTGATAAGAAAAGTGACATGCAGCACAGTTCTATGCAAGCTTTCTGAAAAGTCAGTCTCTGACCTAAATCCTATTGAATCAATAGGATTTATCTATGATTTACTCATTCAACAACTGACTGAATGAGTCAATCCTATTTAGAACTAACCAGCAACACACCAGCCAATGTCTGTTCAATGCAGCTCACCTAACTTTCTGGAAAGTACCTGGAATTATTGCTTTAATATGTCATAATAAAGATCTAGCAGATTCACAATGTCTGGCATCCGTTGGTTAGTAATTAATTCTTTTTCTCAATAACTACAGTGTTACTACAACACATTATGAGTGTAACTTAACAAGAGATAACTTCTCTTCTTCAGTCTGAGATTTTTTTTTTTTACTGCTGTTATAGTTATGGGACTATGGCATCACTAAATAGCAGAGGAAGAAGATCACACAGTTTAAATGGTGGCTGGTACTATGCCTTGTGCTCCTGCCTTGTAGTCTGTTGTAAGTGTCGAAGAAAAAAAGAGATGGACAGGAGGACAGTGTGTTTTGTACCACCAGCCAATGGCTTGTATCATTCAGGGAGATCTTTTTAAAAAGTAATTAAAGCAATTATTTTACTTGCACTTGAGAAACAGGCGATATTTTTAGGAGTTGAATCTGTAATGTGGGTATACTTAGAACTGCAAATTTAATACTGTTTAAAAGTTACTTTCCAAGCTTTGCACTGACTTCTCAGTGACACATGAAAGCTTAATGATCAGCTGATGGCATCATCTGGTAAGCATCTGGATCTTGTATTCATTCTTTTGGAAAGGAAATAAAAGAATCAGGACATAGCTAAAATCTGAGGGGTGCAATGTGGCAACAAAATGTCAAGACAAAGCCATCTGTTTCATGTCAGAAACTCAAATGCCTGAATATAAAAAAGTAAAGAGCATTAGCCACATTGAATGTTTGAAGATATAAACACACTCATGCATACAAAAGACCTCTGTGTACTTTCTGTGTACTGTGTACTGTGTACTGCCCATGTACCAATTCTGACTATATCTCAGATATAGACCAGGTAAGATAAGCCTGAGATAATACACACTGCCAGATACAGAGTCCATGAAGTAATGAAGGAATGGGAATACATGAAACCATTGCTTACTAGCAATTATTTGCCAAGAATTCACATCTACTTGTAAACACAAAATTGGAGACAGGTAGTATGGTAAACAAAAAGCCACTGTGGAAATGCATCAGTTAATCTATTCTTAAATTCAACATTATTCAACTATACACAGTGTTGCAGACGTGGGAAAGAACATGTGTAGAAGAATTCCAAAAACCATTGTTTAATATATGCCTGTCCAAATTTGTGCCATCTCAAAGAACCCATACATCTTTAACATTATGTCTTTTCAGTATTTTCAAAAAACAACTAAGACCTGATCCACAATCTGCTAGGCAAACCCGGATAACCAAAGGGCCTAGCCCAGATAACCTTATCAATTCAGATTCTTGAATCTTGAAGTCATGAGAAGGAACATAAATCATGATCAACGAAAAGAAAAATAATGACTCTATGTTGCCTTGTGATTTGAGCTCTTACAAACTTGAGCAGAAAGATGGTGGAGGGATTAGCAAGTATTCTTGCTAACAGATTACACAACAAAGAAGTATGCATTATATATAAAATGAACTTCAGGTGGCACCTCTGTTAGATAAATGGCATCATTCCATTGTGAAAGAAACATACCTGAAAGGCATTAATGTATTTCATTGCAGCATTCATTTCGAAATGATCATGCAAAAATCTCAGCACTTTCCTCCTAAAAGCAAGCTGAGTTTCTGTCACTGCACCAAGGCAATGCCTTGCATAATAGGAAGGGGGAAATGAAAAGAGCAAAGTTTCAGAGCTGTCACAAAAGTGAGCTTTCATCAGGGAACCCAGCCTCTAGGTACTGAGTAAACTTTTCAAGCCCTGCCCACAGACCACACAAAGCCCATCTATGACTAGCCTGCAATATTTCAAAGGGTGACTCTTCAACTGTTCCATGAAAAAGCCATGATTTCCAAATGTTTACAATAATGCCATGAACAAATTTGCTCTGGGTTGAGTTTTAGCAAATGAGGGATCTTCCGCCACCACCTTCTGTGCTTTTGTTGGCTGCTTTTTTGGTGGAAGAAATGGCAGTAAAAAAGAGCAGCCTGTTTGGAGGATAAAAAAAGAATAAAAACCCAGAGATAAACTAGGATAAATATAGAGAGCAGAGAGAGACAGGGATGTTCTCCTACGCCAGGTAAATTGTAGGTTTTCCTTTTCATTAAAAAAAAAAAGGCGCATTTCTCATGCTTGCAAAGTTCTTATGATACATTACATCTATTCATAGCTGCAATAGGCCAGTTACAGCAGTCAAGGCTGGAAGATCAGGATCAGGAAAATAGGTTTTAATGCTTGCACAACCATGTGGGAGGAGGATTTCTCAACATGACGATAAATATCTCAGTTTCATTTAGTGTTTAGCCACTCAGATAAACAGAGAATGAAATGTAGATCTGATAATCAGCATATGTTTACTATAATATTGGACATGCTGTCAAATACAGTGCTTCTTCTCCACTGACTACGTTCAGCCATCTGCCACCAAATTTCAGTGGGCTAAACCACAATGGAAAAAACCACGTGAGGGACTGAAAACCAGAAGTTGGGCCTGCACATAGCCACACTTTGCCTGTCCCTGGGGTAGACAGTAACAACATGGACCCAGTGACCAAACTGCATTGTGACTCAGTGGCCTCATTTGCCCATGATCTCACATTTGCATACTCTTCACAGCCCTCTCCTCGTTGTGACTATTAGGAGAGTTTTGAAGTTTTCACTTCTGATTTAGATTAACTGCCAATTGTCAGTAGGCAAGATAAACTATGGGAATTTTTAAACATGGCTTCTTGAAACAGCTCAACCTCAAACTATCATTTATGAAGTTTGATTCTCTCAATAAACTGTAATTAAAAATAATCACTGCTTAGTCTGCTATAGACTAAATGCCAAACAAATGCTAAAGCTCACCGAAAGCAGAAGGACAGACCTGGCTGCTCCCTGAGGCCTGTGCTGCAGAAAGATAGGGGGAGCAAATGAGCCCAATACTCACCGCAATTATCTTGCAGTGCTAAACCACAGTATAACATTTTGTGTAAACCAGGGAATGGGAATCATGTTGCCCTTCAAATGTTGTTAGCCTCCAATGCGCACCATTCCTCACTATTGCCTATGCTGGATCTAGGGCTGACAGGACTCGCAGTCAAAGCTATATGACTCCCACTCCAGGTGTAAATACATCCAAGGTAAGTTAGCTCCCAAAGTTGCTAACGTTTGCTACTACGGCAGAAAAGCAACCTCCAGCAGTTTCCAAATGTTCTGGAAAGAGCAATACAGCTCTTAGAATAATAATTTCCAAATATTCTATGTCGGGTTGTCCTCTCAATATTAACCAATCTGCTTAGGACCCTCATGAGCCTATGCTTTGCAAAGGACTTGGCAACTATTCTATGGTACCCATCCATTTTGTGCAATCATGTCCAATCTGATTATCACTCTGTGTGAACAAAGAGTTAGCTCTGGACCCAATATCACCCTCCAGCTGCTTATTACATAAAACAGTATTGTGCAAAACAGGGGAGTTTGTCTAGAACTCATGATCTTCACTCTGAACAGATAACTATTGCCTTAAAATGGAACTAAGTGCCAACACTCTACAGTGACTAGTTATACACACATAACTAAGAAATGACTCCTGGCCTGACCACACCAGCCAGCAGCCAAATCAAGCAAAGGAGGTCCGATTGAGGTACAAGGAAGACGATGTTTCCAACCCCCACTCACCAGTAAATGAGGCTGTGACAAGGGTCCTGCTTCTGATTGTTGCAGATTCACTTGCTGGAGGGTGGGAGGGGAGGAGTTGAAGCATCCTCCTTCCTTGTGTCACGATTTCTTTCACCTGATTCAACTGCTGGTCGTTATAATGGGCAGGAGGGGCATTTACATAGTCTTACTGAATGTATGTAGTCTTACTGAATACAGATCAGTTATGGATCTCTTACTTCAGGTCACAAAACTCTTAAGTTACTCTAGTTGCACCTCTGTAATTGTAGGTTATCAATCCATAACTGCAATATAGAAAGCCAGCCAAGATCTTTAAAAAAAAATTTTCACCAAACTTTATTAGCAAAGACACTGCGTGCTTAGTTTTTTCATTATGTTTACAGGCTACAAATGTTAAGACATCTAATGCAGAAAAACAAGAACATGAACATCCACACGCTTCTGAGCAAAGAAACAATTTGCACCATACTACAGATACCAGATCTGTTCTGCCTGGCTACCTTTGCAGTAAACAACTTGTCTGGCTTTTGCAAATAACCTAGAGATCATGCAATAATTCTGCTGCGCAATGAGAAGGTACTTGGGTACTTCTCTCCCTCCTTTAATTGTCTGATTTAACTCTCTGTATGTAAAACATCTGTCAATGAACCTAACTGAAATTACAAAACTGTGAAAGTCAGCGCAGTGACAATCCAAGTTAACTATCTATACTCTATCTGAACAACAGGATGAACTTCCTGTGGGTTTCCTATCACATTTGTTATAAGATGCCAGAGCTGAACTTGAAATTGCAATGATTCATGCTTGCTTAAATGTTGGGTAATTTAATGCTTCACATGCAAGAAGGTATCTCTACAATGAGTTTCACAAAGACCGCAACATGATTTTCCAAAAAGAACAGAAATTCGATGCAAAGGGTATAGCCTCATATGTCTTTCCCATATGACAAAGCATCACATGCGTGCAGTAAACATTTGTTATGTGAGACAGTGTGTAGACTTTTTTCTATATAGATTGGATACCCATTTAGCGTCTTATAAAAGGCACTCTGCTATGTGGAACAATCCTCACCATAAACAGCACGGAACAGGGGCTTTACAGAAAATGGTCTACATATTTTAAGTTAGAAAAACCACATTTGATTAACACCTCCACTCAAAATAATTATATCTGGAATATCCTCCCATCTCTTCTGTTGAATCTGCTGATTTTGTATTGGTTTATAAAGCACACCAAGAATGGGTGTGCACTTTTTTTAATCACATAGGCATTTGTATAGCCTTTTCCCTCACAATTTCATTCTCCTTCCCACATAGGTATGTTCAGTATAATTTGTATACACATACACACTTCTAAATACAGACATGCATAAATGAATACATTGTATTGAACATATAAAGGGTTTTACATGCTTTTCATGCTTAAATCATACCTCTTCAGCGAGGACTCATGGAACACTTTCACAAATGGCATAATGCAGTAGAGTCAGCCTTCCACATTTGCAAGTTAAGCATTTACAGATTTGATTATTTCTGGATTACTGGCGGAAAGAGGATGGGACAGAAGGTGGGTATGCATGCATCTGCTCACTCGTGCAGGAGGGGGAAGGGGAGGGACAGGAGGAGGGAGGGCCTTGTCTAGGTCAAGGGAGGTAATGGTGCCACTCTATTCTACATTGGTTAGGCTTCATTTGGAATATTGTGTCCAGTTCTGGGCACCTCAATTCAAGAAGGATATTGATAAGCTGGAGCATGTCCAGAGGAGTGCGACCAAAATGGTGAAGGGTCTGGAAGCCATGCCCTATGAAGAATGGCTTAGGGAGCTGGGGATGTTTAGTCTGCAGAAGAGAAGGTTAAGAGGGGACATGATAGCCATGTTTAAATATTTGAAGGGATGTCATGTTGAGGTGAGAGCGGGCTTGTTTTCAGCTGCTCTAGAGACCAGGACAAGGGACAATGGACTCAAGCTGCAGGAAAGGAGATTCCACCTGAACCTCAGGAAGAGCTTCCTGACAGTCAGAGCTGTTCAGCAGTGGAATATGCTGCCTCGAAGTGTGGTAGAGTCTCCTTCTTTCGAGGTTTTTAAGCAGAGGCTGGATGGCCATCTGTTGGGAGTGCTTTGATGTGTGTTCCTGCATAGCAGGGGGTTGGACTAGATGGCCCCTGTGCTATCTTCCGACTCTATGACATGCACTCACTCATGTGCACAGAGGATGAGAGAAGGGTGCATGCATGTGTGTTCCCCTGCTCACTCACTCATGTGGGCAGGAATGGGGAAGAGGATGGAAAAGGAGGAGGGACGGCATGCATGTTCAGTCACTCATGTGTTGGCAGAACTATTGGAGGGGATGGCACAGGAGGAAGGCTCCAGTACACGAGCAGAAGGGAAAGGGGACTGGAGGTGGAAGGGCATTTGTGCACTCATTCAGGGGGGGTGGAAGGGGATGAGACAGGAGGGGGGCAAGTGCACTCACTTATGTGGGCAGGTGGAAAGAGGGCATGCACGTTCGCTCACTAGTGCAAGTGGGAAGGGCATGAGACGGGTGTCCCCTTTTCCCACTCCCCCATTCCATCCCCTTCCCTGCCCACATGAGTGAGCGAGCAAGCAAAGGAATGCATGCATGGCTGGACCCAGCCACCCCACCAGTACAAGTACCATTTTGTGAGTGTTAAATATGATTTGGGGGGCTTATTGTATTCCCACTTAAACGGAGCCCTCACTGTATAGTGCTTTTCTCAGGAGCACTATTGGTGTGGGTAGCAAAATCTCCTCCTGAAAATACAATCAGTAAACGTTAGGAGGAAAGCAGACCTCCTCCACCCCACTTCAACACACACAGTGCCATGCTAGCATCCTTGACCAGTTTATCAATGAAAAAGGCCTTAAAAATGGCTTATTTTAAAAAGAGAGCATAATTGTCTATACACTGAACAAATGAAATTTATTAAGCAAGAGTTGGTCCCCCCCAAAAATATAAGCATCCATGCCACTGGTGGAGTCTTCCAAGCACCTTGGAAACAACACATGCTTTGATTACCTTCCATTTTGGTTTACTGTAACACATTCTGTGTTGGAAACTGTTTGAAAAAAAAATTCAGCAAGACCAAGTACTGTGGTGAAAGTGTGGGCCCGGCCCGGTTACAGGGAACATCTAACGACCTTGTTAAAACAGCTTCACCAGCTACTTGTTTGTTTCCATGTGTAATTCACAGTGCTGAATATGACCCACAAAGCCCCCTATGGCTTAGGGATACGCAACCTGGAAGACCATTCTCTCTCTCTAGGTGAGCCTGCCCCAGTTTTAAGATCTTCAGGGAGGATTTTCTCTCAGTACCACCATCTCCACAGGTACGGTTGGTGAGGATACAGGAGGCAACCGTCGTGGCAACTGTTCTCAGCCTATGGAACTTTCTGCCACAGGAGAATAGGTTGACACCCTCCCTGTTCTTCTTCCACTGGCAGTCTAAGACCTTTTTGTTTGAACAAGTACATGGTGATTAAGTGGCTATGCAGAAAGGCCTTTAACGGAGAAGGGGGCTGCTGCATTTTAATTGCTCTTGTCATGTCTTTAAACGATTTTATATTCTTTTAAAATACAGGTGCTTAATTTTTCTATTATTAGTAGGTTTTAAGTAATGTACCTTGTTTTAACTCATGCTGTGAACTGCCTTGAGTTCCATTCAGGAGACAGACAGGATATAAAATAAATAAATTGTTGTCACAGCTGTTCAAACAAGGGAGGTTTCCAGTTTGTGGTGTTCCATGACACCTCGATTATCAGGTAGGCAAAGAAGAGCACAAATACAAAACCTTGCTAGACTAACAGCTATACTTATGAGTGAAGAATAAGGACGGAAACATCACCCTTCCAGTTCTTGTTCCACTTAACTAAATATAATCTTAAGCATTCTGGGGGATTCTCTGAACGAAGTTTTCACAGTCCACTACAGTCCAGTGCCTCTAACTGCACAAGATCTTCTGACTCTGTTACTCCTTACCATAACAATTCTGTAAGTACAGCTCTCCTCTACTATCGTCACAATACTGTTTTTCAAAGGGAGGAGGCATGGCCCAGGATGGTATAGATGTTAAAGATGCAAATGAACTCTTTTCCCTCTCTTGCTTAAGGAAGAAGCATTAATTCAAAGTTATGTGAGGGCAAGCTAATCCTGTGTGAGGTGCAGTCATTCTGTACTAGAAGTGGATCTGTAAAGGAGGTAGAAAACTGACTTTGCTCTCTGCAGAGACTCTGACACAGGTTTCCACAAATATCTGACAGGGAGCAAATTGTTGTCGGGTCTGTTACTTTGTGAACTCTTGTTTTATGCTCAGACCATATGTGTTGTGAGAGAAATGCATCTATGTCTGTGTGTGTGTTTGTGTCTGTAACAGAGAGAGAGAGAGAGAGAGAGAAAGAGAGACATGTGTGCACACAAACAAACCTCTTATCAGAGAGACACAAATTCTAGTGACATTATAAGAAAACTGGTAAGTGCTGGATCCCTAAAATATCTCACTGCCCAAAAGTGAGCTTTACATGTGCAAAAATATTAAAAAGAAAGTTTCTTAACCTGTGTCTGAATTACAATAATGTTGAGGTATTGGTTACAATATAATGCAGCAAAAGAATTCAACATATGTTTTGTACTTTTGGAGACTTTGCACTAGAGTATTTCTTTGCTTCATAGACTTTCTCCAGGATTTTACTCAGGCCATTTTCTCAGGTCATTTCGGCAGGACAGGGCTGTCCCACTATGGGGACAGGATAGCAGTGGTCAGCTGTTCATGATTCCGGCACGTCATTGCTGGCCCACTGCCATCCTGTCCCATGTGTTGCGCTCGCGGGGTATTCACTAAACAGATAAAATCCATCTAGTGCCATGATCACGCAACACTCCCATACCTACCTGTCCTGTGGAAGGGCAGGAAGCACAATGGCGGGTGCTTCCTTCCCCAGCACAGCCTGGGAAATGCCCAGCTGTGCCTAAAAAGAAAGAGGTGGGAACATCCCATGCCCTTCTGCAGGGAGCCAGTTCCATGCAGAGAGGAGTATTCCTGTAGTGCTCCGTTTCCTGCAGGGACTGCAACAAGACAACTCACAAGAGCCTCCGTCATGCGGAAATGCCCTCAGACACCTGGATAAGGCTTCTGACCTTATGATACATCTCTCTGAGAGACACAAATGGGGTTCTGGATTCAGAAGGTAGTTCTTTTGCACAATAACGATGACCACTATGAGCATGCTATTAGTGGGACAACAGACTGCAGCCACCATTATGCTATCACATACAAAGTCAGTTTCTTCCACTGAATTCTGCAGGAAAAAGTACATGTCATACTGACAAAGCACTTCTCTTATAGAGGTACAAAATATCCAATCAATCAAGTGGATTATGCTTCCTATGAGACACAGGACTTCCATTCATTTTCTAATAAATTCTTCCCTTGAGCGTTCCATCTCACATTCTATTGTAGCTTGTAGAAAGATTAAGACAGATAGGATTTTGAACCAGTTCCTACCAATGAAAGTGGTTGCCATGGCTAAATGCTGCAATGAAAAAGGAATTCAAGGAGCTGTGGTACGTACTAAAAATACTGATGGGACTCTCATAGAGATTTCTGAGGCAAGGTAAAATAAGTCACTTTATAGTAATTACATGCAACAACCAGTGCATAACAAATCACATCTAAAGACATGTAATGTATCATGTCGTTATGTTGTTATACGTCAGCATGCAATGTCAAATTAGGGTTATGTTATGTACATTTTAATTGCAACAAGATTACAACAGTATTTTAATAATTGCCGGTTTTTATAAAAGTTGTTCAATAAACTAAGTTTTTTTTTTAAATCTCTACAAAGAGAATTAGGGTGGCTTCACACAATATCTGGATGAACACAAACACTTTGTTTATGTTGCTTTAAAAATATGATGGCCAAAGCTCTCAAGATGTGTACCTGTAGCATTCATTTGCTAAAATACATTGTGTGAAGTTGCCCTAACATTTTTTTTTTATTAATAATAAAGATGCATAAGTAAACAGAAATATCTCTCTATATACAACAATAAACATTATACAAATAAGATACAAAGTACTATATAATAGTATTTATATATACAATATTTTTTGTAATATTTATGTCCATATAAACATTGTACTTTTAAAGAAAAATCTTCTCATATCTGTCTATTTTTTTTACCTTATTTCATATTATGTATGCTTTACATTCCACTTCCTAACTTCCCTAGAGTTAATTCTTAATAGTCCTGTAATTGTTACTCTTTCAATACCCCTATCCCAACTTTACGTGCCTTCTCACAATTCTGTCATTCCAAATCTATGTTTACCCTTTAATGTCTGAACCTTAAAACATTGTTTTCTTACATATTTCTTATGTTGAGAAGAAAAACTTCTCTACTTGTCTCCATTCCATATCATTTAGTTCTTGATTTTTCCCTTGTATCATCCAGGTTAATTTATCCATTTCCCTGTATTCCAAAACCTTTATTTTCCAATCTTCTATTTGTGGAACCTGATCTTTTTTCCACTTTCGCGCATATTCTATTCTTGCGGCTGTAATCATATAGAGAATTATTCTCCAAAATTTCTTCCTGTACTCTTTTTGTATTTTCTCAGTCATATTTAATAGAAATAGTTCAGGTATCAAAGGAATATTAAACTGTAATATATCTGAAATTATTTCTTGTATTCTTTTCCAATATATTTTAGCTTTATCACAGGTCCACCATACATGATAATAAGTCCCATTTTCTCGACCGCATTTCCAGCACTTATTCTCCCTTGTTTTATATATCTTATTAATTTTCACTGGATCGAGGTGCCATCTATACAGCATCTTTAAATAATTCTCCTTCAAACTTTGGGCTGCAAGTTGCCCTAACATTTTTAAGAACTCCATGCTATAACACAGTTCAGACTGACCCGTGCTTCCATACTAGGGAGAAAGTAAATAACTGGTCACATGCATTTTCTCTGCTTCATTGCTATGCTGCTTTCAAACAGACAGCTGAAGAATCTCAGGCCTGCAGGGATTCCTCATCCAGTCATGACCTTCTTCTCCCATTGTTTCCTATCAGTTACCAGAAACATGAGGCTATTCAAAGCTTGACAAAACTGCTGCACAGAACTGAGCTCCACTCCACAATCAAGAACCCATTATGCTTCGTATGAATCAAAAGAATACAACCATTCTGGGGGAGCAAGGGATAAGTCACATTCACAAGAAGGACTCCCTCCCCAGAAAACTGGATCACTGCTCAAAATACATACAAGCATTTCCAGTGCCGAGTAGAGGACAGACATTCTCCTGTACATCTGGTACCCGTAACACTGTTCTTGTCATGTAAAAGTTCACTTCCATGCTAAGTTTAACACCCCTCTTTCCACTTTCGTAACACCATGGCTTGCTTTTTGAAATATAGCACTTTATCATCCCAAACATAGGAAAGAATCATGGCATTTGCTTTCTCTATTAGCTGCCCATCTGCCTGAAACTATAAAGGATACAATACCTATAAAACTAAGACGAGAGAAATAAAATACCACTTGCGCTATTCTAGCTCCAGCTGGCCCACCCTCTCATCCATCATCCTGATTGCAGAGATCACTATGGAACCATTAATAAATGGACTGAATCTTATATTTGCTTTTCTCTTATTTAATCTGAAGAAAAAGATGGGGAAGGATCCTGTTGCAAAAAAAAAAGTTAAAAAGAGAAGTAGTGGGTAGTGGTTACAGAACCACCAAAATACATATTTATCAAAAAGTAAGCAGCTGACCCACCATCTATAAAAGGAAACAATGGAATCCTCTTTATACTTGTGATACAGTTCTTTTGTGGCAACATCTCTGTGAGGTAATTCATCTGCACATGTTTATGGTTTATCCTTGATCATCCAGTGAGTCAACAGCTAAATGTGTGAACTGCCTCCCTCAAATATATACATACATACATAAATGGTGTTGATCTGAGACTTACTCCTCTTCCTGCCATGATGATCTTCAGCATCTACTTCATACATTCATGTCATCAAGAGGTGGACATGTATATAGGAACTAGGCTCACCCTATGTTGCTTTATTCTATATCATTAGTTAATATTCCATGTTGCAGTTACAGTAGAAAAAAAAACTTCATCCAGTAGCTGAACCTGCTCATATCTGGAAGACAAAAACCAAATGGCTGAGTGGTATTTAGATCACTCTCTCTCCCCTCCCCACTTCTTAAAATTTCTAAGTGGTCTTAAGATGCACTGCTGTTGCCAAAACAGAAAAGAGTCCCAGAGTCTACATCCTAAGTGTATAAACAAAATGGAATTGCATCTCAAAGTAATGACATCCAGGTTTCTAATTTCATCAAGACAGAGTTTGGTTAAATCATCAGGCTAGAACAGAATATTTTTTAATGCCTAGTATTTTAAAGAATGTCAGAGCATGACTATTCCTAATCTAACACAGAAGAAGCATTGTTCACACTCTTCTGGGGCTGGTTCAAAGAAGTCTTTTTAAATAAGACTGAGCCACGTTTCTCACACTAACATAAAGTAATTAAATTCTCAAGACTGCAGTGGGCAAAGATTATTCTTTCTTTCTTGACATCAATAACATTGGCTTCAAAATATTTGCCACATTCCCCTGTTAAACAGCACATGTTGTCCAACTGGATTTGCTATTTTAGGTTCATGGATTTGTTAATAGTTATTCATTTTATTCTAATCTGTATTAATTGGGTATTTCTGGGCCAACTGAAAGAGACTGCTATTTTTATTTGAGTAGTTTTGAATGCTGATACAATCTAACAATTATGAATTGATTTGTCACGTTCTTAATTACGGTCTGATGTACTGATTAATCATTATTATTTTTAATTTGCTTTATACTCTACTCTTCTTCATAAGAGCACAGGACAGCAAAGATTCTGACATTTAAAAAATGAACTATTACAAACTACTATGATCACAGATCTAAAAACACAGCCTATACACACCTAAAACTATAAAAATCTAAAATAATATGTATCTGCCAAAATACAAAATACGAAAGCAATACAAACCAGTTAATATGGTCTGCTAATTCTATGAAAACTTATATAAAACAGATAATTTTAAAAAACTGGTGCCTGAAGGAAAAAAAATATGGAGAGCAATACTACTGGATCTTAATTGATGGAAATATTACCCAATATTATAAATAAAATAGATATGGAGGGTCAAATAGGTAAAATAGATATGGAGGTGAGGATATAGGGACAGAAGGGATGAAAAACATAAAGACTGGAGCTGGATTTATCCTACTAGTGTGTGTATGTATAAATCCATACAATCCAAGTAGGGCTCCTGTCATTTGTCTCCTGTCATCTGTCATCTTCTGCCAGATTTCATCCTCCTTCACAATGCCACAGATCCCTCTTCAGCTTCCGTTCACAAGAACCAAATATGTCTTATTGTCATTCACTACAGTTGTCTCCAGCATTTTAACTATTCTGGGAGGAGAGGAGAAAAACAATGCAGATATTACTCAGCAGTGTTTTGTTAATCTTAAGAATGTGCTGAAAAAGTGTTTTTTCACAATTCCAAGTGAAGGAGTTCCTGAGAGTCCTGCTACAATCACCCAAAAGAAGAAACACAAGCAATTTTTCATCATATTCAGCAGACAATAACACACCCAGAGCTCCTTGGACAACACTTTCTGGACAGAGGTTGATTCTTTCTTTAATCTCTGAAGACACTCCAGATTACTCATAAAGAAGAAAAGACAAAATAGTAATGTTTCCATAAATACAGTTGGCATGCAAACACTGCTATATGAATCACATAAAATTATTTACACTAAAAATTTTAACCTGCATCTCCTTCTGGGAGTGCACTCTTATGGTTTAGTGTAGCTTTATTTTTACGACTAGCATACTCAAGACATGCTAGAAAAAGACAGACCTTTAAGGTGTAAAATTATGTTACAGATATCCCAAGTCACCATGTGTGAAGAAAATCACCAAGTTACCTTTCACGGGAAGGACTGAATTGGGACTGACTGTGGCAGTGTATCAAAAATAGGATGGTTTCAATGTTAAAATTTCTGGAAGACCACTAAAAACTATCACACTTCCTTGTTTCTCCACTACTGCTTACTGTATAGCCAGAGAGATTTTTTTTCCTTAATACCAAAGTGCATGCTGGTCACAGAATTCCAACGAAACCAATAGTCAATGATGCTTGGATTCTTCTTCATCAGTATAGCATTTTGATATCAAACAGGGAGATTCCTCACTAATGACTTTTGGCAAAAGTGTATCAACACTGCATAGCTATACTGATCTGATATTATTGTAATTGCCATGATTTTATTCTGTGCAATCCTGGAATCTATAGTTTTAGTTTTTAGCATTTTCTGCTCTAGTCCATTCCTTTGAACTACAGCGTTAGGGACCTCTAAGCAGAGATTTCCAAGTACCTCCCTAAATTACATATCCCAGAATTCCATGGGATGGACCACTGATCATAAGGCAGTACAGTTCTTTTGTGGTCTCAAGTACAGAGCCAGCTAATGCCAGGTACCATGAAACTAGAAAACAGAGGAGGGCTCCTAAAATTCCTGAGGGAGGAAAAACAACAGGGCTAAGACATTATTCCTGAGGTTACAAGGGAGCAGGAAAATGGGAGAGGGTTTTCTGAGGGGAGGCAAAGAAAAAGGAGGCCCCATGGACTCCTTCTGGGATAGGAGGTTGGTTCCCAAGCAGTTGTGACTCCACTTCAGCTAATATTAAAAAAAGTGATTGTTCATCTTCTCCCATTCTGAATCCTGCTTATGATTTCTCTCTCTCTCTCTCTCAAACAGATCTTCAACAGTCACACACAGCCCCTGTCTTTGTATCATCTTCCACAAGAACCCAATCCATCTTGGGCAAAGTTCTGAACTGCTCCATCTACTTCCTCCATATCTGCACATTCTCCTCCCACACACTTTTTCACTTCACTGGGGAAAAAAACCTCAACTCCCTAAAGCTCCCTTGATCTGCTTCCCACAGCAACACTTTCCAGTGCTGAAAGGCTACATCAGCAGCACTCAAGATATTTCACGCTATGACGATTTTTGGCAAGACCTGGGCACAGCAAGACTGAAAATGATCCCAACAGCATTGCATTATAAGACTGGCGGGTACTAGTTTAGGTTTAGAATCAGTAAGAGGCACTACCAATGGCACTTTCTGTTTGGGATCATGTCAGCACTCACCATAAAATTCAAGAAAACACTATAAAGGTTGGTATCCCTTATCCAAAAGGCTTGGGACCAGAAATGTTTTAAAATTCTGATTTTTTTCTTTTATATTTTGGAGTACCTGTATTTGCATATACATAAAATATAGTACCATACAGGAGATCTCCAGGGAGCCCATGAACAAGCAAGACAGGAGGACTGCGGCTTCTCATTGAGCACTCAGCTCCTGACAATATGGAGATCCTCACATCTCATTCATTCACTACTTGTGTTGTGTATGAGATGCAAGGCTGGAGAGAAACTAAGGATCTCAGAGACAAACAAGCTGGAGTGCCACAGCTGTCACCATAAAGGCACAAGCAGGTGGCTGGTGGCAAAAGGTTTCAGGTTTTAGAGGTTTTCAGATTTTGGATTTCCAGATAAAGATACTCAACTTGTATTGGATTTTGAAGTGCTCCCATTCAAATAATTAATTTCAGCACAGAGATTTTCACAGGGAATATGCAGATATTACAGTCCATAGTCAGTTTTCAACTAATAGCCTGCCGTGGACAACAATTTTTAAAAAGCCAGGAAAGTATTATTCTGGAAATATAGGCAGAGTCTTAGCAATCAGCTTAAATCAGGGCTCAGGAGCTAATGGCCTCACAGGTGGCTAAACTCCAATTCCAACCAGCCATACCCAGTCTGGCCTACAATGTTCCATCAAGATCTGGAAGGTTCCCCAATCCTAACTGAATTGATATGGTAATTGTGATTCCAAGTCAGAAAGGTGCTTCTTTCTGTTTTAAATTTAGGCCAAGAGGTTTTACTGTACACTTCCATTCAACGTTCCCTGACTCTTTTTTTCTACCAGTAAGTTGCTGTTCTTCCTAAATATTCAGGGTACAATATAGGTTTCTATCACTCCTATTTTTCCATGACAACCACCACTGCAACAATGGGTTAGAATAAGAGTCAGTCAGTTTTACAGTTTACTGATAATTTAACTGGGAATTATTGGAGAAATTACAATCTATAGAACCCAGCCAACAGGGCCAGAGGGGAGCCCAACACTACAACTACTACACTGGTTTCCAACATTATACATCCTGTACCCACACTGTACATAAATTTATGTATGTATGTAAGTATGTTCGTATGTGTTTATTTAATTTATGTGTAAGCTTCATAGAACAGGGAACAGGGATGAGTCTCTGAGCAACAGTCAGAAAGATCACCAAGAAAAATATTCCTAGTGGTTGCCCTACAAAATAACTCATGAGACAGGCCAAAGCTCAAGCAAGTCTCAGAAGTCTTCAAAACACCCTTTTGTTTACGTTGGCTTTTTATGATCAGAGTTAAGTCAACCAGCACTGAATTGTATTTATAGGCTGTACCATCTGAAAGCCTATGGGAAAAATAAGAAACAGGCCCCTCATCAAATGTTTAGGCAAGGAGAACGAAATTCTACCCTCCCACTCACTCCCAAAAAGCTTAAAAGAACTCAGTTTACATTGGCATAACACTTGAGCCTCAAAAGCCAGCTCAAATGCTTAGTCTTCCAAAGGATGCCCAGGCCTTGGCAAGAGTCCATTGGGAGCTCCTTAACTGAGGGCCACATAATCTTCTGCCTAAGCTCTGTCAATATTCTCAGCAACATTACTATTCTTATCCCAATATTTCTTATGCATCCACACCCACACCCACCTTACATTTACCGAAGCATGTTTTCCTGTGTATTTTATTCTTGTCTGTGATCACCTGTTCAATATTATTTGTTTTTACTGGACAGGAATAAGGCTATAAGAAAAGAATGGTCTCTGAGAAGGATGATGAGGGCAGTGGGAAACTTTATCTGAACTTTGCTTGAAATGTACTATATGGCAGCATCTCTCTGCATTAAAGATATGCAAACACGTGAACTGAAGTTCGTAAACTAATGACACAAAAGAAGATTAACATATTTTCCTATAAAACAAAAATTTTATTGTGTGGGTAGGTGGGTGGGAGATATTTCAAGCGTAACACAGATTTTTTTTTCTAAATCCTCACACACTTCCAAGCCCAATCCTAGACCCTACTGCTTCAATTAATTAATCCTTATGCCAGGCTTCAGAGCCACTATGAAACATGAAACAAGATGAGCTCTTTGGGGAAACTCCTCAAGCAACCTAACAGTTTAAGTAGATATAATGTAGAACACATGTCTGCCTCTACAACAGCAGTCATATGCATCTTTCACCCTTTTCTCTTACAGTACTGTCCAATAAACTAAATTGTGTGATATGATTTCCCTACAGTCTCAGGTCATTCTCTCATGTACCAGAAAGAGTAGATAAACAACAAGAAATAAGGAAGCTCACAATGCAATGACAGCAGATCATGCATTTCAGCTCAGGGAATGCAGAAAAGATACAGTAATACTGCTCTCCATAACTTAACTCCAGCCTCAGTAGATGCTTATAAGCAGAGCATCTGTACATTCATGTGTTACGATTTTTTTTAAAAAAATGCACATCCTTATTTTGTTTCAAGTGAACTGCTTTCCAATAGTGAAAGTTTTAAAAGCTGTATTTATTCATTCATTTAAAAAATCTCAGCATCAGAGATTGCTTTTATTAGGTTATTTATTCAATCTTTCAGAGGAAATTACTATTATAAACACTGTCCTTTGGGGGGGATTACACAATCTTTCCAATAACTTCATTCAGATAAAGAGGTATCGGAAGTGCTGTTTTGCAAAAAAAAGTTTCAGTAGATCATATTTACTAGTCAAATTCCTACACACAAATACACCCTCCCTGCCCCCCCGCCAAAAAAGATCAGTACAACCATGGCTAAGATAAATACCAGTAGCCTGGTAAGAGTCCAGAAAAACAAACAAACATTGTTCAGTTAACAAGACAACAGTGCTGAATCACTTGATTTTAGATACTGGTGGTCTTCTTTTGGAACCACAGTACTTTTTTTCCAGTCACAATGACACCCACAAACAAATAAAAAAGAAATAAACTGAAGGCCATAGGCTTACAAATTTGCATATATTTGTATTTCAACAATACATTTTAAAGGAAGGAATACATCACTATTTCTAAAAAGGAGGTAAGGAAAGAAAGAGAAAGAACATTGTTAATAAATAAAATCAACAAGTAAGTTCAAGTGAGAATTTTCTGACTTTTATCCACACAACCCTCTGCAAGAAAATAACTCTAAAAGTTGTAATTTAAGAGACTGAATGTAGTTCATACACACAAAGATAGTTCAGCTTCACACTGTTTCCTATCTAATTTTCCACACCATACTATCATCACCATGATAATAGCACTAGTTTATGTGCAATTTATGGCCACTGTTCCCTCAATCAATATTCATTCTCCTTTTTATATACAACATATGAAGTTACCTTACGATAGTTCACAGCACTGTTCCATCTAACTCACTTACCTAACAGCAGTTCTAGTACAGCTTTGGACAGGAGTATTTCCCAGACCTACCCAGTGACGCTGGCATGTTCTACATGCGATGGACATGCTCTGCCAGGGGACTGCAGCCGCTGCTTGAAGCAATGTCCTCCCTGATTTTGT
The DNA here is from genome assembly GCA_030412105.1 of Cyclura pinguis. Classification (NCBI taxonomy): domain Eukaryota; kingdom Metazoa; phylum Chordata; class Lepidosauria; order Squamata; family Iguanidae; genus Cyclura; species Cyclura pinguis. Next base: position 227,094,101 of record CM059599.1, on the reverse strand, counting down.
TCCTACTCACGTCCTGGATAACATGGGGGGGGAAATCTGCTAGGCATTCTACAATTGTAAAACAAAGGCTTGGGATGAGGGGAAGGAGTGATGAGTTCACATTGCTACTATTGCAAACAACTGCAAATATCAAACACATCTTTGATTGTTCACCCTCATTACATTCATCACTGTAAGCTTCAACAAATGAGTGACAATTAGGCCATTTCCGCACTAGACTGTTACAGTGCTATTATTCCACTCTCAACATCCTGCGAAATGCAGGGGTTTGTAGTTTAGGGAAGCCAAAGAGCTCTCTGACCGAAAATTCTAAATCACCTCCTTAAACCGCAAACCCCAAGATTCCACAGGATGCTGAAAGTGGAATAATAGCACTATAACAGTCTAGTGTGGAAACAACTTTAGTAAGGCCACACAGAAGATAGCTACATTGACAAAGCAATGAGACTTCACGGTTTTATACAGGTGGTTTTACAAAAGTATTTTCCGCCAGTTCTACCTAATGAACCTGGGGACATTTGAATTGCACCCTGCCACCTCACCACAAGAAGGCACAACACATCTGAATGTATTGTGTCTGAATGTACTATGGCTAATACCTGGTCACATTATAAGCAACAATCTGTGAGAGTGTCTATAAAAGCATTAGCATGGCTGCCTAACTTAGTAATACATTTGCATCACCATCCTCAATGCTCAGACATACCTCATCCTGTACATCAGTTTCGATTGTCCTTGATTGTTCCTTTCTCTCCCCCCACCCCACCACCAACTGGCCACCAAACACAGTAGTGTGTGCAAAAAAATTAAGAGTGCACCCAAGAATCCTCCCCCTCAATGCATTTCAAGTACATCCAAAACTTTTAAAAAATCAACTCAACATGATGAAATCTTTCAAATAATGTGCCATGCTATCCTGTGTCAAAGGAAAAATTGGGGTGCCCCGAGCCCTCTGTGAGTTTTGTGCCCAAAGTCTAATCTGGAGAGATGAGCTGAAGGATCCTGTGAAAAGCCAGGGGCCCATGCACAATAGATAATTATAACACTACTATTCTTCCTTAATGCTTGTGGTTTCACTCTATGGAATCCTGGGGTTTGTAGTCTGATCAGAGGCGCTGTCTGACTAATAATTCTAAATGCCAACTGCCTCCTCCCAATTACAGAGTCCAAGATTTCATGAAGTGGAATCATGGCAGTTAAAGCAAAATCATATTCCTATAATTCTGTTAGTGTGAATGGGTCCCTTGCCTGGATTCTGAGAGCTTTGAGGGACGCTCTTTTCTGCATCTCACCACTATTACAATTCCATGGGGACATAAATGTCTTGCCAATGGCCGTTCCATGGTTCTCAAATTCCTAACCAAAGAAAGCTAGGCTGGCTCCTTCTGTTATGTTAGGCCAATAGACCACTGTGCTGTTAGGTAGCCAATTCTTTGACAGGTGAACAAGTCAGTTGTGGAAGGGCTTTATTTGGTTTAGCGGTCATCTATTTTTTTATTATGGTATTTAAACTGTGCTTTAATCTATTTTACTACTATGCTTTAATTAAAGTTCTGTTTTTGCACTGCATTTTATTACTGTTGGCTGCCTTGAATCAAGGATATAAATGGAATAAACAGCTAAATGAGATGCATTCCTTCTTGCATGTATTACTGGTCCTGGACCTGCACCTGGCAGTGGCCAGAAATGTATTTGCACAGCTAAAACTAGGGACCCAGTTGCACCCATCCCTGGAGATGTCAGATTTGGCTACAACACACCTGCCTTGATAACATCCCGTTTGGATTACTGCAACACGCTCTATGTGGGACTGCCTTTAGAAACACTTTAAAATTGCAATACGTCCAAAATGCTGTAGCCAGTCTACTAACCGGGACTGGTTGCAGGAACACATAACTTTCCTGCTGCAGCAACTTTACTGGCAACCAGTCTGTTTCCAGGCACAACTCAAAGTGCCAGTTATGATTTTAAAGCCTGAAACAGCTTAGACCCAAGCCATCTAAAAGAATGAATCTTCTTTTCTGAGATTATCTGACTTCTAAAATCTTCATGGGAAGAAGCCATCACCACTGTGTTTCATGAGAACAAGGGAGAGACCCATCCTAGTGACTTCCCCAAAGCTGTGGAACTGCCTCCCATAGGAGGCTCAGCTGGCCCCCTCTTTACTCTCTTTCCACCAGCAGGCAAGGACCTTCCTATTTACACAGGCCTCTGGCTCTTAACTTGCTGCGGCAGAAGGATCTGTTAGTGAGAGTGTGTAATGCTTTTTGCCTTTTACTGTGTTCTGAACTATTTCAATTTTAGTGTTTTTAATAGAACTGCTTATTTAACATGTTTTAGTTGCATTTGTTTTAATTTCATGTGAGCTGCCAGGAGAAAAGCAGGATATAAATTAAATAAATAAATAAATAAGAAGTAGGTAAGTGGAAGAGGAAGGAACGCATAAATCATTAGAAAAGTAGAGGAATATCCAGTCAGTCTCAATTCATGCATACTCCAAAACCTGCTCATAATTATCCTCTGAGGAGATCACAGTGGTCTTACATATGGCTCACAGGTGGTCCACCATCTAGGCAGCCTTCAGGACCGCCCATCCCCCTGCCACCTCCAACCTAGTGCTGTTGAATCACATCACGTATCTTGGGATGATTCATTATACTCTCTGGCTCCGTTCTGTGCTCCAAGGCACAGAACATGCTTTTTGCATTATTGCCTTATTTTTATTTACTCGTCACCATTATTATTACAGAGCAGGGAGCATTTGAACTCTTAAGTTGTTCTTTTTCTATTATGGAATGTCTACTCACTGTGTTTCAGCATGGACAATTGACAATAAACAGACTCAGCTGCCTCTTTCCAACTTTTTTCTGGCTCTCATCTGTTATGAGCACTTTCCTACAAAATGCTTCAGCTAATCCAAACTTAGAAATATTCCTTTTAGACAATTAAACTTTTTGAAACAGACACCATGTCCCAAAAAGGATTTCATTTCATTCATTCATTCATTCCATTTATTTCATTTGTATGCTGCCTTTCTCCTAGAGTAGGACCCAAGAAAGCTCCCAAAGAGAATAAATTTTTTTAAAAAATAACAATAAAATTTAAAAACAATTAAAAACTCTCACATTAAACAGTACGAAAAACAATTTAAGAGACATACCAAAGTTAAAAAATAAAAAAATACATCCTAATAAGAAGCTTCCCTACCTGCACATTAAAAGCCTCCTTAAACAAAAACATTTTTGTCTGCTGGTGAAAGGAAAGTCGAGAGGGCTGAGCTGGGTCTCCTGTGGATGAGAGTTCCAGAAGGTGGGAGCAGCCACTGAGAAGGCTCTCTCTCATATCCTTACCAAGCATGCCTCTGATGGTGGCAGGACCAAGAGAAAACCTTCTCCGGTAGATCTTAAAACTCTGGCAGGTTCATATGGAGAGACACAGTCTTTCAAAATAGTCTGGACCTAAGTTGTATAGGGCATTATAGGTCTCACACTCTGAATTGTGCCCGGCAACAAACCAGTAGCCAGTGAAGCTGTCTAACCATGGGAGTTATATGGTCCCTATAACTGGCCCCAGTTAGCATTTTGGACACGGCATTTTGGACCTGCTGAAGTTTCTGAACAGTTTCCACAGGCAGATCCACACAGAGTACATTATTGTAATCCAAACAGGATGCAACCAAGGCATGTGTCACCATAGCTAGATCTGATTCCTTAAGGAATGGGCACAGCTGATTCACAAGTTTTAGCTATGCAAACACACTCCTGGCCACCACTGAAACCTGGGCATCCAGGCTCAGCTCTGAGTCCAGGAGAACATGTAAGCTGCAAGCCTGAGATTTTCGGGAATATAATACCATGTAGCACAGGCAGTCCCTATTCCTTGATCTGACTTTCAACTGACCAGGAGCACCTCTGCTTTATCTGGATTAAGTTTCAATTTCTTTGCCCTTATATAGTCCATTATTGACAACAGACAATGGTTCAACACTATGACAGCTTCCCTGAAAAACAGCTTCCTTCCCTGTCCCTATTACCAAAAACTTATTAATGTGCAAAGATATGAAGGAACAGGTTCTGGCCTGTTGCTTTAAAAAAAAAAAAGGTAGAACACTGTCACAATCTACAAGAAAACACAGACTTTCTAACTACAGATTCTTTTGTGCTCCCCCAACACCTGCGCACAAACAGCACAGAAAAGACTGGCTAGTTTATTTCCAGTGTAGCACACACTACCTCACACACCTGTGTTACAAATCGGCTTATGTAGAGAGAAAGGGCCCTGGGGCTCCACAGCCTAGCTATGTTATTCTTGGTTTCTTAGGCTCAGAACTGTAAGTAACAATGCCTGGCTCCAAGTTTGTCATTCAGTATTTTCAGACTGTCTGTCATGTGCTGAACTACCTATTCTTTGTTTTGTGTACACAAACACTGAGTACAATCAGCACACTTGTTAACTCCTCAGATACAGCTTCTTCAGAGGAGGAAGTGAATGAAACTGGAGACGCAGGACTTGCGCAGGCCATCAAAACATGTCCCAAATGCTTTTCAGCTTCTGAAGCATGCCCCAAACTCCTGTGCAAATACTGCTACATTCCATTCCCACAAGAAAGAGCTTCACTGTAAAGTGGAAGGGACAGATTTTCTGTTAGGATATGGATTTTTGTCACATATACAGGTGGCTGACCTGGGAGCAGCAACACAAAGCAGCAGGACACTTGGAAGAAGCAACGACCAAGACAGATCCCTGAAACAGGCTTTCCCATTGGGAGGAAATAACCTTGCTGCTGCAGACCAATTTTTAAATCTGTATCCATGTAGTGGTTCATTGGGTGACCTTGGACGCATCACAAAGTCAGCCACAACAAACCCCCTGATAAGTTCATCTTAGGGTCTCCGTAAGTCAGAAACACCTTGGAAGGCACACAACAACAGCAATATCTTAACAATAAATTGTCCAGAAGGGCTCACAATTTGAAGTAATTTGATCTCTGATCTCTGTGTTTTTACGATTCTTAGATATGAATCTCCAGGACATTTATGAACCTGTTTTCCCGGAAGTAATAAATATGCTCCAAGTTGCAAGCTCAGGTGCATGTGAGGCAGCACTTTCTCTTTCAGTTCGCCAAGTCCTGTCACTCATTCTCTTTAGAAGCCTGTTTGAGCCCAAGTTCTCATATGATCTGGCAGCAATATTTACAGCTTTTGTTTTTGTCTTCGGTAACTAAAGAATTAGAAGAAAAAGGTTAAATACACTAACTTATCCTTCTGCACGACCTTACACCACTAAACTATCTGCATAACACGCCAACATTTTCCAAAGGTAATAATTATACCACTTTTATTAGAAGCACTGCTCTTCCCACCAGTAACATCCCACATGCTTTCCTGTTACAGAGCGAGAGAGAGATGGATTTCCTCTTGACTACACATATCACTTCCCATCCACACACACGCTACCAGTCGCTTGTAGGAAAGCCAAGGCAGTTTCCAAAGCTTGCTCAGAATCCTAAATTTTTCCAAATATTGCCTTTCATGCACTCTAACTCAACAACCTTTTACCGAACTGAGCTGAAACAATTTCCCTTTCCTGAGACATGGTGTATTTAAATTACTGAAGCTCTACAGGATGCATGGAAAGATGTATTATTCACAAACCGCCTCTGTCCATGACCCTCCCCTGGGGCATCTACAAAGCATCTTCACTTTGTCTTTAAAGATGGACCTCCCCCACTCACACTTTTCATAAACATATCATGCCCTGCCAAAAAGAGGAGGGGCAGAATCACAGCACTTCATACCACGATGGGCCCCCATTATTCCAGGACTGAGAAAACACACACAGAGAGAGACAAAATTTGGCAGAACAAGCCCCAAATTCTCTGTGCACCTCCTTAAGAAGTGATCAGCACTGAATCTAGCTGGACTTAATGCCAAAGAAACAATCGTTCCAAAAAACAATTATTTTTCATGTTTTATGTCTTCTCAGTGACCCCTGCAGCCCGATTTTCTACATGTTTGATCTGAACTCAAAAGCCCCACTGGAGTTCAAAGGAGTCTACGCTCGGTTCCAAGCAAGTATGCCTAAAGACAGGAAGCTCAGTCAAAGGGAACTTTTCTATATGTAAAGAAAAGCTACACACACTTCTAAGCACCTTGGCTCGGAAATGTCCTCCTCCCCTTGAACGGAGTGCGACTGTTTGCTACACCGGAATTCCAAACATCGAGGTCAGCTGGGGAGAATCAAAACACACGTCTCACCAAAGGCTAAAAGGATCGCCCCACCAAATTTGAGAACAGTAACGCTCTTCCTGGCTGAGCTGCCCCCCTCCCTCCTTTCGTTAGTCGTCGCGACGCTGCCTTCGATAAAACCACCGGCCTCTTATTCAATGGAGGTTGCTTTTCCTCCTTGGAAGGATAAAACGAGGCGAGGGGAGGCGACCGCGAGCGACGGACTGACGGCAGGAGGGAGAAGGCGCCGCTGGTGAGGCGGCGAAAGTTCTTCGACCCATTCGCGCCCGCAGCGGCTTGCAAAGAAGGCGCTTCCCAGGCGGGGATGCGGGGCCTCGCTCAGGCGCGGGATTCAGTGCGAACCCCAGGGGCCGCGGGAAAGAGAGCGGGCGAAGGAAGGAGGACTCGGGCTTACCCGGAGGGAGGGAGGCGGGTCTGTGCCGCGCAGGTCTGGCCCTCCATTCCTCTCCGAGGCGGCCCCGGGGGCAACTCGCGCAGCGGGCGCGGGATCCCAAGTGTCCCCTCTGGCGCGAAGGAGGAACCCGCCTCGACCCAGGTGTCGGGCGCCGGGGGCCGCCTCCGCCTTCTTCTTCTTCTTCTCCTCCTCTTCCTCCGCCTCACCTGGCTTGGGGAGCCCCTGGCGGCGGCGGCGGCGGGCTCAGACGGGGTTCCCGCTGCGGCGGCGGCGGCGGCTGCTGCTGCTGCTGGCCGCCCGCCTCCCCTGAGAGAGGCGCCGCATTCTTCAGCTCCCTAAAGGACGCCGCTTGGCTCCGGCTGCCGCGCTCGCCCGCCCCGCTCCCTTCCGCCTTCCGCGGGCTCGGCGGGAGCCCGGCCACGGAGCGCCGGAGGGATGGGAGGCTGCTTCACACAAACCACACCTTGGAAAAAAAAACTTCAAGCTGAGAGAGAGGGAGAGGGAGAAAGAAACTGGCAGCGGCGGAGCCTTCCCGGCCTCAAACGCCAGAGGGAAACAGAGCTCCCCTGTTCTCTCTCTCCCTGCCGCTCTCGGCGCTGCCCCCACCGGCCCAGCGCCGCCGCCCGCGCTCCCTCCGGCCCTCCGGGCTTGACCTGACCCGGCTAGCGCTCCCAGCTCCACAGCGCCTTCCCAATTTCCCACGCGAGGAGCTGCCCCACTTCCTCAGGCGCTCCGCCTCCACTCTGGAATTTCTCTCTCTCTCTCTCTCTCTCTCTCTTTTTTTTTCCAACCTCCGTCTCTCGCCCAACAAGCGGCTGGAGCAGCTGTTGCCGTCCCGGGCTCCAAGCTGCCGTCCTCCATTCCCGCCGCTAGGATGTGGAAAAGCGAAGGCCAGGCAGGCGGCGGCGGGAGGCAGGGGGGGAGAGAGAGAGCGGAGAGAGAGCGCCTCACAGGTGGGAAGCTTGGCGGGAGAGCCCGAGAGAAAAGCTGCGAGCGCTGGCGAAGGAGGCTGATGCTGCCGCGCTCGTTTCGCCTTCGCTCGGTCCTTCCCTAAAGGCGCCGAAGCCCCGCTGGGAGCGCGCCCGCTCTTTCCCTTTTCTGTAACCAGGACGCTTCGTGCGTGGGAAGGTGGGCGCTCCCATCCTCAAAAGGTCGCGTCATAAGAAAAGACCGGGGATACCGGAACCATTTTTTTAGATGGAGGGCTCAACGTTGCCATGCAAGTCATTGTTCGCGTTGATTACTTCTTACCTGCCCTCAAGTCGACTCCGACTTAGGGCGGCTCTCAGTAAAATCTGTTCAGAGAGGCTTTGTCACTGCCTTCCTCGCTGGCTGAGAGAGTAAGCAAAGATTCAAATCCTGGCTTCAATAGAGTCTCAATCCAGCAATCAGACTGCTATACCACCCTGGCTCTCTTTTTGATTGCTTGCAGGCATGTTTCCAGAACAAAACATACAGGTTACATTAAGGCACATGTGTCAAACACAAGGCCTGCGGGGGGAATCCAGCCCACTAGGCCATTACACGTGCACATCTCCTGCAGCTGCAGCACTCCTGATGCCTGGCGAGCCCAATCCCCACGTTGCAGGCCCCTGGCTGTGGGTATTCTAAAGAGGGGCCCAGCAGCCAGCACTCACAATCTGCTTCTAATTCTGACTGCTGCTCTGTCCCAGTTTCGCCATCAGAGCATTGCTGCAGGTTACCATGACAACACTCTGTGTGACTTGCAAGAGTCCGACAGAGAAGCAGTCAGAAGTAGAAGTCGATCGCAAGTGCTGGCTGATGGACCCCTCTTCAGAGTACCGGCAGCTGGGGTCCCGCAATGTGAGGATCAGGCTCACTAGGTACAGAGAGGGGCAGAAAGAGGCACAGAGAGGGTCTGGGAGACAGAAAGAGGCACAGAGAGGGTCTGGGGGAACAGAAAGAGGCACAGAGAGGTCTCAACTGGGCCCAAAAAGTTAATGTAATAAACAGTGCTTGGTAATATTTGTCTGATGATTAAAAAAAAATAGCTTTTTGTTTTCAAAACTCATTTTTCAATAAATTGTGCAATGGTTGTACACTTGAATACCTGCTTGCCATTATTTTTCCTAGACTTCTAGTTTCAGAGCTGGTTATTACTAAACCAGTAATAATCGAATGCAGAGGCAATTATTTAATATGATAAAAGAGTAGATACATTTACATAGTCTTGCAGATACAACCAGCCTTTTGAGGGCAACCATAATGCTGATGCAGCCCTAGGTGAAATTGAGTTTGACACCCCTGCATTAAAGCAATGTGGACATCATCCAGCCCACCCTGCTAACTGAATACCATGCAAGCAGTAATGAAATAAAGATCATTTAGTACTTACAGACTGATAATTCCCGAGGGTGCTCAACAACATAGGATTTTTGGTAGTCCAGTTTTACTTGATCATGTGAGGCTCAGCCCCTGTCCCACCTAGGCTGCTACCTCTGTTCCAGGAGCCTTGCTCTTAATGTAATCTCATATTGAACTGGTCTAAGCATGGGCTAGCAAGTTAGACTGTGTATCAGCTGTGAGGCTCACAAAAAAACTTGGGCTGCAAGACACAAAGGCCAGTTTAATAGTTTCAGTGGGCCTCTTTTGAGTAGCCAGGGTCCTTACAGAGCCAAGATGAAGAAGCAGCATGAGCACTGAATTTAGAAAGTCTGGATTTAAAGGGTTGCTTAGCCATGGGATAATCAATCTTTGCCTAATGTACATAATGTCCAAAAATTATCTTTACCATTCCAATTCTACAGTATACAGAACTGAAATGATAAAGAGAATTTTTAGACACACCATATTTCACAAGAGTGTTTTAGTAGTTTGATTATCAGGCTTAGATTTCAGTGCCCAGCAAGTGTAAAGAGGTATCACTGAATACCAAAGTCAGGATCGTCCCTGCCATACTATTTCGGCTTTCTTTATATGGTTATGAAAGCTGGATAGTGAAGAAGGTGGATTGGAAGAGAATCAACTCATTTGAGATAAGATGCTAGTTCTGTAGATACCCTGGACTGCTGAAAGGACAAATAAATGGGTCCTAGAAAATCAGTGACAGCCAATGTGATGTAACTGTTTGAGCATGAGACTACAAACCTAGAGACCAGGGTTAGATTCTCCACTTGGTCATGGAAACCCATTGGGTGACCTTAGGTGTGTCACGTACTCTCAGCCCCCTGAAAACCACAAGATAGGTTCACCTTAGGATCACCATAAGTTAGAAACTATGTAAAGGCACACAAGAAGAAGAAGAACAACAGAGCAAATCAGAGCTGAACTCTCCCTGGAAGCCAAAATAACTAATCTGAGACTGTTGTACTTTGGACATTTCATGTAAAGACATGACTCCTTGAAAAGACAATAATGCTTACAAAGATAAAAGGCAATAGGGAAAGAAGATGGCATTACAGATGGATAGCCTCAGTCAAGGAAGGTGCGTCCCTGAATCTGCAAGACCTGAGACAGGGCTATTCACAGAGTCACCACAGGTAGAAACTGACTTGAAAGCAATTCACAACAACAGAACTGCTTAACAGGTAGCCACTGCCAGAACACCTGTGGGGCAGATTCTGTTTGATTTGTACATCACCAGTTAAGACAGTTTCTGTATATCCTAATTCATGTAGGGAATGCTTCTATACATGACCATGAGGCAACGTATAAACACGTGCTGTTGGTGTATGTAGCTCTGTGTAGCTACAGTAATTGAGTATCCCATATTGGCCTTAACAAAGATTCAAGCTAATGTCACATTCAACATTGAATCAGCCTGCAACTTAAGCCTACATCTGTAGTGCTAGCAAGAGCAAGCACTGTATTTGTGAGTATGAGCAAAAGAAGATGCTTCTCTTATTTTGAAATGTTGTGCTTTATTGCCACTGCAGAGATTGTGGAATAAGTTAGCACAAGGGTTTATTTTCAGTTAAACTGGATGAAAGGCTTCCTTTTTACCCTCCAGGCCAATAGGTTTGCATTTTTACATTAAAAAAACTATTTATTACTAGTTAATTAAATACACATAGAACTTTGTTGATTACCATAGACTCAGGAACCAACAGTCAGCTGGCATGCTGAGAAAGGGATTCTGGGAGTTGTAGTCAAAAAGTGTAACTTTTTTCAAACTCTGGGTAAGGTTGTATGGCCTTTAAAATTTCTGGTATCAAATTTAGTTTTCCCATCCTGAGAACTATGAGGTTCACCAGTTGGACTTAAGTGCAAAATAGTAGTTTAGGAAGTAAGCCTAATGCACATTTAAAATTAAGACACGATGGACATCAGAGTGGATTTCAGCCTAGGAAGTCAATACTGGAATTCAGCTGATAGTTTCACACAGAACTCCATCCCAGATTCTCTTCCTCTGGGCACAGCTTTCTTTATTGGAGAAGCCTAATTTGGGGTATGGGGAGGAGTGGCTTGTTCTTAAATCACTAGGAATTAAAAATCCCTGTTGACTTGTTTGAAAATCATACCTGAGTTTCAGGCTTGTTTTTCAGGGAACACTTACATATCTGATTATTATGAAATATTTTTAAAGTTTCTTGAAAGAAATGCTCTATAACAGTACTTCTAAGACTAAAGGTGACCTTTAGAGAATCACATTTGGAGCTGAAAAAAATCATCTGATCATGTTCTAATAAGTGCATCAAGAGAAATGCAAGACTTCAGAAGCAATCTAAGAAATACATTTACTCTCCACTTGAAGTCTGCTTTAGCAACAGAAAACATCGATTTTGCTCTTCTCAAGCGTATGGCTTTTTCACAATCATGTTTTATAAAATCCTATTATTTTTCATTTGACTGGCTAGAATTTACAGACCACAGTTTAAAGTAGGGATGGGACGAATCCAGAATTTTCCGAATCCGGATCCGAATCCCTGGAAGGTTCTGGGAATCCACAAATCTCACGAATCTTGAATCTTTTGAATCTTTTTACTAAAAAGGGTTTAAACAGCAAAGGAAAGAAGGATAATCTTGGGCAAGACACCCTCTCTCAGCCTTAGCAAAAGCCTAGGCAAAGGCAAACTTCCTCTGAAGAAATGTGGCCAGGACAACTGTTATAGTTTTGCCTCAGGATCTCCCCAGATTGAAAATGACATGAAGGCCCTTTCTGAACAGGCAAGAAAACGTGGATTAATGCCACATTTTCCTGCCTGTGTAAACAGGGCCACGTATTACAGTACAGAGCTGATCCAGGTCGAAACTGGATTTTCTTTGCCATGCTCCTTCTGGCATCCTGAGTTTATAGTTTGATGACGCACCAGCACACTTTGGCAAAGAAGGCTGTGACACCTTGTGAAACTACAAAGCCCAGAACTGTGTATGAAAGAGCTTTGCAAGGGAGTTACACAAAGGAATCTTTCAGCTGTCCTTGAAATCTCAAGCCTGTACCTTCTAGTCAAGTACTGAACTTAAATATGAAATGTTCAATTTAAATATCTTAGAATACAAGCCCAGATGTAATTTCTGAAATTGTTAGCAAAGGCCATTATTACTCTAAAGGAAAAACTCACCCATTTACCATCTCCCTTTGTATGTCTGGTCTTCCAGGTTTTCAGGCATCCCGGTCTCTAACAAACTATTTGGTTGGTGGATTCGAAAGATTTGGTTTGCCTATTGTGGCTAATGGATTCGGATTCGGGGATTCAAGGATTCAGTTGGCCCATCTCTAGTTTAAAACTGACTGACTGTCCGTCTGTCTGTCTATGACTTCCAATGATGATGTTGTGTGCCTCAAAGTTGTTTCTGATTTATGGTGTATCTATCACAGGGTTTTCTTGGCAAGATTTGGTCAGAGGAGGTTTGCCCTTGCCCTCCTCTGAGGCTGAGAGAATGTGACTTGTCCAAGCTTACCCAGTGAGTTTCCATGGTTGAGCAGGGAGATGATGTACAACAGATAACAATATCAAATACACAAATAACTTCTGAAACAAACTAAAAACAGTCCTTACAAATACATTAAAACCAGGCAGTTAAAAGAACATAAAAAATTCCAAGAACCAAAGGCTATGTGGACAACACTGTCTTAGCTCACTGCAAGTTCAGCGGCGATGGAGCCAGCCTAACCTATCATGGCAGGGAGTTCTAGGGTAGGGATTTGCTACAGAAAAAATCCTGTCACATGTACACACCAACCTATCCTTCCAAGGTGTGGGTGGTGGTGGGATACAACAGGGCCTCTGTTAAAGGTCTCACATTTGGGGCAGAGGTAGTCTTTCAGATAACTTGGCCCCAGGAAGTTTAGGACCTGCTGGTTAAATATTTGAATTGAGTTTGGAAGCAAATTGGAAGCCAGTTAAGTTATTTTAAGACTGATGTTATATGGACTCTGATGTATACATGTGACTGCAGTCTAGCTGCTGCATTTTGCACTAGCTGCAGCTTGCAAACACTTTTCAAGGGTAGCCCCAGATAGAGCACATTACAGTAATCTAAGAATTCTTACTTTTTCTATGCTACGTTTACACATTGATCATATCTTCTCCTGACTCCACACAAGAACGGCCAAAGGCACTTTGGAGAAAGCATACAGAAACACTCTAGACCTATAGTCCAGACACCTCCAAAGGCTGGGGAAATAAAGAACTGCACGTGCAGAAAGAGCTTTCACTTCTTAGAGCTGACAATGATACTCTCTGGTTGCAGATGTGTATTTTGGATTTCCTGCTAGCTGGGAATACGGGCACTGCTCCATTATCAAGTGACAAAGGAATGAAGCCAGTGTGTCCTGTGCTGCTGGGAAATTTTAAGTAATGAAAGAAGCAGGAGAGGTTCACTCATAATACAGGAAGTTTCCCATTAGCTGTACTTAGGCTTCATACTTAATCCTGTATTTCAGCCAGCCTGACAGAAAAGACTCCTGTAGTATAATTCTGCACAGTGCTGCCAGAGTCTTTTGACGACAGTATAACTAGTATTCACCAATGTAACTAGCACCATAAAAATTTATGTATTTGCATCAACTTTTGTACATTGTAGTTCGTGAAAATTAATGGCACGGTAAATGTGTTAGCCTTTGAGGTACCACAAGGTTCTGTCATTGTTCCCTTTAACAGAAATGGCTAGCCGTCCAGCTGGCCAATATTCACTCCCATTCCACTCCCCTCATTACTTCCAAAACTTTTCACCTTACATAGATTTGTAGAGGTCAGCAAACCAATGGAAGTGCTCCTAACTGACTTGTGTGTGGGGAGGAGGAGGTTCTATGATCGCTGTCTAAATGCAGCATAACAAGAGGAAGAATTCTTGAAAAGAATTCTTGGACTACTCTAATGCGCTTTATGATGGTCTGCCTTTGAAAAGCGTTTGCAAGCTGCAGCTAAACAAAAAATAGAGCAGCTGGACTGTTGTCAGGTGTGCATTCACCAGTCTTGTTAAAACTGCATTGGCTTCTAATTTGTTTCTGAGTTCAGTTCAAGGTGGTGATTTCGACCTACAAAGTCCCGAATCACATGCAGGCCAGGATGTTTGAAAGACTTTTTTTTTAATGTCTAGGAACTCTAACTTCTGGGTGTGTCCCACTAACAACAAGTGGTCAGAATGTTGATACTCAGCTCCCTGTGAACATAAAGAAAAGGGTGCATCAATATGAAATAATTTCTAAATTGAGAATGTAAAGAAAGGGCAGGCAACCATTGCGAAAGCAGAACAGTGCGTAATTTCCTTGTACCATACTTACCTTGACTTATTCTGCACAGTGGAATATTCCAGTGTGCATAGGCCTTAGCTAAAGACCAGACTGAAAATCAACAAGCGATATAAAATCAACAGAAGATATAACACCCATTGTTTTCCAATTTCCTTTTATTATGCAACTCACATTATGTGGTTCACACGGTACATGGAACTTGAACAAAGGCTTACTTATCCACGTATGTAACATGCTGTGCCTTTGATGTGAATGTTGGCACTTGTTCGAATCTCTAAGTAATCCATAAACAACCAGTCTTTTACATTTATTACATTCTAATGGACCAAAATTAGCAGTAAGTAGATTAAACACAAGTCCAGTATAAAGCCAGTTTGGGTCACTGTATTTACCAAATGAACAGCAAGCATGTAATATGACAGTGTCTGGTTATTAGGCATGGAGAGTATTCAAGCATGAGACCTTTTAAAAGGCATTGTTGCTGTTTTTGGAAATGTTACTAGCTCAGCTTCAGACGCAACGATCTTCATAAATGACCCCCACAAGAGAGTGCAAGTCTGGTCCTTTAGGGCTGACAATTCCTACCACAAAGGGTTCCGATTTTAATGGCTTTAATATTTTCATACTTTATGTTCTATGAATAAGCCTACTAAGTGTATTTGGGTACACTGGGAAGGGTCGTTTGTAGCCCTAGCCATACTTAAATGGATACTCCATTGAATATTCCATTGCAATAAGCAGAACATCTTATTGAGGCAACGTGTTTAGTATCTGAATAATGCTTGTCAGCAGTGATGTGGATTTTCCAGAGCTTTAAATAAACTAATCAGATTTAGCTCATGCAGTTTAAATGGTTTAAATTCAAAAACATTCAGACCTTTATGGGCAAATAATTTTATAGAAATATTTGTACTAATGTAAAGAACATAGGCATCCCTTATATTTAACAAAAAAATGAAAACATCTGAAAGAATACTATTTTTTAAGGACACATAATTAAAGAGAGCTGTACCTGATAAATCAAGTGTTTCTTTTGCAGAGGTATAACTGTACTACCTTCAGTTCATTCATTAGTTCTGTGTTGCTTATTGGTTTCGTTTCAAGTTGAGAAAAATCTGATCCAGTACAATTAGGTGAACATTCTAGTTCTATACCCTCCAACATTTCACAGATGAAACTCAAGACACTTGTGCCCAAGCAAGATCAGAGTGTGGTCACAATAGCAGAAGTTATTGATTAAGAACAACACAAACGCTGGGACAGAGGGCAACAGTTTGCTTTTCCCTGAGCCTGAACCTTCTGGGAAGGGCAAGATTCTGCCCCCAGTCTCCTCCACATCAGTCACGTAGGGAAGGGGGCAGGGGAGCAGTTCACCCCGGGGCGGCAATGTTTTGGGGGCATCCCAGCCTGTAGCCATGCCTCCTGCCCCCCTCCACACACTCCAAGGTCTGCCACTGCTCCACATCCTGCTGAGTAAAGTGAACACAAACTACTTTTGCACTGTCTAGGGACAAAAAGGGGAAAGTGGGAAGAGGACAGAAAATCCAGGACAGCTGAAAAAATGGGATGACATAGGACTATCCAGGACTGACCTTGCCAATGGATAGATTGCATTACAACAGCCCAGACAACTATGAATAAACTAGAGATATTAGCCTAAATGTGTCTAAACCGAATAATTCATACACGTACTATGGTGTGTGGGGAGGAGATTTCAAGGAAAAGTAGATTTCACGGAAAAGTAGAAAAATATAGCATTGGAAAATCTTCTCCACACCCCTAGCTCTGTCTGTCAGTGCAGATATTCAGAGTGTAGATTTTCTTAGCTTGCTGAAGCAAATCGAAGAATTTGGTGGTTCTTTAAGGACTAAAAAAGTATTATAACATAGGGTTTTATGATCACTCTCCACTTTATCAGAAAAATGAAGTGTAATAAGTGTGACCTCAAGTTGGTAGATTTCTATATGCATGTTTGTGTGGTTGAGGATTGTACACAGTGAGACCAGACGTAACTAAAATGCAGAAGTTACAAATACTGATTACCTTACCAGTGATCATTAATGAAACAGAAGATATATTTTCATTGTTGAGCTAATTAACATATACTGGCATTCTGCCGGTTAGTTCCAGCTAGAGCAGACCCAGTCAATCAATTGTTGAGTTGAACCGTGTTCTATATGAAAGTATATCCAGTTGATTTAATAGGCCTACTATAGTCAAAACTAACAACAGAATTTAGGTCACAGTATAATAAACAACCGTTGTCCCTGTTCAAGTCACAGAAGTCAAAAACAGAGAGACCAGATCCTCTGGCCTATCCATCCTGATGTCTACTCTGATAACATAGGACCTCATAATGTTGTCCACAGCATCACAGGTTCATACAACTTCTCGCCTTCCAATTAGATATTTGCAAGCTATGGTCATATATCTTCTGCACAGGATGAACAGGCCAGTGTCTATGCAGAAGAATAAATGAATACAAACCTGTCATCAGAAATGCCAACACCTGAGAGTAAGCTAAGAAGCTCATCCTTGCTGTTTTGTCTTTATAACCAATATTTACCAACTCAGAGGAAAACTCAAGCCAGTTAGGGTTTTGTTGGCCTCTTGGATTGTCACCAGATTTAATTTTAATCCCCACCTTGGATCCTGTATAAGGAGAAAATGGGATATAAATTAAATATATACATTGGTGTATGTTTGCATCAAAGTCTGAAATTTGGGTTGGTTGCTTGATTTATTTCATTCTTGTAAACCAGCAACACTACGTTCACTTACTGTTTAAGTTCAAACAGAATAACTCACACATGTACTTGGAAGCACCTTGCCTTTGAGAGATTCTGCATACCCCTTTGTGTGAGACTTCAGCGTGCATGTGTGTGATTTCTCTCCACAGCCATTCCTCACATTTCCCATGGGGCAGAAGGAACTGGAGAGCCACAGAAGAGCAAAACAGCATGGAAATATTTCTCGCAGTATTTCCAAAACAGTTCCTCAGCCTTGAAATAAAATTTAAACACAGACGTTCTACTATTTTCATTGATGCCAGCAGTCTCTGGAGTCAATCAGAATCTTTTGCTTCATCTTGATTCATACTAGGTTTGTCATTATTAATTGTCGTTAAGTCAGCTTCACCTTAAGGTGACTTTATGAATAAAAAACCTTCTAAACATCCTGTCATCCTGTCATCATCCTGTTCAAGGGCCCATTCACACTACAAAATTATAGTGCTTTATTCCACTTTAACTGCCGTGGCAACATCCCGTTGAACCCTGGAAAACAGTTTAGGGAGGGGCCTTTATATTCCACAACCAGAAAGCCCTGGTGCTTTACAAACCTCAGAATTCAATAGGAAATTACTGTGGCATCAAAAGCGCAATCTAGTGCTATATCTGTGAGTGTGAATGGTTCCCAGGTCCTTCAAAATCAGGGCTTTGTGGCTTTCTTGATTGATTCCCTTATGCCATATAGACAATCCACAATAAAGAAACAGTAATGAACCTTCCCCCTTTGTTACCCAGAAAATGTCCTCTAAATTAAGTTCTGTTTATGAAAAAAGGTGTTTTAAGTTCTGGCTTAAGTATATATATTAGGGATAGGCAAACCGAATCTTCGAATTTTTGGCAGGGATTTGAGATTCGGGAATCTGAATCCCTATGCCAAAATACGCAAACAGAATATTTCAAATCCGCCACTCAAACAGTTTGTTGGAGACTGGGACGCCTGAAAACCTGGGAGACCGGGATGCCTGAAAACTCGGGACCAGGCCAGGATCCCGCTCCTCACGTGTTTCCCCACCCAACGCGGGCATGAGTGATTGGCCAGCAGACCAGCATAAAGCCTCGCATGCGCTGGAGGCCGCCATTTCTCCCTCCTGCTGCCTGTGCCCCTAGCGCTGCCTCTCTGCTGCTGCCTCCCTCTGCAAGGTAATTTTGGGATAGGGATTGGGAAGTGAGGGACAGAGGAGCAAAACTGAGTTTGTGTGGGGGTCTAGGAGCTTGTGGGAATGTCCCGGGGGTTCCAAAGACTGCAAAAAGGGGTTCAGGGGTTCCACGCAAGCCATGCCAGCCATACTTTCTCCTTCATCAGCTTTCTTTGGTCAATTCTGGGACTAAGATTGTCATGACGCCACTTCCTCTCTTAGTTTCTGTGTCTTGAATACATGAATATTTCTGTTAATTCATTTTGAAGCTCCCTTTTAGAAAGTCTTTTTATGCTTCTCAACCCCTTTTCCTCTTTTTCTTCTGTCTAGCTGCAAGTTTATAAGCAGCATTGCCATTGGAAAGGTTGCAAAGGAGAGCTGGAGAAACAGACTTTTGGTCTTGTGTTGTAGCAGCATGTCTGTGGTAAACAATGAATGCCAAAAAACCTGAGCGGGGAAAGAATGGGATTCTACTCTAGCTGATTCTATAGGAGGAGTGTGTGTTGCCTACCACAAACAAGGTGAACAGTCGCTGCCTCCAGAATCGTTTATTGAGCATGCATTAATCTGTATTATTTTTTGATTTGAGACTGGAGGGTAGGGATTGGGAATTGTTGAGACAGGCCTAGAGATTTGACTTGAGTGTCCCTTGCAGGACTTCAGGGTAGAGAACTGACTGAACTAGAAGCTTGTTTGTGTGCGTGCGTGCATGTGTGTGTGTGTGTGTGTGTGTGTGTGTGTGTTTAAGTGCTTTCTTTGTTGCAGGACTTGAGACCTGACTCTTGAGACTGCAGGGTGCAGAACTGAGATTGGACTAGAGGATGTTTGTCTGTTTGTCTGTTTGTTTGTTTGTGTGTTTCAAGTGCCTTCTTTGTTGCAGGACCTGAGACTTGACTGGAAGGTATAGTCTTCTTGAGATTTCAAGGACAGCTGAACATTTCTTTGCATCGCTCCCTTGCAAAGCTCTTTCATACACAATTCTGGGGTTTGTAGTTTTACAAGGTATCACAGCCTTCTCTACCAAAGTGTGCTGGCGCATCATCAAACTACAAACCCCAGGATGCCAGGAGGAGCTACGCAAAGAAAAGCTAGTTTTGACCTGGATTATCTCTGTACTGTAATATGTGGCCCTGTTTACACAGGCAGGAAAATGTGGGATTAATCCACATTTTCCTGCCTGTGTAGAAAGGGCCTCCATGTCATTTTCAATCTGGGGAGATCCTGAGGCAAAACTATGACAATTGTCCTGGCCAGATTTCTTCAGAGGGAGGTTTGCCTTTGCCTAGGCTTTTGCTAAGGCTGAGAGAGTGTGTCTTGCCCAAGATTATCCTTCTTTCCCTTGCCTTTTAAACTCTTTTTAAAAATAGGATTCAAAAGATTCGAGATTCGTGAGATTCGTGGACTCCCAGAACCTTCCCGGGATTCAGATTCAGATTCGGATTTGGAAAATTCTGGATTCGTCCCATCCCTAATATATACGTGTGTGTGTGTGTGTGTGAGAGAGAGAGAGAGAGAGAGAGAGAGAGAGAGAGAGAGAGAGAAACATGATCAATGGGATATTAATACGTGGATTCTGATCTCCATATATAACAAATCACAACATTATTCTATGTGGTATATAAAAAGCTGACTTCTGTTTTTAGAATAATTTATGCACAAACTAAATAATAATAAAACATTTTTCCAATAATTTACACCACAATTAATCCCTCCCTTTTTAATACAGTGATACCTAGTAAGTCACCTAGTAAAACTGTTCCTTAATCCTTTTAGTAACAGTTAGCCTCCAAATTTAAAGGGCTGCCCTTCCATGTTTCCTTCAGCAGTACATTACCTCTCCAGTGTTCCCACCTTTTCTTCCACTCAAGGCTTGGGATCTCTTTCAGACAGGGCATTCCCTTCCTGGCCTATACAAAAGCAAGTCAGCCAGCCTGTAATGAATGCACCCTTGACAGAAGTAAATATAATTTGTTCCTCTGCTATTCCTGGATGTGGTCAGTTAGTAGCGAGGCGGAAGAAATTCAACACAAATGTCAAGCACACTGGATTTTTCCTGATTCAGCCTAGCTGGAATCCACAAATAAGTGATGAGTGAACCATGGAGGGGAGAACAGAGAGGGATCACACCCCAAGCTCTCCAAGTTACTTAGCAAGAATGAGGGTACATGTTCTATCCATACAAAATTATAGAACAGTCCCTCTGCATTCATCCCAAAAATGTGTGTGCACAAAACTCATTCAGTAAAAAAAAAATCCGTTTACTAACATGTGCCATTTTATATATATACATATATTTATGTATTTAAGAGCACACAACAATTCTGGAGGTCTTCTTGCCTCTTACCTTAAAGTACTAAAAGGTAAGTTTGTTTTTCCTGCCAAAGACCCACTGTTCCTAAATGCTGGTTGCATCCATGACCATATATGTTATTAATAAATGGCTTGGAACAGAAAAAAAAAATAACTGGGTTGTCTTCTCTCAGACCCACCACTCTCACAGGGATGTGTGCTGGAAACAGCCATCTCAGTGGCTGCTCATCAGCTTTGGTACTCTCTTCCTCAGAAGGTCAATCTTATTTCCTCCTTTCTGTCCTTCCATTCATGTGTGAAAATTTCCTTATTTTGATAGGCTTTTGGAGACCTCATTGCAAGGATTTGTAATAGTGTACCACTTTATTGTTCTTATTTTTAAATGGATGTCTTTAATTATATAGATAAATTTAATTATATTTTAAAAATAACTTTTTTTTGTCTATGTTTTCCTTATGTCTGATTTAATTTTTTTAATACCACCTTGAGTTTCCAGCTCTGACCAAGGACAAGGGCATGAGGGAAAGTAAGGAGCAAAATTATAGACGGGATTTTTCACCTACATTCCAGTAACATTTTAATTCAGTAGTATAACATTAATGTAAATCCAAGACACAGTTAACTGAATTAAACAAACATCCTTTTTTTGATGTAACCGTCAAATGCATTTTCTTTCTTCTTTTTTTTCTTTTTTTAAGATTGTCAGTAAAAAAAAATGAAGCATAGTGGCACTTTTTCACTAACTTTTCTGTTTTTGGTTATATCATTTAGCTGTCCTCTGAAAGGTGATGCCATCAATCATTTACTCCAAAGTACTTATCTATGGCATGTATCTTGGCCTGCTGTACTTAATGTACTTCTTGGCACCTTTATATTTCATTGTGGTGAGCAGTACAGAATGTTTGTGGTTGATCAGATTCTGCCCTTTGTTAGCATAGCTTGCAAGTACCAGGGACAGCTTGCTACAATTTATATGTGAATCAAGTGTTAAATTCCAAAGAACCGTCATGTTAGTCTTTTGTACCAAAACCAGCACCAAGTCCCATGATACCTTAAAGATGAACAGTGTGTGCCTGTTCATCCTGTGCTTTAAAGTTTAATATAAGGGACTTTGTGATAGCATTGTGCAAGATGGGTGTGGGTTATGAAGAGATGGGTGTTTTCCTTGTTAGGTTCTAGTTATGATTCACCCAGCTAATTAGATTAAAATTTAGAGGTGCTTTTCTTTCAGTAATAAAAGAGAGATGGACAGCACAACAGTTTTGCTATTCCACTACACTGATGAAAGAAACCCAGAACAATTAGTTATGCTCTTTCAGGATTTTCCCCTCCCATACAGCTTTATATTTTTTTTTCAAGTAGCTTATGCAGCATTCCATTCAGTCATTTACTTCTATCATGTTTGCCTCTCAGTATCTCTTTCAGTTGAACATGTAGAGACAGGAGAAGTATTGCTATGAGCCAGTTGTTGCAGGGTTTTTTTTTTTTTTTTAATGGTGGAGTGCTTTCTTTATTTTATTTAGTCATTCATTTTTAATCCCTCCATCTTATCAGTCTTTAAAAGTGGTTCATAGCAGTGGTAGCACATGTACATTTTATTTTATATACTCTTACTTGAGGTGCACTTTGCAAAAGTGAGGGAAGAAACCAGCAAACAACAGATCCATTTCACTTTCCCCCTCTGCGTCGTGAGCAATTCCTGCAGTGACTTAGCACACAGTGATGTCTCCTCCATCCCATGTCAGTAGCTGTGCAGTGGTAAGGCATCTTCATGTGGCAGACCACTGGAGACAACTCCATGAGTAGCTAGCTGGGGAAGCTGCTGCTACTGGGACCTTTTGAAACTAGTCTCCAAGTACAGTAATGGCTTTCTATACACAACAGTCCCATATTTTAGCCATTTGCAGGATTACAGCTCAATATTTTGTTCATTACATGAATTCAAATACCACTGAGATCTGTGGCACCTTTGAGCTGCAGCACAGGCTGCCTTGACATCAGAATTCCATCAAAATGTTATTCTCATGTAGGATTAGTTAGACATAGCTATAAAATGTGGATGGCCTTATTGTTAATAGCTTTATCATAGAATTGTAGAGCTGGAAGTGACTACAAGGGCCACTGACTCCAACCCCATGCAATGCAGGAATATACCATCAAAGCATTCCCGACAGATGGCCATCCAATCTCTGTTTAAAAATGTCCAAAGAAGGGGACTCGATCACATACCCAGGCAGCATATTCTACTGTTGGACTGCTCCTATCATCAGAAAGTTCCTCCCAATGTTTAGATAGAATCTCTTTTCCTGAAGCTTGAAGCCATTGCTCTGTGTTCTAGTCTCTGGAGAAGGAGAAAACAAGCTTGCTCCATCCTCTATATGACATCCCTTCAAATATTTAAATATAACTATCATGTCACCTCTTAACCATCTCTTCTTCAGGTGATACACACCCAGCTCCCTAAGCTACTCCTCAAAGAGCATGATCCAAGTTGCCCTCCTCTGGACATGTTCCAGCTTGTCGATATCCTTCCTGAACTGTGGTGCCCAGAACAGGACACTATTCCAGATGGGGTCTGACCAAAGCAGAATCGAGTCATACTGTCACTATACTTCTATGATACAGCCCAGAATCACATTCGCTTTTTTTAGCTGCTTCATCACATTGCTGACTCATGTTCAGCTTACGGTCTACTAAGACTCCTAGATCCTTTTCACATGTACTGTGGTCAAGCCAGATGTCTCCCATTTTATATCTCTGAATTTCATTCTTTCTGCCCAAGTGTAGCACCTTACACTTCTCCCTGCTGAAATCCATCATATATCGATTAGCATATCACTGCTAGTAATCATGAGGAATAGGAAAACAAGCATGGCTACTTGCAGTTGAGGAAAGGAGAGCAGATCAGAGGTGGGAAGCTGGCTCTTCAGAGGTTCTGGACTGCAAGTACACAATCCCTCACCACTGGCTGTGTTGGCTGAGGCTAATGGGATGTGTAGGCCAAAAACCTCCAGAGGACTCCAGTTGCACACCTCTGATCAAAACAGTACATTTCCAAAGCTTTGGCAGGTGATGTGAAGTTATGGTCATGTCATTTTGTAGAGCAGGATACCATCAGAGTTTACTTTAACATTCAGGTACATGTATTTAAGACTGAGGTGCTGTTAACCTGTTCTCCTCCTTTGTGTTATTCCTTCCATTATTAAAATCAACACTGCACGAAACGTCATGAACACAGAAACAATGGAAACCTTGGAGACATTTACATGTTTGGGCAGTTATCTTGTCAGGACATGGTTAGGATCAGTGTAATGAATTCTATGGTGATTAATGGAGGTTTTATTAGCCATAAAATGATAACTGCTACCACTACAGTTTATCTGTAGGTCTAAGCATGGGTTTAAAAAATTGTTTGAGAAACATTAGGGAAAGTGTTTACCTGGGGAACGTTAAAAAGCTTTGACTCTTCATAACTGTTGAGTGATTTATAAATCAGGAAGGATATGCCCTGAAGTAATCAACGATGGAAATAATTATCTTTTAAAACTGTTTTTTTTAATGTACTTCAAAAGCTTAACTTGTGTAGTAAATTGTAGCAAATGTATGTACATAAATTGTGGTCATATCTTGATTTGAAAGCTAAAGTTTTGTGAAGATCTTAGTTTTATAAGAAAGCAACCTGAGCTTTCCACACTGGATAACTATAGTGGGTCCAGATGCAAATATAAATATCTGCATAAGTTTGCATCAGTTTATTTCAGATCTGGAAATAAATTACTGGATTAAAGTCACCAGTAATTTGTTGCCTTCAGGTCATTTCCAGCTTATGGAGACCCTAAGGTGAACCTACACACAGGGTTTTCTGGAGGCTGATAGTACTACACTCTTATAGCGCAATGATTCCACTTTCAATATCCTATGGAATCCTGGGGTTTGCAGTTGAAACTGCAAACCCCAGGATTCCATAGGATGTTGAAAGTGGAATCATCACACTGTAACAGCCTAGTGCAGAAATGGCCTCAAACCACTTCACCACTCTGGCTCTCACTTTAAAGTAAAACAACAGCAACAAATGGTATCCCTATGAACTACACAATGTCAAGCTGGACAATTAGGCCATGACTGTTGTTAACACACAAGCTTTTTTCCGTTCCCTTGCCATTATTCCAATTTAAATGTCACACCCTATTTTTGGGAACAGTTCCTACTACCTGACATAAATGATTCTTCAAAACTCACTTGCTGTGCTGAGACAACCCAAGACTGTTAATTACTATCCTTCCTCAGTGTTGCTCACAGCAATGTACACCGTTCTTGCCTTTATGACAGGGGTGAAGAACCTCTGACACCCCTACAGGTTCCATCACCCCAATCACTGGCCATGCAAGCTGTCCTCTTCCAATTAACCTCTCAGATCCATTCTTTTTCTTTCCCCAGGTTCTTTAGCAGCCACAGAAACTATATTCTTCAAGACGCAGTCACACATAATAATGTGCATGAGCCAGTGCTAGTACCATACTCCTTGATGAACTGCGGCTGTGAATTATTCTATCTCTGAAGCTTGAGCTGTTAGGGATGTGGCACACACCTAGGTCATGACTTGATGTCATGGCCACTACTGAATCATGAACATGCATGAACTCAGTCTGAGGTACAGTGACTTACAAGTCCGCTTCATATGTGATGGGAGAAAGTGTATAGAACAGCACTGTGCCTCTCTAGCCCCAGTGACACACAGTTCTTCTACCAGCTACCACTACCCCCACATATTACAGATTTCTGCCCTTCCTTTTTAGATAGCAATGCAGTGCTGTTTTGCTATATAGAAAAGAAGAATTACATGGGAGAAAATAGGCCATTTCCACGCTGGACTGTTCTAGCGCTATGATTCCACTTTCAATCTTCTATGGAATCCTGGGGTTTGCAGTTTCGGGAGGGGCCGGAAACTGCAAACCCCAGGATTCCATAGGAGGTTGAAAGTGGAATCATAGCGCTAGAACAGCCCTGTGCGGAAATGGCCATAGTTAAAGCAATCAAATAGCGAAGGCAGGAGTCTTTCCCATCCCTGGTGATTCCTCATCCAGGTAGGAACCAGGCTTGAGTTTCTACAATCACATGAGATCAGGTATGTTAAGGCATTTATGGTGGAATAGTGGCAAAAACTTCAAAAACATCCCAAACTAGCCATCTGAGGCAGCTGCCTCACCCTGTCTCATGACAGAAATGACCTAACCTAGCAGAACGTGTACAAGAGTGCACTCTTTCAGAACCGCCTCCAACCTGGCCCCAGCAGACAGCATTTTCTCCAAAATGTCTCAGCCGTAAATCCAACACAGAATCCATTTGAGAGTCACTATGGTATAGTGGTCTGAGTGTTAGACTAGCATTCCTGGAGATCAGAGTTCAAATCCCCCCTCAGCCATGGAAACTCATTGGGTGCCCTGCAGGAAGTCACAGTCAGGAAAGCAATAGCAAATGTCTTTTGAATAAGTCTGGGAGTCTGGGAGACGAGGGTCGGAATCCCTGCTCAGCCATGGAAATCCACTGAGTGTAATGCCTGTTACAAACTGGATTTCTGACAAGAATTTGCCCTGAGTAGTTACAAACTTGCTGGAGAGCCACATGGCAGTACTGCTGCTGAGAGGCCCTGTCCTCAGTACCAAATTGATAAGACGTGCTCTTTCTTGACCAGAACGAAACATGGGCTAGTTGGGGATATTACAACAAAGTTACTTTGTGCCTAACACTCTTTTCTGCTCTCTCTCTCTCTCTCACACACACACACACAGAGGGGGGGAGAGAGAGAGACTTTTTTTTTGAACCACCCTTACTTTTATTTGAATTCATCTGCATTGATGTATAAATAACTCAGCCACCCAGCCTAACTTTCAGGTGTCTTGGAGATAGATAGAAAAATGGTCTGCACGCAAGGCAACAAATCTGGCAGCTAATTCACTCATGCCTAGACTCAACAGGGGATCACTAGACTGAATACCAGGCATTCCCCACAGGGCATTCATTGACTGAGGCTTTCGAACATAGGTTCCAGGGAAATCTCAAGAAGCCCATTTGCACCTGTCTTCAGGCGTGAATGGGCATGGCTGTCTACCGGTAGGAAATTAAGCAGGAGCTTTTTGTTGTTATGTGGCTTCAGGTCCTACCCCCAATTCCCAACTTTACTTATTTTAATGTGTGCAGACAGAGCATACTGAAGCAGTCAGCAAGCAGATTTCTGAGACCTCTCCTACTGAGAATTCAGCTGTCAGAATCATTCTCTAAACTTTTCTGGAGCAGTGCTTTCGTGGGCCAGCAGGAAGCTTAGCAGAATGCTTGCTTTAATCTAAGGATGCTGCTTCTACAAATTTTACAGGATTTGGAAAAACCAAAATAAACCCCATAGGATCAGAGTTTACATTAAAAAGACATTAGTTTTGGTATGGTTTTTATAGTAATGGGCTTGCTGGCAGCAGCTTCCCTGATTTGCTTACAATAGTATATTCCCCTTTTTGTAATCTAGAAGCAGGAGGAGGCAGGCGGATGACCGCGAATCACTATATTACTGAATATGGTATCACAACCACCATGGGTGTCTGCAAGACAGAAAGAAAGTGAGAAGTCCCCGCTCCCAACTTTATAAACCATAATTCCTAGATTCCCAGTTTTCATGTGGAAGCCAAGATGTGAGATGAAATGTTCAGCCAGCCACTATTTTGCCCATTTGTTTTGTATGTGACTAGCCTAATTCCATAGTACTTTAGTGTTTTTTAAGACTGATGTCATAAGAACCTTCTCCCCTCACCACCTGGTATCAGGTTTTGATCCCAAAATCACAGAGGATGGGATGCTGCTGACCCAATAACTCCCATGGGCACAGAAAAGCTGGTGTGGCATGGTGACGGCTGAAGGGATATTGCTGCCTAAGACAGAACAGTAACTCTTTCCAAAGTCTTCCCAAAGTCAAAGCGTGCAATAATTACAATAATGCAACAATGTTGTTGTGTGCATTCAAGTTGTATCTGACTTTTGGTGACTCTGAGGTGAATCTATCACAGTGGTTTCTGGGGCTAAGAGTGTGTGGCAAGCCCAAGGTCATTCAGTGGGTTTCCATGGTCAAGTGAGGAACTGAACCCTGGTTTCCAAGGTTATAGTCCAATGTTCAAACCATTACACCCCCCCCCTCTCTAAACAAGTAACTACTTGCTGCCATTTCATGATATCTGAGATCAGCTGCCTTTGTTCTGCTTAAGATTAGGGCTGGTTTTGATTGGTGTGCTGTGGACAGGAAAGTTCTAGTTCAGGTCTAACATCAGTCATGAATTTTCCAGCAGCCCATGCACACTGCACAATTATAGTGCTGTGATTCTACTTTAACTTTCATGGTTCCATCCTATGGAACTCTGGGATTTGCAGTGTAGGGAAGGGCATCTTGAATTCTTCGACAGAGAGCTCCTCTGGTGCTTCTAACTGACCTACAGACACCAGGGGTTTTCCACAGGATTCAGCCATGGCAGTTAAAGTGGAGTCATGGTGCTACAAGTATGTAGTGTGGAATGGTCATAGGTACTTAGACTAGGCGACAATATGTCATCTGGCACCTTCTACTCCCACTGAGCAAATACTGAGCCTAACTATGTGGTTTCTACAGCTGAAACAGGCTATACAAAACTATTGTATTTAATCACACCACAAATTAATGCCTAAGTATGATTAATTATATGTCTATTGTTATGTCATTTAATGTGTTACCAGGCCACATAGTCACACAAGAAAGTACTAATGAAATGTACTGTGTTGCAGTCTGTTATTAAGCATCTGTCACTTGTTTAGCTACATTTTGCAAATTGAAATCCTTTGTATGTGTTTTTGAAATCATGAGAGAGTACACTCCCAAGGGTGGATGTAGTCCCAGGAGAATATAATAGTAGAGTCACACAGCAAGCAGACTTTTAGAACAGGATTCAAATAAGCAATCATTGTTTCAGGACTTTCATTTAATTCACAAAAGTGTCAAAATATTCCGGAAAGGCTGAGTAATTACTCTGTTGCTCCTAGATGATGGCCATTTCTGCACTACACTGTTCTAGTGTTATTATTCCACTTTCAACATCCTGTGGAATTCTGGAGTTTGTAGTTTCCTGGGGCCAAAGAGCTCCCTGCCTGAGAATTCTAAGTGCCCCTCCCTAAACTGCAAACCCCAGGATTCCACAGGAGGTTGAAAGTGGAATGATAGCACTATGACACTGTAGGCAGAAATGTCCTATGAAACTCCCTTGCAAGGAAAGCTCAGCTGTCCCCCCCCCCCCCCCGCTCTCTTTTCATTGGGGTAGAAAGATGTGTCTGATGTGTTTCAGTTCTTTTGAAATGTACGTTTTAAAAGAAATATTTTCATTGCATTGCTTGATTAATGCTGTTTTAACTTTTGTATTATGTGTTTTTTTTTTCATTATTTTGCTTCAATGTATATTGTAAGCCTGTTAGGGTCCCACTTTGGGAGGAAGCTGGGATATCAATCAATCAATCAATCAATCAATCAAGTAAATCCAATCCAATCCAACCCAATCAATGGTGTTCAGAGAAGAAAATCTTAATCAACTGCATTCCAGCATTTAGTGGGTTCAATTTTTTACTAAGGGAGTCAATGTTTGTCAGGCAAGTTGCCTGGAGCCCAGCAGAGAGACTATCCATCAGGCAACTAGTGACAGCTTTGAGACAACGGAGACTGCTCTCCCCATCCCAAAAAGGGTATCGTTGGTAAGGAGCTGTCAAGCATTTGGTGGGTGGAATGCAGCACTGTGCCACTCCTGTGACATGCCTCAATATATGCATGTAAAGAATGTAACAGATGGTTGGGTCCTGCACTTTAGCTCTCTTCCCCAACATGCACTAATCTCATGCATCGGGGAATTTTAAAAGTCAGCGCAAGGAACTATGGTAGGGAATTCAACTAGTGCAGAAGGAATCAGCCTACCCTCCAATATTCCATAGATGAAAACAGTGTCAGGTGCAGCCAAGCAACATCAGAATGGGGTCAAGATGGTAACAGTTATTCATGAGGAAGAACATGCAAGCTAGGAGAGGCGCCAGCGGCTTGCTTTTGCCTGAGTTTACTGGAAGGGGCAAAATTCTACCCCTCCTTTGCTCTCTTTTCTGTTGAATTAATTGACTGCAGTTTACTTTACAAAGTTTGAACTCAGTTTAAAGCTGCAGAAGTAAGCTGAATAGAAGGGGGGAAATGGGAGGAGAAAAAATAAAATGGGACATTTTAAAAGCAGCTGTAAAAGCGGAATGACAGAGGATTAATCAAAACTATTCCTGCCAGATCAGGGCAGGTAGAGGGTATGAATCAATTACAAACAGCTATGTTTGTCTGTCTCTTAAACAAATATTTCATTTCACCTTTTCACACTTTGACCCCAAGGCAACTGACAATAATTAAACATACAAATAAAATTCATTAAGACAACAGTCTTTAACAGAGTAACTGAATTTAGTAAATGAGCAAGGAGAAAGGCAAATGACAAACAAATGAATTGAAACCTTCTGAACCGGAAGATTAAAAACCCATCCAACTGGTTGAAGGACGCAGGATGGAAATACATCGGTGCTAGATCTGTATGCAAGCAAGAAGATCAAAACAACTGCAAAGAATCTGTGGCAGGCGTGGCAGCGAAAGCAGATTTGTGCATGAGGCAGGCTGATGCAGATAGCTTTTGAAAGGTATTGTCTGTTTTGGCAAAAAAACTACCTGATTGTCAACGTAATTGCAGCCTCTGCCAGCTTACTTTGGCATTAACTGTGTGGATGTTCAGGCTAACGCCGGCACGGCAGAGTTAGGCCTACTTTTCGCCTACCTTTAATCATTTCTCATGAGACTCATACAGGCAAAATTACACGAACACTTCTTCTGGGAGAAGCAAAATAGAACTGGGAGTACAGTCAGCCCTCCGCATCTGCGGGTTTGACTTTTACGGATTTGATTATTTGTGAGTTTCTTCAACCCCGGTCCCCCCACCTCAGGCACTTTTTTTCTGGAGGAACCTTCTGTTCTGGTGGCTCCAATCAGGCTGTGCAGACCTTTAAAAACCCACCTCAGGTCCCCCTCCTACTCCACCAGCTGCTACCTGGCCAGCTAAAGATGGCTCACAGCTCAATTTCTCAGGGCCACAAAGCCACTCCCTATGCCCCCCAGACGCCCAAGGAAAGAGATGGGTGAGAGAGAGGAAGTATAGGGCCACCATGCTAACCCACTCCTCCTCCGTCTCCTTTTCCTGAACTGGTTTGGACCCTGGGTGTCCATTCTCTCCACCATGCCTTGGCCCCTCTTCCCAAGGACACCTATTTTGATATTTGTGATTTTTACACTTTTGCAAGGGTCCTGAGCCCCTAACCCTAGTGAATGTGAAGGGCCAACTGTATTTGGTTTCAAAAAGGCTTAAGTCTACCCCAGCCAACAGGGAAAGGCAAGATTCAGCCTCCTCCTCCTTTCCTCTCCCCCCGCTTAGTTAAATGAGTGCAAACTAATTTCATAGAAACATAGAGTTGGAGAGGGCCCTAAGGGCCACTGGGTCCAAGCCCGTGCTCAGTGGAGGATCTTCAGGGAGAGCATCTCCAGCAGGTAGCTATCCAGCCTCTTTTTGAAGACATCCTGAAAAAGAGACCCTATCACCTCTTTAGGCAATTTGTTTGATTTCCAAACTGCCCTCACTGTCAAGAAGTTCCTTCTAATGTTCACTCAAAATCTACCCTCCTGTAACTTCAAACCATTAGACCTGGTCCTACCCCTGAGACAGTAGAAGACAATCACACCCTCCTCTTTGTGACAGCCCTTAAGGTATTTAAAGAGAGCAATGATGTCACCCCTAAATCTACTCTTTGCCAAGCTCCTTCAACCTCTCTTCATATGTTCTGTTCTCCATACCTCCCATCATCGTAGTTGCCCTTCTCCAAATTTGTTGTAACTTGTCTACATCCTTCTTAAAATGAGGTGCCCAGTACTGAACACAGTACTCCAGATGAGGCCTGACCAGCACAGAATATATAGGAGCTATTACTTCCTTTGGCTTGGAAACTATGCTTCCATGAAGGCAGGCTAAGATAGCATTTGCTTTCTTTGCTGCAGCATCACACTGCTGGCCCATGTTCAACTTATGATCAGCAATAATCCCAAGGTCCTCGTCACTGTGAATTCAGATTTTGTGAGCTAAATGTAGAATTTTGCATTCGTCCCAATTGAATTTCATTTTATTAATTTCAACCTAGTTTTCTAGTTTACCAAGATCCTTTTGAATTCTGTTTCTAACTTCCAATATGTTAGCTACCCCTCCCAGATTTGTATCATCTGCAAATTTTCCCTCTACTCTGTCATCTAAGTCACTGACAAAAATATTGAAGAACATTGGCCCCAGGACAGAATGCTGCAGCACTCTACTTGAGACCTCCTTCCAATCTGAAGCACAGCCAGTGATGACAACTTTTAAGTACAATCTTCTAACCAATTATGGATCCATCTTACGGTGTTTCCGTCTATTCCATATGTAGTCAGCTTGCTAATCAAAATACCCTGGAGGATCTTATCAAAGGTTTTGCTGAAATCCAGATAAATGACATCTGCAGCATTCCCCCCATCTACTGAACTAATGACTCCATCAAAAAAGGATATAAGATTAGTTTGGCAGGATTTGTTCTTGACAAACCCATGCTGAAACCTACTAATCACTACATTGTCACTGCATTTTTGCACTCTGAACTCAGTTTACAGCAACAGGATTAAACTGAGGACAAAGGAAGGAAATGGGAAGAGGAGAGACAAACAGGGAAATTTTAAAAGAACTGAAATGTGGGACAACAAGGGATTGATTGAGACTGTCACTGCCAAATGGAGACAGCTGGACGGTATGCTAAAGCAAGCAAACAAACTTCGCTTGAGTCCTCTAACTTTATGACCAACCATGGTGAAACTGAGCTCATTTTTCAAGGCTTCATTATGGCATGGAAGGTGTTCTGAGATCTGCAAGACAGGAAACAGGGAGTCCTCCAACCAAGAAGAAAATGGTTGTACCATGAGAATGTGGAGTTGGAATATTAGCAAATACCATCAGCTGGGTAATAAGGGAAAATGAAGTTCAGTACCCTGATACGAGAAGCACAAAAAGCCACCAACTAGCTTTCACAAAAAGAGGCATGAGGCAGCTTTGACGCTAACAGAGTAATATAGCATGTGCTTTCATACGGTACAATCTACTTCATAAGATTTATGAAGAAGAGGTCTACACAATGCACCCAGGTAGGGAGTATGAAGTCAAAATGAAATTCATGTGAGTACTGGTATTATTAACACTGTCCAAAAAACAGAGGCCATTTCCACCCTACACTATTATAGTGCTATTATTCCACTTTCAACATGCTGTGGAATTCTGGGCTTTGTAGTTTACCAAGGCCAAAGAGCTCTCCAGCTGAGAATTCTAAAGACCCCTCCCTAAATTGCAAACCCCAGCATTCCATAGGAGGCTGAAAGTGGAATAATAGCACTGTAACAATGTAGTGCAGAAATGGCCAAAGATAGCTGGTGAGCAAAAATAAATAAATAAATACTGGCAATAAGCAAGACAGCTAACCCTACATAGGGTCACAAGCCCTGTTAGCAGCAATTGGTATTTATTGTTACACTCGTTTCCAAGGGTGCAGGCGTTCTTGTGGAATTTTTTTCCTTCAGGTGTTAAAATAATTTGACCAATTTTGGATACAATGCACTGGGACTTGGCAAGCCAGTTGCTACTCTGCTTTTGAGGCCTCTCCCTAAACCGCAAACCCCAGGATTCCATAGGATGTTGAAAGTGAAATAATAGCACTATAACAGTCTAGTGTGGAAATCGCCAAAGTGTAGAAGAGCCTCCTTTGCTTGGAGAAGTACTGAGAATTCGTTGAAGACTGGCAACAGAACTCTCTCCAGCAGGGAATACTGAGTACCTCACTAAACTACAAATCCCAGGATTCTATAGAACAGAGCCAGGGCAGTTAAACTGGTATCAACATGGTAAAATTGTGTACTGAAGATATATCATAACAATGCTAGAACTCTGTATGCTAGAATTCTGAGCTCTTTCTTTCTCAGTGAGATATGCACTTTTAGATACATGCTCTGAATTTTCTTTCTTTTGGACCCAAAGCTTGGAAAAGATCTTTCTTGAATGACAGCACCCCAGATGCTCCATGGCCACTTTTCCAGACTTTGTCTAAAATCCATTTAAACAATGCAGGCCTCTCCACCAATGTTAGTAGCTTATCTTCAAACTGGTATCTTTAGGAAGAATTTGGTTTTGTAACATGAGAAAGGTCTGATTTGGCTCTCACCAAACAAAACAAGGTAACAATATTTTAAAATGCCAGCTGCCTTTGTTGTTGACCATTGTGTAAGCCATCCTGGGATATTTTTTTAATTTCAAAAGCTGGCAATATAAATAAATATTTAAAATAATAATCATGAATTGGCAGGCCACTGTTTTGTTTGTGGCCTGCCCATTGGGACGTACATTCTTATGTTGTGCTGCTCATCCTGCAATGCATCCAGCTGTTTAGCAGCAGCGTTTATAAGCACAAAGGTCAGATAAGGACAAGTTGTTTATCTGAAGTCTAATGCTGTAAGAATTTTATTTTGGGCAACTTTTCCTGTTTTTAAGGGGAAAGGGCTCTTTGTAGCTGCCCAATATGTGCACAGAACTACTCATGTCAACAGTGTTGGTAGCTTAAAGCAGAAAAGAGGAAATAACTGGAACTTTTATTTTGTGTGTTTTTTTTGAATAGCTTGTTTAAAAAACAAAAATAAATCAGGCTACAAGGTAGCTTGGAGGGAGGGAAGCTTAAACTGTGCCTAAGGAAAAAAGAATGATCATCATCAGTCTTTTTACAATAAATTAAAGCTGAATGAAATAAAAATACAAGAAGAAAATAATAGATTGAATTGTTGATGTTAAACATTATAGATCAAGCTCCCACTGCAGCATGGACAAACATAGGGCATTTCCACACTATGCTATTATAGTGCTATTATTCCACTTTCAACATCCTGTGGAATTCTGGAGTTTGTAGCTGCCTAAGGCCCAAGAGCTCTCTGGCTGAGAATTCTAAAGGTCCCTCCCTAGACTGCAAACCCCAGGATTCCATAGGAGGTTGAAAGTGGAATAATAGCACTGTAACAGTGCAGTGTGGAAATGCCCATACATGTTTTCAGGAGCTTAGTTGCTACCAAGCCCATCTAAAGTGAAGATTCCACATCATCTCTGAATGCATAGGCACCAAGAGGAGACATTCAGCTGCAGATCCCAACAAATGTGTAGTTTTACATGTAATGAGACACCAGCGATGCCAGACTGTGCCAGATGCCAAACATCTATGTAATTACTAGGGCTGCTGAGAGGTGTAGGCCAAAATTATCTGGTACGGCCACAGCTGTCTACCCCTAAGGTGGGGGAATTATATCTTTGAATGCTTCTACAGGTCAAACACTCTTCTCAGAATTCTGACAGAGTTCTGCTCCCATCCGTTTGCTAATTGTCTTTCCATCAAAAGGAAAGGACAGGCAAGTAAAGGGAAAGCATGCTCCCCACCCACCCTCATAAGAATTCTGCCCACTAAATGAAATTTTCCTTTAATCCTCAAATTTCCTGGCATTGCAGAAAGTGAGACATTGAAAATAATTCATACCTAGAACTTTGAAATGTCCTATGTTTGCATCCCTTTTGGAACTTTCCCTGCCATTATTTTCCTTTGGATCCCTAAACTCTATCTCACAATGCTCAATTGAAGTTGTAAGTTACTGCAATGCTAGAAATTTGGGGTGAGGGAAAATGTAACAAGGGGGCAGAATTCTTATCGGGGGAAATCCTGACATTTTGCTCTCCTCTCCATACACCCCTGGGCCATCTTCTCCATATTTGGCATGGTACATTCACAGGATGGCCAGCGTGACCATGCAGATTGGGAGATTCTGAGATCTACAACTCAAAAAGGAAACATGTCCAAGGTCTCAGGATGACTGTACTGGGCATTTTTGCTGAGTGGGTGAATCTAATCTCTGTGGTAAAGAAGCAGCGCTAACTGTTGGACTGGATGTTTTTAACATTAGTGAATGATCACTAATCCATTCTTCTTTTGGCTGTTTCAGAGACAAGCCTACACCTTCTAAAAAAGGCTATAGATCAGATTAGCTCTTGTGATGACCTTGAGAGTTTTGAATGTTTTAGGGCACTTCTCTCGCATTGGTCTTAAAAATTAAACCAGCTTTGAGCTTCCTTCATGTTACTGATGTGTCACCATTCATGCAGAATGGGAAAAGTGTGTGTGCACATCCACATGCATGCATGCATTCATGCATCTCTGTGTAAGAGAAAGAGAGGGGGAAAAGGACAGGGAGATTTATAACTCTGGTCAACAAATGTTGCAATGTTTGCAGTGGCTAGGAGTGCATTTGCACAGGTAAAGCTTGTATGCCAGCTGTGCCCATTCGTTGAGACGTCTGACCTGGTGGTGGTAAAACACGCCTTAGTTACATCCCAGTTTGACTACTCAAATACTCTCTATACGGGGCTGCCTTTGAAGAATGTTTGGAAACTTCAACTGGCCGAAAGAGCTGCAGCCAGATTATCAACTGGGGATGGCTACGAGTGAACACAGAACTTCCTTGTTGCAACAGCTGGCTGCCGTTCCATTTCTGGGCACAATTCAAAGTGCTGGTTTTCACCTGTAAAGCCCTATAAGGCTCAGGTCCAGGATATTTGAAGGAGCATATTCTCATATACAAACCAGCCTGTGCTTTGAGATCTGCTGTGGAGGTCCTTCTCTCTGTCTCACCACCCTCACATCTGGTAGGAATACAGGAGAAGGCCTTTTCCATGGATGCCCCCAGCTTCTTGAATTCCCTTCCCAGACAGGTTAAAGCTGCACTTCCCTACTTTCTTTTTGCAGCCAAGTAAAGACTTTTCCGTTCTAACATGCATTTGATGAGTGCTTGTATAAGGCCCAGGTCACCTTAACAATGTGCTGGATCTTGCTAGTTGTTGTTCTAATGTGTGTGGGGGGAGGCAGTTAATTTGTTGATTTTTAATCTCATTTTGTAACTTCTGAATTTGAAATGATGTGCTTTTTAATTTGCTTTGAGTCTTGCACTGGGGAAAAGGAGGGATAGATCATCATCATCATCAGATTCTTTATATCCATATTTTATGACATTTTGATGGAGCTAATAAATATATTACCCAACCTGGCCACTTTGAGAAAAGAAAAGAAAAGAAATTTTGGAAATTCTCTGCATTCAGCCACCCTGAGAGTGTGTATACAGCGCCACCTGGTGGCTTGTTTCTGAGCTAAGAGTGTCTAAGTTTCCAAGCTGCTGATGCTTTTGAGGTGATTCGAAGTGAAAGGGTCGTTCTTTTAAGGTGTGTCACCTCCCATCTTAGACAACTGACATTGGCCACATTTATGCATATGGCTTAGCACTTCATAAATTCAATGCCAAGCTATTAAAGAAATTAAATACACAGGCCCTCAGGCCCTAATTTTAATACATCAAACCCACTAATATGCTGGATCTCTTAAAACAGAGCCCTCCCTCCCCACTAACGTACTGCTTTCAAGTCACAAGGCCTGTCAACAGAGTGAAAGCTCAAGAAGGCACATTTCGTTTGATAGAATTCCTCTGTAATTAGGAAGGAACAACTGCAATCAAACCTTGGCTTTTCTTTTTTAATTGATACAAAGTTCTCTTCCATAGATATGAGCGAGACAGTCTTCTAGGTAGGATGGTTAAATGCAGAAGAAGACAGGGCTTCTCCATTTTGGATAATTGTATAGGAGAGGAGCTCAGGAGATGAAGGGGACCAGAAGTAAGGGAGAGGGAGAGGCACTTTTTCTTTTTCGGAAAGCCCGCATTTCCCCATAGAAATCTGCCTGACTCTTACAGGCTTTGCAGGGGGCTTTCCTTCCATCCCGCCATCCTCACAGGTTTGTCTGGTGAGGACCTGAGAAAGAGATTTCTGAGTAGCTGCTCCTAGACTATGGTATGCCCTTCCAAGTGGGGCTCGACTGGCCCCTGCTCTGCTCTCTTTGCCAGCAGGTAAAGGCCTTCTTACTCAAACAGGCCTTCAACCAGAAAGGGTAAAAGGATATGCAGCAAGTAAAACTTTTGTACCCCATATTGTTCTAGCTATTTAATTTTAACTTGTACTATAAGCTGCTTTGTGCCCCATATTGGGAGAAAGGCAGGATATAAATAAATCAAATAAATAAATTGGGTTTTTTGTTGTTGTTGTTTCAAATCAGTTGATTTTCTTCCTGTCAGCTTGCTTCATTGTCCAGCTTTCACAACCACATATAAAAATTAGAGGTACAATAGCATGCACAACCCTCACTTTAGTATTCCCTGCTAAATCACTTTAGGATCTTGTCTAATTCCTTAATAGCTCTCCTTTCAAGTCCTAGGCCATTTCCGCACTAGACTGTTATAGCGCTGTGATTCCACTTTCAACCTCCTGTGGAATCCTGGGGTTTGCAGTTTGCAGAAACTGAAAACCCCAGGATTCCATAGGAAGTTGAAAGTGGAATCACAGCGCTATAACAGTCTAGTGCGGAAATGGCCCCAGTCTCCTTTTGATTTCTTGACTACAATGTTCATTCTAAGCCAAGGTATGGGAAATCTTGAATTATTTCAATGTCTTCATTGTGTGCTTTAAAATGATGTAAATCATCTGTGGACATTATTTTTATTTTCTTAATGTAAACCTGCCTTTGTACTTTCTTCCTTGACTTTTGTCAGTAATCATTCCAAGTCTTTCCTATTTTCTGTTAATAGTGTGGTGTCATCTGCATATCTTAAATTGTTGATGTTCTTCCTCCAACTTTAACACTTCCTTCCTCAGAGTCTAATCTGTTTTATGTATGATATGTTTAGTGTACAAACTGCCAACTGCAAACCATTCAATTTCTCTGTATTCTGTCCCGATCAGAGATTCATAGTTTTTCATGGTCTGCACAAAGGCTTTGGTATGCTCTATAAAGCACAGGCTGATTTTCTTCTGAAATTCTTTGATTCACTCCAGTATCCAATGTATGTTTGCAATATAATCCCTAGTGACTCTTCTTTTCCTAAATAAATGCAATGATATACAAAATGTTCTGCCTCTGAACAGTGCCTACTGGTCAAGAGGGAAAGCCCATGTAACCTTCCTTCTTCTTTTAGAATAATCAAAACTTCAAAAGAGATGAGTTTGAAGTAGAGGAGTTGCTCACAACAAGCTGTGATTTTTTAAAAAAATTTATTGTCTGCTTGGCAGACACCTACAATTAACTTGGAAAATTCATGTACACTAATGAATCCATGCATATATTTAGAGGTCCATTACATCACTCTGTCATTACAAGGGTATTATTTTTTGTATCCTTCTGATAGTGGTAAGTTGGACAAACACCAAAACCTGGGACTCCGGCCAACAGGGACTTCAGGATGATCCAACTCAGAGACACTAACAATGTTTCTAGAACCAACTGGTTTAAATAGAACGTAACTGAGACAGTGTTTTCCAGGGCAAAGAGCCCTGTTAAATAGTTGGAATAAGCTAAGGAAGTCTGAAAGCATGTTTGACGTATGTGTTTACATAGGCAGAAACACTCCTTTACCAATTTATGACTCTGAACTATAAAGTAATGATAGTGAAAACTTAATAAAAGTGCAAGTGTAATGAAAGCCATTTCATGGTGTTATATCATGTAATTGGTCTCTTTGCCCCGTCTGAAGGAACAAGATTTGTTTTTTCTTTATTTGCTTGTTATTAGCAGCAGTCTGAGAATACTCACTAGCAGTGGCGTGTCTAGGTTCAACAGCACCTAGGGCAAGTGCCAGGAAGGACCCCTGGAGGGGTGGGCAGGGGGAAAGCAGCAGGCAGGAAGTCTACTGCTGCCGCTGCCATCCCCACACCAGGCCAGGAAGGACCCTAGTGGGAGTAGGGGGAGACGGTAAGCCAGGCCTAGGTGAGAGGGTGGGGGTTGGGGCTTTTTTGCCCACGTGGCATCGGTGCCCAGGGCACACGGCCCAGCTGCCCCACCCTAGATATGCCTCTGCTCACTAGAAACTACCACCAGAAGACCAAAGGTTTATTGAAAGTCCAGCATCTTGTTTCCCACCAATATGAAGCCAATGAGAGGAAGTCCAGATAATCCTGGGAGGAAGGAGTAGTGTGCGCCAGCATATAAGACACACCAGCATATAAGATTCGCCCCATTTATACTATTTGCCAGCATATAAGATGCACTGGCATATAAGACACACCCCATTTTCAAACAGTATTTCTCGGGGGACAAAAGTGAGTCTTACACTCCAGCAAATAGGGTATATGTATAAAAAGCAATTAAAGAATTACACCTAGAAACAGAAAGGCTCTGCTTGACAAATTATGATGGTATCAGGAGTTGCAACAATAGGTGGCAATACCGGCAGCCCCCAAAATGTGGTAGGACAGGATCATGCTGGTCGAGAAAGATGACAGGAAGTTCTAGTCTTTAAACACCAAAGCAAACATAGCTCTGTGTGCAGGCTGCAGAGTCTTCACAAACATTCCCACACTGACGTCACTATAAATGTCTGGGTGGCCAAAGTTAAGTATCTAAACCGTAAGTGTCGCAAGATCAAATGTAATGTATAACAACATTCAAAAGATTTTTTATGTTTGCTGATGATTCAGGTCTCCCTGTTATCAACTTAAGCCATTTTTTTTTTTTAAAAAAGGGCTCATTTCATACTGCCTGTCAGCTTTAGCTCATTATGACCAAAGCTATTTGCCAGTTTGTCGGAGGAAATTACTGTTTTGAGTGAACTGGTGTGTGATGAGCAAAGAGGCCAGAAAACGGACAGTGATCTTTTCATCAGGCGTCGTATGATCTGAAAACATGCCCCTTTATATTAACTAATTAGGTGTCTCTGAAACTCGTTACAGCCCATGAAGTCTTTTGAACACATCCTGCACCATGTCACTTGTCTCAGAATGTCCAGCTCTTTATGCTTTTCCTGTAGCTTAAAGGAAGACCACTCTCACCCTTATATCCAGGCTATGGAGGTTGGGAAATAACTGGGGAAAGATGTCTTTCCCTGCAAACCACATAAGCTCACGTAATTGTTCATTTTGTTGTTCACTTGCCTCACTGAACGAGTGAGAAAGCTGAAGCATAGCATTCCTGAGAAACCATCTGGATTTTACATCTCCACCTTCTTCATCTGTCCGGGTAGGGTGGGTTGACAATGCTTCAGCCCTCCAAAAGTAGCTGAACTGCAACTCCCAACATTCCTCATTATTGGCTATGCCGGCTAGGGCTGTTGGGAACTCCACTCCTAAATGTCTAGAGGGCATTCCCACCTCTGCACTAGGGCCACAAGAGGAAATCGATTCAGTATTAAGGGAATAAGGGTGTTTCACCATAGCCTCCCAGGGGCTTCAGCAATAACTCTTACACAGCCTTTTGCTAGAGTCCTCCTGCCAACTGCCCAGGCCTCAATATCTAGTAACAGAGTTCCTTACCCTAGTAGAGAAGCTATCATGGGCTACCGTGAGTTTTGTCTCTTTCTTCCTTCTCTCTCTCCTACCAAGCCCTGCAGGGGCTTGTCTCTGACTCCATCCAGCGATCTGGTTGCCACACATGCAGTCATCTGATTGCCACACAATCTTGTGGTCTGAAGGAAAAGGCTGACAGCTCTTCTTCCTTGCCATAGGCTGTGGGTGAGGAACCCATATCCTCCAATACTGCCCAGGTGAAAACTGGGACACATATGGCCAGGCAACATCAGACTGTGGTCAAGATGGCAAAAGTTATTCATGACGAAGAGCATACAAGCTACGAAATGCTGCAGCAGTTTGCTTTTGCCTGAACCTCCTGGGAAGGACA
Organism: Cyclura pinguis; assembly: GCA_030412105.1. Lineage (NCBI taxonomy): Eukaryota > Metazoa > Chordata > Lepidosauria > Squamata > Iguanidae > Cyclura > Cyclura pinguis. The sequence goes on along the minus strand of CM059599.1, from coordinate 227,052,645 downwards.
AGATTCCGAGCCCTCCTCTCCTTCCGCCCCTTGCTGAGTTAATCGAATGCAAACTGCTTTTGTACTTTGCACCCGGTTTCCAGAAATAAAAATAAGCTGAGGACAAGGGGGTGGGGAATGGGAGAAGGAGAGAGAAATGGACATTTTAAAAGCAGCTGAAAACATGGAGCAATTAAACTAGACTGTCACTGACATAGTGGGCTGTGGGAGAGTATAGGAACCTGTGGTCTTGGGGCCACAGATCATAGGGCCGTTGGTCTAATTCCAATGGCCATCTGCAAGCAATCATTTCAGGATTCTGAAACAGCATTCCCTCCCTGCAGCAGTTAAAGAGGTGGGAAGGGGTTGTCAGAAAGAGACGGAGAGCAGGGAATAGGAACCCACTTTTTGATTCGTGAGGGAGGGTATCCCTTGGTATAGATAAGGTTGCTCATCCCTGCTATAAACAAAAAATGGGTCACATTTCAAGGAGTGTTGTTACCAGATGTTAGAAATAAATGTTCAAATGAAATAACTGGCTTAGCACCATTCTGTTTAGGGTCAAGAGGATCATAGGACATCTGGCTAACCACTGCTTGAGGCACAGTCCTGGGTGAAGTAGGCATTTTCTTTTGTCCAACAAGGCATTCTAACATTATTATGTGTAGTTGATCCATACGGATTACTTTTCTGAGCACTTTTTTTTTTCAGACTAAGTAGGTTAGTTTTAAACAGAGTTAATCCTCCAGCTCTGTACTAATGGCTAATGAAAAACTAAAAGGAAAATAAATAAATAAACAGAGTACTGATGTAGAGTCGAAGGCTTTCATGGCCAGAATCCACTGGTTCTTGTGGGTTTTTCAGGCTTTGAGACCGTGTTCTGGTTGTATTTTCTCCTGACGTTTCGCCTGCATCTGTGGCTGGCATCTTCAGAGGGATGAAGATGCCAGCCACAGATGCAGGCGAAACGTCAGGAGGAAATACAACCAGAACATGGTCTCAAAGCCCGAAAAACCCACAAGAACCAAACAGAGTACTCTTGTGTAGAGAGAAGGAAACAGTTGACTCTCATGGCCTTTCTGCACTACAGTGTTACAGTGCTATTATTCCGCTTTCAATGTCCTGTGGAATCCTGGGGTTTTCAATTTAGGGAGAGAAATTCAGAATTCTCAGCCAGAGAGCTCTTTGGCCTCAGTAAACCACAAACCCTAAGATTCCACAGGATATTGAAAGTGGAATAATAGCACCGTTATCAGTGTAATGTGGAAAAGCTGTCAGCATTTAAGGACTGTCTCTTTTAGTTAGGGTGCCTATGATTAAAAAAGTAACACTAGTAAAGAAGTCTCCCTATGCACACAGACACCTCCCCACAACAAAGGCTTTGGTATGCGGAGCTAGTTCCTGCTTTTCAGCATACCTGTGGCTGCACTGTAAAGACTCAAGCATACATAAATAGTTCCCATCATCAGATTTTAAACAAAGGAATGACAAATTGTGGAAGCATGCTCACGAAATGTGTGTGTGTGTGCGTGCCCACAAATGCCTGCATGTAGAAACATGCACACACATACACTTTACTGGAACTAAAGTCAAAGCTGTAATTATATGCAACCTACCTGGGAATGAAATTATTGTGAAATTATTTTCTAAATATATAGGCACAAGATTTCTTTGAAAGTTCTTGTAAACGAGCAAGCATTCTTCCCTTTGCTCCTATTTTCCTGTATTCATTTTATTGTTCCCCTCATGGCAAATTTTAGATTATAAACTCCTCAGGGCAGAGACTTCTTTCTCTAAGTGCCGTGCACACTGATGATGCTAATGATCCCTGAAGGTGGTGGTGGTAGTAACAGCAGCAGTTATAGCAGCAGTAGTAAACTCCTCTATTTGTTTGTTTCCTCTTTATTTAAAGGAAAAGGTCGGAGGTTACCTAGTTCTCGTGTTTTATCCCATGGTACACATGGAGTCAACTTTTCAGGACTAAATTCAATTGTTAGTCCCTTCTAGAGTTGACCTTGTATTAATGCATACTTCGCAATTCAACAATCTGTAGATTTTAACTAATCTTTTGTAGTGGTGGTGGAATTAAAAAGTTAAATGCATGTTATAATCCTATGCATGTTAAATGAGTAGTAAATCTCACTATGTTTAATAGACATAGAAATGCAGCCTTAAAATAAGCAAGAACTGTGGGTTGTTGTGGGTTTTTCGGGCTCTAGCACTATTTGCTTCTGACATTTCGCCTGCATCTGTGGCTGGTATCTTCATGATCCTCTGAAGATGCCAGGCACAGATGCAGGCGAAACGTCAGGAGAAAATACTACTAGAGCACAGCCTCATAGTCCGAAAAACCCACAACAACCCATGGATTCCAGCTGTGAAAGCCTTCGACTTTACATTAAGCAAGAACTATTTAAAATCATTGGTTCTTAACCTGTGGTCTGTGGACACCTGAGGTGCTGAGATGTCCTCACAGGGGATCCATGAAGGCTTGAAGAAATGTTATGAGCATTTATAAGTTAGGAAGGAAGGGACAAAGGAAAGAAGATGGACGGTCATACATTGATCTCAAAGAGCAAGAGCCTTTTTCCAGTGATAGGAATCATTTGTAACAAAGTTTCAGTACCATATCTCAAACTGTTCAAAAGTTATGACTAAACTTATAACTAAAAGCAAAAAAAAAGAAAAATCAATTGCTACTTCTGTATGTGGTGAGAGCATGCAAGTGAATGATGCTGAGTGGCTGAGAGGAAGCATGTGACATTTCTTGCAGAATGGTGTAGGAGCACATGGGACAGGGGCTTCTCAGTTGTGACATCCCAGTTGTGAAATTCCCTCCTTGATTGGCTTCAACACTAGCTTCATTCCTAGAGCAAACCAAGCCTGAACTCTCCCTAGAAGTCAAGTTGACTCAATGGAGGCTGGCTGTGTCATGCGAAGACATAACTGACTAGAAAAGACAATCATGCTTGGCAAGGTGGAAAGCAGTAGGAAAAGAGGAAGACCAGATTACCGATTGGTAGGCTCAATCAAGGAAGACCCTGAATCGGTAAGACTCAAGCAGGGCAGCTGATGATAAGGCGACCTGGAAGTCTCCCATCTGTAGCGCCCCCATGAGTCAAAGTTGACATTGTGGCAGTTAACAACAGCAGACAAAAACTTGGCCTTTTAGAAAATGGAAACCAAAATCCTACATTGACTTAAGAAATAATAAGAACAGAAAGCATTCTTTGGTACAAAATATATCAGTGATAAACGATAAATGATAAATTAGAACTTCCTTTGGAAGTACGGTTAAGATAGAACTATAAATATCACTGTATTCTAGGAGGAATGGAGGAAGGAAATGAAGAAACCTGTAATAGCTAACTTGTTAATGTAAATATGTAAAAATTGTTGTTATTTAATGTATTTTATTCATTGAATGTACACATAAAAAGACTTTTACAAAATAAAAAAGCCTTTAGATTTTATTTATTTATTCCAAAAATGCCCATGGTTTTAAAGGGCTTTAAACTGTTTGGTTTAACCTGTCTACTGCCCTGAGATTCTAGGATATAAGGTTTAATAAATAAATAGTAAGATTTAATAAATAAAACAAAACTAAAAAGTTCATTGTAATTACTGATAATGGAGAGTAGCTAAGAATAAATATACTTCATTTCTAATTCAGGTGTAAGTTATGGCAATGCTGTCTCTCATTTTCTTTCCTTTTCTGCACTTCATTTTGCTGTGGATTGGATGCCAAAGAGTTTGGCTCCTCTGCCTTACTTTTGGGTGTAAGGTTCCCTCCAGAGCTGGAGCCAGTGGGAAGATGGGTGAACTTTGGCTGAGGCCATTTCTGGACTACACTGTTATGGCGCTATTATTCCACTTTCAACATCCTATGGAGTCCTGGGCTTTGCAGTTGAGGGAGGGGCATTTAGAATTCTCAGCCAGAGAGCTCTTGGGCCTCAGGAAACTACAAACTCCAACATTCCACAGGATGTTGAAAGTGGAATAATAGCAGTATAACAGTGTAGTGTGGAAATGACCTGAGTCTTTGATGTGCATCACTCTCCTAAGAACCTTGGGCCTGTGTCACAAGTTTTCCAACAGTTATACGTATGATTTTGTAACCATGATGATTGCTCTTTGGACAACACAATGATTTTCTGCTTGGTTCATGTATATGTATGTACTCGTCTCACTCCCAGAGCTGGAAATATAACAGCTAGAGCCTGGCATGCTGTGTGTGTGTGAGGGGGTGAGTGATGGTGGTCACAGCTCATATGTAGTTGTTCCTTCTCCCCAGTCATTTCAGCAGTATCACATATGTACCTCTCCACACACAAAAAAATCTACACTTTAAAGTGTAACAGGTATTGCTAATATGGTGGAGAAAATATACATATTTTAAATATTTTTTTCATTGATTGAGCCTGAACAATTCCTGCTACAACATGCTTTTGCTGAAGAATTTTCACCATAATCCTTTAAACATGGTTATTAGCTGCTATAGTTGTTTTATGGGATTTTATGAATGGTGTAGTGTAGACTTCTTGGCTTGAATCTTCTTGCTGCTTCCTTCTGCAAGAAAACCACGAAACTGATGTCTGAAAGTGTTTCAGTGCTTCTCTAAAACCCATTCATTCAGTGTGTCTGCTCAAGCTAGGTCTAGCTATGATTAGGGGAAAGTACATCTGCTTAAAGTTCTAAAATACATTAAGCTGTGTTGAACGCTACAGTTGGCCCTCCACACTTGCTAGGGTCAGGGACACAGGACCCCCACAAAAGTGAAAAATTTGCAAATCTCAAAATGTGTGTGTCTGTGGCATGTGGCTGAGGCATGGTGGGGAGAATGGTGGGAAAGGAGAGAGAAAGGAGGTAGATCAGTATGGTAGCCCGATGTTTCCTCTCTCACCCACCTCTTTCCTTGGGTGTGGAGGGGCACTGGGAGAGGGTTTGTGGTGCTGAGAAATTGGGCTGTGAGCCATCCTTAGCTGGCCAGCAGAAGCTGGTGCAGGAAGAGGAGGACCTTCTTGAAAGGGCTGAGGTTTCTCTGGAAAAGAAGCACCTGAGGTGGAGGGGGTAGGGGCTGGAGAAACTCACAAATAATCAAATCCATGAAAGTCAAACCTGCAAATGTGGAGGGTCAACTGTATTTGAAAAGACCAACAGGAGGTTTGCGAGGAAAGCCCTATGGCTTATTTTTAGGGCAGATCTGCCTAAATGATTATGTTTCTAGGATAGTATGATTCTTCCTTCCTGTCAGAAAGATTCTTGCAATTCAGCTGTTATTGGGATGACCTAAAACCAGACTGCAAGAAAGCAGCTCCTCCGCTATTCTGTTAACATAGAAACTGTTTGTGACTTTGCAAAGTGACAGTAGAAACACTACTGCTGCTTGTAATTTAGCAGTATTCTCTCTCTCTTTCTCCCTCTCTCACACACAATCTTCCTAACATTAGCAGTATTCTCTCTCTCTCATACACAATCTTCCTAACAATTCCCAATTTCTGATCCATGAACTGATCACTGATGGTCTCCAAGGAGAGCTGCAGTCATTTCCTTTTGGCTTCTCTGCTTTGTTTCCACCAGGCAAACCCCATTAAAAGCAAACAGAAATGCGTCCTGTATTCCTTTAAATAGATCTTTGTGGTGCAAGGAAGCTGTCTCATAGGTTTTATTGGATTGCCTTGTCAGTATGATGCAGGCAACCACTCCAGTCATAAATGTGAAAGTATTCCACAAAGAAATCTAATTATCATTATTTTTAGTACCATTACACTCTTGGGGAAGAGGGAAGGAACTCTGGAAATTCTTAACTTGAACATATATTAACTGTAACATTAACTCTGCCAGTGTCTATTGTAGGATTCTGATTTATATGATTTTGTTCTTGGAAACTGTTAAAATTTAGCTTGAGTTTTGAGACCGATTAAAAATATTTATAATATTTCAGTCAAAATACACGGTGTTTGGGTCTCTTTATGTAATACTGCTAGCTTTTGCTTCTGTATTACACGAACCTCTGTGTATTGCTTCAGGCTGTTTTGTACGTTAGATCCTTGTTATTGTGTGCCTTCAAGTCATTTCCAACATATGGCAACCCTAGATCCTTTCCTACCACATTTCTTTTTCTTTTCCTGGCTCCCCCTGCGAGAGCCAGAGAGGTTTGCTGTATTCTAAAGAGAAATCAAACCACAGAAAATCTGCTGTGCTCTGAATACTTGCTTTGAAATGGCTGGCTTTGAAATGAAAAGGCTTACTTTGAACTAAACGTGTGCTGGGACAGGCGACAGCTTTAAAGTTTGTTTTTGCTTTAAAGGGATCAGATGTTGGTCTGTGGTTTGCACGCACATCCCTCAATTGTCTTTGGGTAGACTGGTTGAGCTGACTGAGCCACTCCTATGCTCTGCAACAAATTGTGCTCAACAGGACGCAGAATCATGCCCAAGACTTCCAGATCCCACTTGTTTTCAGGAAGCCTCACCGCTTTGATTAGCCTAGCAGTAACCATAATTTCTATTGCCCTCTTGCTGTAAAAAAAAGCACACAGAGAAATTTTCGGGAATGAAGGGGTCCCTGTACCTATGAAAACAGTATGATGAAGTATGGAGGCCCACACTGTATAGATACTAAGAGCAGCCTCAGAATTGCAGGCAATTCTGCCAGCCATAAAAAAGCCTCTCTGGCAAAGTCTTTTCTCAAAGCAGTGAGGCAAGCAACACAGAGTTAGCCAGCTCTATTCACTCATTTAGGGTAACACTTCAGCCAGTGGGTGCCAGTGTATACTGCCTGTACGTTCACAGCTCTGACAAATACTGAAGAATTCTGTCTGTACATTCCTTCAAATAATCAAGATGTCGATTTCAGTCTGAAATCCACAGGTGGGTTATACTTTTATTAGGGCTAACTGAAAGTCCACAGTTATCCTCCAGAACTCTTCACCAGACTGAGGTCCCTATCACACTACACTGTTATAGTGCTATCATTCCACTTTAACTGCCCTGGCTGCACCCTGCGGAATTCTGGTGTTTGTAGTTTGCTGCGACACTGGAACTCTCCAGCTGAGAACTCTAAATGCCTTTCCCTAAACTGCAAATCCCATGATTCCATGCAATATTGCCAGGGCAGTTAAAGTGGAATAATAGCACTATAACAGTGTAGTGTGATAAGGCCTTGAGTGATTCAAAAAAGTAAGATGATGGAAGAAGCCTGGTTCCTACGTCTACTTTTTAAAACCCACTTAGTCTGATGAAGAGTTCAGGTGCACTCAAAAGCTTGCATTATCTTGTGGAAGTTTAATTAGTCCCAATAAATTAGGAGTGGGAACCAAATAGCCTGATAAACTGCTTTGAACTATAACTCTCAGAGCTCCTGACAATTGGCTATGCTGGTTAGGCCTGCAAGGATTTGCAGTCTTGCTACATCTTTTAAATAAAGGCATTTCTTGCATACAGATTCTGCATTTTGGTTTATTCTCATGAGTTAACATGGCTCCCCTTCTTTATGTACTACTTTTAGTTTGGCTATTCACACCACTAGACCAGAAGTTGTACCACTTGGCTTAAGCATTTGGATGGGGGCTATACATGGAGCCCCTTGTACTGTTGCAAGGTGCAAGGGGGTAAACAATCAGAAGCTCTTTGTGACACCCTATTGCCTGACTCCATCAGTAAGTACATTTTCTAGAGTAATATGTTGTTGCTGTGTGCCTGCAAGTCATTTCCAACTTACGGCAACCCTCAGGTGACCCCATCACAAGGTTTTCTGGGGCTGAGAGTGTGTGACATGCCCAAGGTCACCCAGTAGGTTTCCATGGCCAAGCAGAGAACTGAACCTAGATCTCCAAGGTTGTAGTCCAATGTTCAAACCACTACACCACGCTTGCTCTCACAGTAATTTATCCCCTCTTTTTTTGTTTAGAAAAGTGAAATTCTATTTCATTTTTTTCAACTTCTCCCCTCCCCCAAAATGAATGTTACTAATAAAAACATTGACCTGTCACTACAAGTTGGGACAAAAATTTTAAATGGCAGATACAAGGATAAAGAAATATTTCAATAAAATCCAGAGGTCAATAGCCTATGTTTGTGAGGATTAAATAGGGATTTACAGAGAAATGCACTTATTCAGTTACTAGCCTGCTGTGCAGAGCCTGACACAGTAAAAGTTCAGTTTATAAAACAAAAAGTGATCTTTTGCAGAATTTTGTACTCAATGGAGTTGAAGGATAGAAACTAATTTTTCTTTCCAGGAAAGCTATTTGAATACGAAGGGTTGAAGATTCCTTTGATTTGATTACTTCACAGATTTTACCCAACACAGGATGGGTCTGACAGGGCTGAGAGGAAGTTATTTGAAATTTACTGGTGTTAACAAGCAAACAACAGCAATCAGACCTCTCCTTATGCTGGAGTCTCATTCTTAGCACCTTGATAATACAGCAGCTGAATTGAAAGGAGCAGAGTATCCGTTTTTACACCGAAGAATAAAAGATCAGTATTTTTGCATTTTAGCATGAGTCCACAACACCAAAAACAAACACACAAACAAAAAAAACGCTCCCTACAGTTCTAAATACAGCACGTACCCATTACTACTCTTACCAGAGGGTGTTTTAGCAAGCTGAAACACACAATACGTGCCTTAGGTCCAGGTTACTGGAAGGACTGTATCTTCCCCTAGGAGCCCATCTGTGCTCTGAGATCTCTGGGGGTGGGTGGCGCTTCCCCAGATGACCATTAAAGCAATGTGAGAGAGGGCCTTTCTGTGGCTCCAAGAGAGGCTGGACTGGCAGGCCTTTTTATCTCAGCAGGTTTTCGGGAATTGTTTCATAAGAAAAGGGGCTTTTCTCGGTGCACTGTAATACTTTTATTATTGGCTTTTAATAGTTTAAATCAAGGGTAGGCAACTGTAGCAGGTCCAGGGGCCATTCTTATGCCCTGAGACCCTTAGGGGCCACAAGGACTACTAAAAAATAAAAACCAAATCCCAAAGTGGCTTCTGGTTTTCAACACATTAAGCAGTACACAAAAGTCTTGCATGCTATTGAAATGGTAAATTTTTGTACCTGGAGCCTTGAGAACCAACAAATCACCCTCTTTATTTGATCAAAGAAGGTTGGTCTGGGGATTCTGGAGATATTGAGAGCCAGATAAACATTCTTGGGTCCAGGGTCCAACTTTGCCCACTCCTGTTTTAAATTTTATAGTTTGTGGTGGTGGTGTTGTGTCTTCAAGTCGCTTTTGAAATGGAGAACCTAACGCAAAGATATCACGGGGTTTTCTTGGCAAGATTTGTTCAGAGGGGGTTTGCCTTTGCCCTCCTCTGAGGCTGAGAGAGTATGACCTGCCCAAGATTACCCAGTGGGTTTCCATGGCTGAACAGGGATTTGGACCCTGGTCTCCAGTTATAATCCAGCATTCAAACCACTACACCATTCTGGCTCTCACAGATAGTTTAATACTATTCAAATAATATCTTTTTTATACGTTTTTAGCCAAGTTATTTTTTTTTAATCTTGTAAGCTGCCATGAGTCCCAGCATGGGGGTGGGGAGGCTTTAAATAAACAAATAGAACAGGCCCCACTGTTTACAATCAATGCCATTTTGGTTTTCTGAGAGGTATTTCCTGTTCATGGCTGGTGAGTTTGCTGAGAAGATGGAACTGTATTATTGTAGAGGGAGACATTTCCAAGGAAGCAGTATGGCATTTCTTTTCCATGGCTACATTCCTGGGGATGCAGGACCGTCATAACAAAGCCCACTATCATCACTAGCACACCAATGGTGAGGATCAAGCCAGAGAGAAGGTTATCAGCATGACTCCATCGCTCTTCAGACAGCTTCAGGTAACAGGCCGCAGGCAAAATGAACACCAGTGGTGTAGCACTGAGCACCCCCTGCAAACACGAAACAAAATATTTAAGTGTGTGTGTGTGTGTGTGTGTATTTATTTGTGGTTGCCATTTTCTATAGCTGTCATTCATTATGAGCAATGGGCTAAGACAGAAGTGAAACTGGAAAAAACATGCAATGGTTTCCAGCAACTAAAACTAAAAATAATTATTACTGACAACCACAAGATTGTTAGAAATATTTAAGAATATAGGAAGTGTCTTGTTCATTTTTTTTACAAGATGGAAGTTTTACCCAACAAGTATGCAAATAGTCTTTCCTTCAGGAGTACTCAAGGTCACAAAAACTGCTCATCTCTCAACCCTTATTCTCATCCACAAAAGGACAGTAATAGTCATAGCAGTATTACAGGGCTGTCACAGTGTTCAGGAGCACTGAAGGTGCTCCATACATGCAAACAATGGCTCCCCCTGCAGAAACCCTGTGAAGTAAGTTAAAGCTGAAATAGTGTCTGGGCCAAAGGGACCTAGTGAGCTCATGGCAAAAAAGAGAGTCTTGAATCCAGGACATCATCCTAGTCTAGGTCCAACCACCACTTAGGATATTGTGCCATACAAGCTCTTCAGTTATTATTATTTAGTACTGTCATTATTAAATAATACATGAAAAATAGTAAATGAGAAAGCAAATCCTTTTAATCGGGGTTTACATTGCTAGTTATCTTTACGTCTAAAAGTAACCATCTGGGTTTTCTACAATGCGTCTTTGCCAATAAGGAAACTGAAATATTTAAGCAGGAATTCTAGCATACTCCTTTACTTGGCAGTAAGGTCGACTGAAGTCCTTGGGACTTATATCTTGGGTTGATGCATCTAGCATTGCACTGTGAGGCTGCAGTCCTAAACACACTTGTTTGCTAGGAACTAATCCCCGCAAATCCCATGCACAGGGTTTCCCAATGAAGGCATGAACTTTCCTTGGGCTGCTTTCTTTTTTCTCATTAATATTTCCATTGGTTTTAACCAAAATATAAACAAGCAAACAATAATAAAAGAGACAGCCAAAATACTGATTAAGGATTCCTTAGGCATTTGAGGAACAGGAAGAAGAAGAAGAAGCAAAGAGAAAGGAAAACAGCAGTAGACTCTTGCAAAAATTAGCAAGCAACAGCATAAAAACGGGGAAATTTGATTGATTGACTGAATTTATATGCCACCTTTTCTTCCAAGGTAGGACCCAAAGTGGCTTCCAAAAGGTTAAAAAACATTAAAAGCACGTAAACAAATTAAAACATTAAAAAACATATAAAATTATAAAACAATAAATTTTAAAAGTAACTAATAAACTGACCACGGAAAAAGAAAGAGAAGAAAACAGAAATGGGCAGATTGGCTGAGATGTGCCACCAGATGACTGAAATGAGCCACCAGATAAGATAAAGGAGTTCAGGGGCATTTGGCTGAGAGATGGTAAGTATGAATTTATACTGCTTGCTATAGATATAATTCTGTATCCCAACTAATGAGGTTTAGGAGTGACTTCACAGCAAACTGATTTAAATAATAACTTACCTGTTTTTTTTCCCTTAAAGACTCCATTTTAATGACTGAAATCAGCAGTGAAGAATAGTCTATTTAAATCATCCTTTTTTTAAAAAAGTAAAAATACATTACTGCTTCATATGACCCTAATACATATTCAGAGATGTTGGTTTGTTTAGAAAGTAGGTAAAGAGTAAGCCATTATTACCAATTGTTTTCATATTAATTTTCAAATCATCAAAAATAGAACTGTTTGTATTTACATCCAGTCTCCTCCCTGTTGTTCAGATCTCATCAAATTATCTGTTTATTGACCTTCCCTATCCTTGTGGTGAGGGAAAGGCAAGGCTGAAAGAGAGATTATGAAAGAGAAAGGAGAGAGAGGGAGAGAATGAGCATGCAATTCATGTGAATCAGTTGCAGAACAGGACTGGTCAGGTTATTCCATACTTCCATAAACGTCTATTAACATATTCACAGAATATAATTGCATATTGTAGTATTCATTATGGCATTTTTGATCTCTTTTGGTTTTTTAGAAATAATATGGCTTGGATGCTGGCTATCTGAAGGACTGTATCACTCTTTATGAACCCATGTGAACTCCAAGATCTTCAGGAAAAGCCCTTCTCTCTGCCCCACCATGTTCTCAGACTCATTTGGTGGGAACAAGGGAGATGGCCGCTCCCAGCTTTGGAACTCCCTCTCTAAGGGGGCCAGGATGGCACACTCTTTCCGCCAGCAAGTCCAAAGATTCTTATGCTATCCGGCTTTTAGAAACTGACTGGGGGTGGGCTTTCAAAAGTGTACTGTGCTGTTTCATGTTTTAATGAATATTTATTAATATTAACGAATATTTAATGAACTTTATAAGTTGTTTAAGTGTCTTTTAAACAACTTTTATATATACTTTTTATTCATGTTTGGTATAGTTTTTAACCTGCACCATTTTTAATATGTTGTAAATGGCCTTGAGACCCATGTATAGGAGAAAGATGGGATATAAACAATATAATAGTAATAAGTAGTAGTAGTTGTTGTTTAAATGGAATTCTGGGAATCTAGATTAAGAATACTATTTAAATTTTTTAAACCTGATTTTTAGTTGATTTTTATTAAGCCTGCTTTGCAGATGTCTCAGAGTATCATATCATGGGGCAAATTTCAAGTCTTCTCTATAGGAAGCCCAGCATCACCCCAGACACATAGCCAATACTCTCCCCATTTTTATGCTCAGATCTGCTAAATATGTAGGGCTTATTAACTATTGTGCTGGATAGTTCAGTTTAACCTGAAGGCTAATTCATTATCAATTCATGTGTGATCTTTATTCCAGTTTAACTTGTCAGCATGACAACCATCAAGAATTTTCAGTCTCTTATGAGTCTAATACAACTTTCTCGCCAGGACATACAGTTCTTTAGTAGGCAAATGTTTTGCTAGTCTTCTCTCTCTGTTTGGTCCTGGAGCTCATAGGGCTTCAGAACAACCCCCATAGCTCTTTTCCGGAAAGAAAAAAAATATTTTTACAGCTTCATTGTCTTGCTGTTAAGAAACACAGCATGTCTTCCTTAGGCATATCCTGCTAACACAATAGCATGATGAGGTAACACTCTGGTTTATCACTCACTGGTTAAAAAAAAGCCAAGAACAATTCTGCCCACCCTCCACCCCCCAGTTTACTAGTCAAACGCACTTACATTTAGCTCTAATACTATTCCCAGGCAATCATACACTAAGGAGATGCTTGTAGCTACAGCAATGACAACGGTGGTCACAAGAATGTGGTAAAAAGTTGTGGGGTTCCCACTGAAAAGAACATTTTCAATGACCTGGAACAGAAATATCATTTTAGGTGCTATTGGGAGAGGATGCTTATTTGATTAAATGACATATTTTAAGCCTTATATGCTAGGATTATGCACAAACCAAGAGAGGACTTAAGTGAAATATCTTTGCTTCCCAAATGTTTTCTGAACTTAATTTACTTTCTGTATTTAGTTTCTGAAAATGTTTCCAAGATCATAGTAACCACTTTTTAGTTAGCCAAATACTGAGCCTTTTTATGTATTTTAGAAAAAAGAGATCAGTGGCTAGAATCGTGAGTCCTCATTACAATTCCCCACAGTTTTGCACTTAAATTTACAAAAAGATATCTAAAATATACCCAAACAAATCAAAGATGCAATAGCCATTTGAATCAGAGGTTATATATTGTTCCCATTGATAATAGGATATCTGTTAGTAAATTCAACACATTTTGACACATTCTCAAAAGTGTTGCACTTGCTACAACATTCTCTAAGAGGATAATTTCAGCACATCTTTGATTGGTTTTGTTCCATCGTGTTTGTTCATCCAAATAATTTCTCACATCTCCTTTATCCACTGATCCATTATTGACACTCTTGTCTAGTTTTAACTGGTAGTGAATACATGATTATTACCATGTCTCCTTATGTTACAGTGGTGAGGCTGAGTCACATTTTCTACTTTGCCTTTGTTTCATTATGTCTCTTAAGAATGATTCTTCCTACCAAACATTCTCTGTTTCCTTTGCATTTTCAGCAAGAAGCAATAAAAACGTGGATTTTTATAATTACTTAAAAAGAGTTTACTACTATAAATTAAATATATTAAATGCAACATTTAATAAAAGTTTTTCTTTCCAACACTGTTAAGATTACTTAGATCCATTGAATCAATATGCTCACACATCCATAACACTACACTGGACTGAGGCCTATGTGAATAATCCTGAGAGAAACCTGCATTATAAGAATACTACAGAACATACAATAAGTTTCAGCGTTTTCAAAACATCCGTTTCAGTAGACTTTTTCTCAAGTCAGTGTGCATAAAACAGTAGCCTACTTGGGTAATCCTAATCCTAACAGTATCCTACTTGGGTAATCCTAACTCCTGATTCAGAGTGTTCCAGCTTTAGAGTCCCCAACATAACCGAAGGCCCCGCTAAGAGAACCAAGCATTCTCCTTCTTCTCTGACTTAGCCTTCGGCCATTTCAAACAATTAGTAATAAATTGTTTACATCAGTTACACTTCCTCTTTTTTAGCCATTGGTTTTACAAGTGAATGGGCATCATTTTTGTGAGAAAATTCATCACAATCAATTTTGCATTATAAGAAAGCTGTAACTTCTGCTAGCACCAGCATTAAAAAGTTTTAACTTTCTAGGATCAAGAGGTAGAACTCCAATGTTGGGCAATGCCCTCTATTAGGATTTCTGAAATTAACAGTGACTCACTGCATTTGAAAATACATACATGATTAATGCTCACCTCTCTGGTAACAAAACATTCCAATGGAAATGTTAGGATGACAGTGATTCCATAACAAAACCTTCCAAATGTAGCAAGGTCATCATCTTTGCAGTAATTTTCAAAAATGTCTCCTAGAGATGTAGTGGACAATGAGATTAATGTTACACTCATAAACTGATAAATTTCAGAGATGAATATGGATACTAGCATTTACAGAAACCTTTCAAATTTAGGGATAACATCTGCTGTTGGCAACTCAAAGGAAAACAAAGAGTAACGAGAGAGCCACCAACACTAGCTTGAAATCCAAAGAGCCTCCTCAGACATGCTTAATACTCTAAGAAAATGAAGAATCTGAAAAGCAAACTCTAGGAACTTGGAAAAATTACTTTCAGGGCTACAGCTCTCAGAATTCCCCACCCATTGCCACATTCACTGAGGAAGATTCCAAAGAACCATGATTGTCAACTCCCTGCTGAAAATCATTTTGTGGGGCAGTTTTTTTTTTCTTGTTTTATTTATTATTATTCTTTATCTTGGAACAGAAGATCCTGTGCCAAACCCCAGTCTGCTTTTGGAGGTTCCCCCTTCCAGTTCAAAAATGGTTTGGTATGAGGCCTGGTGGTTGAAGAACAGCACGGCCTCAGCACGTGGAACAAGTCAACCAGTCCATTCTCTCACGATCACGGTTTGAAATCACTTTTTGTGCTAATAAACATGTTGACAAAATATTCTGAATTATTCTGCTTCCCTCTTCCTTTGAAATGTATTTCCAAAATCAAATCCATGTTACCACACTCAACTTTGTGTTCTCTATGCTATTATCATTTTGGTGGAATATTCCTGACATTTGATTTATGGTTAGGACATAAAGGTGGTTTCTAGAAGAAAAACACAGGTTTAAAGCAAACATATTTCCCCCACAGTTGTTGTTCTTAGGACAAGAATGACTGAAGCAAAAGTAGAGGAAGACACTAAGGTTACACTCTTCATGGGTAGCCGGATCACAACTAGAAAGCTAGACCAGAGGACTTCAGGTGAGCATTGAACTCGGAAGTATTTGAAAGTATATTCTTGAATTGAAAGTGTACTTATTGATTTACCGTACTATTTTTCATCCTAGAACATTTTTCTTACTGTCTTTTTACGTCAAACTTGATAGTCATTTTATTGATTTTGGATGCTGAAGGTATGCCATTCTAGGGTTCCTTTGGAACGAAAAGTATGATCTATCTTGCTATATGGATCATTAATTCAAAATACCAACACAGGGATTGTCACATCTGACAAACTGAAATATATAATATGGGTCTCATATGGGAGAGCAGCTGGGTATAAAAATGTAAATAAAAAATCTATGACTATACCAAAAGACCAAAAGCACAGTGCAAGCTAAGAACTGGTTACCCTATAACATGATGCATAAGGGTGTTCTGGATTTGTTTGCTTTTCCTCATTCTCATGACAGTCCAAGAGACACAAACTCTGATCTACTCATGTGAGTCTTAGAAGGCATGCGATCAACTGAAGTGGGAATGGCCGCACTGTCTGTTGTTCTTTATTCTTATTTATTTATTTATTAAATTTAGGCCCTGCCTTACTGCCAAAAATGGCATCCAAGGCACCTAACACCAATAATCTTCAAGTACAGCAAATGTGACCAAAATATAAACCCAATTTAAAAATAAAGTGAAAGCATATCAACAAAAGAAACAAGACTCACTTTCAATTACAACCCAGCTTGGATGCTGAAGACCTGTCTGACTGTAATGTCTGAAACCAGTGGCATAGGGACAGGAGGCGAGGAGGGCTGTGCACACTGGGCGACACTTTTGGGGGCACTGCTCCCTGCCTCCCTGCATGCCGTAGCCCCTCCCCTGCATGCCATAGCACTGCCCACGCCTGCCATAGCCACACCTACATGCTCCATCACCCCTCCCCTGTGCTCCGTGGGCTTACCCACACATATCGTAGGCCTGCCCCCATGCCTCCAGCTCCACCCCACCCCCACCACTACCCTGCTTATGCCAAGCTACACCATTGCTGAAAGCCGGTAGAAAATCAACTGAGGGGAGAGGCTAGCCTCCCTTGATAGTAAATGGAAAAAATCTGGGAGCAGCCACCAAAAAGGTCTTCTCTCAGATGCTCAGCCAATATGAAGTAGGATTGGCTTCAGAGAACCTAGCCACCACCAGTGTTCTACAAAAACTTGCTTCCAGAGGCTTGCACTAGAGCTCACACTTCCATCAATACTCTGTTCGGCATCACTTCTGCTGTACAACAGAAGGTAAAGCTTTTGATTGTTCAAGAAGTTGATTATACTTTTCAACTAGCTGCAATTATATTGGAAGAACATCACTGGATTTCATATAGCATTCTTGGGCAAGGAGTGAAAAACAATCTTTTAAACGGGATTCCTTCCCCATGCAACCTTTGGCTCTAACCAGTAACAAATACTACAACCTTTTAATTGAAGAACAAAACACACCATCAAAGCCATGCAATACTTCAGAATGATGATTTCTGGTAAATGTTCATTAGAAAAGCCCGAAATGTAAATGTAAGAAGTTACAAGGTCAGGAAACTTATCAGGCTAACAGGGTGTTAGACAAAAAGTTTAGTTTTCAAAGGATGTTGAGTCCTGTACAAATACTAAATCCTACACGGAATCCTGACTATTGTATAAGGGGATTAAAGTTTAAACTAGTTGTTCCGAGTGGGAACTTTCAAAAGCAAAACTTGGAACCTCCTTTTGGACTACAACTCCCAGGATTCCATAGCAAGTATGGCCAAATTTTCCAAGTAAAAAGTCCAGGTAAACAATAACTATACCTCTTAATGATGCAACTTACCTTCTGTATATTCTTTAAATGTAAGATATCCACATGTTGCAAACACTAAGCTGACAAACACAGCAAATGAAACAGACACATGTGTGACACGGGTCCAGTTGCTGAGGGTGGGTTCTTTCAAAGAGCCATATATTAAAAAACTATTGTGATGGCAAATGAATGCTGAAAGAAATAGAGCATTTCAAAAAACCAATCATGTAGAATAATGTTTACATATGTAGTAATGCTGTTTTAAGACAGTTGTACTGCAAAGTAGTGGAACTGCAGAATGTTGAAAATAACAACCATGATCCAAAGTAAAGCACTACTGACTTCTAGACTGTAAGCCTGAGCAGCTGCAAGATACTGATTTTTTAAGCTATCCTGGGAAATATCTTGACTAAAGGATGGGATAAAAATATGCAAGTATACAAACATATTTAATTTTTAATTATGGACTTGTTTATTAACCTCTCCCATCAAAATTGGAAGTGCTCTCGGCAAACTAGATGTTACACTAAGCTCTTGAATATTACTGAAAATAACACCCATACATTTACATTTCCCTTCCCTCTCTGTAAGTTCAGACTGAACTTACTTGTCTCCTAGTCTTATGACAATCTTTGTTCCTTGTTCCTATCTCATAACACTGGTCAAGGTCAGGAAAACACTTCATACAGTATCAGGACAAAGCTAAAATCTATCAAATACCAGCAGAGATGGGAGCCAAATCTATGTCAGCCATGTCTTTTTCGTAATGTCTAGTTTGCCCACACAGTGCTTAACTTTGCTCAGATCATGTCCTTCTGGTATGCTGACATAAGGGCAGAATAATCTAAGCAAGGTAGAAAAGGAATAACAATCTAAACCAGAGGTGGGAATTATGGTGTTGTTGGGCCACAAATCTTAGCAACCCTAGCCAGCACAGTCGATGGGAAGGAACACTTGGATTTACAGTCCAACAGTGTCTGAAAGGTCACTTGATTTCTCCCACTGATCTAAACTCTGGAAATGTGGCTTCTTCCAGATAGTTTGTGGTTTTCACTGTGAAATACCACCTCCTGCCTTGAAGAGAAACTCCTTTAACTTCACTGGTGGCAAGAATGTCAACTTTTCCACTTACTGAGACAGAATAAAGTACAAGGGCTTTGATGGCCTCTGGAAGCAAAAATGCCCTTTTGCATGTTGTCTAAGGAATTCCTCCTACCTCTAACCCTCTCCTCCCCAACCCAACTGTATTAATAAAAAGGTCTATTGGATGTGCCTTTTTACTTCTCTGTATCCAAAATCACTTTTGAGTATTTCATCCCTAAGAAAAACCTGTGAAATTAAGGGGGCTGCCATAGGTCAACAGGAGACTTGAAGGCATGCCTGCGCACACACAGACAAACACACACATATGCACACACACATTCTTTCACTCCAGATATGTTGCACAATCAGTTACAAGATGCTGAGTGCATCAACAAGAAATGATTCCTTATGGACCACAAGACACATGTCATCAGAGCTAGATTGTTGGGTTTTCATTTCTTTTTAAAAGATCCCAAAACAATTTAGGATTATTACAGTATAGATGGCAAATGGGTTTACCATCCTACAAATGCCACATATCTTTCAATCAACATTAAAAAATTCTGGGGAAAATTAAATGATATCACCATCATACTGATGTAAAAGGAATCTCTGAATGTTTCATGCATTGCAAAGTCAGAAGAAATGTTGCATAAGCCACGGGACATACCAAATGACATCACCCCAATGGCTTGTATGGCGTTAGGCTTTGCAAACACCCAGGGATTTTCTGTTTGGGATCTGCAAGAGAAAAAAAAAATCTATGTTATGATGAGAAGTTTTCACTTTCCCCATTAGTGGTGGTCAAACTTGTTAACAGGTATAAACAATGGGAACTGTACTATTCCAAACACCAATCTATGGAGGATGTAGCAATCAGTATACAATGGAGAGTGAAACACTTTCACTTCTGCCCAGGCAAGCTGGTGAAGGGGTGCTGTTATAATGAATTAGCTACAGTGTAACTATATCGTTCCTCGTGTGTAGATTTCTATTCCTCTCTATGCTAGATGGACCTGATCCAGGCACTTTTTGGGAGCAATCATCCTTGGCACTACACGTAGGGTGGGCCAAATGAACAGTGCTGTCCAGCTCTAGGCAGGAAAAGACACTCATACAGGATGCAGTGGGAGGGTCCTCAAATTAACATTTATTCCCTGGACTTCTCTGGCTGAAACCCTGCACGTGCTTATTCACAAGGAAGTATCAGCAAACAAAGACTTCTGTGAAAACCTGCACAAGACAGCAGCCTTCAAAATGACCTGCTCCATCTAGTTCCACACTTTTAATACCAACAAGTTATACAACAGTAAAGGGAGCACCATAACTAATTTTTAAAATAAATTCCCCACAATTAAAAGCATATTTTCTGAGGTTGTTGGTGCTTCCAGATATAGTGCTGGCAATTAGAACACACAGTGAAGCTATGCCACCCTTCCCTCCTTAACTGACTTCTGAGGTAACAAAACAAACAAACAAACGATACAGTGGGAATACAGTGGGAATACAGTGGGAAAAATACAAGGGGTGGGTTATAAGCAGAAGACAAATTCTCAACGCTTTTTAATATTCCAATACAAGCCACAACTAGGTTTATAACTATGCAGTTACTACAAAATAATTTGTTTTAGAAAAGAATTATTTTGCAAGCATGCAATCAATAAACAATTATAGCCATAATTTAATATATTTCTTGATATACTTTATATACAATTCAATATGAAGCATACACGCACATAAGGAGTTTTGTGTTTCTTCAATTTATACCTTCCCTTTAACTGTTATTACATATATGTTGTCTCCTCTTCCTTGTAATAGCCCCTGAAAAGAGCCATACTAATATTTTCAGGTTGAAATGCATTGGACTATTTTGAAAAATAAAATCTTCTTTTATATACTCTAATATTCCATCTGTCTTTTTTACACTGGATTTATTGGATGCTTCCGTTCCTTCCATTGGATGTTTCCATTTCTTCTGCCTTTCTTTACTTCTCACCTATTACCAGGACTTACTGTTTATTAAGCTTCAAGTACTAAGTGGCATGTTAATTCTGTAGGCAATAAGTAGTGCAACTGAAGTAATAACAAGTAAATGCAAGTTCAAGTAGTAAGTGGCAAGTGAATTCTACAAGTAGTAAGGGACAGAATTCACTTGCTGCCAGCTTAAGACTTCTTACTTATTACCTGCACAATTCACTTAAGTTTCAAATACTAAATAGCAAGAATATTCTGCAAATAGTAAGTGGTATGATACAAGAAGTAAGTAGTAAATGCATTATTCAGGAGTAAGTAGTAAGGCTGAAGTGGTAAGTAAATTATACAGATAGTATAGTAGTATGTTTCAGGAAACAATACATTAATTCTGCAGGTAGTAAGGCTCCAGTAGTAAGTAGCAAGTGAATCCTTAAAATGGTAAGGTTCAAATAGTAACTGAATTTTGCAGGTGTTTAATTGTATTTAATGCATCTGCAATAAAAAAAACTGTTAGAAAGCAGAACACTGATAGTATTGTTTCATCTCTTCAGTCCGCATTCCTCTTCAAAACAGAGGCTGTTGCTGCCACCTTCTGTCTCATCTTTTGAACTTCTCAATGATCTGAAAAGCATCTGGAAACACCCAAGAGTGGTCTAAAGCAAAGTAACAGCTGTCTGGATTGCCCTTGGCCACTAATATATTAGCTTTTCTGAAGCACCACTGACCTTAGTCATTGGAACCTGTATTTTTATTATCTACACCAGTTCTGGAAAAGCTTTCCACTCCAGAATATTTCCCTTTCTTTTCAGATTTATCACTTGCATAAGCCTCAGAAATACAGAAGTTTGTTTGCTTCTAAGATCACGATTACGAGTAAGGACTAAGCTGGAATTCATTCCAATATACTTTCAAAGAAAAGCATTATAGTTTTCTTTGTTGCTTTAAAAACATATGACGGAAAAATATTAACATCATAAGCCTACACATAAGTAATCCCTGTTCTTCAGTGGGACTTGCTCCCAGGTAGAATGGGTACAGAGTAAGTAAAATTTCTTTTTAATTTACAAAACAGTTGTGAGTTGCTGGGTGGGTGGAATTTACAACAGAGGCACTTGCGTACCCAGCTCAGACAAAATAACATTCTCCTCTGTTAAGAATAACACTCTAAGTCTATTTCTTTATAACAAATATATTATATTGTGGGAAAGGGTGTAAAGATTAGTTCCCTCCCACAAATTATTCTTTGAATGATGTTTTTAAAAGTATTTTTCACATCAATGCACTCAGTTTAATTATTTCATCTGCAAAAAGTTCTATCAGTTTTGATGCATTCAGTTTTCAAGGAACTATACTTAGGATTGTCTGTAGTGACTGATCATAATAAAGAAAAGTACTTTAGATATATGAAGAGCATTTCTCAGGGACACTGACTAACAGGAGCTGCAAAGACCATTTCTGTTGCTGATGGTGATTAAAGGCCATCTAGCTGTGTGTCTTGGAAAACCTGGCCTCTCTTCCTAAGTTTGGCTTATTTCCACCTGGCTCTGGGAAAGCAGGGTGCTGTCTGACTCCAGCTGGTTTCTGTTGTTAAAAGTGCCTACAGCTGATCAAAAATTAAAGCAGACTTTTACTATTTGAATGTACTGCTCTCAGAATTCTTCATTACTAATGCTGGCTAGAGCAGGTGGGAGCTGGAGTCCAAATCATGTGGAAGACACTAGATTGGAAAGACTGGTTGAGTGGTTGTTGCTGGGAGAAACATTAAGTTTTTGATAAGAAACACTGTATTTTTGTTACTTGGAGTATGGGGCCATTTCTGCACTATACTATTATAGTGCTATCATTCCACTTTCAACATCCTGTGGAATTCTGGAATGTGTAGTTTACTGAGGCCAAAGAGCTCTCTGGCTGAGAATTCTAAATGCCCCTCCCTAGACTGAAAACCTCAGGATTTCACGGAAAACTGAAAGTGGAACAATAACCCTATAACACTGAAGTGTGGAAATGGCCTGGGTTTGTGTTTCTGTTGTTTGTCCTTTGGTGGCGTTATGGGCCTTCAGACTTTGTGGGGGAATTATTATGACCTTATGCCAGATTAGATTTATTCAGAGGAGATTTGCCTTCACCTTCCTCCAAGGCTGAGAGTGTGTGACCTTCCCAAAGTCATGTAATGAGTTTCCATGGATGAGTGGGGATTTAAACCTTCATCTCTCAGAAGTCTAGTCCAACACATACTATTAGCACTTACTTGTGTCTATTAAACAGTATGTGTTGGACTAGATCTCTGGGAGATAAAGGTTCAAAACCTCATATAGCCATGGAAATATATTTCGTAAAATTTATTTTATAAAGCTCTTGTGAGCCACAAGTATTGTAAGCCACCTTGCACAAGAGCAGTCCATGAACAAGTGCATACAAATAGCTTTGATTTGGCTATCAGAGTACTGGAGATATGCCTCACCCTACTGTATCACCTCACTGCATTTTTGTTAGCTTCTGTTTTAAAAGAGAGCTGAAGAGGCTAGATTATAGCACAGGTGCCCTGCCATTTTAAACATCTTTGTGAATCTTTCAGTCAACAAAAAGGCCTGCTTTATAGCTGTCAGGCCAAATAGCCCAACACTCCTGATCACTCTACCCCTCTTTCACACACTCCTAAAGAGATTCCCAGTTCACTGAGAGACTTTCTAGCTTATTAAACTATAGTTTCCCACAAGGTCTGAGCCCAGCCACAATTCTGATAAGAAATAAGAGCCTTAAACTATAGTGTCCTGTTTCAGATATAATGGGAAACCAGAGCTTAAGAGGCCAGGGATACAACAGCAGAGAAAGTGTAAGTGGAAAGGGAGCACTCCAGCTGCTAAGTTTATTGTAGTTGCAGAAGTTCACTGCTCATTCCACTCCAACAATCCATGCAAAGCAGGTTTTACATCAGAATCAGGCCTTTAGACTTCCGGTGGCTGCGGTGAGGAGTCTGGTCGCCTCTCGTCAGAGCTGACGAAGAGCCGATCCCCTACGAGGTCGGGAACCCACTGTTTCGGGGAAGAAACAGAGGGGGGAACACCCCCTTGGTAAAGGGGGTTCAGAGGCGCAAGCGGAGGACCCGAAACCCCACGGCCAGGTTTGAGAATTAACATCTTAATATTGAACCTGCGAAGTGTGGGAGAGGATCCGTGGAGCAGCCATTGCCTCTGAAGGGCTCCGTTGGAGCTAAATCCTCGCCACCACTTTTTTAAGTTAAGTGGAGGAAGTAAAGAAGAAAGAAGAACAGGAGGGGGAGACGAAGCTTCTTTCTTCAGAATCTTTGGTTCTCTATACTGGAAGGTTGGGATAACCAACACGGAAAATAACTCCACAAAGGTGAAAAAGAGACGAGGCTCCTTTAAGGGAAAAGCCCCAGGAAGGAGCATACGGAAGTTGAGTTCCCTAGAGTTCTACAGAGTTAGAAATCAAGAAAGCTGACGGACGAGTGGGAGTGTGTGAAGTGGAGAAGCGTAGGAAAGTAAAGGTGTGAGCAAACACTGAAAATAAAAAATAAAAAATAAAGAATTTGGAGAAAGTTAAATTAAATTTAGAATTAAAACTAAGCTGGCATGTGCGGCGGAATAATAAGAGATATTAAAGAGTGAAGAGTGAAGAGTATAGAGACAGAAAATAGGAGCGACGAACGGGAGGAAGAGGAGACAGAGATACTGGATTAACGTTTAATTCACATATAAATACGAAGGACTGGAAGTGCAGGAGAAAAATAGAAAGGAAGCTAATCGGAGAATTGGAAAATAAATTCATGGTTTTATTAAAAGGAGAGAAGAAGGATAGAAGAAGTGAAAGAAGGGGATGAAATAAAGATCTAAGAAGGAAATAACGACGAGAAAGACAGAAGACCACTGGACTATTGAGAAGGAAATAATAAGGAGAGATGCAAGACGTTGAGGATTTGGAGGGAGCAAATTGTTTGACTGGGAATAAGTTGGTTGCTGGAGTTAGAAGATCAGAAGTAGGATAAGTATTTATAATAAATAAATAAAAATAAATAAAACAAGAAGTAGAAGTATATAAAAAAATTTAAGAAAGGAACATCTAAATGGTTTAGAGGTGAAGAGTGGAAAATCTGGTAAGGAAGTGTATGGATATTTGAATAGATAAGTGATTGTAGAATATATTGAAGGTATTGAAGGTATTGTTTTCTTTTTAATTTATTGTACGGAATATTGAAATTTGATTATTCTAAGGATTTATAAGGATATTGGGCATCGAACATTAAGCTTGAATTGATGGGTATTGAGTGTATATTGTTTTGATTTGATGTAAATTGGGAGACTACAAGAAATTAAGAAATTAAGATACTAATGAAATATAGGAATTGAAAATTAATAATATTTAGTGGATTAATAGATTGAAGATACAAGATCTTTTCAATATTGTTATATTATATGGCATAACAAATTATTGTGTAATACTGTATCACAATATTGTTATATTGTATAGTATAATATATTGTTAAAATATAAATTTAGGCTTAAGGTAATTATAGAGATGGCTACAGGTACAAGGAAGGCAGTATCAACACAACAGCAGAGAAGAGGTTCCATCGAAGGTCAGCCCAAATTCTTAGAATTTGGGAATACAATATTAGAGGAAATGAGGAAATTAAGGGAGGATTTCAAGAAAGAAATGCAGAAAGTATCTTCAGAAATGAAAGAGGTACGACAAGAAATGAGAAATATAGGTCATGAGATGGAAAATTTAACAAAAGAAATCCAAACAATAAACCAAAAAATTAGTAGTATAGAGGATAGAACAAACAAATTGGAAAAAGAGGCTCCAGAATTAAGAAAGCAGATAGGACGAGTGGAAATGCAGGCTATAAGTACCGAAATAAAGATTAGAGACAAGTGTTTGAAGATTAGAGGATTGGAGGAGGAAGAAGGTGAGGATTTATGTAATCGGGTAATTCCGGCCTTAGCAAAATATATCGGGTGGAATTTTGAACAGTTGGATCTAGAAATTGATAAAATCTTTCATATTAATTCCTTTGTGGCAAAGAAAAGGAAGGTCCCTAGGGATATTGTTGTATATTTTCTCAGAGAAAGGGTAAAGGAGTTAGTAGTGCGAGAAAGTTATACGAATAAATTAGTGATAGAGGGAAAGGAGTTACAGATTTTTAAAGACGTGCCTTCTCAGGTATTAAAAAAGAGGAAGGAATATGGCTTCTTGATACAGCCGTTGAAGCGGCATGGACTTAGATATAGGTGGTGTAAAGGTGAAGGAGTGACCTTCACGTTTGCACAGAGGAGATATGTGCTAAACTCCACCCAAAAAGCGCAAGATTTTATGAAACGTTATGAAGAGGAATTAAATATTAAGGAAGCAGAAAGTAGATTAGAGTCAGTAGAACCCGAAAAGGATATAGATAAGGATACAATAAAGGAAAAAAATCAAACTTCAAGAAAAACAGATAAGGAAACGATAAAGGGAAAAGGTACTGGACGAGAGAAAGAGAGAGAAAAGAAAGAACAAAGAAAAGAGCTAGAGGAGAAGAAAATTTGGG
Source organism: Cyclura pinguis (assembly GCA_030412105.1). NCBI lineage: Eukaryota > Metazoa > Chordata > Lepidosauria > Squamata > Iguanidae > Cyclura > Cyclura pinguis. The sequence goes on along the minus strand of CM059599.1, from coordinate 227,026,567 downwards.
ATAAGAAGACAGATGGCAAGGAATTATATTGTAAGGATTTGACAGGGACGGACGGACAGGACGAGGACATTCAGGATGAAGGACAGGAAGAGGACGAAGAAGAGGAAGATGAGGATTCAGAATTAGAAATAGATCAAGAAATAAATTAAAGGAAAAAGGGGGAATATGAAAATATTCTCTTGGAATGTGCGAGGTTTAAATGCACCTATTAAAAGGAAAAGAATATTTCATTATTTAGAAAAGATAAAAGCAGATGTAATCTGCCTCCAAGAAATGCATATAAGAGATAAAGATGTTATTTATTTGAAGAATAAAAAATTAGGTTCTGAATTTTCATCGGTGTGTAATAAGAAAAAGAAAGGAGTTACAATCTATGTAAATGAAAAATTTAAATCTGAAGAAGTCTTTAAAGATGAAGGTGGATTATTTGTAGGGGTAGAAGTAGAAACAGTGCAAGGGAAAATCTTATGTGTAGGGGTATATGGACCACAACAAAATAAATCAGGATATTTTGGTAGATTGTTGAAAGTGATCGAAGAATATGATTACGAAAAAGTTATGATAATGGGAGACTGGAATGGGGTAATAGACCCCGAACAGGATAGGAGAACAGAAAAGAAAGTGGTACAAAGGAAATTACCTAAAACCTTTTTCGATCTTATGGAAAATATTGCTCTTCTGGATGCATGGCGTTATCTTTATGGGAATACTCAGGAGTTTACATATTATTCAGAAACGTGTAGATCTTGGTCTAGGATAGATATGATCCTGGTATCCAAAACATTAGCAAAGAATATTCAGAAAATGGAAACTCTGCCCAGGATATGGTCTGATCATAGCCCCCTAACATTGACATTTAAAGAAAGGAAACGAGAATATCGTTGGATATTAAAAGAAGATTTATTAAGAGATGAAAAGGTTGTAAATAAGGTAAGAATAGGTTTAGAGTATTATTTTAAGGAGAATTCAGGAAAGGGATTATCAGAAAGTGTGGTATGGGAGGCTGGAAAAGCGGTAGTAAGAGGGATTTTGATAGAACAGGAGATATATAAAAGTAAGAAACGGAAAGAATTCCAACATAAAATAATGGGACAAATCAAGGAAAAGGAAGATGAACTTAAGATAAAACCCCGAAATGATAGGGCAAAATATGGATTGAAGGTACTACAAAAACAAATTACTATGCAGAATACAGTTGATTTGGAAAGGAAACTAAAATACATAAAGCAAAGATATTATGAACATTCTAATAAAACTGGAAAATGGCTAGCTTATAAACTTAAGAAAGAAAGAGAGAAAAGGACAATCTTGGAAATTAAGGATGGAAATGAAATGTGTAGACAACAAGATAAAATAAAACTAATATTCTATAGATATTATCAGACACTTTATGAAGAAAAGGAATATTTTGATTTGGACAGAATCATTAAGAAATATTTAGGAAAAGTTGAAATACCGCAAATGAGAGAGGAATCGAAGTTAGAGTTAAATAAACCCATCACTAGAATGGAGATTATAAATGCAATCCAGAAATTAAAATTGGGAAAAGCCCCAGGACCTGATGGATTAACATCTCATTATTATAAAATCTTTCAAGATGTGTTGGTGGAACCCATGTATAATGTGATAAAAGAGTTAGAGAAGGGGGAGCGTCCGAGTACTTGGGGAGAGGCTATGATTAGTCTAATTCCCGAGGAAGGTAAGGACCACCATGATGTTAAGAACTACAGGCCGATTGCTTTGCTAAACACAGATTATAAGATATTTGCGATCATTTTGGCAGAAAGATTAAAAAAAGTATTAAAAGAGTGGATTCATGAAGATCAATGTGGCTTTCTCCCGGGAAGATCTATTAAGAATAACATGAGAATTGTCTTGAATATAATAGAATATTATCAAAAGCATAATGAGAAAAAGCTAGGAATGATATTTCTTGATGCAGAGAAGGCTTTTGATAACATTAAATGGAGTTTCATTGAGGAAACTTTAAGGAAGATAAAAATAGGTGACAATTTTTTGAAGTGGATTGGTATGATCTATAAAGATCAGTCAGCAAATATTATGGTAAATGGAGAAAAAACATCTAAAATTAATATTATGAAAGGGACGAGACAGGGATGCCCATTATCCCCATTGATCTTTATAATAATGATTGAAATCTTAAATATTCAAATAAGAGAAGATACGGAAATAAGGGGAGTACAAATAAAGAATCAGATCTTTAAACTTAGGGCATTTGCGGATGAACTGGTAATCATGTTAGATAATCCGGGACAAAGTATAAAACGGTTAAAAAAGATCTTACAGGATTATGGGATAGTGTCAGGTTTTAAAATAAATTCGGATAAAACATCTATATTAACTAAGAATATGAATAAACAAGAGGAAAGTGAGCTGGAGAGGGAATCCCAATTTAAAATAGAGAAAAAAATAAAATATTTAGGAATATATTTGACTAAACATAATACAGATTTATATAATAATAATTATAAGAAAATTTGGCAGTCGGTCAAAGAGGATTTAAGGAGGTGGACAACTCTGGATATATCGTTGTTAGGAAGAATTGCTACAATTAAGATGAACATCTTGCCAAGACTAATTTTCTTATTCCAGAATCTACCTATTATAACAAATGATGGGGTTTTTAAGCAATGGAGAAGCGATCTTTCCAAATTTATTTGGAATGGCAGAAAACCCCGAATAAAGTGGTGTAATCTAATAGGTGCCAAAGAAAGAGGAGGTTTAGGAACACCGGAGTTGAGGCTATATTACCATGCATGTTGTTTGGATTGGGTGACTGCTTGGGTTAGATTGGATGACGAGAGATTGCTAGCTTTGGAAGGTGCAGATTTGCCCTTTGGCTGGCACTCATATCTCTGGTATGAGAAGGTTCGAATAAATAGAGAATTCAATAATCATTTTATTAGGAAATCAATACATAGAGTATGGTCGTTGTATAAGAGAAAGATATATAGGAGACTTCCATTGTGGGTGTCTCCTCATGAGGCTTTTTATAGGAGAGAGAAGCCGCAAATAAATAGATGGATCTCTTATAAAGATATAGTGAAGTCACAGGGGGGTGAACTTTTGTTAAAAACGAAAGAAGAATTAGTGGATTGTGGACTCTCTACCCACTGGTTATTGCAAAGACCGATAGCGGAAAAATTTAAGTTAGATCAAAAAACAGTTGGGTTAGAAAGTAAAGAAAATGAGTTGGATAAACTATTTAAACCAGGAGTGGATCACCTTATAGCAAAGTTATATGTAATTCTGTTAAACTTAGAATTCGAAAAAGAGATAATAAAGGAGAATATGTTAAGATGGGCTCAGAATATAGGAAGGCCGATACAGCTGGAATGTTGGGAAAGATCTTGGTCTTTAATAAATAAAACATTGAAGAGTGTAGCCTTAAAAGAAAATTATTTTAAGATTTTTTATAGGTGGTACTACACGCCAGTACAAATCGCAAAAATGAGTAAAACTGATAAAACCAAGTGCTGGAAGTGTGATCAGAAAGGAACTCTTTTCCACCTTTGGTGGACGTGTATAAAAGCGAAGAAATTTTCCATATCAATACACAATAATATAACGAATATTATTCAAAGGAATTTTCCGTTACTTCCAGAGATATATTTATTAAATATGTACGAGAGTGTAGGACCATTAAAAAAGCAATCACATCAAAAGATATTAACTTATATGATAGTTGCGGCGAGAATGTGCTATGCTAGTAGATGGAAAAAAGAGGAACCTCCCGAAGTAGAGGATTGGTTATTAAAAATATATGAAATAATGGAAATGGAAAAATTAACGGCAGCACTGTCACAAAAATCAAAAGAACGGATAGATGAAGAATGGGATCTGATCATCCCCATATTGGAAACTAAATGGGGGACGATGGCTATTAAAGGAATAAGGTAATAGTGAAGCGTGTGTTAAAACTTTGGTTTATGTAGGAAATGATTAGATCTATAAGTTTAAAACGGAAAAAGGGGAAAAGGATTCAGTATGAGAAAATGGGAATATAGAGGCTAGGAGGACTTAAGGAAGGATATAGGGAAATTTAGTGAATTCGAAGAATGTTAGAAGGAAGTGGAGTAACTTGAGGGTATGTTTAAGTTATTGTTGGACTGGAAAATCTATGGAAGAACCAACTAGTATAGGGAAAAGAAAATAAGGGAAGGGTTTTTTTTTTTAATACATATATACCATGATTAAAATGGAGAGATCGGAGATTGAATTGATTTAGATAAATAAGTGTATATATTAAAGGACAATTAAAAGAAAGAAAAAGAGAGAAATTTAAGTTGTTTAAGTATAAAAGTAAAGTTGTTGTTATGGGATGTAAAATGGTAAATAAGTACTTTTTGTGTTAAATTTACTTTACACTTTAATTTATTTCCTTGTCTTTTGAACTGTTCGTTTGGAATATGTGTGAAATGGATTTGGATAAATTTGAAAGTGAATTTTAATAAAAAGATTTAAACACAAGAATCAGGCCTTTGTCTCAATGTCTTGAATTACTTTCTGGGGAACACAAGTAAAATATCCTGAGCATGATGTAGTGGTTTGAGCATTGGACTATGGCTCTGGAGACCAGGGTCTGAAACCCTGCTCAACTATAGAAACCCACTGGGTGACCTTTGGCAAATCACACTCTCTCAGCCTCAGAGGAAGGCAAAGGCAAACACCTCTGAACAAATCTTACACCCATTCCAGCTGGGCCTATTCAGCAAGCCTGTTTTATTTGAAACAGCACTAAGAGTAGAAGCTGTGAAGAATGTAAAATTTAAAAAGCCCTATATATCTATATCTATCTGTATCTCATTATATATTATATATATATCATTAAAGGTTTGGATGTCAGTGAATTCAAATTCATATTCCAGCTTTCCTGCAATTTCGGTAGACTGCCACAAGAGGGATGTTTTTGTATCACTTCAGATTTTTTTTTAAAAAAGCCTTATGTTGCTTGAATTTTCTGTTTAGAAACATCTATACGGAATCCGACTGGCAATGATAAAGTTATGAGATGCGGGTGTCTAGTGGAAGGTAATCACCACCGTCCAAAGAAAGATCTGTCCCACACAGGAGGAGTAACACCTGTTTACCAGCACCGTGATATATCTGAGGCCATCATTCCCACTGCCACACAGGAAGGTCACTCTTGACTAAGAAGGGTACCTCCCTGGGTAGCGAGCACCAAAGAAGAAAAGTATTTGCACACCTTCTCCTTTGGCCATATTCTGGTGCTGTGGAGAAACAATCCTCTACTTCCTGTTCAGAATAGCAGTTACACCCTTTTCTGCTTATTCACCTTCCCAGATTTACAGGTAGGTCCAGAGAGGTTCTAATTTATGGTTCCGAACCTCCACTTTTATTGAAATGTCCACAGCAGGGAGCCATCTCACACCCGACTTGCACCCTGACTCAAAAATTATCATGAGTTGGTGAGACCCACAATTCATCATTCTGAAATGGGGTAGGGAGAGAAAATAAAACCAACCTTCTACACTCCAACGTGGGGCTGTCTCCTCTTTCCACAAAATGTGAATTCTGAAGTCATTCTAGTTTCACCATGAGTGGGCAAAGTTCAACTCTCCAAATATTTTTGGATTGCAGTTTCCAAGCTTTCCTCATCATTAGCTATGCTGGCTAAGGCTGATGGCAGCTGCCATCCAACAAAATCTGGAAGGCCACAATTTACCCATTCCTGTATTACACTGTGGCAAAGGAGAAGCTTTAAGCATAGGGATCACTCCCTTCAGATACATTAAAGACTGAACAGTGTCCCATCAAGGCAAGCTAGGGAGCGCATTTCTTGCTCGGCAAGAACAAGACAAGGGGGAAAGAATGAGGAAGGAAAGTGCCTTAAGGAGCAGGTGAGAGAGAGTGAAAGACTACCTGCTATAAGCTCAACATGATCTCTGCTGCACAGATGCCTCATAGGCAGCATGTCCTTCTGCCTCCTCATATCACCATGGCACCCTGTTTGAAAATAATCATTCTTGAGCCATGAAATTATTTCATGCACTATTCACCTTTCTAAAAGTGTCTCACTTCTAAAGATTAAATTAAAGTCACCTGCTGCTACTGGGTACATTAAAAATGTAGCAAGGTACCAGGGGTAAAACTGAGAAAGGAAATGATCAGCAGTGTGTTTGCTCAATCAGCCACTGTGGAGAGCAGAAAAAAGCCAGCCTGCACTTGTATATAGTCAGCTTCCACAAGATCCTTCACATGGAGTTAAACATGTTTCAGAATTTCTAATCTTTAGACAACTCAGGTTGAGATGACCTCGGAATTGTAAACTATATTTTTCATGGCTTCTGATGACTGTCATTTCTTAGATATGTTTATGGATTAAACACTGAGGCCTAATTTTACTTATGATGCCTACAGACTCTCATTCTCTCCAGTGGACAGTATAAGACCTTAGTTTTGAGCTGGGAGGGACTGACAGCTGTAGTATCCAAAAAGTAATTTTTCCAAGCTTTAGTCAGTATGGAAAAGCACTGTGGGAACAGCCTGGGAGAGCAGCAGACCCAAACAATTCAGTTTAGAATTGTCCCAAATTTAATATTGCCCCATTGTACTTCTTCAAATCCGGGCAGCTAATTATTCTAATTATGCAAATATTCTAATTATGTAAGGTAATCTAATTTGCAAGAACCAGTGTGGTATAATGGTTTGAGCATGAGACTACAACTCTGGAGACCAAGGTTCAAGTCCTTGCTCAGCCAAGCAAACCCACTTGGCCAAGTCATACTCTCTCAACCTTAGAGGAAGGCAAAGGCAGTAAACTCCTCTGAACAAATCTTGCCAAGAAAACCCTGTAATAGGGTTGCCATAAACTGAAAAATGAGTTGAAGGCACACAAAAATTACGCATTCTGGCTATACAAACTGAGCACATTATTTGTTGCATTTTTTCCCTCCACTTTCAGCCTTCATACCTTTTTTACAGTTACAACTGATCCGAATGGATCAGAACAGAGTAATGTTTAAAATGCTGGTTCTGGAACAGGGAGGCCCAAGTTCAAATCTTTGCTTGGTCATCCATTTTGCCAGATAACCGTAGGCCGCTACTACCTATCCTTCTTGTATTCCATTGCTTATGCTGTTCACTCTCCATTTCCTCCTACTTATTCGCCATTCACTCCCCTCCTCCCTCACCCCACCCACCCCCTTACAATGTGTCCCTGTGCCCAGCTTCTTACACCACTCAATCTCCCTTTCCTCCTACTCCCTTCCTTGTTTCACTTCACACCCTCACTAGATGCCCCTCAGTTGCTTCCCGCAGTCTACTACCCATAATGCTCACTACCCCTTACCTTGTACTCCCTTTCCCTACCCCCTTGCAGTGGCTTTCTCCCTTTTTACATGCCACTGCTCACTCTTCTTTGCCAGTAGTCCTTCCCTTACCTCACCTCTTTACAATATGCCCCCTCTTGCTTCTCACATGCTGCTGTTCCCCTTTACACTGCTCTCTTCCCTTCCCTCTCACTACCTTCCATGCCTCACAATGCTTTGCCTTACTTCCTAAATACCCCCCTGCATAATTTACTGTTCCTCACACCTGAGAGGCAGGAGCAGACTTGTTTCTCACATACCAATTTCACAGAAGACTGCCTCCACATTTGGCCCATATCTTGGTTTTTACAAGAGCCAGAGGCTTACTTTAAAAACAAAACAAAAGTTTGGAATCTGACTCAGATGAAGTTTGAAATGGGAAACAAGTGGCATGCCTACAATCTGGAAAAAATCCAGCCAGACTGGTAGGATGGCAGCCTTATCAAATCACAGAAGGCTTGAGCCTTTTCTGCAGTAGCCTCCCATCCCACCATGGGGATGGCAGAGGAGTGGGACTGCAATGATGCTTCTGCATGATGTCGTCATGGTCGTGCTCCTCTCCCATCCCCAGGTGATGCCACCGTGGATTAAATCATTGACAGGTTTTCCCCATCAATGATCTGCTATCACGCCACCATCCCGCATTTTCCTGTCCTGAGAAAGGCCTGGAAGTACGATGGTGGTGCTTCCTGCCCCAGCTCAGCCTGGGAAAGTACCCAACTGCACTGTGGAAGGAAGAGGTGTGTCCACTGCACTCCATTCTGCAGGGAGCTGGTCTAGTGTGGAGGGAAGTGCTCCTGTCGTGCTCTCTTTCTGGCAGAGACACTGCTAGTATCACCATCAGAGGACCACGCAAGAATGCAGGGTGCGGAAAGGGCCTTGGATTGATTTTTAAAAGTATTTGGGAAGTAAGAGACCCTGTCTTATATACACATGAACTATCCTCCACTTCTGCTCATGTTAAGAAGAAGTTTTTTTAAAATAATGAAAGCATGATAACTCCTTGGTGTGATAATGATGCTGTGATTGAGGAGCAACTGATTCTGCAGGAGGCCGAGCCAGAGAGTGAGCAAGTCAACCTGCAAACATCCCCTGCACTGGAAGGTCAAACAGAGACTGAGTTGCCCCAGCCAGCTCATGACAGAGAGGGAACCAGCAGTGACGCAGAGGAGTTGCAGCTAGCTGTGCCCATCAGCCCTCAATCACACAGAAGGCTGAAACGGGCCGCTGAGAGGGAGGCTGCTTGGACGAGGCTGAGGAAACAATAACAAGCAGCACCTGCCCACAGGGGCTATTTAAGTCTGCTGGCACGGCTGCTCCTTGCTTGCAGCAAATTATTAGCAAGCCCTCACAACCTTTGTGTCTCCTCCTCCCTGAAACCCTCCGGATGGATCTCTGCCTCCTGAACCTTTGGACTGGACCTTGACCTGGCTTGTGTTTTCCTGGTGTTTGGTATATTCAGACTCCCCAAGTGCTCCTGACCTCTCTCCTCCCTTGCTGGCTGCGGCCCGGCAGGGAGAGATTCTTGACATTTGGAGATCAACCTTTTCATCTGTGTTCATAGGACTTTGCTTTGTCACAAAAAGAAAAAAACACTTTAACCTAAGGCTGAAATGTTGTGAGAGGTTTCAGAATGATAGTGTTCTCCTATTTTAATACACACATTGTTAAATAAACATACTACCTATGCACAGCAAGCCAAAACTGACCAACAAACCTGTTGGCTATTAAGATATGTGTGGATAATAAGAATGGGGATCATCAACATCATAATCAAAATAGTTTTTGTTACTGTAGAAGCTGTAGATTATTGACAGGCCACATTAAAGCAGCACCATAGTTCCAAATATGAAGATATCATAGCAACAAAATTACTATGCTGTTAAAGGTAGCTTTGTTGCCATGATAGCTTCTTCCATAGATGACAGTAGTATTATTTGTATCTTTTATACAGCTTTTTATCATGCTTTCAAATATGGAAGTGGCATCCTTCAGTAACAAGCACCTTGCTGTCCTAGATTATTGTAATTTAAGCTAAATGAAGGTCGGGGAAAAGAAGCTTACTACCAGACAAGAAAACTAAATATTTGTTGGATTTTTGTCACAATAATGTATCAGGTCCAGATTAAATGATACTTAGGGTTAGATCCACCAAAATCAGGGAGACATAAGTGAGTCTATTGTAAATACACCTAAACCTGGATCCACCCCAATCTCTTATGGCTCTAAAAACAGATATTTCACCTCCAAATACTAATGGATTTATATAGTTAATGGGGGCTGATGCGGGCATTAATGGTAGTTACAAGTATATAAATGGGCACAGGTGTATCCCAAACCAAGTTTTGGTACTCTGTGAATGAACTTTGAAAAAGCCTTGGGCCTGGATGTTTTCTCTTCTGGCACAAGGCAGTTCCCTTCTTACTTTTCTGTTATGAACCACACCAAAACTAGGGTTTGATCTTTGTTTCTAGGACAAGACTAACCATAGTTTTCCAGACTGGAAAAATGGCAAACTGTGATATGTCTGAAATCAGGAAAAGATGAAAGAAATCACTGCAGATAAGAGATGGAGAGAAACTGAGGAGACGGTAAGAAATCTGCTCCTTGAAGGTTCATTCATATAGCACAAAAAGTATGGTTTGGCACTACATCTCAATTAGACCACAGTATGTCTTCCTTTAAGAACCATTTTACAAAACACTAAGGCAGTTACTCACAAGGGATAAATCCTGTTGAGCCTCCTTAGCGTGTTGTTTTCAGCGACAAATCTAGAGCTACTGGTAAGATCTCTGCTCCCTGCATAATATATGTGTGTAATCACACAATATCTGTTTTGGTTGGAATCCTGATAGTGTATACCTCATGCTAAAACTCTCCTATGTGTGCAGTTTCATTTTCTCAATGCCCACAGATCACTGTCAGTGGTCCCAGGAGAAGGCTGTCTGCTCTTCATCCCCTATTTCCCAAATGGAGGTTTTGAGGGGTGGGGAACCCTGGAACCAAGGCACTCTGGGAAGGCTTCTTGAGATAATCCTTGCTGCTACCTGTCACAATGACTTGTAGTATTTCCCATCAGCTGGGGGATTCTGGGAATTAATTGCAGGCCATTTATAATTTCTATTCTATTCCAGTTTCACATGTATTCTTTTATATGCAATGAATAATTGTCATTCATACATCTCTTTATTTGCTTCTCCCTCAATATAGGGACTAAAGGTTGCTCACAAGATTTAAAAAAAATGTGCAACCAGAAAAACGGTAAGCATTAAAACACAATCAAACAAATTGTAATATTAAAACATAACCCAAGCCCTTTCCTCAGCAGTCAACAAGTTGCCAAAAAGCCTCCCTTTCTGTATTAATTTTTGGCATGGAATTTCTATTAGAACACACATACCTACAATAGCATTTTAAATATTCATATTAATACATTTTGAGCAAAGACTTATGTTGCCCCATTCAGAGAACTGTGATTGTTTCCATCCCAATCTACCCACTTGTCTGAGTGATGCAGCTCAGATCAGTTTCTATTTCATTGCCAAAGCCTGTCTCAAATGGCTACAGGAACTCTTCCTTGCTAAAGTGCGGTTCAAAACTTCTAAGTCTTTTTAAAGTCTTTTAAAAATCTAATACTGGATAAATATACATAGGAGTATGTCAGAGACATTTCAACAAATATTCCCAATGTCACTTGAAATTTTCTTATTAATATGTTACAGGAAGTAGATGAAAAATTCACAAGAAAATATTGGAGAGTAATGCTCTATAGTCTATACGATGACAACAGTGAGAATCACGTATATCAAATTGTGGAGAAAGAAAAATATTCCTGATACAGAGGACTGCTTGATTAAACAGTTGGAAATGAAAGAACTAGGTAATCTAACACTCTGGATTAATGGAAAGGTGAAGGCAGAAAATAGTGAAGAATGGGATCCAATGAGATTTATTGAAAAAAAGTGTGGAAATGCAACTCTTAAAAATTGATGAAATATTAAAAATAAGTAAAAATGTTCAGGAAAGAAGAGAGGTTCCCATATATAAGGTCAAAGCACAAACGGTTTGAAAATTATCTTATAGAATGATGATTAAGAATTCAACTGAAATTTTGGAAGTTTTAGAAGAGACAGAAAATAAATGATACAGAAAAATAAACCAAATTAAAAGAAGCTGTAAGTACACACGTGGGTGAAAAAATCCAACAAGATGGAAGTAGGAAGTGGAAAAAGAATAATAAAAAAAATTATGATGGATAATATTGAGAGTGTGGGAATAATATAGCTGATAATTGTATGTAAATATAAATGATGCTATCAACCCAATTAGATATAGATGTCCATTTATATTGTAAAGAATCACATTGACTATAACTATAATGTATTAATTTTTAATTTTTTTATTGTAAAATAAAAAATAAAATTTAAAGAAGTCTGTGCATACACATGCATGTGTATAAATACACATATACACAATTTTAAAAAATGGTTCTGAGCATGGAAAAGGAATTGTAGATTTTCTAGCTTCTTCTGCGAATATGTCCTGCAACACTGACATAGTAACTTCCCATCAGTTCTTGTGCAACAGAGCAGATGGGACACGCACAATGCAGGGGAGAGATTCTGTATCTACAAACAAGCTGGAGACAGCCAACTGTAACTTTCCCCACGAGAGTTAAAGGCTGTGGTTGGTATTTACACTGCAGAACATGTTTCGCCACAGGAGAACCCAGAGCAAGAGAAATATGTAAGTACAATATAGAAAGTGACATCTCTCTTTAAGGTTGCTGACTTAGCCCAAATTGCCAAACCACTATGGATTTTAAAGAATAAGCCAACTGAAGATTTTCTTTTCTTTTTCTTCTTGTCTCTCTCTCTCTCTCTCTCTCTCTCTCTTTTTTTTTTTTTGAAAGATTGGAAACTGTTTATGGCCTTTTTGAGCAATAAGAAATCTAATAATGTAATAACTTGCGCCTATGCTTACTTGTAATTCTAACAGGATTACTTAGCTAGATGGTAGAACAATAGCTTTTTTTTTTTACTTTGTTATTTTTTTTCCTTTCATTTCAATTTGGATTGGGAGGATCAGAGGCCTTTTGTGTTTTAGCAAGTTAGTGTTTAGTCTTTTAGTTAGTCAGTGTTTTAATTTAGCATGTTAGTACTGTGTTTTAGCTTTAGTTCTTTTTCTTCTATTTAAATATATATTTCTCTGACTGCAACTCTAACTGTGAATCTGAGTGTTTGTTTAAAACAAATAAATAAATAAAAATAAGAGAAAAAGAAGTGACAGCTTTCTCAAACCTCATTCAACTTTCTTAGCAAATTAAGTTCCAGGGGTCCCAGGGTATATTTTTTATTGGAGGGCACATAATAAGCTAGACTAGCCCAAAAAATGCCAACTATCATCATACAAAGTGGATTCTGAGATCTGCTTTTGTAGGGGGTGGGAATAGGATCAGTACTTAAAAACTGTGTTTCTGGAGGCTTCTGGGAACTGAAAATGTGATTTTTAATCCCTCACCACCACAAAAAAAGATAGTTTTACAGTAGAGCCAGCACAGTGTTAGTGGTTTGAACATTGGATTACGACCCTCAAGACCAAGGTCTGATTCCCTGCTTGACTATGGAAACTCACTGCGTGACCTTGGGCACATCACATACTCTCAGCCACAGAAAACCCTGTCATAGAGTCACCTTAGGGTCACAATAACAATTTCACAGTCCACAAAAATATCTGTCAGAGGGTGTGCATGTGGCTGTAGTTACACATGAACTACTCCTGTCTTCTAACTCATTAATTTTCAATATTTCACAGAGTTTCTGAAGGACCTAAAATGACAAAACTACTTACACGTGTGCACTGAATGTAATTGCCCTTACAATCCCAACCACCAGAATGACGACTGTTAAAATCAGAGAGATAAATGATACCTGTGGATAATGATAAAAAGATAATCTGATTTTACCAGCTTGTGATCAGAATGTTCAAAAGCACAGTCTTGTGTTTCAAATAAAAAAAGAGAGACAAATAGCATTCACAGCTAAACTGTAAGTATAGCTCAGTATAATTAATTTTTACTTTTAAAACACAAAGTAAAAAAAGATAAACCACAAAAATGACACCCTGAAAATATTATATAGGTTTTTAAAATTAATTATTAGATTATTTATATTGATGCAATTTTGTGTTTGCCTTTCCTGGTTAACACACTTCAACAAGGACAGACAACAAAGTTATCATGCTGGATGTACCTGCGTACATAAAACCTTGAGATTCTGTATACAGGCTTCTCTCACTTATCTGACAGGTTAGTGACCAGGGCATTGTCAGAAACCAGAACTGGTTGGAAAGCAGAACCCATGTTCTGTGCTATAGGGAGTGTGAAGGGCTTATGGAGGCTCACTTGAAAGAGTTATCAGATAATGGGATGTCAAAAGGTGGGGACTTCCTGTACTTAAATCAGGGAATAGGTAACTGTAACCGATCTAGGCAATGTTCTGCTTCACAGACTGCAAAAAAGGCACAAAAATCCAAAATTAAAAAAATATAAATAAAAAAGAAAGGAAAGAAAGAAAGAAAAAACAAAAACTCAAAAGGGAAAAGAGAGCTAGAACATATTTAAAAGATGAATATATTTAAAAGATGAAAGGATGTTGTGAGGAGACTGATGGGTTGGGGGAGTATAGGAACAGCTCTTGGGGACTTCATGGGTACTCAGTATCACATTTAGCCCACCAATGGCTTAAATCCTACTATGGTACTGGAAAGTGCAACTGTAACATCTGATTTACCTAATCAGTGGCATAGTAAGATCAACATCTTATTGGCTGGTATAATTATGCCAGAGTAGGCAGTGGTGGAGGCAGGGGTCAAAAGGCCACAGTGGCAGGGATGAGGCAGAGAGAGCCTTCTCCTCTGCTGATCAAGAGAGAGCTGCCAGCTTCTAAGCAGCCTTTTTCCTCAGTGCCATTCCAAATTTCCCAGAGCCAAAAACACTCTGGGAAGGCTGATAACCCTACATGTATGTAAATCAATGCATTTGCATGCCAACTATTTGTATTGGTTTTCCTACATACGGTTGTGCAACAATTTAAATATCTGTAGGACAGACACAAATATATTGCATTAATTATTGACTTACATTTTTTATCCCATATTTCTGCCCTCACAGAATACAAGGCTCCACCCACAGTGTTCCCAGCCAGAAACTGAACAGATCCAGACTTGCTGAGCTTAACAAAGCAACCACATCTTGTTTGCCTTTCAGCCCATAAGGCTCTACAAATGGATGTCACGTAAATTCCTACCCAGAAGGTTTTATCATACCAAAGACACATAACATATCAATCCCATGTATTCACTAATGTTGCAACCCAAACATCATTTAAAGTTATACATTATCAAAACACTAAATTCATTTCTATAGTGGATTTACCTTCCCAAGTTTTGATATATTTCGATAAAGAGAAAGAGGAAGCATGAAGATGATGGTAACACACAGAATAATGACATGGCGACCAAGGAAGATATTATCTTGATCAACTGTTTAAGAGAGTGAGAGGGAGAGAATTAACATGTATATTTTTAAGAGAAATTGATGACAGATTTCCCATTATGAAACTTCCTATTGTTTGTGAGTGTGCTCTGTGCCCAAGAATCTGTTCATGAAATTAGGAAAAATAGGACGGAAGATGGAGGTGGTTAGGAGCCTATAAACAAGGCCAACAGCATTCATCACAAAAAGCATGACAAAAAACAAATTCCAAAAAAGAATATGCTAAGGGTGAAATCCAGCTCTGTCTACTGATGGAACAGAATCCCACAGTACAACTCAATCACTTACAGCAGCCCTCTACTTCCTCACCCCAAATCTGTTCTAGATGGCCTGGGGACCCCTTGGAGCAGACCTTGAGGACACAGAAGGAACCACAGTGGGGAGGAGATGAAGGGAATATTTGTTGTTGTTGTGTGCCTTCAAGTCATTTCAGACTTATGGTGCCCCTAAAGCAAAGCTGTCTCATGGTTATCTTTGCAAGATTTGTTCAGAGGCACTGGACATTGTCTTCATCTAAGGTTGAGAGGGTGTGACCTGCCCAAGCTCACCCAGTGGGTTTCCATGGCCAAATAATAGAGAATTTTCCAATATCATTTTCTCAGGCAAGATTTTGGAACAGGAGCAAGCAAAGTATAGGCCATGGGCAGCATGTGACTCCCTGCTTCCCTGTTTTTGTGGCCCTCAGGGACCCCCATGGGTCAATATTTTGCCCCCAGATGCCCTCTAAGGAACATAGGGAGTGACTTCTGGTCACTCACTGTTTTGAAGAAAGGCCTAAAATGGGCCAAGGAAACCTAAAAATGTGGCAAAAATACAGCTGCCAGAGGGTGTTAGGAACAGTTGAGGGCAAAAATAATGGGTGGGGGGGCGTGCAATGGGAAGTGTGGGGATGCAGCCCCCCAAGTCCTTCTAGGGGGTTAATGCAAGCCCCCTAGCTTCCCACAGTTGCCCTTCTGCAACATGTGGCAACCTTCCAGCTCCAGGAGTTCTGGATGAGATAGATTATCTAGATCTATTTCAATTCAACTTCAGGCCTAATTGTGGAATGGAGATAGCTCTGGGTGCCTTGGTGGATGACCTACACTGGGAACAGAGGGGAACATGTCCTTGTTGCCATATCCTTCTGGGCCACCTTTCTGGGATAGGACTTTGCAGCACTGCTTTACAGTGGTTCTGGTCCTTCTTGGAGGAGTGATCTCTGAAGGTAGTGTGATGAAAGAATGGGTTCCAGTTGAAAGTACAGTCCTGAGCCAAAGAAAATGGCCACGCGCATTGCATTACTGTGGGATGGACTTGGAACTGTGGAGCGAGGGTTCCTTGAGCTGTGACGTGAGAATTCCAGGAATGCTGATTTGGCCGGAGAAGAAAGTTTGCAAAATAATAAGGACTGGGCACAAACAGAGCGTACTCCTGAGCTGCACGGACCCTTGAGTGTAGCTTGAAGCCTTCAGACGGGCAAGCGCTGATGTTTTTCTGACCCTACCCTGCATGGCCGAAAACCACTGAGGCGTTTGATGTATAGTACATTTCCTGACAACATGATATATGACCATTTCTTCTGCAAGCAACCTTTTATTAGTAAGGTACAAAATGATATGAACTATTCTTTTAATTGCTTGATTGCCTTTACACAATGAAAGTCCTGGAACCCTGGCCACCGTCGAAACATGTTTTTTCCTCAAGAAGTGAGAAACCTGGGTATAAAGAGCAGAAGATTTTCAGCTCCTTTTTATGGCTCTGATACTGGCAAGGAGTCATCCACCCTTTTGAGGACACCTGATCAATGTTCGGCGAAAGGACTGTTTGTGAGTATGGCGTGTGAATGTGTGTATGTGCAAGAGCTCTTGATACAAATCTGTGATTTTGTACTTTATGTCTTAATAAATGTTACATAAATAGTGTTCAAATCCAGATCTGGTTTCCTGTGTGTCTTTAGTTGGGAATCCTATAGTCTGGGGTGGCTGAATCTCTCTCTGGATTAAAAGCACCAAAAATCTCGGTCCTTGACAGTAGGGCTGAGGGACTGATGTTCAACCCGCTGGCCACTAGCCTGTGGAATACCTCAAATCTTACTTCTGACTCTCATGCTACTTAATAGCTACATGAAACCACTGGGAGACCTTACCCGGAATGTCACCAATATGTTAATGAGACCCTACTCTACCTCTCCTTCCCATCTAAGTTGAAGGAAGCTGTTTTGGTACTAAGCCAGTGCCTGCTGCCAATAATGGACTGGATGACGGTGAACAAATTAAACTTTAATCCAGACAAGCAAAAGTGCTTTTAAGACAGATCAGGGAATAGGGATTTAACCTGTGCTGGATGGGGCTACACTCGCCCTGAAATGTCAGGTTCACAGTTTGGTGTATTCTTGGATTCAGATCTGAGCTTGGATACTCAGGTTTGTTTTTTTTAATCAATTAAAATTATAATTTCATCCATTTTATATACATATTTCCATTCTTTATTTACTCTTCTCCCTCCTACATTCCATTTATAATGCATTTCCCCAAAGTTACACCTTGCTTCTAATATTATCATTATCCATTTCCCAGAAATATTCTTTTCTAATCTGTATTAGCTATCATTGCTGAAAATAGTTTAGTTTAACTATATACTGAATATTTTAATTTCTTACATCATCTTTGGTCTATATCATTACCTTTTATCCCTTTATCTATCTTTTCTTTATCCAATCTGATATCGGTTTCCATTCTCTTTCAGTTTGCTGAATCATCATATCTTTTAACAAACATGATAATTTATCTATTTCCATCATATCAATAATCTTAGCTTCCCATTCCTCCATGGATGGAATAATTTCAACTTCCAATGTTGTGCAAAACACAATCTAGCAGCCATAATCAAATATAACAAAATCATTTTATGTTTCTTTAAATCCTTAAGATCTCCAATCATATTCAGTAAATATAGCTCAGGAGTCATTTCAAATCTTATCTCTAATATATCCTGAATGTGGTTGTGTATCTTTTGCCAGAACATGTTTGCTTGCTTGCATGTCCACCACATGTGGTAATATGTTCTTGTTTCACTGTTACACTTCCAGCACTTTCCACTTCCCATATGTAAGATCTTTTTCATTTTCAATGGTGTCATATACCACCTATATAGCATTTTGAAATAATGTTCTCTCAGGTTCATGCTGGGGGTGAATTTTATATCATCCTTCCATGCTTTAATCCATTTCTCAATGTCTATCTGGTGTCCTACGTTCTGAGCCCATCTTATTGTTGTCTCTTTAATTGTTTCTTGTTCTAATCACGTTCGAGTAGTTTATAAATTTTTGAAATTGCTTTAGGTTGATTGTCAATTAAGATCTTGTCCAGCTCATTTTTACTAATTTTGAAACCTAGTAAGTATTTGTCCATGTTGAATCTTTCTCTAATTTGTCTGTATAGAAACCAGTTCATTTCATCTCCCTGTTGTTTTAACTCATCCGCTGTTTTCAGTTTAGGGATATTTCCTTCCCATTTAATAAGATCTGAATATTTAAGCAATTGACCATTTTTTGTCGCACTTATTTTGAAGGCTTCCTGAGGGGAGGTCCATATTGGTAATTTCATATAAAATTTATGATGAACTTTCTTCCATACTCTGATTAGTGGGTTGTTGTTAAAGTCTCTATTTACTGTTGTTTTATTATAATTAAGATAATGGTGCCAACCAAACCGGCTATCAAAACCTTCCAATTATAATAATGGTGAGCTTTCAAAGGAGATCCAATCTTTTATCCATGTCAAGGTACATGCCTGAAAGTATAATTTTAAAGATGGCAGACCAAATCCTCCATTATCTTTGCAGTCTTGCAGTATCTTCATTTTGTTCCGGGGGTTTTCCCTAGACCAAATAATTTTGATATTTCTCTTTCCCATTGTCTGAAAGGTTTTTCGTTCACTATCACAGGAAGATTTTGAAACAAATACATTAATTTAGGTAGTACAGACATTTTTATCATATTGATTCTGCCAAATAGGGATAAATCAAATTTATTCGATCTCAAAAGATCATTTTTTACCTGATTCCATGTCTTTTGATAATTATTATCATATAATTCTGAAGGCTTTTTTGTGATGATGATTCCCAAATATTTTACTTTTTTTGACAATTGGAAGCCTGAGATCTCTCTAAATATCTCCTCTTCTTTCTTTTGCATATTTATTGTAAGTAGCTTTGTTTTTTCTTTATTTATGTTAACTCTGGCTAAATGTCCACATTCCTGTAAAATTGCTGATAATTTTGCTAAAGAGTCTTTTGGTTCTTCCACAAATAGGACTAAGTCATCCGCAAATGCCTTAAGTTTAATTTCTCCATTTTTCATTTTCATCCTACATATTTGCTCTTCTCTGATTTTACTGCATAGTACTTCTAGTGTCATTATAAATAATAGCGGTGACAGAGGGCAACCTTGTCAAACTCCTTTAGAGACATCAAATTGATTGTTTTTTCCCCATTTATGGTCAATCTCACTTTCTATTCTTGGTAGATATTTCTAACCATTGTTCAAAGTTTCTTCCCACCTCATATTCTTCTATCACTTCTTTCATAAATTCCCAGGAGATGCTATCAAACACCTCTTCAGCATCGAGAAACACCAAAGCAAATTTCTTACCAGGTTTTCTTCTGTAATATTCAATACTATTAAGAACTGCTCTCACATTATTTCTTGTATTTCTATCTGGGAGAAATCCAGCCTGGTCCTCATGTATGATATCCTGAAGTATCTTCTTTAATCTTTTAGCCAATATCGAGGCAAATATTTTGTAACTGATGTTCAACAGTCATATTGGTCTGTAATTAGGTACATCTTTGGGGTCTTTCCCCTCTTTTGGTATAAGAGTAATGTTGGATTCTCCCCATGTTCCAGGTCTTCAATTTTCGTTTATTCCTCTAATCGTGCTATGCAGTGGCTTTATCAACTCTTCGCGAAGTTGTCTGTAGAAGAAAGGCGTGAAACCGTCCGGTCCTGGGGCTTTCCCTGATTTCACTTTATTTATTGCTTCTGTGACTTCATTCAATGTGATTGGGGCATTCAACAGGTTTTGTTTTTCAGGTGCTATTTTAGAGTTTTTTTTCAAGAAATCTTTTCTTAACTGGGTTTTTCTAATTGAGGTTTCTTTTCTCATGAGTAAATTACTATAGGATTCTTCAAAAGCTGGTATGATTTTTTCTTGCCTTGTGAAAGTCTTTTTCCCTTGTTTTATTTCAAGTATATTTTTTTTCTTTTTTAATTTGTAGGTAAGCCATTTTCTAGCCTTATCAGACTGTTCAAAATGAAATTGTTTGAAGTATTTCCATTTCCTTTCAATTTCTTCCATTGTTAATTGTGAAATCTCATTCTGAAGTACCTTAATTTCCAAATTAAGTCTTTTCTCAGTAGGGTTTCTTGTTTCTCTTCTTTTGTTTCTCTTTTAGCTCATTAGTCAGTCTCTGGTATGACTCCCCTTTTTTCTTGCTTTGTTGATGTTGTTGCTGAATCAAGAATCCTCTCATCACTGTCTTGGAGGTGTCCCATTCCGTGCTCATATTCATCCCGTTCATCATATTTACCTTGAAGAATAACCTTAAAGTTTCTTTGGCCTTTCTCATGATCTCTTCCTCTTTCAGTAAGTTATCATTGAGGCGCCAAGAATACTGTTTTCTTGGTTCTTTAAGATCAAGTAAAACTGGGTGATGGTCTGATAATATTTTAGTTAGTATTTCAGATCATTTAACATCTTTCAGAAGATATTTTGAAGTAAGTATCAAATCAATTCTAGACCATGTTTGGTGAGGTTCAGACAAAAAGGTGAAATCTCGATCCTTCGAATGATTCAGTCACCAGGCATCTATCAAAGATACTTGTTCCAATAGTTCAAAGAAAGTGTCAGGTAATTTCCCTTATATTTTGGTCTTGGTTCTCTTTGTGATTTTTTAAAATTAATCTTAGTATCAATCACTCAGTCAATCAATCAGTTTCTTAAAATTTTGATTAAAATCTTTGATTTCTCTTTTGAAGTCTTGTTTCAGTTCTATGCATGTAGTTCTGATTTCTGTTCTAGTTGCTTTAAGTTCTTCCTTTAGATCATCTCTAATTTTTTGCATTTCCTCAAACCATTTTAAAGAGTCCATGGTTTTTCAATCTAATTAGGGTCTTCTGGTTTGTGTCTGTGTTTGTAACTGTAGTTGTATTGATTTTTTCTGGCCAGATGCCATAGTCTTTTATGATACTACAGTATATAATATTATCCTTTATCCAATGTTAATAAATATTCATATAACAATATATAATACATAGAGTCTACTTATCTAAAGTTCCTAAATGAATATACAAGTAAATATTATATACCTTCTAATAATGATCTATAAAGTAATATATTCTTTTTACAATATTTGCATTATCGATCACTTATCTATCACCAAGTTGCTTCAGATTACTTGAAATTGCTATATAATTTCTTAAAGCAATTATTAAACCAATGAATACTTCAAATGTACAAAATTAATTTTATCCCACAAATAGTGCAACTTAAGTAAGGAGAATTAGACATAAAAAGGAATTGATTCTTCTACTGATGAGAGTCAATAATTACAGTCGAGATATGCAACCAATAAGGTTCTTATATTAATTAATTATTCTACTGGTAATCAGAAAGCTCAAAATATATATAATTTCTGGATCAGTTCTAGGATTTTAAAGTACACATAAATTTACGAAATAATATTTATATAATAATAATGTTATTAAATTTTGAATTTTAAATTTATCAAAAATATATCTATTAACTTAATTCATTGAAAATTCCTATCAATTCATATTAACCAAATATTTTCTTCTTATGTCTAATACAATTTCATTTCAAATCATCAACAACGTTCATTCAAATTAATTATATTTTAACTTTCCCTTGATTTTGGCATCTTCTCTTCAAGTCCCATCCCGCAGATCTGCCTTTCCTTTCTATCGCTGTCCTCTGTCTCCACCTTCCGTCCCGGTCTTCCTCACCGCTGCCATCGTCTTATTTCCACTTCACCTCACGCTTCCTATCTTCTCAGTCCTTTCTCATCTCAGTCCTCTCAAACCTTCTTACACTTACTTTTCCTTCCTTGCTTGCTTTCTTTCCCTCGCCCTGATGTTTCAGCTCACTTTTATTTCATTGTCTTTAGTGAAAGTGGAGGTTACTGCAAATTTCCACATGGTTGAAGAAATGGCGTCTGTCTTCTTCACTTTCTAATCACAGTCCAAGTACAGTACTGTCCAAATAAATTATCTGTTCCCTTTCCTCTGAATTGTTAATCCAGTTGATCCTCTGTGGATTTAATTCTCTGTTTATAGCATAAACCATCACCCTCCATGACTCCTCCTCTTATACAGTCCTCCTCTCAATCTCTTTCGCTTTTCCCTTTTTTACTTTGACTCAGTTCCCATGGACCACCATGCTCTGTGCCATTATCCATTCCTTCTATCTCCGTCCTCTTACATCCTCACTGTTCTAAACGCATCAATACAGTCCCCAAAATGTCATTCCAAATTGGTAAGCCTTAAAGTAATTTTATTATTTATGTCAACCATACTTTATAACAGTTTTTATGTATTTAATTCTATTCCAATCTCATTTTACCAGTACTGCCAGGAGTACAATTTCCTCCACCGCGTCAGCGCCCTATTTATTTTGAATACTTCAATCAAAGACGATCTAAAAAGAACAAGGATCTTTATTTCACGTTTGTTCACATTCTTATTTACAGTCTTTAAAAACACTGCAGCCAGCGCTTTATAGCACCTTGTCCATGCTTGAACCCGATGGCATTTCCATGCTCTGTCAACTCCAACCCATCTGCGACGGCTCCTTTCTCTTTCCCCTCTTCTTTGCCTTCGTTGGGTTGAATGTTGACTCCATGAGCCGCTCCAAGTCACCTCTACACGGATTTTCTCTCCGAAAATCATGAGATTCTGGTGTTTCTCCCTTCTCAGGTTCAGTGGCAGCCTGAGACAACTTGATCAGGCTGTCAAGTGTGGCAATATCGCAACCGGAAGTCGGATACTCAGGTTTTGGGGGGTGTACAGAAGTACACTTGCACAGTTAGAACTAGTGCACCAGCTGGTGCCTGTTCCTGAAGATGTCACATATAGTTATAGTGACAGTCTTGATTACAACTCATCTGGATTACTGTAACACACTCTGTATGGGCAGGCTTTGGAAACTGTCTGGAAGGTCCCAAATCCTGCAGTCAGTGCTAGTTACAGGGAATACATAACTCTCATATTGCAACAACTTCAGCGGTCAATAGTTCATTTGCAGGCACAATTCAATGTGCTGGTTACGACCTTTGAAGCCCTACATGACTCTGGTCCAGATCATAAGAAAGACTGTACTTCCTTCTGTGAGTCTGCTCAACTCTTAAGATCTTTAGGAAGGAGCCTTCTCTCTCACTACCATTACTGGTGCATTTGGTGAGGATGTGGAAAAGAATCTTCTTGGTGGCAAGGTATGGAATCTCCTCCTACAGGAGGCTTAGTTGGCCCTCTGTCTACTCTTGTTCCACTGGCAGGCAAGACCTTTTATTTTAGGCAGCCCTATGGCTCTTAATATCCTGCAGCCAAGGATATTTTAATGGTTGTGTTCTCTTTTCACTAGGTTTCAATGTGTTTAAACTGTTGTAATTTGGTTTTTTCACAGAACTGTTTATTTAACTTTTTAAATCTTTTATATCAAATAGGTTTTATTTGTACTTGTTTTAATATGATATGAAATGCCTTGGGACCAATGCTGGGAGAAAGATGTGGTATAAATCAATTAATTAAATAAATTTTTTATCATGTTTAAATTTTGAATTAGATATGAAGACCATGAGAAATGGGAATATTACATAGTACAGAGTTTACAAGACAAACCTTGACACCTTGTAAAAAATAAATAATAAAATTAAATGAAGCAGACCAACACTATTCAAATGCTATACTTAGAAGGAATATGCACAAATTCAGAGGTTTGCTGTGCATAAGGATGCCAGGTTTTTAGGCAGTACTGTGAACTGAACATTTTATGTTTTATGAAATTTGGAGTTTGGAGAAAAGAAAAAGGTAGGGCAGTACAGGGGAGAAACGTGATTATAGTTGGCCCTCCACATTTGTGGATTTAACTTTCATGAATTTTATAATTTGTGATTTTCTCCAACCCCTCCCCTCCCACACATCTCAAGTGCTTTTTTTCCAGGGTAACCTTCTCTGTTAACAGCTCAGATCAGGCTGCACAGCCCTCTAAAAACCCACTTTTGGTTCTTCTCTTCCCCTACCAGCTGCTGCCTGACCAGCTAAGGACAGTGCCCAGCCCAATTTTGCGGCACCAGAAACCCTCTCCCAATGCCACCCCCCACACTCAAGGCATGAGATGGACGAGACAAAGGAAGAATAGGGCCACCGTGCTGACCCACTCCCTTTCCCTGACCTGATTTGGACTTGGGCACCCATTCCCTCCATCATGCCTCAGCCTCCTTCCCACAGACAGACCCACACATTTTGATATTTGCAGTTTTTCCACTTTTGCTGGGGTCCTGTACCCCTAACCCTAGCAGATGTGGAGGGATGACTATAGGTTGTTAGAATCACATATGGTTAGGAGTTACGACAAGTCACGAGAAACAGCCATACATTTACACATACAGTCAATCACATTTTTCTGTCCCATCTTTCCCCCAAACGTAGGGACTCAGGGCAGTTTCAAATCTCCATTCCAAGAAGGACAAAAAATGGAGTCTTTGGCAGAAACCATACGCATTCATTCATTCAGAGAAGGACTTGAATCCTATTATATGTCTCAAGGACTACAGACCTAGTCAACCAATGGTAGCTTGGTAAACCTAGATTATACATAGCTGATTCATAAAGAAGTATTTTAATCAGCTTTCCTAACAAACAAAAAATGACATAGACTCACCTCCAGGAATTCTTTGGAAAACTTTTGTCAAAGTATCTCCTGTTATAATGTTGTAGCTGATCATGGCTTTAAAAGAAGAGGTGTTAGTTAATAATATTTTGAAAAGGTTGTTGTTCTTATTTGCCATCAAGTTGACTTCAACTTATGTCAACCCTATGAATGGGAAAACTCCAAAACACACTTATTAACAGCTCTCCTGAAGTCTTGCAGACTCAAGGCCACAACTTCCTTGACTGAGTCTGTCTATACATACAGCTGTCCTCCTCCTCCTCCTGCTTTCTATTTAAGTGAACGTTATTGTCTTTTCCACTTCCACTGGGTCATGGGTCCAGTGGACCAATTTATTTGTCTTTTTGGCGCTCCATGGTAAGGCTTAATAAACCTTGGCAGACTGGACTTCTCCCCTGATGTCCTCCACATCCCTCCAAGTCTGCTCCAGAAGTCTGAGGAAATTTCTTGAGCAAATTGGGAAGGAGGGGGCATACAAACAGTGATGCAGTTAGAGGACAAGGAAATGTTCTTGACTGAGTGGAGTGACACTGAGTGACTCCACTTCCTTAACCTTTGCTGTTGCCTGAAGAAAGTCGTGTCAGGTTTTCAAAATTGCAAAATTCATGATATGCAGGATTGACCATCAGGAAACAAGCATTAACAAATTTGTGTTCTACTTAAATACCAAACGAAAATGTTGACTTCAGTTAACCTATCCATGTGTTTCTCTCTAAAATTTATACACTGGCCAAATTCACGCACACATTTGTATTTTTATGAAAAGCCTACACTCCCAAATACAGGACTTTGGCATCCTGTGCAATCTATATACAAGAAAAAGCTTTCCAGTCCTCAAAGAGAAGACATCCTTTACAGTCAGGGATGCCTGCCAGTCCCATAAACTTTCCGGTCCTCAACTAATGCACAGCCCTCACAGTAAGGGACACCTAGCAACCCTACCTGAACATAATTTTTATCAACGGCAAACTCTACCTTCTTTCAATATGCAACTTATTTTAAATCCATTAGTTTAGGATGCAACTATTTGAACATTTTACTTTAGGAAAGCCCCCACTGATCTCTGTAGGACTATGTTCCAAGTAAAAACACACAGGATCCAGTTCATGAACAGAAATCCTAAAAATTCTTCTTTATCCAATAGGTCTTCAGCATCCCAGATGTTACTTTCTATTTTTCATAACAAGAAACCTATTTTAGTGCATATATATTTGTGTGTGTGTATTTTACAACACTCATTTAAAAAAAACCCAAAGAACAGTGATCCAAGCAGTCACTTACTGCTGTTGGATTCTGTGGTTAAGACAGCTATTCCTGTTAAGGTTTCTCCTGTTCTCTAGTCAAATTATAAATGTTCAAAAATTTAAAAACATACCCTAAGAGTTCAGCCTTGGATTACAAATTTCATCATTAAATGGTAAAATCAGATATAGTTCCAGGCCAGAATTCTCGTAGCACCTCTAACTAATACATATCTCTAAAACTGAAACACAGAAAAGGCACAGCAAGCCATGAAATCATAGAAATCAAAGAAATGTAGAGTTGGAAGAGACCACACGGGCCATCCAGTCCAACCCCCTGCCATGCAGGAACACCCTCATGCTGTCACCATTTCAAAAGAAGTTATTTTTAACTGACTGTGTACTGATGCATGAGCTACTTAATAATGGAGTGAAGTCTTAGAATCATAGAATCACAGAGTTGGAAGAGACCCCAGGGCCATCGAGCCCAACCCCCTGCTATGCAGGAACACCCATCAAAGCATTCCCAACAGATGGCCATCCAGCCTCTGCTTAAAAACCTCCAAAGAAGGAGACTCCACCACACTCCGAGGCAGCATATTCCACTGCTGGACAGCCCTGACTGTCAGGAGGTTCTTCCTGAGGTTCAGGTGGAATCTCCTTTCCTGCAGCTTGAATCCATTGCTCCTTGTCCTGGTCTCTGGAGCAGCAGAAAACAAGCCCTCTCCTCCACTACATGGCATCCCTTCAAATATTTAAACATAGCTATCATGTCCCCTCTTAACCTTCTCTTCTGCAGATTAGACATACCCAGCTCTCTAAGTCTATCCTCATAGGGCATGGCTTCCAGGCCTCTCACCATTTTGGTTGCCCTCCTCTGGACCTGCTCCATCCTGACCATGTCCTTCTTGAATTGGGGTGCCCAGAACTGGACACAGTATTCAAGATGAGGTCTAACCAAAGCAGAGCAGAGTGGTACCAGTACCTCCCTCGATCTAGACACCATACTCCTATTGATGCAGCCGAGAATTGCATTGGCTTTCTTGGCGGCCTCATCACACTGCTGACTCATGTTCAGCTTGTGGTCTATTAGGACTCCTAGATCCCTTTCACATGTACCGCTATCCAGCCACGTGTCCCCCATCCTATATTTCTGTATTCCATTTTTTCTACCCAAGTGTAGGACCTTACACTTCTCTCTGTTGAATTTCATTTTGTTAGCCTTGGCCCAGCTCTCCAATCTGTCCAGGTCATTTTGAATTTTGATCCTGTCCTCTGGGGTATTAGCAACCCCTCCCAATTTGGTGTCATCTGCAAATTTGATGAGCATGCCCTCTATTCCTTCATCCAAGTCGTTGATGAACAGCACTGGGCCCAGGATAGAACCCTGTGGCACCCCGCTAGTCACTTCTCTCCAGGATGAAAAGCAGTCATCGGTGAGCACCCTTTGGGAACGGTCAGTCAACCAGTTACAGATCCACCTGACAGTAGCCCTGTCCAGCCCGCATTTACTAGCTTCTTTGCAAGAATGTCATGTGGAACTTTGTCAAAGGCCTTACTGATATCGAGATATGCTACATCCACAGCATTCCCTTCATCTATCAAGCTAGTAACTCTATCATAAAAAGAGATAAGATTAGTCTGGCATGACTTATTTTTGAGAAATCCATGTTGACTTCTTGTGATTACCGCATTGCTTTCTAAGTGATTAGAAACTGACTGCTTAATGATCTGCTCCAGGATCTTTCCGGGTAATGACGTCAGGCTGACTGGGCGATAATTATTTGGGTCCTCTTTTTTTCCCTTCTTGAAGATGGGGACAACATTTGCTCTCTTCCAGTCTGCTGGAACTTCTCCTGTCCTCCAAGATTTCTCAAAGATTATAGCAAGTGGTTCCGAAATGACCTCCGCCAGTTCTTTTAAATTCCTAGGATGCAATTCATCTGGCCCTGGAGACTTGAATTCATCCAGTGTGGTCATTCTTGTACCACCTCTCTACCTATTATGTGCCACATTTCCCCTGCTTCCTCACCTGCTCCCAAACCGCCAGGTTGCGTGCTTGTATCCTTCTGGGAAAAAACTGAGGCAAAGAAGGTGTTAAGTAGTTCTGCCTTTTCTCTTCCCCCTGTTAGTAATTCGCCATCTTCTCTGTGCAGCGACCCTATCGCCTCTTTCTTTTTCCTTTTGCTGCGGACATATTTAAAAAAGCCCTTTTTATTGTTTTTAATGTCTCTGGCCAGCCTAAGTTCGTTCTGTGCTTTAGCCTTTCTGACCTTCCTCCTAAATCTCCTGGCTACTTGCTCAAATTCTTCTTTGGTGTTTTCCCCCTTCGTCCATTTCCTGTACATGTTTCCCTGAACACTTAGCTCAGCTGAGAATTCTTTAGTCAACCATTCTGGTTTCTTCAGATGCCTTCCATTTTTCCTCCTTATTGGCACAGCTTTAGAGTGTGCCTTCAGTATCTCCCTTTTAAGGAACTCCCATGCCTCCTGAACTCCTTTCGCTTTCACTATTCTTGACCATGGAATTTCAGCCAGCAGCTGAGAGTCTTTAAGAAAAATGTCAAAATACTCAGTTGGGTAATACCTTGATTAGGCAAGCCAAAACATCACAAAATAATAAGCCAAACTTCAAGTTCTCCAACTCTCTTCGAGGGTGGATCAGTGGGATAATTCATCCCCAGCTATGTGTTCACAGAACGTATGAGAGGAAATATGTGGCCACATTGGCTACTCTCTTTCCCTCTGCTGATTTGCCCAGAGGCCTCATCTACCCACCTACCCATCTGCACATGAAAAGAAGCTTTAGTCTTTGGAAGTTTCTTTTTTTCCAGATGGCAAGTTCCCAAAGTTCCCCAGCCAACATGGCTGTATGGCTCCACACAAAGGGGGAAGGACAGATTGGGTCCTGTGGTTCACCCCACAATTCTTTCAGCACATTAGGGGTGAGAGACTCATCTGGATCTTCTTTGTAAGGGTAAAGTGGGGAGAATAAACTGGTTTGAAGTAACTATGAAGTCTGAAACAATTTCAGCTTCTGACTTTTTTCTCTTATATAATACAACATTATTAGTTATTTCTTTGCAACATACTCTTACCAATAAAGGGATATAAAAATTGGAGAGCTGAGAGAATTAGGTGTCCCACAAAACCATATGCTTTACTGACCAGCGCTTGATAGCTGTTGGTTCCAGACAGGTTCCCTCCTTTAATCAACAGAATAATAGAATAATCTGTTATGAGAAAAAACATGCAAATTCTATTTAACATGTTTTACTTGGCACAATTCTCTTGAATATTGACTAAAATCAATAAGGAGCAGAAAAACAGAACAACAGTGGGAAGAAATTTTTATACAAAAATCATGGGAAGCTTTAAAAAAAAAGTATTGGTAATTCACAACAACAGCCATATAGTCAGTGGAAGCAATGCAGCAATTTTATTTATTTGATTTATATGTCATCTTTCTCCCAGAATGAGACTCAAAGGCCATGTCTGCACGATGTTTGTGTCCCACGATGGGGACACATTGCTGCTAGTCCGCAAGTTGTACTTTTGCACAACACTGTCATGGTTCCGTTGCCAACATATTCCATCCCACCCATCACAATCACGGGATATTCCATTACCAGAAAAAATCCAGTAGTGGCCCCCAATCATGTGACGCTCCCATCACCGGTGGCCGTGCGGAAACAGCGAAAGCACAACCGAAGTGCTTCCTTCCCCAGTGCACCATGTGAAGTGGCTGGCTGCACTGCAGAAGGAAGGAGCACAATGGAACTGTAAGCTCTAAAATATCTTGCTGCCCTCATATATGAAGGCAGATTCTGGATCAACATAAATTATTGAAATAAAGTTCAACTAGTAGTTCATTTAAGTTCTGTACATGGAATGGAGGGTGGGACAGTACCTTATCTTTTGCCTCAGGCAGGAGAAGGGTGTGGACCAGCTCTGTTGCTAGGCCAATACGTTATTCCCTGAAGGAACACCTGGCCTACAGGCAGTATGGGTTAATGGGGATTTTAAACTGGGGCTGCTTTAGTCCTAGTCTGATTTGCTCATATACACAAAGAGATTCAAGATACATATGTAAATCTGTAAAGATTGGTATGGCTTTAAACTTTTGTTTACAATTATTAAAAAAAAAAGATTATTAAATCCCACCAAAACCAATGGAATATATGGATAACCAATGGGCATTTTCCATTAGAAATGATACACAAATGAAGCAATTTGTTAAAAAAATAAATGTTCATCTCATGAAGTACCATTGCTTTGTGCTAAAGTACAGTTAGCATAGCACAACTTTCTAACTTCCTTAGTTATCTAAAAAAACTAGCCACAGATCTTAATTCCTGGATCTGCCACTTTTTGCAAATATACCTTTGTCACTTGCTGTTAGCAACAACTGTTTAAGCCATACCTGTGATATATGCAACACCCAAGAGCAGCAGTATTCCTAATGGAAAGCCAGCTTGCTTCAATGAATAAGGGAGCCCTGTGATCACAAAGCAAATACAGTGTGATTGGAATTTTTCCAGATTTGTCCTACTTACCAAAGGAAACCATTAAAAAATATGCTCTGTTCAATATCCAAAAAAAGTGAAATGAGATAAATAATTTGTCAAGAAATAAGCAAATATACTAAACTTCTGTCATGTTGCCCAAGTTCTTCTTCAGTTTAGATTTTCCTCCAGACAGAATAGCATTAGCCACAACCGTGTCAGGAGTTTGGGCATTCACTAGGATGGCTACAAGATAGAGGGCCTTTTCTGTAATGGCACCCCACCAGTGGAATGCCCTCCCCATAGAGGCTCACCTGACACCCACATTACGGTCTGTGCTGAAAACCTCTATACTTCCCCAGACATTTTAAAAACTAATGCAACGCTTTTTATACTTCTGCACTTTTCTCTGCCTGCCAGTTTTCTCTTTATTTTCTATGTTGCTGGCTCTGTATTCTGCTTCCTTAGTGAGTGTTCCACTGCATTACTGGTGTATTTTAAAAGCCTTGTTAGTGGGAAGTTTAGAAGTTAAACCAATAAATAAGAAATAAAATACTAAGCACCGGGAAGAATACAAGGCCATTGAGTCAAATGCTAGCGTGAAACCACGGAATCAATCAGTGAATGGTAGGCCAGGACTCATATAAATCTGATTCACTGTATTCACTATATCTAATTGCTGAAACAAGCAATTAGATTTAAGCCTAGATGTTACTGGATCTTGCCCTTGCCAGACAAGGTAAAACGAAAACTGTTACAAGTCAGGAGATTCATACATTTCTACAATATTTTTATCTCCAGGTAATCCCAATCTCCATACCATATCACTACCTCTTCCAGTGCGACAGCATTTATCCCCTCTTTTGCCCCTGCTCAGAGCCACCAGTGACCCTACCTTCCAGTGGAAAGTGTATTGTTTATTAGGTTTTTTCATCGTTGGATTAACTTCGAGGGGCCTAGTCAGGGCCACCACATCAAACCAGACTTGAGTGCAATTAGGGTGAGAAGAATAGCCACTCAGCTTTATATAGGCCAAATATCTATCAATGGATAAATGGATACAGTGGTGTTTCACAGATAAAGATGTTCTCCACTCTGTTGGCTGTGGAGGGCTGCAGTCCACAGAATGTGCACCCTTGCGAGACCACCATGTCCCCAGACACATGCCCGTATCTCCACGGCTTTGGAGAGAAGTCAAATCGTGCCTGAAAGCAAAGCTCCAAATAGCTAGACAATGAATGCTGTCCTATGCAAAAGTAGAGACAGTAAGATCTTCTTCCCCAGATTCTCATGGGTTGGTAGAGAAGGAGGGCAAAAGTCTCGAAGTTCCCAAGGGAAACTGTATGATCTCATTCTCTGATTTCCTAAAATGTTCATATGGTAAGCTGTGGAGTTCACTGAGCCCCTCTAGCTGGTTAAGTATCTTTCAAGCAAAGCAAAATTTCTAGGCTAGTTTTACGCTGTGCCACATCTTTCTGCGAACAGGTAGGTATCTATGACAATCCATTCCGGTGAAAACTGTCGCTACATAGAACATTTTTATCATGATGGATAATTTAAAATAATTTTTAATAGATCTTCCTTGTTTTATACTATAACATCATTTGTAACAAAAACATTAATCTACTATATAAAAGTCAATGTTTGTCTGGGAGTTTGGGAGTTTGTCCATTTGTCTGCGTCAGGCAGGCTAAGACCTCATATGATTGGCTGAGGCGAGAAGACCTCATATGATTGGCTGGCTGTGAAGATTCTATGGAATCCTGGGTTTGGCAGTTTAGGGAGGGGCCTTTAGAATTCTCAGTCGAGAGCTCTTGGGCCTCAGGCCAGTTGCTATGGAGATGAGGCCTACCGTCAATAAGGATGCTAGAAAACATCTGGGAGGCATATGTGAAAAAAATTAAAGTGATATACACAACATAGCCCATTTCCACACTACACCGTCACAGTGCTATTCTTCCAATTTCAACACCTTCTGGAATCCTAGGATTTGCAGTTTAAGGAACAGCATTTAAGAATTCTCAGCCAAAGAGCTCTTTAGCCTCAGTAAACTACAAACCTCAGAATTCCACAGGATGTTGAAAGTGGAATAATAGCACTATAACACTGTAGTGCAGAAATGGACACAGCTACAAGGTCTTCTTGCCCCACACAGTAGATTGTATGGATTCCATATGTGAGGAATCTTCAAGTTGAAATTCAAAACAAAAAATACTTCCAGAAAAACGTAAAGCCATTGCACAAATCCAACAGAAAGCAACCTCCCCCCCCAAAAAAAAACCCAAAAATAAAAACGTCACCAGACAACACATCAGCGTCACCAGATAACACAGATTGGATATGTGAAAAAGTTACGGGTACTGGAATAGGTTGGTTGCTATGGAGATGAGGCCTAGCAGCAAGGAGGAGGACAGTGAATTCCGTCAGGAACCCAGCCTCTGTATGTTAACAACTCTGAATAAAGATTGGATTGGGGAATATGGGGAAAAATTACAGGTACAGAAATAGGCCAATTGCTATGGACATGAGGCCTAGCAGCAAGGAGGAGGACAGTGTACTCCCTCAGGAACCCAAACTGTGTATGTAAATAACTCTGAATACAGATTGCACTGGGAAATATGGAGCAAAGTTACAGGAAATGGAGAAGAAAGTCTGGTGGGTTCCTACGAGGAAAATAAAAATCACAGGCAACGCTGAGTAAATACGCTAGTAAGTGATAAAACAAAGAAATGATTATATTTACCTATTATACTAGATCCTACGATAGAGTTGATAACATTAAAACTTGCTGATGAAAGGCTGCTAGTTCCTTGCTTATGCTTCAGTTCACAAATCAGGCTTGTCCTTTCGTCTGTTTCCTCCTTTTCCAATGAAATAATAGTATTATCAAATAAGAATACATTCAACCATAGAAACACACACACATAAAATCAAGTTTCCCATTCTTATAGCTTAACAAGCCTAAAAATGACAAGGTTCAAAACTGGGAGAGTTACTCCATTTCTCTCTGCTCCCAAAACAGCTAAACTCTCCGTTAGAGACTGACTGAAACTGCATGTCAATCAACTCAGTTATTATCTAAATAACTATGAGAATCTGAAATTATGTAGCAAACTTTACTTAAAGCCAGGATACCTTTAAATGTTGTACATATCTAAACAAACCTACAACTGCTCTGTTTTCTGATATGATGCTTTAAGACTGATATCCTTATGAAGGTATAAAAATATTGAACTCAGCAGGACACAGCAGGATTTACTTCTGAATAAACATGTATACGACTGCGCTACGAGCCCACCATATTCTGAAAACAGAGTATCTGAATAATAAATTACAGTACGGGTGAAAATCAAGCAGGATCTCCATTATATGAACCTTAGTTTCTGAAATGTCATCTTATTACCAAAATGTCTCTCAATCCCAATTCAGTTTATACTTTACAAATGTTGATAGGCAATACAGTATAATCCTTCCTTGTGCTTATATAAACGGTTATCTTCAGGCTATTCCATTAATGTTATTTCAGTAACCTTGGAAATGATCAATCCAGTGCAAAAATAAATCATCCAGTGACTTTGAAGGCACACATACAAACACATAAAGTGCCTATATATGTTTGGCACTTTAACTATTATGGCTTCACCCTGTGGAACTTTGGGATACGCAGCTTGTTAAAGTACCTAGAATGATCTGCTAGAGATCTCTAGTACTGAGTTGAGAGGATTAGAAATCAGCAGAGAGAATTTTAAGTATCTCCTCATACTACAAATCCCAGAATTCCACAGAATGAAGCCATGAATCTTAAAGCAGTATGGAATAACTCCAACTCCAACTGGTGCATATCTAAAAAACTACACAGGTGAAACAATGTTCAGTGATGGCTAACACATTTCCTTCATGCCTTGTAGCCAGTTCTTGGACTCTTCCTTCCAAGCTCTAGCTTTTTCTGCTCCTGAGCATAGCCACTACTCCTGAGAACCCCCCAAATTCCAAATCCCGCAACTAGTCATGAGGCTCTGGAGTCTCCCCTCTCCACACCATACTTCATCCCAGACTCTTGTCATCTCCAAATAGGGGAAGACTAGCGCCTGTACATCATGAGCTGGCAACTGGTAGGCTTACACATATTTGGGGTCTACAACTCCCACCAGCACTAGCAAGTATAGCCACTGGTGAGGGATTATGGGAGTGACAATACAAGAAGGAAGGAATTGCCATCGTCACCCGCTCCTGATCTTGCTGAAAACGGTCTGCTCTGACTGGCATCAGCTTTACAGGGTTTCAGCAAGGGTCTTTCCTGCAGTACCCCAAAAGTGCCAGGGAATGAACCACCAGGAACCTCCCTGATGCCGTGCTGGCTGCTCTACCACGGAGGGCTGCGCTCCAAACTGGCTATCATCCCCCAGGGGCTGAGGCTCCTTATGCTCAAGGAAAGTCCATTCGGTTTTGCTCTGGCAGTGAAAAACACACAGCAGGAGAACACAGACAGCTGAAGGTAGAAGCAGTTTTACCAATAACCAGAGGTTGGAAAACTTACTTTTTTTTCCCTGTCACAGCGCCCACAGTCCCCCCACCAGAACCCAGTAGTCCCACGAAGTAACCTTTCCAAACTTCGCTAAAAGCCAACAAAAATGGCGAGGAGCCTTTGGGGCGTGCGCGTGTCCATTTCCGCACTAGCTTGTTATAGCGCTATGATTCCACTTTCGACATCCTATGGAATCCTGGGGTTTGCAGTTTCCTGCTAACCCCAGGATTCCATAGGATGTTGAAAGTGGAATCATAGCGCTATAACAAGCCAGTGCGCAAATGGCCTGTGTGTGGCGTGGTGATAAATAAGTTTCAAGTTCCGCTGCGGAGACTTAAGTGGAATTCGGGGCAGAAATGGCATCCGAACGAAAAAGACCGCCGCGGGAGCTTACCTGCCGGGCCGGGCTGGGCGCGGCGGGCGACAGCGGGCGGTGCTGCCTCAGCTCTTCCTCCATGCCCGCTTTCGGCTCTGCTCAGGAGTCCCCTCAGCTCAGCCCAGCCCAGCCCAGCCCGTCGTCTCCCAGCGCGGTGGTGGCGGCCGCTCTTGCAAAGGTAGCATCGCGCTGCGCGTTTCGAGGCGGCACCTCGCGAGCTCTTTGGCGCGGGCGCAAAAGGCGGGAGGGAAAGGGTTAAGGGCGGACTCGGCCCTCGGGAGGAGGGCGGGCATGGGAGGGCGGCCTCGCCGGGGGCTCATGTGAGTAGAAAGAAGAAGGGCGTTCCAGTCTCCCCCCCCCCCCGCCCCGGCCACGGGATACATGTTTTGGCTCGACCTGTGGGAAGAGGGCCGGGCAAACTCTAAGAGCAAGGCAATGGCGCTTCCCGAGTTTTTAGGCTCCCTGCCTCTGCGTCTCCTTCTCAACGTACCCGCATACTTGCGTGTTAGGCAGAAGTCGAACTGGTTAAATTAGCCTCTCCCTCCACTATTTGTGTACACGGTTTCGTCTGCGCACTCTTTCACCTGATGTATTTCGGCCTTACCTTGGCAGATATTGAGGGCAGAGGAGCCCCGCCAGTTCCGCCCTACACTGTTACAGTGTTACATCCTGGGGTTTGCAGTTTAGGGAAGGGCCTTTAGAGTTATCAGCCAGATTGCTCTTGAGCCTCAGTAAACTACAAACCCCAGAATTCCACAGGATGTTGAAAGTGGAATAATAACACTATAACAGTGTAATGCAGAAAGGCCCATAACTTGGCTCTCACGTTCTTGCCATGGGATCACTGAAAGTGTTTCTGTATCAGGAGGTTGGGTTTTTTTTTTTTTTTTTTTTTTTGTATTCCTGTTCCTGACCCTGTGGACTGGGCTGGGTGAATGTGTCCATCCTGATTGTGACTGAATTATGGCTGCCATCATGATTCAGTATGGGTTATGCTGGTTCGGATAGATGGGAGCTGCAGTCCAACAATAATA
Source organism: Cyclura pinguis (assembly GCA_030412105.1). Classification (NCBI taxonomy): domain Eukaryota; kingdom Metazoa; phylum Chordata; class Lepidosauria; order Squamata; family Iguanidae; genus Cyclura; species Cyclura pinguis. The sequence goes on along the minus strand of CM059599.1, from coordinate 226,990,036 downwards.
CCTGGAAGGACACACATTCTCCGTTCTTGCCATGGATGTTTTACTCCAAGGTGCCTGCATGCAGGTATAGGTTAGCCCAGGGCATCTTGCTGCCTGAGGACAAGTTGGCATCCACTGCCGTGCCATGAAGCCTCCTGCATTTTGGATAGTCCAGAAGGTGCATGGATTCTGGAGGATCGCTGTGGTATCAGGCCAGAGGCTTATCTTAGTCTGCCATCCTCTTAGTGATACTCAGTTGCAACATGTGAAGGCTGTATACCACCAACTGGTAGACAAAAGGATGCTGTTTCTGATATTGGTGATAATCAATACCCTTAGCCTCCATTATTTTGTCCCTCCCTTCTGAAGCCATCCAAAGTGGTGGCTGTCATTATGTCTAGCAGTAGCAAAGACTGTATAATGCAATATAATTCTCACTTCCAAACTTCCATATAGAGCTGACTTCTCCATGATCTTTTCGGTCAACACTGGGGCTTACTATACAGCAGAGGATTACACTATACACCCGGATAAAAGCCCATTGTCAGGCTCCCAAACTGCTGGGCAGATAAGCATACCCACTCAGCTGGGCAAAAGGCACTTTTTTGTCCCCATCCTTTCACATCATTTGTGGTATAACCAGTCAGGACCAGGTATACAAGGTGAAAAGCACACGGTTGTGATGGATGGCTCCTTTTCATTGCCTTATATTCATAATAAAGTAACCAAAGATGACTACCTAATTGCCTAGCCATTTTCCTGGTCGGCTTCCTCGGCTCACAACTGTGGCTTGTTGGCCTTTATGAATGGCAACTGATGGCTTCCTTTAAACTTCTTGTAAGTACTTCTCTTTCCAGACATTTATTCACTGTGGTGGTGAACAAACACATTTCAATATAGGCCACATTATTTTCCGAAACCACAGTGGGTAAGGATCAAAAGGTAATTAGTTGTTCTCAAATCTCTATCCTCTCACAATGTTTCAGACCACAACTCTACTGGTCTACTGGTAGAAGCTATGGGTGAAAATATCTGGAGGGTGACCCGTCTTTGAGACATCTTGACCTGTACATAGGTTTAGAGTCTAACTTGGGGCTAGATTGATATTGTTTTACCTACAAAATATTTAACCAATTTAACCAAAATATTTAACCAGAGCAGGCAACAGAGTACACTGCAGGAGAAACGTCAGGAGAAAATACTAATAGAACATGGCCTCAAAGCCCGGAAAACCCACAACAACCTATGGATTCCGGTCGTGAAAGCCTTTGACTTTACAGAGCACACTTTATTTTGAGTGTGGATGGATATATTAACAATCAATCCATTTGCTGGGCAAACAATTCAGCTAACACTCAGTGGATACAGTGGTGGGAAAAACTCCACATTTCCTCAGATTTCACTACCTGAACCACAAGATACACTTTAAAATGAACCAAAGCTTGAAAAAGCAAACATTTTTTTGATTGTAATTACCAGGATCCCTCAGCAACAGAGTTCTGGGAATTGTGGTCCACAAAAGAAACACTTCCAAGATCTGCTCTAAACTTTGTCTAGTCAGTCAAATCCATATTGTCATTCACCTGTTCTCTGCCTGTTTTCCTTGCAACTTTATATCCTGGGTCTCTGTGGCAAAAGAGTTGTGTATATGTGTAGGTATGTGTGCATGCATGTATGTGCCTAGTTCTGCTCTCTGGAGCAAGGTGCATACATGCATGCACATGCCTGGCCCTGCTCTCTGGTGGGTGCCCAGATGCAATATGTCAAAGCCCTGAATAAGTGTTTCTTTCACCAGAGTAGTGCCAGGAAGACTGGCATTAACAGGTAAATTCACTAGGGGAATCTGGTTCGGTTAGACCTATTAGGATATGAGTGGTGGTCCATTTTCAATGTCCCTCTCCCTGCAGAGATCAAAAAAAGCCCCAAATCTGTCCTTAACCAGGTAATAGATAGACCATAACAATGGTAGCACTAACACACATCTTCTAACATCCAAAGTAGGAGGAGATTCCTACCTGAAAAAAGAATGTTCTTTTTTTGGTGAGCTCATCAAGTGAATACAGTAAACAGTCATTACAATCAAGTGTGAATAAATCAAATGGATCCATAGAGCCAATTGTCTACTGTCTTCCCTAGACAAATGGATGCTCTAAGTCATGAGGTGAGAGTCATATAGGCCTCTAGATGTTGGATAAATTGCAAATCTCAGCATTCCCCCAGCTGGCATAGACAATGGCAAGAAATGCTGGGAGTTGCAGTCCAGCAGCATCTGGAGGGCCATGCCATTCTCAGCTCCAGTGGGAACAGAGAAGGATTATTGGTCCATATTTCCCCCGCCCAATGAACTGAGGCACTGCCTGTAGAGCTTCCTGAGGCATGGGGGAATCTCTGTCTCAAAATAGTCCCTTGGGGTTGATCTGTTTGTGTGACCAGATTGCATCACTTAAAATGGAGGTTCTGTGTGCATATTCCATGCTGTCACCTTCCCAGCTCAGCCTAATTATACAGAGAGGTCAGTTGTTTTACCAAAGCCCTAATCAGCTGAGAGAGAGAGAGTGAGAGTAGAGTCACCTGACAGCTCAGAAAACTAAGCTAGCTTTTTATTTGGTTGCAGCTTAGACTGCTCCCTGACTCCCGATGTGCTGATTCCCACTGTGATTATGCATGGTTGGTTGATGATGAAACTGCAGAGGTCAAGATGGAATCATTTCACACAAAACAGAGGGCTTTAAAGATCTGGGGAAAAATAAAAATGTGAACAGTCTTACAAATCTGTGATGGATCTCACTGAATAACAGAAGCACAGCATTCTGTTGTGTCTCAAAAGATTTTTGCAGCAAAAGCGGATACCTGTGTGATATGTAATCATGTGTAATACTGCAGTGATTTCATGCCTTTTGGGAGGGTGAAACGGGTGTGAACTGACAGAGATGGAGAACTTGTGACCCTCCCCCAAGATGTGGTTTGACTGCAACTTTCATCATGCCCCACTCCCGTCTGCTTATTAGGGCAGAAAAAGGTTGCATTTTAAGAACATCTGGAAGGCATTTTAAAAACATCTGGAAGCCACTTGGGCCCTTTCATACTACATAATTATAACACTATGATATAGCACTTTATGAAATGTTGGGATTTGTAGTTTAGTGAGCCACAAGAACTTTCTGGCTCAAAATTTTAATTGCCCTTCTCTGAACAGCAAATCCTAGGATTCTGTAGTATGTTACCACACCAGTTAAAGTAGATTAATAGTACTAAAACTTCTTCAATCACATGTATAGATTCCTTTACGTAGGTCCTGATTTATGGCATTTTCCATATTTATTTCATCCATTTCTTAGCTGCCTTTAGATTACAGTCTTCCCAAAGTGGTTTAAAAATTAAAAGCAGAATGGTAACAACAATAACACTAATGATAATATATTAACTGGAAAGTGTTTGAAATAAAACTGATTAGAATAATATACTGTTTAAAAGTAGTCAGCATGAACCAGAACCATTAAGATATTCTAATAAAATCCAGAGGGAATAGATCGGCCTTTGAAACCCACTCAGAAGCAGCCACAGTGAGGGTGGCCGTCTGTCTCTAGGGCAGGGGCAGACAAATTGCAGCCCTCTAGACGGTCCTGCACTGCAAGTCTCAACAGCAAGCCCTTGCCAGCATGACCAGTGCCGGTGAATGCTGGAGGTTGCACTTGACCTGTCTGGCTTTGAGGAGAGAACTGCTTTCAAGGCACGGTTTAGCCAGAATGAAGCATTTTCAAATCCCGGTGATTTACAGCTCTCCTACTGGTAATAGGCAAAGTTAAGCACATGCCCACATCTTTTCTGTTGAAATGAAGGAGACTGGGAACATGCATTCCATTTGCCTAGCTAAGAAATCTACTTAAAGAACAATTCTTACGCATTATAGGCAACCATGTTTTCTGCACAGCTGCCAAAGCCCTGGTACCATAATACAAGCTGCACAGTCATCTTCGTCAAATAATCGGAATTTCTCTTAAACTCCAGAATTCAGTGAGAGTTGTCAAGAGTTAATCAGTAGTTACAAGAGCAAAAGAAAGGAATCATTGCTCTCCTGATTATCGTATTCACTGAAAGCAGCAGTCCTGGAAAAAATCTGAAAAGCCCTCTGTATTGGCAGGCAGGGTTATATGATATTGCTGTACAGCGCCTCCTCTTCCAAATGTTGAATTGCAGGTTGTCATCATTTCTAGATTTTTTTGTGCGTACCTCAGAGACCCCCAAATGGACCCTGTCACCCTCTAAAGTCTTTTAAGGAAGAGGGGGCTGGTTTCTGAGCTGAATAGAGCTAAATTTAAGAGCAACATAGATATTTTTAAAAAAGGCCCTCGAGATACAATTGCTCAAGAGTAGCCACCCTGAGATATAGCACTCATTCCCAAGAACAGGTGTCATAGTACTACCAGTACTATGTCAAAATTAATTTCTACTTTTTAAAAAGCACCACTACCAGCAGGTCCCCCCACTCAGCAGTGCTTTACTTAACATGTCACATGGCCATGCTATTCAAACGATTTCCTTATCAGCACAATAAACAACAAGGCCTTGCTGTACTGTGGGTGCATTAATCAATCCTTTCTTAACTTTGTATATCAGGTTAGGAATCATGCAGCCTTTCAGAATTTATTAGAATCCAAGTCCCACAGTGGTGGCTGGTGGTTTCCATGTTGGTGGAATTGTGAACTAAAACTCTGGGTTTTAGTCTGACTGTAAAGGAACTGTCCAAGACACTGAACCCATTTAAGGGCTAGGATTTAGCACCTTGAGTAGCTCTTAAAGTTCTGACTAAAACGCAGAACAGATCAAATGTCTCACTGACATTTAAGGAACCAACCACTATTACCTAGATAGTCTAGGCAATGGTGAGGAATGCTGGGAGCCATAGTCCAAAAACATCTGGAAGTCACATGTTGACCACATCTTTGTTATAATAGATATGAGTTAAATGGAGAATGTACATAAACATTTGTCCTTCTATACATTATAAAGGCATGACAGAATGTATAAAAATGAAATGAAACAACAATCAGATTCTGTGTATCGCTCAGTCAAGGTGAATGGTCTCCACAGGATGTTGAAGAGTGTTTATACTGTAACAGCACAAGAAGGATGTACCATGTGTTCCTGGACAATAGGTATATTGTTCAATTGGGAAACATCTTTTTTTTTAACTGCTTATTTATTTACAAAGATTAGCATCAACACAGAGTATCACGTACAAATTCAGACTAAATATTCTCCTTACATAGCATAGCCCAAATAAAGGAAAATAAAGGAGGTCAAAATCAAATATAAATATATATCATGTTATCTAACTTTTTCTCTAAAAGCTATAACAAAAGTTTTCCCCCATTTCTCACCAAAATATGTGATTAGATCTTCCTACTGATTCTTAAAATTGTTTAGTGATTTATCCTTCACCAAGCTTGTCAATTTATCCATTTCTAATACTTCATAAATATCTATAATCCATGAGTCTATGGTGGGAGGTTCTTCTTTTTTCCATGCTTTCGCATAAAGAATTCTAGCTTTAGTTATCAGATTAAGTATTAATTTCTTGTACCGTTTCTCGACATAATTCTCAATTACGTTAAACATATTTAACAAATACAATTCAGGTTTCATTGGAAAGTTCTTCCTTATGATTTTTGTTATTTCTATATGTGTAGTCTTCCAATATCTCTTTGCTTTCTTGCAGTTCCACCAGCAATGGTAAAACGAGCCTCTTTCAGATTTACATTTCCAACAATTTTCACTCCCCCCTCTATAAATTTGAGCAATTTTAACTGGAGTTAGATACCATCTATATAACATCTTATAGTAGTTTTTTTTTTAAATGCTTGACAGGCTATAAAATTTAAATCTCTCCAAGCCTGTAACCAATCATCAAATTGAAGTAGGTATCCAACATCTTGAGCCCATTTTATCATACTGCTTTTAACAGTCTCGTGTTCTAATTCCCATTTTAAGATAAGCTTATAAAATTTGGCCATGATATGTTTTTTGCCAGCTTCTAAGATGGCATCTAGCTCTGAGGGAGAATTACTTAATTGTTCTCATCTTGTTTAACTCTAGTATATAGCTGCAAGTATAAAAACCAAGGACAATTTATCCCATCAAGTGACAATTCTTTAGTTTTGAAAATTGGTTCCTTACCTTGAAATCTTAATAGATCTTTATATGTCCACCAATTATTTTGAGGTTTGCTTACCAAATTGTAAAAAGCTTCTTGTGGGGACACCCATAATGGCATTTGTGGGCAGAGCTGGGATTTATATTTGGACCAAATTTTAAATAGTGAGTTTCTTATTGGATGTTCACAGAATTTTTTTATCGTGATTCTTTTTAAGATACCATACATATGAATGCCATCCATTAGTTAAATCTGATCCTTCTAGCGTTCGATTGGGAAACATCTTCAATGAACAATGTGTGAGTATATCTTCCACCACCATTCTGGTTAAAATAGTGACTGGACAACATACTCACTTTCTGTTACTACTAGTAGTTTGTGGGCTTCTTCCACAATGTCAGATGAATGTTCGTAAGTTGGCGACTGGCTTTACCCATTGAGAGGATTGAAGCATGGAGTCAGTCAGGAGAAGGTTTCTCCATAAATGCGGACCCTTGGACTCTTGCTAAAGTGGAAATGAAATCAAGGAAAAATATAATTTTTTAAAGAAGGGTATGTATGGTCAAGCCTTTGCTATTTCTTTGATCTCTTGTTAATCTGTGTTGGCACACAGTCTTTTGCTGGTTTCAGTTGTTCTGATGTTTTTATATATAGGTGATTCATATTAATATTGTCAATATTTTATTGTTATAATTTTTATATACTGCTTTGGGAACTGTTGAATGTCAGGTCAGTCAGTGGGAAAACAATGGGATTTGATCCTGGATGAGCATCCTGACCTAGATTGTATACAGAAACCTGGCTGGATGAGATGGGGAAGGGCATTAACCTCTCTCAGTTGTGTCCACCAGGTTTTTCTGTGCAACACCCAACAAAATCTAGGGAAGTGGGGAGGTGGAGTTGCAGTGGTCTATAATGATTCCATCCCCCTGACCAGGTGCCCTATCTCACAGTCTGCAGGTTTTGTGTGTGTATACCTAATGGTAGAGCCTAAAGGCACCAGATCCTATCTGACCTTGAAAGTTAAACAGGGTCAGCCATGGCTAGTACTTGAGTGGGAGATTGTCAGTGTATACCAGATGCCATAGGCTGTATTTCAGAGGAAGGAACTGACAAAACCACCTCTTGGTATTCCTTGCCTAAGAAGACCCTATGAAATTAATAGGATCACCATAAGTTGACAGGGAACTTGAAGACATATACACACATGTACCTAAAGGTGGGTAACCAGGACAAAATATAGATTCTGCTGGTGTATCGCTGCTCAACAGTCTCTCTTCCTGAGCTAGCCAGGGTGTTATCAGAGTTGGTGTTAGAGTCTCCCCAGCTGATAGTGCTGTGGGACTTCAGCATCCATGCTGAGACTGTCCTATTGGAATTGACTCAAGATTTCATGGCCTCCATGACAATCACAGGTCTGTCTCAAATAGTATCTGAAACCAAAGGTACTGCTGTTTACACTCTGGACCAGGTTTTCTGTGCTGAATGGAGTGATGAATCTTGATGTGGAAGAACTTTCTGCAGTTCTGTTGTTGTGGACAGACCACTACCTGGTCAGGATCTGATTTACTGGTACTTGAAACTGCTTCAGGGGACCAATTAAAATAGCCTGCCCCAGAAGGCTGATAGATCTGGATTTATTCCTGATGGATCTTGGGGATTTTTCTGTCACCTCAACAGCAATTCTGTTGAAGCTCTGGGGCATGTCTGGAATGGGACAGTGGCCAGGGTGGTGGACACAATTACCCATGAATGCCCTCTCTTATGGAGTGGAGCCAAGCTGGCCCCCTGGTTTTATGATGAAATAAGTGAGACAGAGATGGAGTGACATTGGTGGAAGTCTCACAGTGAGTCTGGCTGAATACAGTTTAGAGCCTGTTTGAAGGCCTAGTCTGTGGCATTGTGGGCATCAAAGAAATTATTCTTTACTGCCACCATTGCATCTGCAAGGAGCCATCCAGCAGAGCTGTTTTGAGTGATATTATACATATGTCCTCAAACAAAAAATGCACACCATTTAATAGCCTGCTGTGAGGAACTTGGATATCACTTTGCAGATAAGATCATCCAGATCTACGCCAACTTGGATATGGTAGTTGATATAGTTCCAGTGGATATAACCTTGGTACCTGCTTGTCCAGTGTTACTGAATAATTTTCACTGTGTATAGCCTGAGGACAGGATCCTTGAATTGGTGAGAGACATCACATGTGTGCTAGACCATTGCCCTTCCTGGCTTAACGAACAAGACAGAAAAAGACTGGCTAAGTGGATGAAGGGGGAAAGTCAGTGCCTCCTTACAACAAAGCAGAGTTCCAACTTGCCTAAAGGAGGCAGTTGTTAGGCCTCTGTTGAAAAAAAACATCTCTGAGTCCCTCCATAATAGATAATTATTGGCCAGTGTCTAATACGCCATTTTGGAAGAAGGTATTGGAGCATGTGGTGGCCTACCAGCTACACCGGTTCCTGGATTAAATGGGTTGTGTAGATCCATTTCAGTCTGTTTTTAGGTCTGGTTGTGGAACAGAGACAGCTTTGATTTGTTGGTTTACCTGTACTAGGCACTGGACAGGAGAGTGTGTTCCTATTGTTCTGCTGGACCACTTAGTGACTTTCAATACCATCAACCAAGGTATCCACTGAGCAACCTCACTGGGCTGGGACTTAGAGATACTGTTTTGCAGTGGTGAACTCAGAAAGTGGTGCTGGAAGACTCCTGTTTGACACCCCAGTCCTTGGCCCTCTGTCAACAGGAACAGAGATGATTTTCCTTGACCCTTCTTAATTGTGGTAGAACCCAGTGAACAGACTACCTCCTTGGAGATTAGGGCAAATACCATCACCACCACTGAGAGTACATAATGCACACTGAATGAGAATTTGGGATATTATGCTGGATTAGATAATCTCTTGGTTTTACCTAGGAGCTGTACTTTCTAAATTGCAACACCTAGAATCCTCCAGCCAGGGAGATTTAGATCAAAAAGTAAGGGCCTTTCCATACTACATAACTATTGTACTATGATTCTACTTTAATTGCCATGGCTACCTCCTGTGGAAACCTTGGGTTTGTAGTCTTGGGGGGTTCTGGAGTTTTCTGGCTGAGAATTCTAAATATCCCTCCCTAAACTGGAAATCCCATGATTCCAAAGAACAGAACTATGGCAGTTAAAGTGGAATCATAGTGCAATAGTTATGTAGTGTGGAAAACCCCTAAGTGTTCCAAAAATTGTAGTCCATGTCATTGAGAGTTATAGTCCAGAACTATTTCAAGTCCTGTCTATTCTCAGTGCGTGCTACCTGACTCTTCTTTTTAAGTGGACCTACCAGAGATTGAACCTGGAATCTTTTATATGGAAAGCACAGATTATTCCAGTGAGCTGCTGCCCCTACTCCTACCACCAGCATTTGTATGGAACACAAGAATCGAGGAAGTCTGGTGGTGATGTATACAAACATTCCCTAAGAAAAATTATCTCCACATTTGCAAGACAGCACTCAGTCAAAAATCCACAAGGAATTCCACCTGTTCAAACAGAAGGGGTTGCAGGCTCCAAGCACTGCAGCCTACACAACAATCATAAAATAGTGGACTTTTTCAATTCAGATTTTATATTTTTATCTTGTTTTGGCCATGACAGAACAGTGCTGTTATCTGTGGTTATTTTGCGCTTCTGTACATGTGATTTACTTTTATTAAAAGAAAAGATGGTCTGTTGTGGTGGGAGAATGAAAAAAAAAAAAAGGAAATTCACTTTACATTCACCTGACAAATCTGTTTCACACAGAAGAAAGGTTATTGAAGAGCAGACTTCTGTCAGAACATAAAGCAGAGGTGGAGAGGGGGAGCTGTTTGCTCTACTTTTATTCAGAAATAGCTGGATAGTATGAAGGACAAAGCTGTTTCACTCCCCAGGTTGTCCTACGTCGTCATTTGTTTTTCATGAGCATAGAACATGAAAGCCAAAATTGTTTGTATCCAGCCTTTGTATTCAACCTTTGTAGCCAGCCTCCTTGAAACCATTTGTTTTCTTCTATTAGTGCTCACAAACAATTCAGTTATGCTCAAGAAATAACTGGAGACCCAGAGCAACGTAGTGGTTTGAGCATTGGACTATGACTCTGGAAACCAGGCTTTGATTCCCTGCTTGACCATGGAAACCCAGTGAGTGACCTTGGGCATGTCACAAACTCTCAACCTCAGAAAATCCTGTGATAGGTTCACCTTGGGGTTGCCATAAGTCAGAAATGACTTGAAGGCACACAACATTAGTATGATTTAAGATAGGACTTGAAGTGCAACTTCAAGGAAATCAAATATGCCTATCCTTCAGATTCTATCTGCCTTAGTCAGCATGTAGATGGGAGCTGTAGTTCAACATCTGGAGCACGCTAGGTTGCTTGCTCCTCACTTAAAGCAGTATCAGGAGAAATAAAATGAAGAAAATCTGAGTCCTTATATTTATCTGTTTCATAGGTAAGGGAACACCAGCTGAGATGTGCCACAACATTGTTCAAAGCTCTATATTTGAGGAATACTCGGGCAAGGGATACAGTCTTTAATAACCCAATGACAGAACCCTTGGTGTTCATGCAAAAGGTCCCAGGTTCAGTGCAGGAAAAGCTGCGAATGCTCCTGTCTAAATCCCTGAGGAACTTTTGCTAGTCAGTGTCAACAACATTTGGCATTTCCCATATTTATGAAGAACAAGTGGCAATTGAAGGATTCAACAGTGGAAAGGTGGCTGCTGGCAGCAGATTTTTCTGGTTGTTTAAAAACTCATTGCCCATTCAAAGAGCTTTGGCATCTAGTTCCAAACAATCTTCACTATATCTGGGCTTATATTAGTCAGGATGGCCTCTTAAGGAACTAAGACTGAGCAAACTGCCATGTGACACTGGCATGCGCTATGTGAAAATGCTAATTATTCTGTGCCATTCATTCACTTCAGAAAGCAGGTCAGAGAGAAGAAGCTCTCTTCTCTTTTTATTTTAGAAGCATCACATGCTTTCCTTTCTTATGACTGACTTGCATTCCGATATGGTTTGTGTCTTTTCTTCTCCCTTTAATCTCACCCACAGATCTTCAGATTGTCAGATCTTCACAGCAATGTTATACAAACAACTCCATTATTGATTTTTAACCTCTTTTAGTTTAGCTTCTCTTGCTGCCACCCTACTTCTTGTTCTCACTCTTATCATATTCATGGCTTGTAACAGGACACTCTTTTATATGGCAAAGCCTAATGCCCTGAGCACACACTGGAGTAAAAAGAACACGCAGCAGTATATGAGTATTTCCTTATCCCTACCTCAGAAATTATGGAGGGGTCCCCTGCCAAGGGGTTGGATTTAATAGGCAATTGCCAAGGGCCACACTCCACAAGGCAGCCCACTGCCAGGCCCTGGGCCTTGTTATTGCTGCTTCTCCTCACTGTCAGTGTCCATTCTCCTGCTTGCTGCAAGCATGAAGGGAATGACAGAAGTGAGGAGATGGAGCCAAATCCCTGATTCGCCTATATACGTTGAAAAGTAAATTGGCTATAATGATGACATGAGCTTCCAGTGTTTCTTGGTACATGGACACCATGAGTGTTGCCAGATCTACATGACTCCCCTTTACCTTGGTGCTGAGTGAGGAGATGAGATGACAGAGAGCTCTTTTGTCTGTTCCTTCAGTCTCTCCCACATATACACTTTGTCTCCTGCCTGCTGTCATGTAGGACCTCAGATGCGGTATACTGCAAAAGTGGAAGTGGGTGGTGGAAGTAGTACTGAGAAAACGGTGGATGCCTCATCTCCTGATTCAACTCTTAATAAAAAATAAAAAGGATGGGGCAGAGGGAAGAATTGGGAACTTTGAACAGAATGGCGGCCACTTTGAGCTCAGTTATAAAGGCTCCTCCACAAAGGGAGAAGGGGGAGGAAAAGGGAGGAGCCGTTTTGGAAACCATAGCCAAGTAGGATTCTCTTACATGATGCAGGTAGTTGTATCTCAAGCTCAGGGCTGACCCTACCATTAGGCAGAGTGAGGTGGCTGCCTCCTGGCCAACAGATGAAAGACCAGAGTATTGCCAATGATTTAATTGGTGCTGGTTTTATTTATATTGCCAGGGATGGGAAGCGGTACTCATGGGATGCTGTGCCTCATATCTCAAAATAGCTTGTCTCACTTTGGGTATTATTGTGCACTTGACCAGGATGGATAGGGGATGCCAGTTGCTGCTCTATCTCAGGCCTCAGCATGGAGAAGTTTGCATGTGGTGTTGTTGTGTGCCTCCAAGTTGTTTCTGAATTATGGTGACCTTAAGGCCACCCTATCACAGAGTTTTCTTGGCAAGACCAAAACAAGGACAGACACAGTACAATGTGACGTGTGTTCACACTGTAACCCAGTGAGATGCAGATACTTCTTACATTTTAAAAATATGTCCTTAGCCTGTGGGATGGTCCATGATGATAAAAATAAAAATGAGATCATTGGAGACAGCCAACTCTCTTTTGCTTGCAACACATCACCTTAATGCAGCCGCGCCATTGTTAGCACAGTAGCTGATAAATTAACAGTAGCTCTCTCTCTTTTGTCACACAGCAGAGGAACACAGGGAAAGGAGCATTCAGATGACTGAATTCTCTTCCTTTCTCTCAGCCTGAATCACTAGAGGGCAATATTTGCTTCCTTTTCTTTGGCAGCAGCAACTTCCCACTGAAAAACTCCCACTTCTTATCTTAGCCTTATTTTATCTAACATCTTTATTCAGTCTGATAATAGTAGCAATAGCAATAGTAACAGTAACAATAACAATAATACTCTATGCCAATTTCAGAATACTGAGCCTTTGCTGAAGATTTCCAGGGTGTGCTCTTTCAAAGTAAACTAAACAAAAGAATAAATAAGAATTCCAGAAGTACGTGCCATTTTGTACCCAATTATGTGTGGAAAAGTACAGGATACAGTCATGCCTCTGGAATATTTTATTCACAAGGCAATCCTATGGTGTGGCTGGTGTCAGAGCATCCAACATATCTGATATTTTGCTAGGCTCCTGCTGGCAAGGAGGTCAAAGCACTTTCCTCTTCTTCCCAACTGGGGGAGGAAAGCAGTGTCCTCCCATTTAGAGCAATGGAAGGGAATAAATTTACTCCACCTTCATTCTCAACCTAGTCAGGGCTAGGGATAGAAAGAATATTCAAACAAAAATCCAAAAATGGTAGAAAAACGTGTTTCTAGAGTGTTAGGAGATCTTGATGAGGAGAATCAAGAACTGACAGAAATCTTTGCAATTTGGGAGTTATTCTGTACAAAATTGGCACATGTTTTCTTTTTTTGTGCAGCAAATATTCTATTTTCTGCACAGCAAATAAGCTGCTTTGTGTGCAGAAAAAGCTGTTTTCTGCACGCGCACACACACACACACACACACACACAGCAAATGTGAATTTAGCATCGAATCTGTCTGCAACTACTGCAGTTTCCTGCGTAGGAAACAGCAGCATTTTCTGCACAGAAAATAATATTTTTGCACAGAAGAAGCTGTCTCCTGCAAAGAAAATGCTGTTTTCTACACAGAAATCCTGCAAGTGAATTTTGCACAGAATGAGTACCAAACTGTGAATAGTCTTCAAAAACAGAACAGTTTTCAAAGATTTTCAGCAGGAAGAAAATTGCTAAAATTACTTATTGCTGCTTTGAAGAACAAAATTAGTATACAGTTGCATCCCTAATCAAGAGAGTGGTCAAAGGCTTAAAAGGGCTTTGAAACCTGTGATCCAGAGACTCATCCATTCTGCCTACATCATGCCTTTTTCTTCCGCTTCTTCCAGTATTGGCAAGGCAAGCGGCACAAATCTTTCCAAAGGGACTGGATTTCTTCCTCTAAGATTGGAGTGTTGTCTCTAACCATCAAAAGGGATTTCTGATCTGCCCTATGGCACTGGAATACTAGCCCAAGTACCATAGGATTGTACTGCCATTTTCCTCTTATTTGTTTAAAATACGTATATACTGATCTACATTTGGATCAATGGGAATTTACACAATTAAAACGTCAAAAACAATACTCTGTAGATAAAATGGAGAAATCTGTAAGACATTAAAATGCCTAATCTGTAAAAGTCTGGAAGGATAAAAAAGGTTTCCTTTGACACGAGCAATGCTGCTGTCAGGCAAGCCAAAAACACTAAAATGCCCTCTCTGATTGAAATGTGCAGACACAAATTGGAGAATTTAAATTTTGACAATTATTTGTAGGAATTGATCTAGAAAAAGTTTAAATCCTACTCATGTAACATGACTTTCGTGGTTCCTTAACTGTAACCCCCCTCTGTTTCTCCACTCGTTTTTGAGAGTGTAGTTCTTCTGAACACAAGCCATACTTGTTTTGTGAAAACCCAGTTTTTCCATGTTTTTGCTTCTGAAAACCTAGTTGACATTTATTAGTGCTGCTGGGTTTACATATTACATATTATAGATTGTAGATTTTAGATTGTAGATATTAAAGGTTTTAAATCTAACACTTTTGCTTAGATTGTTGAAAGAGGTACAAAGAGTTGGCATGGTGTGGGCAGAATGGTTGAGGCTCTAGATCACAGGATCCAAAGCCCTTTTAAGCCATTGGCCATGCTCTTGCCTAGGGTTGGTCTAGATGGATCCTCTCCACAAGACAGAATCAGAAAGGTTACTCTTTTGGACTACTACTTTCAGAATCTGTAGTCAGCACACAAATCTTCCAAGCTTTTCTGAAAGGATCATACTTAAGGGCCTGTTCTTAAAGTAGCACTTCATATCAAAGAACCTTAAAATGATAGATTAAACACAGTGGGTTCACCATATCCGTGGAATCATGATCCACAGATTCAACCCACCATGGATTCAGAGCTACACAATATTGTATATTTGAAACTGTAATGGGGGGGGGGGGCGTGCCAGCTACCCGTTTCTGCCTTCAGACAGTGAGGTTCTGTTGCAAGGCAGAAATCTATGCTATTTTTAATAGGGGCTTATAAACCTTTCCTCATGTTTTGCAGTCTCTCTGTGAGCCTTGCGAGCCCCACAGAGAGACTGTAAATGTGAGGTAGGATTTATAAGTCCCTATTAAAAATGGTGAAGGACATCAGCAGAGGTAGCAGCAAGCTCCAGCTGACAGCTTCCCACTTCTGCCTTTGAGGCACAAAGCAGAAGTGGGTGGCTGGTGAACTCCCTGGAAGTGAGGGAGCCCAAAGAATGTTGTTTGCCTGGTGGCCAGGGCTTGCCACCGCCTCTGTTGCTGCCCTATGCCATTTTTAATAGAAACTTGAACATGATTTTTTTTTTTTTTTTGGTATCTATGGGGAGTCCTGGAACCAATCCCCTGTGGATACTGAGGGCCACTTCACTTACAAGAAAGGAGAATTCGCCACTTCCTGAAATAAGTCTGTTCCACTGCTAAGCACTGTTACTCTTAGGAAATTTCTCATAGTCTTTAGTCAACACCTCCTTCCCTGTAATTTTGGCCCTCAACTGCCCTCTGAAGCAATAAACCAAAAACAAGCAAAAAAAAAAGTCCCCTTCATCTTCTCCATGGAAACACCATCAGATTTGCAGATAACACAAAGCTAGGAGTAGTTGTTACTCCACTGGAAAAACCCTATCCCGGGGTCTACAATTTTGATATTAAAATATGATTCAATGTCCCTGAGAGGTCACCCGGATGGGCACGTAGGCAGCAATGGTCAAACAATCAAAAACCAGGTCAGGCCAGTAAAATCCCCCATCACGTAGCCCCAGGAGACCTCAAGCTGTGCAAACCCACAGTAGACAAAGGGTCCTCAGCCCTTGAGAAGCTGACTTGAGGGGATTAGCATGTTTGCCCCCGGTTAAGCAAATATCCGATCAGGCGAGGACAATTTACATGAAGTCACACCGCAACCAAATGCAGCCAAAGATCCTGAGACTTTGGCAACACCTTGTAATCTCATCATGCAAAGGAAGTTACCATTGTGGAGCTTTTTTCTCATTGCAACACTCATTGTTCTCCCCAGGAAAGGATTAGCCCTCCAGGTACCCCTTCCCCTACAAATAGTCCCAGTTTTTGAGCAGTTCTTTGGATCACTACCGGTCATCGCAGCTGACCGTTTCTCTGTCCGTTGAGTAATCTCCTCAGCCCTCTCCGTGCTGAGCCCCACTTCTCCGCTGTTTTTCCCGGACCAAGGACTTCAGGAAAAGGTGCAGTATTACCCCAGCTACAACCCCTTCAATATTCCCCTATCCAGTTTCCTCTCTTTTGCTTCTTAATAGGTCTTGAGTGAGTGTGCGAGTGATTGCATTGGTGCATGAGACTTTCATTCAATAAAATAATTCATTGGACATTTTTTGTTTGGTTTTTGGCTTGGCTTGACCCTGTAAAAACTGGGTAAAAAGACCCCGGTAGGTTACCCTGCCTCTCACATTGCTATTGCTTGTGCTCTGGCTAGTTTCCATTCCCCATCACGTGGAACACATTAAGGTGTTCCCCAAGGGACCCCAGAAATCAGGGTAACATAGTAGCCCACAACATAGAAGATAAATAAGATCAAGAGCTGAAAATATTTTGACAGGCTGGAATGTCAGACTAAATCTAACAAGATGAAATTCTGATAGGATGAATATAAATTCCTACATTCAGCCACTATAATTATAGAATGGGGGAGAGATAGCTTGGCATCTTTCTTGGTACATGTGAAAAGGCCTTAGGTATGACAGTGGATCACAAATTGAGTATGAACCAGGATGCAGTGCAGCTGTTTAAAAAGCTGGTATAAACTTGGGCAGTATGGTCAGAAACATAGTGTCTAAGTTTTTAACAGTAGTAGTTCTACTCTGTTGCAAATTAACAGGTCAGATCTGAAGTGTTGTGTCCAGTTCTGGATGCCACATTTTAAAAAAGACATGGAGCATGTCAGAGAAAACTGATCAGAAAATAAGTCCTATGTGGAACAATTGAAAAAGCTGACTCTGCTTCTACTGGAGAAGAGAACTTGAAAGGGAGAAATGACAGTGGTCTTCAGATATCTGAAATATCAGCACAGTTACAGTTAATGGTTATTACACACCTGTTGTGTTACTTTAGTGCTTATACCATAAGTGGGCTGGTCTCCTTTAGTGGTTGTTCTTGTTGATCACTTCTTTCCTGGAAGGGAGGGGAATGATTTTTGTCCTTTAGGGACTCCCTTCGGGTTGTTAAACACATTCAATAAATGAAATTAACTATATAAACCAAGGCAAACAAAACAGAGCAAAGAAGTCCCTTTGTATTGTCAGTTCTTTCAAAGTGTATGCATAATTTATTTGCACTTTTGTGTGGTTTCAGTAATCTATAACAGCAGAAGAGGGAATAAGGACAAGGGCCTATTAATTATTTGAAAAAACCCAAAGACGTTGAACTAAAAACACATCACAGTATTTTAACAGTTTACAGAGCAATCTTAGATGTGTCTACTCAGAAATAAGTCCCACTGCAGTTGTTCCAAATTGCTACCTAAATTGTCCCTTGGACACATAGTGTTGTAATTCTTCACTAGGCAGCCCAAATTCCATCATCTCAGGAGCCCAATTATTGAATCTTTTTGTTAACCCACCCTGAAAGTGCCAAAACTGCTGCCATTCTAGCGATGTTGTAACCACTCCTGAATATGTGTGCTTAGGCCTGCCAATATTGTCCAGTGCTCGCACTGTTCCTTGTTTGAATCTTCACCTCTTGTCATCTTTTGCTTTATCAGTGCTGTTAGGAATCATAAGGGAATGATCTGTTCTTCTAGTAGTATACTGGTCAAATCTTCCTTCCCAGAGCTTGAAACTAGTCCCAAACAATTAGTTGTTGTTGTTGTTGTTGTTGTTGTTGTCATCTTCCTTCAAGTTGTTTCCAACTTATGGCAACCCCAAGGAGAACCAATCACAAAGTTTTCTTGACAAGATTTGTTTAGAGGGGCTTTCCTCTTGTCTTCCTCTGAGGCTGGGGGAATCTGACTTGCCCAAAATCACCCATTGGCTTTCCATGGCTGAGCAGGGATTCAAACCTCCAAAGTCAACCACTATACTATACCGGCTTTCTGGCTCCTTGTTGGGAATCAAACTCTGGCTTCCCGTGTGACAGGTGGGGATATTTACCATTATGCAAATAAGGACAAACAATGAGTTACTTCTTTCTTTCTAAATTACTAAATTATACTAAATTATAATTAAGTTCCATTACAACTATAACCAACTAAGGGATAATGTTATTTCTCGTGTGGCTTAAGTATAATTGTTTTAATTATTTAAATAGTTGCAGAATGTCTGTGGCCTCACTACTCACCTGTGTGTTGTATAGTAGGCCAGTGGCTTGTAGCATTTTGATAGACAGACAGACAGACAGAAAGAAAGATGATAATAGACAGTGGAAAGGAAGTAAGTGGCCCAGGATCTTTATGTGGCCATTTGGGTGGTCCAGAAAAGCTATTGGGATCCCACAGCGAAACTGCCCCCAAGATTTTGGCCATCCTTTGGCCATATTTTTGAGCTGAAACATTTTTTAACCAAAAAGAAAAGAAAAGAAAAAAATTAAAAATGGATTTTAAACCCCCCCTTCTAGTGTTGTAAAATGCTCCCCATCCTGAAAAGCCAACTGCTCAGAAGAGTCCATAAGGGGACCATCAGTGACGCAATATCACTTCTGGTTGCCCAAAATTGCCACAATCATGTTATTTCTGGATTAACTGTGTACATGTGGGCAGATGCCTTTGGTTGAGAATGTGTGATAACACATAGCATCTCCGTATCGAAGTAACCTAGGGTTTCTTAACATCAGCAGTACCACAAGGGAGACATGGGAACCTAATATCTTTAATTTTTAATGCTATACTTCAATTCTGAGGTTCAATTTTTTTCTCTTTCCATGATGTTCTCTTTTTAAATATCTTTCTCTTTTCCCCACCTAGTTGCACTTCTATTCATTTGATTTATAGAGCTTCTGTGTCTTCTCAGCATTCTGGGCTCTGCTATCAACATTAAAACAATTCTTCTTTCTGTCTCCCAACACAGTATGTTACCTTCCCTTCCAAATCAGTAATAATAAGCCAAAGGTACATTATTCTTTCATCTTCATTCTACAAGAAAGATACCAGTGCCTGCAGCATGGGTATATAATGAAGAACTGTCTTTTTCCCAGCTTCCTTAATCTCCACACTTTTTATTATTACCCACAGAGGAATCTGTGTCAACAAGCAGCCTGAACTTAATACTTTGTACTATAAACAAAATTAGTTAGTGTCTGGAACAATTCATTACTGTCCCATTTATACTGATATTTTATATTTAGACAGTGTTCCCAGCTAGGTTCACAGTATTCTTTCAGATGAGAATAACTTCTGAGTTAATCTAGAGTAAGTGCCCACGGCAATGGAGGTGCTGTCTATTAAACTTTATATCTTGCTTTGATTTCTCAGATAGTATTTGACAGTGATGACTGGTGTCCCATAAAGCTATGGATGTTCAGGACTGACCATACCTAGGGCTTACAAAGATTCCTGAGCTGGTCCCCAAAATGGGACTACTATCATCAGCAGAGCCATGTGACCCTGGAATTGCTCAGGTCAATGTCGTACAACATCAGGGTTGCTGCACTTAGACAACCCCTTCCAGAATTAAGAGATGTGATTTTGCTGCGTGGCAGCAAAGAATTATGAGCACTAGCCCATCCTACTGAGAGGTTGCAGTGATTGGTGCTATGATACTAGCCATGGGTTCTAGCATCTCGGAGAATGGGTGGATCATCAGACAGTGGGTAAGATCCTATTGAGATACTATGTCAGTGTAACTCCCATTTGCACCAGAGGTTGTGCTTTTTGTTATCTTGCAGGAGAAGGAATACAAAACCTCCTTGTGCAAATGGTTCTCTGGTTGTGCAACAACTCCTGGTCACAGCTCTGTCCCCCCCCCCCCCCAAGACCACTGATGATTTGCCTGCAGAGTGTCTCAAGAACCTCCCAGTGGATGGTGGGACTGTCCACTCCACTGCCAAGTGGGCCACCTCTATCTTCTCCACAGTTCCATTAATTACACCAGTGATGCTTTCATCTCTGTCAATTCTTGATAGGATTTCAGCAAGTGTAGGCCAGGTGATCCAAGTGCTCTCCTGAGGAAGTTTTGGATTATTTTCAGAAATATACCCTTTAGCTATGCTCCCAAGCCAGCTTATATAAACCCTAAAAGAGAATAGAAATATGAAACCAAAATCATAATGAAGAGTATAACAGAAGTCAAAAGCACTTAAAACTGTAAAAAGCCCTGGAGAATAAGAACATCTCTGCCTGACACTAGAAAGATAACAAGAGCCCTTCATTACAATCCTCCGTCACGACTACATGAAGAAAGCCGCCCATCTCTCCAGCTGCCACCATTTTCAGCAACTTAGAGGACAGATTGATAAGAAAGCAGGATTCCTTCATCAACCTTTATTAGCATCTCTGTTCCCTAAAGCGCCCATAGTGGCTGCAGCTGGCTTGGAGCACTGCCTTTGTAACTAAGGTGCCACCCCCAGCCTTTGAGCAGGACAAGACACTATTCAGCTCACTGTACTCTAACCCAGATGTGGAAAACCCTATGCTGTACTGTGCTGCCAGTGCCTAATAGTTAAAGAAGAAAACCCAAAAATCGCTACACAGATTAGAATGTGTCTGGCCACCAAGGGGAAATAAATACTACCTGACTGATGCAGACTAAAGCTGCAGTCTTCTACCCACTTAGATGGCAACAAGCTCTACTGAAGCCAGTGAGATTTGCTTTTGCATAGACATGAGTATATTGCATTTAGAGGCCTGGAGTTCTTGAAGCATTTATATTCACCAAGTATTTATATTCACCAGCTGCTTAGAGGATGTAGACTTCATTGTTCTGGAGTCTGAAGCCACAATCAAACTGTCCTCATCTTCCCTGATATCGGTTAGAAAAAAAACGGGTGGACTATCTATATGTTGCTATTATGTGCTGTCAAGTTGGCTTCAACTTATGGCGGCCCTAGTAATGAAGGACTTCCAAGAGCCCTGTTTATCAACTGTCCTACTCAGGTGTGGAAGACTCAGGGTTATGGCTTCCGTGATTGAATCAAGAGTGGCCTGTAGTGCAGTCAGTCTCTTTTCCTACCACTTTAGCAAGCATTATTGTCTTTTCCAATGAGGCATATCATCTCATGATATATCAGAAGTATGATAGCCCCAGTTTAGTAGTGGGCATGGTGTGGGCGTTCCTAGGTTGTCCCTCCCTCAGCTGATCCCAAGGAGATCTCTGCCCAATAGCCACCAGACCAATCATGAAGTGTGGGGCGGGGAAAAGGATTTGGCAATGGCGCTGTAATGTGGAGGGAAGAACTGTGTGAATGATGCTACTCATTCACAGATGTCAAAGGGCATGATAGCGTTCATAACTCGATACCATTGTGGGAATGGCTATATTGGGATTCCAGTGGAACAACATGGTATTAGGGTATGTGTGATAAGGTTCTGAGAAAAAGATAGGATGTTAATAGCAGCAGCAGCAACAACAATGTTCCTCCTTTTCACCTTTGTAATCTAGTCATTCTACCAAGAAAACAATTGTCATGGGAAGGAGGAGTAATGAGAAAGCAGGAAGATTATTTTTAAAAAGTAACTAGTTAATGTTACAAAACCAAAACGTAGTAGTAGATCTCCACAACAGTGTGCTCTTGTTAATAGCCCTGCTCAGATCTTGCAGACTCAAGTCAGCCTTCCTTGACTGAGACCCTTTTTGCACCTTACCTTTTCACGGTGCTGGGGTTCAGGGCTCGTGCAAGCAGCCTCCGGAGAGAGGCTCTTGCGTCCGGAGTCCTTCGGCTCTGCAGGAGCTGCCTGCTCGCGCAAGAGCCCCACTTCTTCCTTTCGCAGTGCAGCCTGGGACCTCCCAGGCTGCACTGAGACGGGAAGCGTGACCGGCCCGGCTCCCAAGGCTTTGCACGCCAGGTAAGCGCGCGCGGGGTCCCGGAGCGATGTGCGACAGTGCAGCATTTTCAGCTTCAAGCTGAAAATGAAAAAATGCGTGCACGGTCCGCATCAGGCCCTTGAGTGTCGCGCAAATGTGAGTGCGTCGTGTGGACCACTCCTCACATGTGCACAACGTTCAAGGGGCCCTTTCGCATTGGAAATGCTGTGCGAAAAGGGCCTAAGTCTATCCATCTGTGATGGAGTCTTCATCTCATCAAGCATTACTTTTCTAATGAGTCATGTTGTCTCGTGATATCTCCAAAGTATGACAGTCTCAGTTTAATTATCTAGGCTGGGCTCAGTTCAGTTATCTTGATTTGCTCTAGGACCCATTTGTTTGTCTTTTTTGGCAGGTGAGGGTATCCACGGAACTCTCCTTCAGCATCACATTTCAAATGAGTTGATTCTCTTCCTGTTAGCTTTCTTCGCTGTCCTGCTTTCATAAACATATGTAGAAATCATAAATGTTATGGCACAGCCAGTCCTGACTTTGGTAGACAAGTACATATTTTCACACTTCAGGATCTTATCTAGGTCTTGCATAGCTGCCCTTCCAAGTCCTGGGCCATTTCTGCCTTGGAGGCCCTTCCCTAAACTGCAAACCTCAGGATTCCATAGGATGTTGAAAGTGGAATAATAGCACTGTAACAGTCTAGTGTGGAAATGGCCCTAGCCTTTTTCTGATTTCCTGAATACCATCTCCATTTTGAATAGTGAGCAAACCAAGGTATAAAAACAATTGTGACTAGTTGTTAACGATTTGTTAAAATGTAATTAGTTGCCATTATAGTTTCCATTTTAGAAAGTAAGTCTGCTTTGTCATTGTTCACAAGAAACTACAACAGATGATTTAGGTTATTTAAAAAAAAACAAACCCAAAAAACCCACAACAGAACACTGTAAGCTGGTGGCCAGTAGTACAGAGTTTGAGAACATTAGTTTTTTGGAATGAAAACTCTCAGAATCCCCAGAACCTCCAGTGGCCACATGGGCTGGGGGATTCTGATAGCTATAGTCCAGAAAAGTAATTTTTTCCAAGCTCTGGTATAAAAAGCACCTAAGTAGCAATTCCATTCCTCCCCCAATTATAAAAGTATCTAAAGGGGTCACAAACATGCCACAATAGGAATGGAGTTATCCCTTGTCACATTACCATCATAGATACAATGTCTCTTAGTCAGGTACTGCAAAGGAGGAATTAGTTGCAAGTAACATAGTGCTTGTAACTAGTTATTTCCAGCTTCTGAGAGTGGTAGATGCTACTGTCTACTTGCTTATTGGCTAGCAGGCAATGGGAATGATGAAGAATCTGTTTGCTGCAAACCTGGTAGGAAGGTAGCTAGCATCACCAAAGCATGAGGCTTAATTCAATGTCTTGTTCAACAGCACCTTTCCAAAATCTGGAGCTGACCCTGGATATGAAGCAGGGGGCTGGAAAATCCCTCCCTCAGCCAGAATGGGGGAGCCATTTAGGAGCCAGGCCTATAAAAAACAGAGTTTGTTCAGTGGTTTAATCCCTTAATAATTTTTTCCAAAAGAGAAATAACTCCCTATTTTGTGTTTGTAGTTATGGGGAAAGAGAATCAGTAACCATTTTTCCCTGGATGCAGGACTCCCAACATTATTTTCATATAGCTATCAAAAATAATATCCATTATTGAAGTTGATTCCAAAGTTCTCCCAGTGACAATTCTATTTGTCAGTATCCTGGGCATCCCTCCAGGGCTAAAGATAGCATTGAAAATTACAGGCTCTTCCTACAGAGCATTCTTTTTTAGCAACTACAGCCAGGCCCTGCATTAACAAGTTCTAACTTTGCACAGATTGTTTCCCACACAAGGCTTTCTCCGAAAGGATCTGGGCTGAAATGAAATTGAAACCGCTGTTAAAACCTATAAAGTAACTCTTGTCCAGACCAATTTTTGTTTACCAAGTAAGACCAGATTGCTTTGGGTTAGAAGCTGACCATTTCCACCTGACCTACTCAAAACAAAGCCATAGGTTTGGCTATTGCATAGGTCATAATTGCATTCTTAACTTTTCTTAAAATTTCTGGGATTTAAAAATCTTCAGAATTCAGAGCTTTTGGGAAGACTACAATTTCCACACTCCCCCTGCAAAGATGGCAGCCAAGGGTGGAAATTGGAGCCCCTTTCCCCACAAAAACTAATATTCCTAGTTCTGAGCTACATAATGTCCATAGCAACCCAAAGAAGAGCTGAATGCATGTGTTCAGCTTGCATACATGAAAGCTAAACTAGGAGTGGGAAGATGCAGGCAAGGCCTACCCCAAGACATATGTGTTTGCTCTCCCCACCCTCCTACACTGAGCAGCAAGGTCAGAGAGCACCTTCAGCTCATCTGGAAGCAGGAACACACATAAAATCCTCCATGCAGCTGGGAGTTCTGATAAAGCAGGCTTCCCAATTGCTAGGTGAAACGTCAGTTTTAAAATGCACTTATGACAAATAGAGTGATGTGTGTCCCATAATGACTTTGCAATCAAATGAACACATGGTGCAGGGGAAGAGAGATGGCAGCATCTGTATTTGTTTTAGAAAAAAAAATTATACACTATTTGACATTATTTGAACTTGATCAAATACCAGGCAGTCATGTGCCTCACGCTCCAGATGAAATTTAAAAACAAAAACAGCATTGCCCATATAACTGGTGGGAACTGATGATGCAAGACTTTGGAACTTTGTCTCCATTCCATTTTTAAGGAAGAAGTTGGAACAAAACTTATTAAAATATTTACTTATTTAATTTGTATTACACTTTTTTCCCCTAAGATGGGACCCCAGGTGGCTCACAATTTGAATTACAATAATGGATAATGCAAGAGTTAAAAGAATTAAACAATCTTATTAAAATGTAATGGATTTTTTTTTAAAAGGCCACTAAAATGTAATAATAAAAATGATAAAAATAGTAATACAATACTCCTGAATTAAAAGATCTTCTGCAACAGACATTTGTAACTCAAAAGGCTAAACAGAAAGGTCTCCACCTGCCAGCAGAAAAAGAACAGAGATGGGGCCAATGTAGCTTCCTATGGAAGGGAATTCTCCAGTCTGGGATCAGCCACCAGAAAGGCTCTCTCCTGTGTCCTCCCCAAACAAGTCTGTGATGGCGATGGGACTGAGAGAAAGCCGGACCCCAAGGATCTTAGAAGTCAGTCATAGCAGGAGATGTGATCTTTTCGACAATTTATACTTGACCTGCAGTCTCATGCATGCTTTCCTGCAGTCTCATGTATCTGTCCCCATCAAGGAAAGTAACGCTTGCTTCTCTGACTAAGCATACCTTCCTAAGATTGCACTGTTAGGTTGACAGTACACAGGGTTTTATGACTACTGCTTAAAATCAGAAATAGAGGAAGTGCTTTTTTTTTTTTTAAGGTTCAGCTGTGACTGATGTATTATGAAGTGAGCAAAGCTGCAATTAGTGGAGGATCACAGCATGTTAGTCCCCAGAGGCACCTCCACTCCAGGCTAGTTATCTCAAAAGTTTCAGGGTTCAAAGGCTAGAAATTAATGTGAGCAAGATCAAACTGGATGGGAAGGAGAGGCTTGAAACAAATTATAGAAATATAGATTATTTGAATGTTTTTCCTTCTTTAGACAGACTTTCATGTAAAAAAAATCTGGGTGCTTATTTGTCTAAACCCTTCCTTTCTTGCTGAGATGCAGTTCCTTGTAGGAGAAAGATTCTAGGAAAAGAATGGCATAATGGAGCTGGTGGTGGTGGTGGTGGTGGTGGTGGTAATGATGATGATGATTAGAGAACTGTATCATCTGTTATCTCCTCTCAGGCATACCTGTTGTCTTTATATTGTTGTGAACTGTCTCTATTATTATGACAAATATTTTGGGCTAGCTTGGTTTTGAATGGGCTATTCAGATCCATTAACTTTACAAAAGACCTGTTCCCTTGTGGATATAAAAATGACTAGAAATGGTTTGCTGATATGGATCAACATTAACCTAAGGTGCCCAGAACTGAACAGAGTCAGATAAGGTCTGACCACACCAGAAAGACGTACAGTTCTATAGTTCTGTTAGAATTGCATTGGTCCATTTCTAGATACTGCTGTTTGAGAAGGACACTGGCAAGTTGGAACAGTAAGACCACTGAGATGCTAAAAGATCTAGAAACCAAGACCCATGAGGAACAATTGAGGCAACTGGGTTTGTTTAACGTGGAGAAGCGAAGACTGGGTGATAGTCACACTCGAGCACTGGTAGGCTGCCATGTGGAAGATGGAGTACGTTTGTTTGCTGCTAATATAGGACCAGAACTGATGGATTCAAATTACAAGAAAGAAGCTTCCACCTAAACAATGAGCCCATTCACACTACACAGTTATAGCATTAAACCCCACTTTAACTGCTGTGATTCTATCCTGCAGAATCCTCAGACTTGTCATTTGGTGAGATGCCAGAGGTCTCTGGCTGAGGATTCTAAATGCCCCTCTCTAAGCAACATACGCTAGGGTTTCATAGGATGCAGCCATGGCAGGAAAAAGTGGAATCATAGTGCTCTTCATTGTGTAGTATGTGTGGGCTCCAAGTAAGAGCTGTTCAGCAGTGGCATAGACTCCCTTGAAAGATGTTAGACTCTCCTTTGATTGATGGTTTTGAAACAGGAGTTTGATGTCCCCTGTCAATGATACTTTAGGGGTGGGTTATTTTGCTGACAGGCAGTAGGACTAGATGGCCTAGGGTCCCTTCCAGCTCTATGATTCTATGAATAGCTACATTTATAATTGCCAATATATCAGGTATGTATTTTCTCTTTTGTGTGTGTGTGTGTAGGATGCCTTGATGGCTATTTGATATAGTTCAAAACTCAAAGTGGCTTCCATCAGCTTCTATCAGTGGGCTCCCAGAATATGCAGAGAGAAGGAGACACAATCTGTCTTGTGAGTCATGTATCCGGAAACAATCCTTCCATGTTTAAAATAGTGGTTCCCAACCATGGATCCTTTATGGATTCTACACATTCCATCATTCTGACCCCTGATGGGGCTGAGCATAGCCGGTGAGGCATGTAGTCCAGCAACAAAAGAGGCACTACTTACAAGGTTGGGATCCATTTCCCCTAAGTGATCAAGCAAGATACTGAATAGTAAGTGTTCTTGTGGTAGGAGGCATCCATCTTAGATGTGGGTCTGATAAGGTGGTGAAAAGTTATCTTCTGTTTGTTCATACCTATGCGGGCATAATGAAGAACTCTGACATTTGTTTCATTTATATGTTAGTCATGGTATGGGCTATCATCTTCCAAATCTCTTGCCACCTCCAGTACATAGGTTTGTTACTGTTATTTTTTTAAAAAAGAACAACCCTTTGCCCAACTACAAAACCATTTCTTGCACAGTAATATTCCATGCTCTAACATGGACCTTGCCACACAGATTTTTCCAGTTGCCCTTGATAATCAATAAGGATTAAATAGTTAAGATAAGGGGGGAAATGTGTCTTGAAAGAACTCTCTGCTGGCTACCACAGTCAGCCCTCCACATTTGCTGGGGTTAGGAGTGCAGGACCCCTGCAAAAATGGAAAAATTACAAATATCAAAATATGCATGTGCGTCTCTGGGAATGGGGCCAAGGTATAGTGGACAGAGCAGGCACCCAACGTCCAAACCAGGTCAGGGGAGGGAAGTGGGGCTGGGTTGGCATGGTAGCCCTATATTTTTCTCTTGCCCATCTCCTTCCTTCAGCGGGTATGGGAGTACTGGGAGGGGGTTTGTGGTGCTAAAAATTTGGGGTCCGAACCATCCTTAGCTGGTCAGGCAGTAGCTGGTGGTGATGGTGTGTTACTGTAGTTCTAGTCCAGACTTGTGGTATATATTAGATATCATTTGATATCAAGAATTTGGCCTTCACTACCCATTCCTCACCATGTGCTTGCGAGGCCCCCGGACAAGCACGCACACGGGCACGGCCGAAAATAGCCGAACTATTCAAAACAAATCCAGGCAGGCCAGTAATTGCCGGACTGCAGCTTCAGGAGACCTCCAGGCAAGTACCCTCTTGAGATCACATTATGTATGCACACCGTTTACAAAAGATCCCCTGCCCCGAGCAGGCAGCTTGACGAGCCGAATATCCAACACTCAAGCACTCCGTGTTTGCATACTGTCTACGCTATTGACAACGCTGTCATAATTCAATCATCTAAAGTACTGACCTTTCGGAGGCTTTGTCTCCAGCCCGAAACCCATTGTTTTCCCCAGGAACAGACTAGCCTACGGGCACATTTTCCCCTATAAGACCCCCTGATTTTGAGCGTCTCTTCGGATCGCTCTGACTTCCATCCCACCTTGCTGTCGCTCTCTTTGATGAGCCTTCCCCTCAGCTCCCACGTGCTGAGAATCTCCGATACAACGGACTTTTCTTCTGATAAACCAGGCTTCAGGATCAGGTGTAGTATTTCCCCTTAAAAATCCCTATCAAAACCCTCTATCCAACTCCTACCTTTCTTTCACTAGGTCTGTGTGAGTGTCTCCATACATACATTCTGACTATGTCTCAAAATAAAGGAAAACTATTATTTACTTCTGTTTGATTATTGACTTGGCCTGACCCCGTAGACATTGGGTTCAATATCTCGCTAGGTTGCCCTGCCTCTTGCATTGCTTAGCTTGTGCTCTTGCTAATTCCCATTCCCCAGTATTTTGAGCACATTGACGTGTCCTTCACGGGACCCCAGAAATCAGGGTAACAGGTGGCAGAGGAGGAGGAGAAAGAGGGGGGACCAGGGGTGGGTTTTTAAAGGGTGGCATGTCCTGATCGGGGCTGCCAAGAGAGAAGATTCCCCCAGAAGAGAAGTGTGTGAGGGGAGGGGGCAGGGGTTGGAGAAACTTGCAAATATTCAGATCCATGAAAGTTAAACCTGTAAATGTGGAGGGCCAACTGTACTTTCATCAGCTTGCAGCCCCACATGAGACTGAACTTTTATGGATAATATGAGGATGTTTGGCGAGGGCTCTGGCTGGTAAGAAATGCCACACACCCTTCTCCTGTCCAGATTTGGTAGAGAGTCTTGACTAAACCTCTATCATCCCACTTTTTTTAGCTGCTTTTAAAATGCCCCAGTTCCTTTCTCCTTCTCCCACTTTCTCCCATTGTTCTCAGCTTACTTCATTTACAAAATGAGTTCAGAGTGCACTCAGTTAATTCAATAGAGGGTAGAGGAGAAGATGAGGTGGGATCTTCTCCTTCCCAGTAAGCTCAGGCAATAGTAAACTACCACAGCCCCTCCTAGTCTGTGCGTTCTTCCTCATTAATAATTTTTTTCCATCTTGATCATGCTCTGATGTTGCTCGGTTACACGTGTCCCCATTTTCATCTTGTGAAATGTTGGATCAGATGACTCTGTTTTGAGTGAAGCTGGTCAGCCCTCTTTAACAGGCATGTTTTTTTGAAAGCAAAATGTACTTCTCCAGCTTTTAAGAAATATGTTTCTTTTCCTCACATTTGCATCACTGAGCAAACTGATTCCCCCAAGTGTTTTTTAGTCAGATTTTAAAATTTCCTCTGGATCTGAATCAGGTCTACTTTCATTTTAAATTCTCTGCCTTGGAAGATACAGTTAAATGGATATTTTGGTTCTATAATACAATACTTTCAAAACATATTTTAAGAGTGTTTGAAAATTCTCAACATGAAAATAGAAAATTAATACCCTTGGATAAGTGGAGACCCTGAGTGTCCATGTCCTACTGTTACTGAAGCTATAATTAGAACTTTGTGATTATATATATCACGTGTAGCCAGAAGTATTATATTCCGGTGTTAATTCTCATAGCGCATGCCTGTTGTGGGATAAGATTACAAGACGGATCAAAAGACTTTTCCAATTTAGTTACTGGAGCCTCTCTAGGCTCCTGCCAGGAAGCACAAAATGAGCCAAAGTAAGTTTTCAAGACTGGTGATGAAAAGCATCCAGATTTTCTGAATTTATCATAAGAAGGTATTAACATAGTTCTACAAATATAAATTTCTATATTTGTAATAAACAGGGCCAACTTCAGACATTTTGCTCCCTGTGATGAAGAACAAGATAGTGCCTTCTTGTTTTCCATGTAGCAATAGTGACAAGTTTATCCTTTGACTCTGGTGACTGGACAACATTTTCTACTGGACCTAAAAGTAGCAGAATAACTTGGGAGGCAAAGGACTGGTCACTTGTTACACCCAGCGGTGTTCACAGTACAGCAGGCCCTACACGTTCACAAGGGTTAGGGACACAGAACCCTCGTGAACGTCAAAAAATGACAAATAACTCTGGCGCAGGGGATTG
Source organism: Cyclura pinguis (assembly GCA_030412105.1). NCBI lineage: Eukaryota > Metazoa > Chordata > Lepidosauria > Squamata > Iguanidae > Cyclura > Cyclura pinguis. The sequence continues at coordinate 226,959,597 of CM059599.1, read as the reverse complement.
CACTGGGAATGGGTGATCACCCTCCCTGCAGCCTCCTGCCGGTCGCCCAGGGCTCATCCATGCGGCACCAGGTGGGAGAGTGCAGGGAGTGAAGATCTTTCCCCCTCCCTGCCCCTGGGAAAAATCCAGGGCATGGGAGAGGGAGAATGAGGGGGAAGTGGGCATCTCATGAATAATCAAATTCACAAAAGTGGAACCCGCAAATGTGGGGGGAAGAGTGTATTCATTTATCAGCATCTGTTGCCTGAGGTGAGCAATCACTGTACCTTAGAGGAGGGTCAGTCTTGAAAATAAATGTAATATTTTTCAAGATGACTATGTTCTTCCCTCCAAAGAACTGCTGAATGAGTACCCCACTCCAAGATTTCCAACATGTTTTGGGGTAGAACATTAGAGAGGGTGACACAAAATAATTTAACTTGTACTGCTGCAGAATATCTGCTATACACAGTGAAAATAATATCAAATGTGCATGAAACCAGAAACAGCATAATGCTTTCATCTTGTCTTTCAAAGTCTACTTTGAAAGATTTGTTTCCAAGAACTGTTTATGAAATGGCAAAGCCTTCTGCAGCTCACAGGTCCTGAAATCTTTTAATCATTTTGTTAGTGTTATACTATATATCTTCTCTTTATTAATGCACTGACAAGACCACAGCAGCAATCTATAATGATTCCCTGTCATTTCATGCGGTGCTTTAGAATCCGTTATCACAATTATTTTCCTTAACAGCTATCTGAATCACAAATGTGTCCTAGCTGTGTTGCAGATGGGCAGCTGAAATTATCTGGGGGTGCTATTAATACATCCCCAAAAGGGGGCAAAAAAGACATAGATTTGTATAGAATTGGCCCAAGCTAATTTATTTGTGTAGAAGTGCCATATAGCTTACCATTGTGAGGAACACTGTGGCACATATACCTGCTCATTAAATATTGGCATTAAATATTAAATGTTGAGGGGTAACTTCACAATCTTTCCTTGCACCCTTCTTGTTAGGGTTTTTTATCCTGAAACCAGATTTGAACCCTCTAAACAGAGGATGCCTTCAAATAGATTCCTGCCCTCTGTCAGACATTCAAATAGAGGTTCATCATGTATAATTACATGGGCACAAGCTGAAAGGTGTCTTGTTTCCAGAGGTCATACCCAATGATTCTTAGGCTAATCTTGGATTCTAACCCATTTCTCTATAGATCATGTCCAACAGTATTTGCTCAGACACAGTGGCAGAGCTTGGAGTGTGTGGAGGGGGGCGGGAGGGGGTGGGATTATAGTGCAAGGGGTGTGGCCACTGTGAGCGGGGGCATGGCTAGTGTGTGGGGGCATGGCCAGGTCATGCAGGGATGTGGCTATGGGCCAGGACACCCCAGAAACATTACTGCCCGGGGTGAACCACCCCCACGCCCCTACGCGACTGCTCAGACATACTGCTTTCCTCCTTATTCATACATTTCCATGGCATATGTTGTAATATTGGGAGTGGCAGGGATGGATTCTCTTATGTATAAGAACAATTCACATGGCTTTAGTCTCACACAGATGCTGAGGCAAGAGACATGTGTCTACACCTCATGATTTTCATGACGTGTGAGAGAAATAAAATATATTTTAGTTTCTGCAGTATTATTAATATGTATTACTAACATATATGTATTAGCTTATAAGTATAACACATTTTAGACGTATTTACACATATCTTTTAGTATATTTTGTATTTGAGCTCCAGTAATAAAATAAGTGTAATAAGGAAGATTTTTAGAGATGGTAGGGCCTCCCAAAGACCTTGAAGGGTAACTCGTATATTTCAGATAACACAGTAGACAAGACAAAGTCGCCATCTGTAAAGGAGTAAACTGATTGATAGGGACATACCAGAACACAAAGGGGTATTTTGAAACTGCTGATAAGACACCTGGGATGTAACATGAGAAACAAGGGTACACGAGAGAGATGCGTGCTCAACATGGGGATGGGAAATGTAACTTCTTAGGCGATCCTGATAGGCCATACCTTTGGGGTCCTATCCAATGGAATCCCAGGGGAGGGAAAACCTGCAATGGGGCAGGGGGATAAAATATGAGGTATTCCATAGTGGGGGTGTCCTTCTCTCTCTGGGAAGCACCCGGCTCTGCAGAAACATATTTTAAATAAACATTTAATGCTTCAGCCGATCCTGTACTAAATTGTTTTATGAGTCTTTTCAGCTATTTCTTACACGTGTGAAACAGTGGCTTTGATTCCAAATTCTCCATATCCAAAAGAAAGAAGGGGAGAATTGTGGGAACCAGCTTACTCATGGACATTGTGGAAGCCAAAGCTGCAACTGAGGGCCAACTTAGATGTAATGCAAACGGGGCCCTGGGGATAATAATAGCTTATGGGGGTTTTCTGTATTAGTAGCACTATCTTTCCATGATGGTGGGATTGTGTGCTCCTGTAAGGCTAGAGGATATGCTGATGGTAGCAGTGCTGCTAGTAGGGTCTTCCATGTCAGACAGGCTTTTGCTGAAGAGTCAGACAAACTGTGCCAAATACCTGGCACAGCAGGAGTGGGGGTGGGGGTGATACTGATGGAAGATCTCTCAGGGACAACAGCAGTGTCACTCCCCCCACACTACTGCTGCTGCCCAGTAATTGATTGGAAGCAGAAGATGGAGAAGCTCCATTCTCTCTGCAAAAACGAGACCAGGAGCAGATTTTGGCACAGACCATGAAAAGCTAATATCAAAAATCAGAGTAAAGCTAAAGAACACTAAAGCAACCATAGTGCCAAAATGCAACTTGAAGATAAGCCATGTAAAGTTTAAAGATAATGCAAAAAACAGATTGACTGGGAGCCAGAAAAACTCTGGACTGAAAACAGGGACACTATCAGGGAGGAATACAAAAAAACACTACAGTGGATACATCATATAAGTGATCTCCAGATCTGTGAATTCAAGTGATTGTGGAGCATCATGCCCTATACCTAAAATGTTGGTGATATACTGAAGCATCTGTGTGCACATCACTGCCATTTAATAATAAGGGATGTGAACACTTTTTATTTTTCCCAATTGTGGAGGGGGGGGTGACTTTGAATGGAACCCCTGATGACATAGAGGGCCCACTGCAGAAATACAGGAGAACATTTTACATAACCAAGCAAAAATGAAAAGATTATAGAAACAATACACTGTAGAGCTATATAAAAGAGGTGAAAGGATTTGCTCAAAGAGGATTTGTTCAAAGAGGAATCATTTGAAAATGAACCTACAATTTTAGAAAATGAAGTGAGAGCAGCACTTAGAGCACTTGGGTGAAGTAAAGCACTAGGAATAAACGGCATACCAATAGAGCTACTTCAGGCTACAGAGACAGAATCTACTTTAATTCTGACTAAAATCTGTCAAGAAATATAGAAAACAAAACAATGGTTCACAGTTTGGAAGTACTCAATATACATTTCCAATCCTCAAGAAAGAAGACACCAGGAATTGCAGTAAATATAGGACCATTTCATTAATTTTCCACTCAAGTAAAGTGATGCTCAAAATACTGTAACAAAGACTTTTACCATATATGGAGTGAGAAATGCCAGATGTCCAAGCTATGTTCAGGAAAGGTAGAGGCATGAGGGATCATATTGCAAACATATGTTGGATAATGGAGTGCACTAAAGAATTCAAACAAAAATCAGCCTCTGCTTCATAGATTATAGCAAAGCTTTTGATTGTGTACACCATGGTAAACTATGGACTGCTTTTAAAGAAATGGGTGTGCCACAACATTTGATTGTCCTGATACATACCTTGTATACAGGACAGAAGGCTATGGTTTGAACAGAATACAGAGAAATGGAATGCTTTCCAATTAGCAAAGGGATAGGCATGGCTGCATTTTATCACCCTATCTGTTTAACTTGTATGTTGAACATATCATGTGTAAAGCAGGATTAGACTCAGAGGAAGGAAGCATGAAAACTGGAGGAAGGAACATCAGCAATTTAAGATATACAATTGACACCATATTTCTAGCAGAAAACAGCAAAGACCTGGAACAATTACTGAAGAAGATCAAGGCAGAAAGTGCAAAGGCAGGTTTACAGCTGAACATTAAGAAAACAAAAAATAATGACCACAGATGATTTATATAACTTTAAAGTAGATGATGAAGGCATTGAAATAAAGATTTTCCGTACCTTGGCTCAGTCGTTAATAAGAATGGAGACTGCAGTCAAGAAATCAGAACAAAACTAGGATTTGGAAGGGCAGCTATGGAGGAACTAGACCAGATTCTGAAGTCAAAAGATACATCATTGAATACTAAAGTTAGGACTGTTCATGCCATCATATTTCCAATTTCTATGTATGGTTGTGAAAGCTGGACAGTAAAGAAAACTGATAGGAACAAAATCAACTCATTTGAAATGTGGTGCTGGAGAGGAGTTCTGCAGATATCATGGACTGCAAAAAGAAATAAATGGATCCTAGAGCAAATCAAACCTGAACTCTACCTAGAAGCCAAGATGACTAAACTGAGACTGTTGTACTTTGGCCACATCATAAGAAGAGAACACTCACTAGAAAAGATAATCATGCTTGCTAAGGTAGAAAGCAGTAGGGAAGCGGAGGACTATATTACAGATAGACTAAATCAAGCAAGCCACAGACCTGAATTTGTAAGACCTGAGCAGGGCTGTCAATGATACGGTGACCTGGAGGTCTCTCATTTATCAGGCCACCATAAGTTGAAGGCGACTTGACGGCAATTAACAACAATGTAGGGAGGAAAGGACTGAGTACCTTATCCACGTCCAGCTATCCTCAAGGAAATCAGGTGAGAGGGCACACTTGGTGTGAATGCTTCTGCCATTATTGTTGCTGTTTTTCTAGATGCAACAGTGTATTTAGTGACCTGTCTAGTTTGGCTACGAAATACCACCTGCCATCTTTTAGCTGCTGTTCCACCTGGCTGCAGAGGAGGAAGGGAATGGACAATGGAGCCTCTCCCTTTGGGTCTGCTGACAGATCACTTCCTTGAACTCATTCCATCCTAGTTGGACTCACCAAACCAGGTAGAAATGGTACAAAGGCATCCACTTGTTCCTTCATATCCTCAGGATCTGCTACTTTTTGCAACTGCATAGTTAAGGAAGAAATCATCTCACCAATTATAATAGTGCAGATATCCAGTAATATCCTCAAATCAAATGGCAATTAGCCCATGGTTCAGACCATTAGGTGGTCTGATATTTCAAGAAGCTTTATATAATGTCAGAATGTGTGTGTGTGTGTGTGTGTGAAATCTGAATGTGTTTTGAAAGTCCTGCTTACAAACAAGAGACCCAGTTCTGTCAAAAATGAGAAGAAAGAATTATTTGTTTTCTTTACAAGTAGAGAGAAATAGCTGACACTACTACAAAGGTGCTAAACTGTTAATAGATGTATGCCTAAAAATCAAGGGAGGACATTTGAATTAACTTTATCACAAAACTATGCAATGCAGTCTTGAGTTATTAAACTGGGATTGGAGAATGCTAATACATTATTACACCAGTTCTTTACCACTGGTTCTTGGCTGAATTCAAAGAGCTGGATTTAGCCTTTGAACCTTTAAATAGTTTGCAGCCAAATTCTCTATGTCCATTTCTTTCCAAATATTCCTGCCCAGGTCCTGAAATCACTGTTGAAGACCATTCTTTGAATGCCCTTCACGTCCTCCTGCCAAGCAAGATCCAGTAGGTGGCTACCAAAAGAGAGGGCTTTCTCAATGACATTATCCCTGAGAGGCTTGCCTGGTGCCTACTCTGCAGTCTTTTTGCTGGTTTTCCCAGGTTTTGTAGAGGCATGCTAGGGCTTTTGTACTCTCTGTGGTTTGGGCATTACAAAGTTTTAGGCTACTGTACCTGACAGTATTTGTTAAATTTCTACTATGTGTTTTAGATCAGTGTAAAAAAAATTATGTACACTGCACAGAGACTCTTGGTTATGAAGCAGCATAGAAATATAGTAAATAAGATAAAATAAATCTTTATGTTTTTATTAGGATGTTCATTACAACATACTTATTAAACTGGGGCTTTTCTGCCTAGTGGTAAGGATGTATATAATACATCAGTTTTCTGCAACAGTAGCTAGAAATTTTCTGCCCTTGTAATCTGCTGCCAGTGGTGGAGCCACTGGCGGTAGATAATGGTTTCAGTATTTGCCTCAGTGAACACATTTCACAAGCACTTTGAACTATCCTACCATATAGACATCCATTCATTCTTGGGAAATGTTGTATCTCTTTTGACCACACATTGAATTTACTGGCAAAACGCTCTTTTTATCAGATATCAAAAGGCATCTGTTGTCTGCCAGATTTAGTATACTGTATCTGCTTTTCTCTTTCTTTTTGAAAAGTACTCATGAAAAACAGAACTAGTTAACTAGCTAGCTTGCTTGCTTGCTTGCTTGCTTGCCTTCCTTCCTTCCTTCCTTCCTTCCTCTCAGACACAACTCTCCCTCACCCCATTTTGAACTGCCAATCAGCCTCCCCAAAAATTCTGCTTTCCAGTGGAGGACTTGTGCTATATGACAAGCTTGAGCCTCAGGTTAATTTAGCACTAAGCTTTCAGACTCTGAAGAAAAGAAAAAAGAAAGGAAAGGGAAAGGGAAAGGGAAGGAGAAAAAAACCTGAATATTCTGCAGTGAAAATGGCAATTAGGTCTCATCACTCTTTCTCCTGAGTGCAATAGAGCAATATATGATGCATATATATTAGCACCACACCACACTATGCATTTAAGAGATAGATTGAATGAGGTCTTAATGATAGTCTCCCATTAAGTTTGCCAAGGGGCCAGAATGTTATTGGTCTTACCGTGTAAAACTGTGTTCTCCCACATTAAAAAAAAAATCACACACACACACACAAGGGGGGAGTGAAATACATGCGTGTGCACACACAAATGCACATGCACACAGAACATATATATGTTTCCAGAGCAAATAAGAAAATAGCAATAACAATGAAAATTAACAAACATCATAAAAGCCTAAAGCAAAGCCAACTTATATATAAAAGCAATAAAAATAGCAGAGATTAAAAATTGGGCAATATACAAAGGGGCTTTGCCAGGTACTGAAAAGACAGCAAAGTAGGTGCCAAGTAGGATTCCTTGGGAAGCAAGCTCCAAAGTCAATCTGCCACAGCAAAGTTTTCTCCTAGATCACTACCTCCCCCATTTCAGATGGCACAGGCACTTAGAGAATGGATGTGCAAGAACAGTTGAAGGTGAGAGTGGCATTCTTTCAGATTGCCAGGTCCCAAAGTAGATAGTTCTGTAACCATGCCCAGAGTTTTGAGATGAAACTGAAACACATTTCTCTACTGAGGACCAAAGATGCATTTCCAAAGAATTGCACTGAGCAATGCAAAAATTATTTCAACAAATGATTTTTTTTTCCTCATCCCCCTTGCTGGTTTTGGTATTATGGTGTAACAAATACACTCAAGTTGATTTTTTTCCACTTTGGAAAGGGTAGAGAATTACAGAGTATATGAATAGCTGGAAAAGATAGCTGAAGGGGAAAAACTCTCTTGGAAATACACAGTCCCATACTCCAAGTCTGAAACATACATACTTCATAAGTTATTATGAAACACATTTATAAATATAATGTTACCAATGCAGCCTTTTCAAACACATGCATTAACACCACAATGTGATCATTAATTAATGGGTGGTGGTGGTGGTGGTTGGGTGCGTAGTTGTTTGCTGTCAAGTCATTTCTGACTTACAGTGACTCTAAGGGAAACCTATCATGGAGTTTTCTTGGTAAATTTGTCCAGAGGAAGCCTTTACATTCCTTTAAGGCTGAGAGAGTATGACTTGCTCAAGGTTACCCAGCAGATTTCTGTGGTACTCAGTGATCATCATTCTTAGCAGTCATGGATAAGTTTTCAAATAGCCTAAGGAGAAGTTTACTAACTGTTGAGAAAATCTGGATGTTCTGTAGGACCAACAGTTTGCCAGGACATGTCAGCTCTGCAGTCTGGTGGGGCGGAGACTGGAATGTAATGAAAAGCCTGGATAACTCCTATACAGGAGATAAATAGAAGCCATAGTGGTATAATATCTTAAATGGGATTTCTTGCTTGATGCACTAGCTGAGTGATGTGATCTCTCAATTCTTATCACTCTTGCTTAGCAGGGTGCTTGTGAAGCTGTACAGAATGCTAAGTTAGAGCAGGCCCTTTTGCCCTGAGTTAGTAAACATAAATATGAGTCTTGACCACAGGTCAGAAAAAGTTATCTTTTGACTCCTGCTCTCAGAATTGACCATACAACAAAGCCACTGGCGATGCTGCCTGAGGGATTCTGGGAGTTGCAATACAAAAAAGTAACTTTCCCAAGCTCCCATGTTTCTGATTCCTTTATCTCTTTGCCCACCAAAAATAACACATTAGGGAGAAAAAGATGCTTGTGTTCACCTGCAAAAGAACAACCCCATCCTGCTGTATAGACAAGTGTGGAATGGTCACAGTGATCAGACTGTTCTAGCAGACTGTCAACTCAGCCCAGTTGTACAAAGATGCAAAGTCAAATGAAAGTGTCAGTAACTTGCCTGCCTAGAGGGACAAGTCACCAGTCTGAGGAAGACAGCCTGGAGAAAACCAGCAATGGTTCATCCAGCAGCCCAAAGGGAGCAGCCTCTGGGAAACAGTCTGCTGATTGATAGCTGCTTGGTTGCTTGGAAAATGTCTATCAAAAGGCATCATCTACAGCCTGGTCCTTTGGATGAGCTTCCTGTGAGGCCATTTAAGACCAAACATTTCCTCTGTCCTGCAAGACACTGTGTGTTAGAGGAAGAACTGGAAGTTCCATATGCTTTAAAATAATGTTTCAGAACATCTGGCATTCCAGGTGTTGTCAGATGGCAACAACTCCCATCATCCCTAGATAGCATAGCCCGTGGTGATGTATTAGGGGATCCAAGCTTCAACAACACCTAAAGGGTCAGACACATCTCACCTCCTATTTACAGCTATCCTATTAAAGGATAAGAGCCTACAGGAGGTGGACCAAATATCTGCAGAATTCTAAGGTATGCTTGTTGGTTGGGGGAGCTGAGTACATGTGAATATATTTAGATGACAGCCAAAAGTACTCTTGTAATTACTCCGCCAGGGCTCCACACAGGATAGCAATTTATTTTAACCAATGCAATCAGCTTGAAATTTCAGACTTGTAGGACATGTGTGCAAGGCTGGCTTTGCCAAGCACTGTGCGGCTGCCAAGTTTGTGAAATGCTCCTTAGGGAACCGCATACACCAGTCAGCCTAAGATTTTTTAAGAGCAAGGTTAGCTCTGGGATTTTATCGTTGGCTGCCTGCCTGACTTGAAGCATTTTTTTTAAAATGCAGACTGAAGAATTTTCTTTAAAAAAAAAAAAGGTGAGAAGCTCTGGAACAGAAAGAGTGCCTTCTTTGGCATGGTCAGAGGGATAGACTTAAAGAACTAGAGCTGCATTGGGGTCCACCACCAGATGCTGACACTTTTGTTGTATGGATGCTTGCATCCCTTTCTTGCTGTAGCACAACCATGTTCCACAAGCATGCTTCTGTATGTCTTCAATGAGCAGTGCTCCCCCCGTCCCTTTGCTGCACAGACCTTATGGTGTACTTGTAATGGGAAGGGCTAGAGAGTTGCCTGGTAAATCATACATTCTGCTCCATTTCCCAAATATTTTATATATCCCAAGGAACATTCATCTGACTAAAATGCACTATGAATTATACTTAACCTTACTTTCTCAGGTATATTCTCTGCAACTATGACTTTGACAGAATACTTGAAACAGCCTTCCCCATCCTGGTACCATCCAGGTGTTTTTTTGACATCAGCTCCCACAGTCCTTCCCCACTGACCATTAAGTTGCAGTCCAAAATAGCTGGAGTTGCAGCATGTCGGGGAAGGCTGAATTACAATCATTAGTAAAAAATATTCCCTAAAATAAGTTTACATATACCACTGGGCTGTGTACTTTGTCGATAACAACTAAATAATAAATAAATAGTCTATACTTTAATGCTGACAAGTCAAAGTGCCAACTTTGCATGAATTAGAAATCCCTTTATCTACCCTTGGTGCTTTTTCCATCCATCCATCCATCCATCCATCCATCCATCCATCCATCCATCCATCTATTTATTTAATATCTTGTTTTCCTCCCACATGGGACTTGTTTCCCCCACTGGAAAATTCTAGCATTCTCTCTCCCCCACTCTTGTTCCAGGACAAATGGGTCTTAGCTAGCATAGGGTTAATTTTCCTTTGCATGTAAAAGCTCTCTGGCCTCTCATCTGAGGTTGCAACTGTTGTTCTGTGCTATTTAAAATGATTGGCTATGGTATCCAGACCATGTGACCCAGGATACACCCTGGAGTCAGTCATTGGACTTCCATAGAAGACCATGCCTCTTTTCCCCTTAGCAATCTTGCTTCTAGTACTTTCTCTCGGCTGTGCTAGCCTCTCCATCAAGAAGTTGGTGAGTTAAGAATGAAGCTACTATCCTTTTGTTAGTTAGTTAGGATCTAGTTTCTCCAATGCATATGTAATTGTAAAGTTTATTAGTAAATCTTTTAAGTTTGGAATCTGAAACTGCCTGCCTTGTTTTGCTTTCAAGTCAGCTTCCAGTTCAGGGAATCCACACAGAGATTGGGACATGCTTTTTCTGCAACTCTGCTGAAAGAAGACTAATTCCTAACAGCTTTAGTGTTCCTAGAATTTCCCCAAAGGGCTAACACTTTGGGAAGCTCTAACTCCCAACACCCCATTCTTCTCTCCTCCACTTTTTATCTTTGTTTTTAGTCTTTCACCCTAGAGCTTTTTTAGCCTTTTCCTCCTCCCCACCCCACCCACCTATAGGCAGCAGGAATTTCCCATTCTTTCTCTGAATTATTTGAAGAATAGAGATGCCCTACAGAGAAGAGAGGTATGTGGAACTAATAGAAGCCCTGGGGAAAAATGAATATGAATACCAAGGCCTGTCCCTATCTTTATTTCTAGGATAGGTTATGGAACCAAATAATCTCAAGAGGTACACCCACAGGATCCTCTTAGCATCCATGTCAAATTTTAGCTGTCTGTGTTCACATTTTTGGACTTATGGTAGAGAAACATACAGTAATGGATAGATGGCCACACATTCTCTTTTTTATTATGTTATTTAAAAAAAAGAATTAGAAGCAACATGTTCTAAACATGGGCTGTCTCTGATACACACACTGATACACATACACATACACACACACACATTTTATAACATCTCACAATGTAAGGACCTGATATGGATTGTGTGGTCTATAGAATAATATTCTTTGTTGCATTCTGTTAAATGAGGACACATGGCATTGTGTTTCATATTACCAAACACCTATCTCCTGTAGAAATTCAAAGAATATGAAGGGGATTATTCTCCAGCACTTGTTTAAATTTTAATTGCCTTTTCTAGTAACAAACAAGCTTTGAGCACAGGCTTGCAGATGTTGAAAACTAGGTCATCCTGTTTATGCACCAATTGTGTATTCCATATTGTACAAATGATGCTTCCAAATGCTTCCACGTAAATTAGGAAGACTTTTTAAAAAAAAGGCTTGAGAGATCCACAGATGTTTATAGACCTTCATTGCAGACCAGCCAGAGAGCCAGTGCTGATTGTGCACGAGTTGTGTAGGCAGTTTTTTCAGATTTCTTTTGTTATATATGTACATTCGAATTTACTAGCTAGTGGTGATAGTTGCTCTGTGTGTGTGACAAATCTCTCAGTTAACATAATCAAAAAAGATCTGCTCTCTGTAGAACATGATCCTACATATGATTTCCTGGGCTCTTGCACACCCACACTTAACACAGAGAGAGAGAGGGAGGGAGAGAGAGAGAGAGATTGCTCAGCTAGCTAGATAGCTAATTCTTCCGGTATCACTTGGGAAGCAAAGTTAAGGAAAAACGAAAAGGGGGCAAACCAATGGCCAAAAAGGGAGCAGGAGGAGAAAGGCTACTTTGGATAGACAAAGAGATTGAGGACTCAGGAAATGATAGTTGCTCAGTCGTGTAGGGACAGGGGGCGATGGGGGCAGTTCACTCCCAGCGGCAATTTTTTGGGGGATGTCCCGACCTGTAGCCATGCCCCCTCATGCCACGGCCACGCCCCCACGCACTGCGGCCACGTCCCCACACACTGCGGTCATGCACCACAGCCACACCCCCATGCTGTAGCCCCACCCCCTCCCGTCTCCCCTCCACATACTCCAAGCTCCACCAGCACAGTTGCTGCCTCATTGTCTTTCCTCATAGGACTGCTCTGTTAATTATGAGGCTAGGAGAGGAAAAGACGAAAGCAAAAAAACATGGATGGAGATACTGTGGGCCATGGGCTGCTTGTGGCCCCACCCCACCCCTTTTGTCCCAGTTCCCCTCCCTGCCCTGTTTAAACATTACAAGGCATTTAGTATCCATTAAATGCCCATACACATCAATTGGAATGGTGTAGGTTTCAAGATATCCCTCAGAGTCTCCCAATTTTCCCAAAATTGATTGAAACACAGAAGTGTGAACCAGAGGTAGACTTCTGGTGACTTCCAGGACTAAAAATGTGCAACCGTGGCATGCTGTGAGAGCAAAAAATTGCCCTCTGTTCCCAGCACATTTGTCCACCTCCAGTATATAGCACCTAATTCACTGCACTAGCTTTCAATCTGTTTCAGGATCCAAGTCAACATACTGGTCTTGGCCTTGAAACTAAAGCTCTACATTGGTTTGGATAAAAGCGTTGAAAGGATACCTTTTGTCCGCCTGTGCCTGCCTGCACACTGAGAACATAATCCAAGGCCCTTCGGTGGTTTTCCCTGTCTCATCTAAGGGACAATTAGTAGGCCTTTTAAGTGATAAGGCAAGAGGTCCTTTTCAGTCGTAGCAGCCTGGCTTGGGAATGCTCTCCCCAGAGACACTTGCCCGGCAACCACAGTAGTCTGCTTCCAGCACCAGATGGAGACAGTCTGATTTCCCTGGGTTTTCAAGCTACTGCTGACCTGATTTACTTGGATTGTTGCAACATTCTTTTCATACACCTTTGATAAGTCTTTCTGTTTTAGCTTATTTTTATGCCCTACTTCAACATTTTAGTGTAAACTGCCCTTGTAGTGGGATTGAAGAACTGAAGATTACATTGATCTTAACGATAATCAAATCCTCTCTCATCTGATTCAGCAGCATTAGAAACTGTCCTTTTGTGACTAAGGAAATGAAAGAATGCTTATCCCTGTTCAGCAAAGAAACTTAGGGCCTTTCCGCACTACACTGTCATAGTGCTATTATTCCGCTTTCAACATCCTGTGGAATTCTGGAGTTTGTAGTTTACTGAGGCCAAAGAGCTCTCTGGCTGAGAATTATAAATGGCCCTCCCTAACCTGCAAATCCCAGGATTCCATAGGGTGTTGAAAGTGGAATGATAGCACTATAACGGTGTAGTGCAGAAAGGCCCTTACTGAAACCAGGATCCTCTTGGTGATTTACATTATACCAACATGAGCAGTTTTTATGATGTTACACAGGGTGGTATGCAGTACCTCCTTGTGCAATCTTTCTTTGCAGTCAGATGGAATTTTTCACAGCCAGATGGAGTTTGAGCACAGCTGTGACCTCCCCCACCATAGCCACTGATAGTCCGGGAGAGGGTGCGTGCCGGGAAAGCCTTCTCCATGCCCATTGCCCTCCAGGCCTTCCATAAGTACTCTGGGTGGAACTTCACACTCTGCCAATATCAGTAGAATCTTGGCCTAAGTGGCCTTGGGTGAGTCTCTCTTTGTCAGCCAAAATCACCTCAGAAGAGACCCTTTACTGATTTTTCTTGTTGTTATAGACCTTCAAATCAACTCCAACTCGTGGAAACTCTATCATAGGGTTTTCTTGGCAAGGCTTTTCCAGAGGAGGGCCGTTTCCACACTACTACTGTTATAGTGCTATCATTCCACTTTCAACATCCTGTGGAATCCTCGGGTTTGCAGTTTAGGGAGGGGCCTTTGAGCGGCCTCCCCTCAAAGGCCCCTCCCTAAACTGCAAACCCCAGGATTCCACAGGATGTTGAAAGTGGAATGGTCGCACTTCAGCAATCTAGTGTGGAAATGGGCTGAGGTTTACCATTGCCTTCCTCTGAAGCTGAAACAGTGTGCCTCGCCTACAAGGTCACCCTGCGGGTTTTCATGGCAACAAGGATCCAACCCCTCGTCTTCCAGAGGCCTAGTCCAACACTCAAACAACTACCCCAGACTGGTTCCTTCTTACTCATTTACTTACATAAAACATTCATACCATCTTTTTTTCAGTGAAATGAACCACTACAGTACAGCACGAAATCCATAGCAAATTAGTGGCGACTATAGTGGCTCCTTTAACCCAGCTGTATGAGAAATTCCAACGGCTCAAGACCAAAACAGCAGTGGCTAGCTACTGAGTAACAATGCAACAAAACCATGAAAAGAGACGTATGGTAGAAGGTGTAGAATTGCTTTGGGTGTTAAACACATTCGTCGGATGCATACCAAACCCAGATACACTTACCTGTTTGCCATGGCAACTGTATCTTGGGGATATTGTTGCCTTATCATTGTGACTCATGCCTGACAGTTCCCGGAAATTTTCTGCTGCATCTTTCCCATTTGCTAAGCTTGGGGAAAGTAAGTGATGCTGGAACATGTAGAGTGGCAAACAAGAGAAAGGGATTACTAAAAATAAAATTAAATAAAAACAATTTTAAAACAGCAGCTAGAAATACTCAGGAAATTTACGCAGTCTATATTCTGGCTACATGGGGTTTTTTTGTAGGAAATATCAGCCAAGGCATTACTCCTGTAGCACCAGTGATTCAATGCAACAGTGATTTACACCAGCATGCCCAGACTCTTTATGAGCGTGTGTGGCTGAAAAAGGACTGTACACTGGGCCAGCCCTGCCATTAGGCAGAGTGAGCCAGTCACCTCAGGGGGCAGATATTAAACAGAGCTCAGGGGACAACAACCACTCCCAGAATTTTCCCTCCATTGGAGAACAAAAACTGCTTGCCCTAAGTAGTCTGTCATGTACCCCCTAAATGAGCCTCATGGCCTCAGGTGTGTGGAAGGTGTTGTCCCCACAGCCTGGTGCTGAAGTAAGAATCAGCTGCCAGACTCGTAAGCTTCTGTGCTAGTGGTAGCTGGTAGCTTCCATCTCAGTGGGGTGATAAATGTACTCTGATTTTTTTTTTATTGCAAACTTTAGAGGAGCCATCCAGGGTGCTGAACCTATTTTGGCTAGAACCCAGAGCAAATTCACTGCCCTCCTAACATGGAAGCGACAAACTACCATTGTTCTGTAGGTGGAGCGGGCATGGGTGCCAACCTGACTTTTTCCTCTGGCAGCAAAATGCTCTGCACCAGCCCTACTTATATATTCAGTCCCCCTGGAAGCAGACAATAAAATATATTGCTTTGATCTGAAACTAAAATGCCAAAGTAGACATTGGTGTGGATCTCTGATGTCACCTTTATAGGAGACAGCATTTCCTGGGAAGAGAAAATCAGAGAGTACATTGAGTTATCTGAACAATACAAGCAGAGAGCAAGAGGGCTGTGCAAGGCAACCCCTTTACCCCAGAAGCCATTTTGATGCATTGCATTCTGAGCACCTGGTTTCTCCAGAACGTGTATTCTTGTGTGTGTGTGTGTTTTTAAATTGTCTCCTATAATAATCCTAGATATCTTTCTTTGAATAAAAGTCCCACTGATTTCAATGGCGTATATTCCACTTTATATGCCAGCTTTTTCAGCCAATTCCTATAAAATCCTGCTCATGAACTAGAAGCAGAATGGGTGAAAATCCTACTTTGAAAAGGATCCTCTATTTGGAAGATGACAGTTGTCCTCTGTCTTCCTCAGAGGACAGTTGTCCCCTTAAAGACAGTCCTCTTCTGTTTGAAGGGCTGCCCAGATCACATTTGACTTCAAGATGAAGAAAGAGAGTCAAGGCCCTTGACATCACCCGTCAACAGTGAGCACTTGGACATCAGACTGACCAGGTACACATCCTTCCCTATCACAGTCTTCCATTGCATTAATTGACTGTATCATATTTCTCTTTAAAGAATATGTGTGTGTGTGTGCATAAACACACACATACACACATACATATATGCATCTATACATTTGAAAACCAGCATATTTTAATTTTGTGCAAACCTGTCCTATCTTCTGTTTCTTCTTTTTTTAAAAAAGAGTTCACTGGAACCTTCTCTCATGGTCTATGTTACATACCTTTATGTATACTTAGCTATGTAGCAGAGGTGCTAAGGAAACCCTGTCAGTGAATTGCAAAGACGTGTAACAGGACATTGGCAAAAGTACCCTGCTGCACATTGGACTCTACATCAGCACTTCCTAGCTAATGTCCCAATGCACAATGGGACTGTTGCGCATTGGTAATTTTTCCAGCTCTCTTGCATAGTAAGTGTAACTAAGTAGCCTCTCCTAAAACAATTTAGAATATTTTAAATTTTAAGCAGTAAATAATAATTGAAACAATCTAAAAAGATATTGAACAGCTTAACAATTAAAGCAAAACAGTTTAAACCCTGCCCTGATGTAGGCAAAATCATTAGACCACCTCTCCCAAAAGTTTAAAAAAGAGACATGTTAGAGATACAAACTCCTCAATGTCAACAGAATAGTATGTAGAACTACAAAAGATTGTACATGAACAGTGAGTGAAAGGTTTTAAAGAGAAGCCAGTAGGTGTGATTAGACTGTTTTGTTGCAGCAGATGTCCACCAGGTGGCAGGATTTCATTGTCCATGCAGTAATCAATGACTTAAGAATGGAACTGTACTAGCAGCGAAGCCGGGAGGGACCAGAAGGAGGTCACACGTTCCATTATTTAGATCAGTTACAGAGGGGAGAATTAAATGCAAGGGTAATTATAGAGAATAATCCCATTAAATGACTAGAAGGAGAGAAATTCCATGACCTGGTGTCCAAAAACTGATGATGATGAGGTCTAGGGACCATGACTCAGATTAATGTGGATTTTCAGAGGATAATTTCCCCCACCCTCAGGATCATGACACAGAGAGAAAGAGTTAAACTGCCAGCTTCGCAGGGGAATTGCAAAATGAGAGCATTGTTCCCCAAATAAGAATTTTTCCCCAGTGAATTTTTCCTTCGGTCTTCAAACTCCCAACATTACACTAATTTAAAACTTCAGCTGAGCATTTAGAGATACTGGCCATTTCCACACTAGACTGTTATAGTGCAATTATTCCACTTTCAACACCCTATGGAATCCTGGGGTTTGCAGGTTAGGGAGGGGCATTTAGAATTCTCAGCCAGAGAGCTCTTTGGCCTCAGTAAACTACAAACCCCAGAATTCCACAGTGCGTTGAAAATGCAATAGTATTATAACAGTTATAGGGCGGAAATGGCCTTAGTTCAGTTTTAGTTTTACAGCTGGCCCTCCACATTTGTGGATTTGATTCTCACAGGGGTTTCTTGGTTTGCCACAACCCACAAAAAACCCTACTTGCTTTTGCTTCAGGAGTTCTGGCTAAATTTCATTAGTGTGGTTGTTGCAGAAGAACCACCCAAGGGGACCGCAAATGGCATGTGACCTATGACTCGACCCCCTCACCCACCCGCACTGTAGTGCAAACACAATTCGCCGGCTCATCTTTTGTTTCGTAGGTCTCACAACCATTTCTTCTAAGGCTCTACTCTCTTGCTGTAACATCTGGATCTTTCCCATGAGAGACAAATCCTCTACACCAGATCTAGATCCAGTTTAGGAATTCAGTTTGCCACCCTCTTGTCCTTAAACTCTTGCTCCTTGGGGCGGATTACGACGTTCACAATTGCCTCCAGTGTTTTTAATGTACGTGCCGCAAAGAGAATTCATGACGATTGACCTTGCTATTCTGTTTATCGGCCTTTTAAGTTTGCCAGGCTGTGATTCTTTCCCCTTCCTCCATTCCACCGTTGCTTATCGTTTTTCGTTTTCTGTCTGTTTTAACATTTTTCCCCCTCGGGTCACATGCGGGATGCGTGTTCTGAGGAGACGCAACACAAAGCATTATTCTGTTCCCGCTCACCGCCTCCATTCCAGGGACACACAGGTGGTGATGCCTGAATCGCCACGACAATATGTCTTTCACAAGGTTTCTCCTGTGATGATACAGAAATCCTGAGGCTGAAGTGGGGAAGGCACTTGTAAATAGTATCCCAAAAGACTGTGGTCTGTGAGAAAGCCTAAACAAATCCCCATTTTATCTTTGGCCGTAAAAAAAGACTAGCTATCAAAATAGCTTCTGTCTAGAGCTTGAAAAAATTACTTTTTAGATCATGAATTCAGTTGTTAGTCCCAAGCAGAGCAGAGCCAACTAATTAATGAAATTTATATAAGGGAGTTCCCCCATGCTCCTTCTGAGATCCTCAGATACAGGGCGAGAGAGAAATCTTTTAATAGAATAAATAAATTGACAAAATATTTAAGTTTTTGGTGATTTAGGGGGCCTACCCTAGTTGAGACTAACACTTGGATGTAGGCCTATGATCACAATCGCCAGAATATTCCACTGAACACGACCACTGGCCCTCAAAAGTAAATTTTCCAAGGTATGGTACCTGGATGCGATTATCACCTCTGAACATCGTAACACCCTTGTTGTGAGAAAGCTGAAGGTAGGCTGTGCCTTCAGCCTCCTGGTTCTTAGTAAGGTTTCAGATCCAAGCTAGACTTGTCCATGCCCAGCACTCTGATGATGTGATGATGATACTTTGCTTCATTTGGTTAATTTTCCAGTTCTGTTCATACAATGTGAGGTATAGTCTGCTGTAATGAACAATTTTATGTCCATATCTAAAGCTAAAACGTATATTTAAAAGAAATCTGACACCTAACACAGAGTGATGTGGTGCAGAGAAGATCTCTTCTATGCCTCTAAAACAAAATGGCCTCCATCCTGCTATATAGCTAGGCCGTTTGTCACATTGTAATCTTACTTATAGGTCTGGATTAGGATGCAAAATCAAACCTGTGTCAAGACCCATCCTGTCAGCTCATTGGAAACCAAATAGGGTTGTCAGTTGTCTCTTATTATAAGGGATGCTCTTATTTGAGGTCTGAAAAGTTTGTCCCTTGTGTAGCCTGCATGAGATGCCAAAAATATTTTGGTGTGTGGGAGTGCTAAGAGGAACAGATGTTCTGTAACTCTAACCAAATTTGAGATTCAGGTTATCCAGATTTTTAGTCACAGTTGTCAAGCATTGTTGATGTGACTAAAACAGATTAAGGATTGTTGCTGCGTGCCAAAAAAGAAACCAAATAGTGATTTTCATTAATCATATCATCAAGTAACTTAGGTTTGGATAATGTAGGCAGCATGTTAATTTTACTGAGAAATGCATAACTAAGTTCCCTGAAATCAATATATTTATTGGGTATCTAGGGAGAACATAGTCTTGTTAATAGCCATTTTCTGACTGTCAATCCTATGTGCCATGAACTTTGACTGTCCCTTACTGCTATTTTGAAATCCTGGCAACTCCAGACTCAAATGAGTGTTGCATTTGCATTAGTTGTACACATGAACTCTGTTTTGTCCTTATGTCCATGCCTTCACTGGATGTATAGAGAAAGATTGTGTCTACCGACCTCTGCTTCCCATTATCATCTTCCTTAGGAAGATGATAATGCATATGGTACTATGCTACTACTACTCTGGCAACATATGCAGGGCCTGTAAGTGATCAAAAATCCCGGAAGCATCATTCCTACCACTTGGCCAAATGCATGAAGGCAGGGAGTAACAACTGACAGGTGTGCAGAGGACACTGGCATGATCTTGTTCCTATTCCATATATTCAATGAGTAGATGAATATGAAGACGGGAACAAGGCCAGCCTTGATGCCACACTCCAAATTTTTCCTCCACTGCATGGAAGCCATTTCTAAGTGATCTGGTCCCATGCAGATCCAGTAAAAAGCTGACAGAAACCAGTGCAAAAACATTCCAGTTTCTAGGTCATTCTCTTGCTGGTCTGAAAGTCATTGTTCTTCAACAAACACAATTCAAAGGGAGATTGCATAGAATCCATCATTTTGGCATCTTTCTTGGTGCCTTTCCTTCATTTTCTTTTTCAATGCAGACTGTGCCAGCCCCCTTATAGGTTATGATCATCCGCACCTGGGACAGCATGGCCCACTGAAGGATGCAGCCTCAAAGCTCAGTCTATTTCTGTAGATGATTTTGGGCAAGAAGGTTTCTGACTCACCAAGGAGGTTTCCACACAGATTCCATTTTCCACATATTGAATTGAGCACACTGGATCAAGGTAGAGTAGAGTGGTATTATAGAAAACCTCTGCTGTGTGAAATCTTACAGTGGATTGGATGCAAGGTCTAGGTCCCCTTTTCAGCTTGATTTGGATCCTGAGAAGGAGATGATGACTTCCTATCCCACCTCTGCAGCCCCTTCTGAAGGTTGATAGAGCTTCCTGAATGGGTTAGCTTGTGGCACAGAGATTCACACAAAGTGACCCTTGTGGTTTTGTTTATTATGAGATTCCATTTCCCTTTGATCTCTCATTTGGCAACCCATCTTACTCAGGAAGTTCATCTTCCCCTTACAAAATGTTTTTGAGGGTGCAGAAGGAGAGAAAAGTCACCTTGTAGCAGTCCTCTTCTGCCAGCATCTGTCAGGATCCAAACCTGAGCATCTATTCTTTCTGTTGGACTCAAAAAATGGCTTTTTTTTTTTTTTTGGCTGATTCAGGATTTCAGATTTTTTGTTCTATTGTTCCTGACCCTCAGAGTATGTGTGTGAAAAAACTAAAATGGCATTGCTTAAACCAAGAAATTACTTAAGTGTAGAGTATTTGGCATGCCCGCCTGCCTGCTATAAATTCTTCATGATATGTCTTCCCAAATATGCATCAAACCTCCTTCTTGCAGCCAAGATGCGTGTGACTGTCTTCTCCCCAGAGAGATGGTAATGTACTTCAGCTCGCTCTGTTTAGGGTTACTGCAATAAAATTTCTCTTTTTCTAGAATTCAGGTTAGAAGGCATTTCTTCGCAAGATACACTTATTTAATTTTATGTTAGCAAGGCCATCATTCCCTATTAGCATGGCATATGTGTGTCGCAGACATGGTCTGAGGCATTTTGCAGTGACAGAGTCAGTGTATACTCACTCCGCCCCTCACTTAAGGTGACGTCAACTGGCAAGCGTCAAAATAATGATTTTCAATAGGATCCAGAACAAAAGGAGATGATGAGGAGCAATGATCAAAAGTCAACTAAAAAAAATGTGCAAAGCTTGGTGCTTGATCCAACTAGCAAGCAGGACAGTGTTAACAATTTATAGCGCAAGTTCCTACAATTGTGATGTTCAAAGGGAGCCCTGTAGTGGTGTTGGTTTCAGCTGCCACCTTGCCCACCCCTAGAAACACGGCACAGTCTGGAAGGACATCTTTGCCGACTAGATGTTTTTCTTTTCTGTTGTTTAAATATGTTTTAACTTTTGTATTCTATAGGTTTTAGATATGTCTTTTAACTGTAAGCCGCTTTGAATCTAACCAGGGATAAAAATCAGGGTATAAATAAAGATGATGGTAGTGGTGGTGATGATGATGATATTATCATTATCCGTTTGCCCTGCTCCTTTATTGAGCACTTAGAAGGAGCTTGGGGATAAAAAGACCATGTCAAAGTTGCCCTCACTTTTCATATGCGGATGATAGAAATCCTAGTAGCAAGAGTGCGGCTCAGGGTGAATGGAAGACGGATTTACAGACTTCCCATGCTTATCTGACAGGTTAGAGACTGGAGCATGATCAGAAAGCAGAAATAGTTAAAAAGTGGAGCCCATCTCCTGTGGGACTTAATGAGACTCACTTGGGACTATGTGCACGCTGCTTGTACAATCTCTCAGCTGGCTTGGTGCCTCCCCTCCCCGCGAGCTGGCTTTGCAAGTAGCACATACATGGTCCCAAGTGAGCCTCCATAGGCAAGAAGAACTAACAATGCCCACTGTTTCAATGCTTGCAATACAAACAATTTCCATTAATTCAGCCAGGGGATCTGCTCTTTCCATAGGCAAGACTTGGGATGGCGTGCACATGTGAGCAATCCCAAGCAAGCCTCTATAGGCAAGAGGAACTGATGGAAGAGCAGATCCCATGTTGAATTAATGGAACTTGTCCTTAATTTGGAAGTGTCAAAAGAGTAAGTTCTCAGACAATGGGGCACTGAAAGGCAGAGGTTTCCTGTAAACAGTCTTTCACTGATCAGCTGTCTTGTCTATGTACAACTGAACAATGGTTCTTCCTCAGTATATTTTGTGTTGGACTAAGTGTATTTCTCACGTTCTTGTGGCCATTTCCTATGAAAATGGTGCTTTGGTAATAGGTGTTTTGGAGGATTTTGGGGGTGGGGAGTACTAATTCCTAGTAATTTGGAGTAGGAGCTTCAGATTAAGCAGGGGTAACACATGGCTTTAATGTTCTCTTTCTCTTTTCATGACCAAGTTTTGCTACTATTTGGGGGCAAATGCAGAACTTCAAGGACCAAACCCATCAATGCTCACTACTTCTATAAAATATCCCTATAGGATATTTTATGGGACTGCAAGCACCAAAGTGCTCTCACTCTTTCTCTCTCTCTCTCTCTCAATCTCAAGAGAGAGAGAGAGAGAGAATGACATGGAGATAGGGCAGGGTGCATACCTTCTAACATTTCACAGGTGAAAACCAGGACCCATGGGGCCAGGAAAAATCAAAGCTGGTGAAGATGGCAGATGTTAGTAATGAGGAAGATCACACAAGCTAGGAGAGGCTGCAGCAGTTGGCTTTTGCCTGAGACTATCGGAAAAGGCAAGAGTCCACCTCTCCTCTCCCCTCAGACCCCCCCCTTTAATGGAGTGCAAACTACTTTTGCACTTTGAGCTCAGTTTGCAGAAACTGTAGTGAGCTGACGTCAAAGAAGGCAAGTGGGAAGGAGATAACCTGGGACATTTTACACGGAGCTGATAAAGTGAGATGACAGAGGATTAACCAGGACCATCCCTGCCAAACTGAAACAACTGGAGGGTGTGAAGTTACTGTGGGAGGTGTGCATGAGGGACCCCATGCCAATACTGACCTTGACAAATTTAAGATATGATTCTATATTTTCCACTATTCAATTTTAGTATGAGGACAACCTCTTTTTCTTCTTCTTCTCCCCTTTGTTTCAGCAATAAAACCACAGGCAGTACCCAAATAAACAACAACACACAACAAAATGGTATCTCTATTGTTTGGGCTCACTTACATTGGAACTTACTCTAATGCTTGAAGTGGGATGTAGTTGACAAGGCTTTCCTTTCACTGTACCAACATGAGTGCTGCTGATGCTTATGTGGCCAAACGGCTCAGTGAAGAGGTGCATAAAATTATAAATGGTATGGAGAGAGTGAGTCTTTCATAACAAGAATCCAAAGTAATCTGATGGAAGCTGAGTGGTGGGAGACTGAGGATGGATAGAAAGAATTTCTTCACACAGCACACATGACTGTGGAATTTGGGACCACAACATGCAGCGGTCACCAACCTGGGTGGCTATAAAATGCAATTAGACAAATGTATGGGGAATAAACTATCAATAACTAGTAGTCGTAATAGCTGTGTGGTATACTGATTACCTCTAGTATCAGATGTGGTATGACGATAAATGCTAGCAGCTGGGAAACATGAGCAGAAGGGTGTTGTGGCATCTTGTTTGTAGACTTCCCAAAAAGCACCGGCAATGATGGGATCAGAATGCTGGGTTAGACAGCCCTTCGGGCTAATCCAGCATTGTTCTCATATTCACATGAATAGCACCACTTTATTATTTTATTCTCATGAACATACAGGTCCCATTCTCACTACACATTTATAGTGCTATACTCCACGTAAGCTGTGATAATTGTAGTCTGGTGAGGCACTGGAATGCTCTGAGTGAGAATTCTGAATACTTCTCCCTAAACTGCAAATCCCAGGATTCCATGGGATGGAACCACGTCAGTTTTAGTCAGTTATAGTGTGAATGGGCCCATGGTCTATTTGGAGAGGGCATCTTCTACATCCCACTAGTGAGATCAATACACTGTGTGAGGATGAGGAACAGGGTCTTCCCAGCTGTGACACCCCAACAGTGGAATGCCTTCCCCTCTGAAGCCCAAAAGGTGATACAGGTGGTTTCTTGTAGATGCCAACTAACCATGTAAAGCCCAAGTAAAAATGTGGCTATTTGGGGCCTCAAATGCTATGCAGAGGGCTTGAAAAATGGTTTAATCTTTTAAGCCTGCTTTGATTTGTTAATCTGTTTCAATATATTTTTAATCTATTTAAATTATTTTTTAAAACAAAACAGTATTGATTTTATCACCATCCTGAGATCTTTGGATATACAGTGGGATATTTTGATGAACGAATAATAAATATAAATGGTGAATTTCATAATGCGTTTTGTATAGGGTCAATTAGCATGTTCCAGACAATACATACATTAGGAATGAATGCTGAAATTTCACAGATGGTTGGAAGTTCTCACATCTATCTCATGTTTTCAAACATTGGCTGCAGTCCTGTATATATTTACCTGAAAGTAAAACCCACAGTAATCAATAAATTAAACTTCTGTTTAAAAAGTGTTACAATCTTAGGAAGAGATATTCATAAGGATGTATGGTAAAACACTGTTCAAGTTGAGTGTGTTAGGAATTTAGAAGCTCAAGCTAGGTAATTTTAAAACCTCATAGTCCTCGGAATAGAAGAACCTGTCTTTACACTGAGTCAAGCAATTGGGTCTCCTTGCCTAGCATAGTTGAGTCTGATCAGTAACAGTTATTGGGCATTACAGGCTTTCCTAGGCCTCTCTGGAGATACCAGGGATTGGACATAGGACCTTAGGCACACAAAACGTGATGTTCAGTGACTGAGCCATGGCTTCTCCTCTGTCTTGCCAAGCTGTACTCCCAAGTTCTCTGGCAGTCTTTACTACTTGGAAACAGATCATAAACTGATGCCACAGTTCAAGTGGGAAGAAGGAAGTACATCTGCAAAATTATGGTCACTTTTGCAGCAGCCTCAGGCAATCAGCCCACTCTTTGGAGGTGTATGTTTGTGGAGGGGAGAGGAGGGGAGGGGGCTTCTGCTGCTATGAGGGAGAGACTCAAAAGCCCCATGTATGGCTCATCAGATCCAAGCCTGATTTTTTATATTCCAACTCTATTATTCTATGGTATCTTTTATATAGTTTTTCACATCAAACGCCAACATGAGTCAGCAGTGTGATACGGCAGCCAAGAAAGCCAACGTGATTCTTGGTTGCATCAATAGGAGTATGTGTCTAGATTGGGGAAAGTAATAGTACCACTCTATTCTCACCTGGAATACTGTGTCCAGTTCTGGGCACCTCATTTCAAGAAGGATATTGACAAGCTGGAACGCGTCCAGAGGAGGGCAACCAAAATGGTGAAGGGTTATGGAAGCCATGCCCTTTAAGGAGAGGCTTAGGGAGCTGGGGATGTTTAGTCTGCAGAAGAGAAGGTTAAGAGGGGAGAAGATAACCATGTTTAAATATTTGAAAGGATATCATATTGATGAAGGAACAGGTTTGTTTTCCACTGCTCAAGAGACTAGGACAAGGAGCAATGGATTCTAACTACAGGAAAAGAGATTGCACCTGAACCTCAGGAAGAATTTCCTGACAGTCAGAGCTGTTCAGCAGTGGAATGTACTGCCTGGGAGTGTGGTAGAATCTCCTTCTTTGGAGGTTTTTTAAATAAAGGCTGGATGGCCATCTGTTGGGAGTGCTTTGATGAGGGTTCCTGCATAGCAGAGGATTGGACTGGATACCCCCTGTGGTCTCTTCCAACTCTATTTTCTATGATTCTATGAAAATTTCCATATCAGGAAGGAGTTACGAAACAAATCCGTCAAGCAGTATTTATTCATTTTCATTTTTTTATTTTTATTTTTTGTATCGTGGAGGTCTCTGTTGAAAGATACAATGAATATAAAGTAAACAAAGTGACTTTGGAAAAGAAAGTTGCATGAATCTGAACATAATTCTATGTACATAAATGCTGCTTTTTTTTTTACATTATTTACATACGCTAACTGCATTGTCAACAGGTTGAAACAGTTTGCAGTATTCCCTATACAGTCTTTGTTTACACTATGGATAGGGAAGATGTGGCCCTCCAGAAGCTGCTGGAATGTAAGTCCCATCATCCTTCAGTCTTGGCTAAGCTGTCTAGGGCTGAGGGGAGGGAGAGTCAAACAACATCTGAAAGGCCATACACTCTCCATCCTTGGTTTGTACCACATAGTAGACACCTGGAGTTTTGAAAGGCTTTCCCTCACCAAAGCTCATAAATTCCAACCTATCACCCAGTGATAGGAAGAAACGAGGCAATTTTCATTCACGTCACCACTTCCCATGGAAAATAAATGTGGTCAGTGGAAGGATCAAAGTACAACAGTAGCAAAGGCAATATTCACATACATCAGCACCCTCCAAATTATCTATAATGGTACGGAACACAAGATATTACCTCTCAAGAACTTGCAAGCGAGGCCTGTTGTAGCACATGTCTGCAGAAACACACTGCGGCCGGATCATCTGTTTGTGCACTCAAATATGTACAACTGTGTAAAATGAGTATTTACATTATGTAGCAGAACTCTTTGCAGCAGGGTGGGGAAAAGTTAGAAGTTAGGCATGAACTGAACTGTACTGAGAGCACGTAACTATGCAGTACTTTAAGACAAAGTAATACATTTAAGACTATCTTACTGCCATTTCCTTTCTTCTTTTGGGCATATTTGTGTGTTACGGTTCTTTTCTTCCCCCAGTCATTTGACCAAAGTTTGGAATTAGGAGGCACCTCTGGCATGGGACACCTTGTTTGCTCCTCTTTGTGCTTGATGGCATGTTATAATTGTCATGATCTATACTGGGAATTGATCCATGACATAAGTGATTGTTCAGTGCAGAGATGACTCCATCTTAGGTAAGGGATTAAGTTCAGACAAATCCCTTGGACTAAAATTGTATGTATGTGTGTGTGTGTGTGTTTGGATTTAATGGTCACCATAAATGCCTTTGGCATCTTTTTCTTTTCAAAAAATTAATTGCAGGCACAAGAGGATTTTCCCCTCTCAACAGAATATGTGAAATTGCTTTTTTTAAAAAAACAAACAAACAAATTTCAGAGCAGACCTGTAGAGAAGTGGTGAAAACTCTGCCTGGTGATGTCACATCGGTTCCATGCACGACCTAGAAGCGCAGCATGCCTTCATGCAAATTGTTTCACTATCTGTAGGTTTTGGAATGAGAAAGTAGAACACCTGGTCTTGGAAATCCCACCCCACCCCTCCCACTGCAACAGAAAACCCGTTTACAAAAATAGTCACATATAATAGTAAACACCCTGCGAATTTTTAGAAAAATGATAGATTCACCTACACTGTGTGTGCACGTGTGTGTGTGTGTGTGTAAAAATATGGCAAATGTGGCAGTTGAAATACACACAGTGAGAACACTTACTCAAACTAAGTGTCTTGTCGTATATTAAACACACATGTCCTAGATTTGCGTACCTTACTCTGAGAAGCCAAACCCTTTTTCTCTTCTACACTTTCAGCTGTAGTGACTACAGCAGTTGGCTGTCACTGTTTCACAGAGCTGCAGCCTGGTGACAAGGGTCACTGTCTTGTTATAGGCACTGACCTTTAGAGAGATTTTTAATATACATATATATATAAATATATACACACACACACATATATATATGCAATATATTTATAAGTAAAAACTGACAGTTTGGCATAAATCTCCCAGTGGAGTCCTGCTGACAAAAACATCCTTTCCAAAGGCTGTAAACAAAATTTTGGACACAAACAGAATTCAAAGTTTGTTTCACTTTTTGCTAACCCTGCCCTCTTTACCTTTGCAGTCTCTCTCTGCTTTGCCTTTTTCATATTTCTCTTTATCTGGTTTTGTAACACTGTCATAGGAAGGTGGGGAGGTTGTGGATGAGCTCTCATCTGTCTTTTCTGGAGTGGAGTTCCCATTAAATTTGTCAGTAATCATGTCTTTGATGGGGAGGATATCACCATCTTTACATTTATCTTTATTATACAGAGAGGTCACTTTTTTAACTTTCTGTTTTAAGAGGAAACGCCTGAACGCCCGTTGAATGACAGTAGCAGATACTTCCTCCTGCTTTCGTTTCAACGTTGTTGTAATTGGTTCGTAGGAAACTTTGGAAGGGTTGGCTGCCATGAACCGATCTTCCATTTGTACTCTGAGTAAATCCATTTCCTCACTTTCTCCCAAAACACGTTTTGTAAAGGCAAACAAGATGTCAAGGCAGTGAATTCTGTCTCCACTTACCATGGGCAGATCCATTGCAATGAGCTGAACGTGGTTTGGTTTTGGTATAAGAAGAGGAGGATCCAGCGAAGCAGCAAAATCAGAGAGTTTGCTATATTCTATGAACTGGGATGCGTCTGGATCAAACTTTTCCCAGACCTCATAGAACATCTCAAAATCATCCTCACTCAAAGGTTCAGCACTTTCTTCTGTAGCTACACTGAAGTTCTCCAGAATGACAGCAATATACATGTTGACGACCACTAAGAAAGATATGATGATGTAACTGACAAAGAAGAAAATCCCAACAGAAGGATTGCCACAGTCCCCTTTGACCGAGCTTCCAGGGTGGTCTATCTCAGGGTCACAGTCTGGAGGCCCGCTGTTGAGAATGGGTGCCAGCAAGCCATCCCAGCCTGCAGAGGTGGTAATTTGAAAGAGGCACAGCATGCTGTTGCCAAAAGTTTCAAAGTTGAACATGTCGTCAATCCCAACTTCTCTCTTCACGTAGGCAAAGTTGGACATTCCAAATATAGCGTAGATGAACATGACGAGGAAAAGGAGGAGGCCAATATTAAACAAGGCAGGAAGAGACATCATCAAGGCAAAAAGCAGCGTGCGGATCCCTTTAGCACCCTTGATCAGACGCAGGATCCGGCCTATCCTGGCCAGTCGGATCACTCGGAACAAGGTGGGGGAGACAAAGTATTTCTCAATGATCTCAGCTAGGAACATACCTGCAAAAGAGAAATATTTAAACACAATGCTAGTTGTATAGCTCAAACATTATTATTCATATAACATGATTTTGCCACTAAACCCAAGATTCTATTATTTTTTTTAAATTTTATTTAATTTTATTTATATCTCAGAATTTCTTCCAAGGATCAAAGCACAGATTAAAACAAAGTACAGGTTAACAAAAGATGCTAGCTATAAGACATGTAAAGAAACATTATTTCTTTTCTGTGGTGGTTTACACCCTAACCATTTTAGGCAAAAGAAAGCTGTATGGGTGTGCACATAGCACAATCAGTAAAAACCTCTGACTCTGTAAACTTTCATCATGATACAGGACAAGAAACGTTTGTCTTCTCCCTAAAGATTTTTCTTTAGGGCTACACAGTATTCAAAATACTATTCATGTGTAAGGCAAGGATTCAAATAAAGCCATATATTTTGTAATGTATCAACACAGAAAGATGTCATGACTAATCATATTTTCCCACTGTGTATTCATCATAGAATGGATTAATCATGCACAATCTTACACGTATGGTATAATTCCTCCTGATTTTTTTCCGCTCCCAAACAGATAGTTGTCTGTAGAACTGCCTCCCTGGCAATTTCACAGAGATGCAATCCATCTGAGTGATGTGTTCAGGCCTGTCCTTCCTATCTAATCTGTGCTGCAGATCTATACAAGTTTTACATCATGTTAAACCTGCTATAGTATAGAAGTGTGACTATCTTACTGTAAGACTGGACAGTTAAATAACTAATTTTATCTCTAGATTGTTGGTGCCTCAAGATGCTTTTCATTCTGCAAGTACAGCAGAAGCTTTACATGACCATATGAAAGTATTACGTAGATTTGGAAAAAATCAATGTAAATTAGGGAAAAAATGGTATAACTGGACTGGAAAAAGTGTGTGCAGTCCAAAGGCAAGCATCCTTTTGGATCTAATGTATTTAGTTGTAAAACTTCTTTTAATTTTGTAAGTGAGACATAAGTATTGTCTTTGCTGGGCAAGATTATACTAGTTTTTGCACCCTGCTGAGGATTTTTCAAATTTCAGCTCATTTATACCCTAATTTTGTGAAAGTTTTTGCACAAAATCCAATAATGTTACAGGAAAATACTTTTTGGTGCAAAACAGTGTTTTTGGCTATGCTGATGAAAAAAGTACTGGTGTTTTTAATCTCAAGCAGAACAAAAAAAGCAAACCAACCAACCAGACAAAGATCTGAATACCATTTACACCCTTAATTTAACAAGATTTCCACCTGTAAAAAACTGAGGTACAAATTTCCACCTGAAGTGCAATACAGATGGGAATACACTGATTCTCCCAGCAACAAGACCTTGGTCTGCATGTGATACAAATGGATTACTACACACTTTCTTGCTCCTCCCTCTCTATTTGGCTTCTGCCAACTCATTTACCTCCTGCTCAATGCCACTGTTTGCTATTATGTTAAAACCAGTATCTTTAAACTGGTTTATAATCCTGAGTTGGGGAACAAGTGCAAACCAGAGTTTGTTAATCATATGTAATGACAAACTATGGCTTGCAATAAGTAGAAATCATGCAAAGGAATTGGAATGTGCAATAGAAGTGAGAAGAAAAACAGAGATATCTCATTTCTTAAGATCACCATATCATATCAGAGTTTGCCATTATACATGAACCAATTCTTTTTCTAGATTATATATCTAATATGCTGATGACTAAAATCTCTTCATACACCCCTTCATTAAAAAAAAATAGATACTGTATTTGCCTGCATATAAGACATGCCAGCGTATAAGACACACCCCATTTATATACCAGAAAGTACTATTTGCTGGCATATAAGACATACTGGCATATAAGATGCATCCCATTTTCAAACAGTGTATTTCTGGGGAAAAAGTGAGTCTTGTACGCCAGCAAATCCAGTAATTACACTCTAGTCTTAGAAACAATTGGTTCTCACCTACAATGGAGAGAATGACAACTACAAAATCAAAAATGTTCCAGCCAATGGTGAAATAATAATGACGCAGTGAAATCAGTTTGAGTACACATTCTCCAGTAAAAAGGATAATGAAGACCAGGTTAATCCTTGATAAAATGGTTTCCATTTCTTTACTTTGGTCATCTGTTTCCACCATCATAGTGACCATATTAAGGCAGATAAGAATCATGATGCTGATGTCAAAAGCTTGCTTTGTTACAAAGTCAAAGACCAAACCTTGAAATTTATTCTGTAAAAGGAACAACAACAATATTAATAATGTGAAAATAATTCTCTTTACAAATGTGCTAATATTTTCTTTTGATGTATATATGCGCAAGCTCTTTAAGGACAGGGCATTTAAAAATCTGCTTCCTGACACCTTGGTTTTTTAGGGGATATAGCTTTTCTTTCTTTCACAGACATAGGAAGCAGCTAGGGAAGAAATTAGCACATAAAATTCATCTAAATTTCTTTTGAGTCAGACACATTGTGATCTTGCTACCTAGAGTTTCATAAATTTCACAATAAAAACTGCAATGATTTTACCATACTTCCTCTGAACTAAGTTGTTAAGAGGCAAAATATGATTCAGGCATGGTTAACAACAACAAACAAACACAGAAATCGATAAAATAAAATTCTTACCCCTGGTCGAGGTATAGGTTTTTGTGGCTTTTTAGAGCCTAATTTTTTCATTGCATTGTAATACTTCTTCTGTTCCTCTGTCATAAAGATGTCTTGTCCTCCAAAGTAAAAAAATGAAATCAAAAATAGTTACAATCATATCTACAAATTAATTTATATTATTAGCAAACACATTTTTTGTTGAAAATACTACAAAATACTTCTGAATGAGGAGAAGTGAATGAAGCATATTCCAGTATTATACCATCTCTACTGGCTGTTTCCAGGCCCAAATCAATGTGCAGGCTAATCCTTTAAGGCCCTAAATGGTCTGAGGTCAGAATATATTTCAAGAGCCCATCCTAAAGTGCATGTTCTTCTCCCTCTCCCCTTGAGCTCTGAGATATGGTCTCACATATACAAGACTGGTCTTTTTTGGTTGGAGAGATAAACAACACTGGCCATTAATTATACTGCAAGATGGACCTTTTTCAGGTCATCTTGGATCCCATGCTGGGAGAAAATACATGAATGATTCAATGAATGAATGAATAAATAAAGTTATTTTTCACCCCTAATGCATTTGGCTGGCAGTCAGGGAGGAGGACCTTGTAAGAAGATTGTGACTCTACCTCTTTTCTGTTTTTGTTGTTCCACCATTTTTCTTGGTTCTAAAGTTTATAAGCTTATAAGAACATTTTTATAAAAGACAGAAAGGCAGGATGAAAATATTATTATCAATAAGGTAATTATTGAGATACTATTATATACCACAGCAAACCCTTCCAAATCAGGTAGGCATAGAGTACAGCGCAACGACATCCTATCTTTACTGTTCCAATATGTCTATAGTGGAGAAGGCCAAGCTGCTGTGGGCAGTGACAGCCACTGATCTCTTGTAATGTCTAGTCTAGCCCCAGATTGTCTTGGTGAGGGGCACCTTGAGCAAGTTGAAAGTAAAATACCTCACCTACATAGCTTTCTCATTTTTCCTCTCCTATTAAATCAATATAGTTTTTTCATGCTGCTTTTAGTGTTTTGCTATCTTTTGATCTGATTTGATCCGATTACTGGTTTGTTTTTTTAAAGAATTGTCTATGTGGTACTTTGTTGGTTTTATAAAGGCATTATAGAAACTTCAGAGGCTATGAGATGTGTAGCTTTGGATGATGGAGCTACACTGCTGACATGATAAGCAATCATGCTGGTAAACTGTGCTGAGGCACAATGGGTCACCACAGAAGATGTCCCATTGTGCAACGAGGGTCCCCAGCACACAACATGTTGTGCCTTGGGACACATTGTGCAACGGTCATGCTGCTGGCCCTGCCTGTGTTAATAGTCCCAAAACTAAATCTCTACTCCACTCATAAGAATTTAAATGTTGTACAATGGCACAATTCTACTTTACATGATTGTAAGTTGGTTTACAATGATTTAACTTCCCAAGAGGATGCCAGGCAACATAAACAAACACACAAAGAAAGTGTTTCTAATAAAAATGAGCAACTTTGCTGGGAAAGCCATCCCACTCTTTCCATCTTTATATAGAGAAGAAGAGTATGAAAAGTGCAGTTTGACAGATACAACTGTTAGTGGATGGGAGTTGGAGCTGGACCAGGGAATTGTAATTTCCTATGCAGCCCTGAAATCTACCGTGTGGCCTTGGAAAATTCATCCCCTTTCAGCTTAATCTACTTCATTGTGTTAAGGATAAATTGGAATAACCTCATGTAAGCTATTTCAGATTCCTTGGAGGAAAGGTGGGATAGAAATGCTATGATGCACAAAAGGGGTGGGGTCATATCCAGGCTTATTTCATTGCCTTCACTTCTGCAGTGTTGACCCATATGACCCATACGTTCTTTACTTCTGTATTTCGTCTGCACTGGAATAAAAATCTAGACTGTTAAGATGTGGCTCTGGGAATTCCTTGCATGCCAAAAAACAAGGTAATTATATAAACATAAATATAATGTTAAATACATGATATTGCAATTTCCACAGGAACTGGCAGACTCAATCTTAGGATGAAGTAAAAGACAACATCTAAATAACAACAAAAAATGTCAATTGTTTTATTCTTTCAACTGATTTTTGCACAATAGGTAATCCTTGGCAATTTGAAGGACCAATGTACAGTTTTAATTCCAGAGCATACAGAAAATATTTTAAATACTTATCTTCTTTTTTTGCTGGTTGAAATTATCTATGATGACACCAATGAAAAGATTTAAGGTAAAAAATGATCCAAAGATGATGAAGATAACAAAATAGAGATACATGTACAGGTTGTCCTCATAATAGGGCTGCTTTTCTACCTACAATCCATTGGAAAAAAATACAATATCTCAGTATAGATACACTAGATAGGCACCAGTGCATTTCTTCATACCACAGCAATTGAATGCAAAGAAAAGCAGCAATGACAACATCCTAGTTAGGCCCCTATGAACATGTCCACATTGTGTTATAAACATTGGCTTTGACCCAGCACTCCCTCTTGCTAGCAGGAGTGCTCCCTGAGTGGAGTTCCACTCAGAATTCTCTGGCCTGTGGGGAAAAGGCACAAGGTTTTCCTCATGCTCCCACTGCACCTCCCAGAACCACCTCCCAAGCCAATCCAGTCAGTTCCCAAATCCTTGAAAACAAACTTTGAAGAAAAAGACTGGGAACTACAAAGAAGGAGCAGAAATGGTAAAGACTGCCTCTTCTGTTCTGCCACTATTCCACTAGGAAAAGAAAAGCCTTTCATAGCAGGAAAGTATCCTTCTCTCCATATGAGCTAAATTTGAGATCAAGGCCTCTGGGCCCAAACTTTATTTTGTAGTTCATTAGCTTAGTAGACCTTAGTCATGCTCAGCAGAAAACTTGGTATTACTCATACTACAAGTATTACCAAATGGAATCCCATGAGCTACAGAATGTCATATATAAAAGAACATATACAATGGATGTAGACAATACTCACGTCCCGTGAATCCACAGCTGCATACATAATATCCATCCATCCTTTAAAAGTAGCCTAGAAATAAAATGCAAATACTGAGCATAGTTGTAAAGACACAGGAAGCAGGACCCTGACTTAACATACTTAGGGGTGATCTACTGGAATCAATGTGACTTACATTAACCACAGCTAACATGATTATTGTAAACTTTGGTGGTTTTACTCAGAACGTGACTAAGGTTGGATCAAAGCCTGAGTTTAGATAACAGCATGTTGTAGTTAACCTAGTTACATGTAGTTAACCTAGTTATACCACATATATACAAGAAATGTTCATGCATCATTTGGCAGAGGAGCTGAATCAATACCTTACCAAATCAGTCTGTAAACTGATACACTACACATGAATGTATGATATAATAGGTTCCCAAAGCTAGCAAAAGGGGACACAGCAATGTTGTTTTGCTTCAGTGCTGTTATTCTCTCCGTGTTTTGGATGCAACAATCACTGAAGCTACTGTACTGGTATATTTATTCTTCCTGCTGTACAGTAGTTCTAATAACAAGAAGAGCAGACATGGGAAGACACAGAAACTAAGGCCGTTTCCCCATGACGTCACCATTGCAACAGCAACGGGTTGTTTCCAGTCCAGGAGTTGTGCTACTGCACGACGTCGCTGCTATCCAGCTGCTATCCTGTTCCCAAGCATTGCAAATCAAGCCTTATCCCATTTCCAGAAAAAAATCTGTTAAGAGCCTCCTTTAGTGCTACAGTCCTGTCAGCTGGGTCAGTGCAGTTCTGTAATAGCGCCTGATAGCGCTTCCTGTCATCGTGGATGCAGGAGTGGTTGGGGTGTGGCCATACTCAGCTTGTCCCTCCCTCAGCGGCTCCCATGGCATGGCAAGTTTAGAATCTACCTCTCTGTGTTTATTTTAAATTTCTCCTTTCAGTTAATTTTTAAATTTTTTTAAAATACATACTAACTGGTGTGCCATGACATTACAACATGGCTGCACTAGTACAGCTTACAAAAAAGAAAAACAAAAAAACCCCAACCAATCAGGAGCTGTGGGGTGGGTGAAGGTGGAGAAAAGGAGTAGCCAATGATGCTGTAGTGCAGAAAGAAAACTGGTGGCAATAGTGCTTCTCATCCGCTCAAGGCAGAAGGGTGCGTAAGAGAGCATTCCTAACCTGACACCATCGCGGAAATGGCAACGCTGGGTTTATAATGGAACAACGTGCTATTGAGGGATGCGGTGGAAAAGGCCTAAGCCAGTATCAGGTCTCTATCCAAGAGTTCTAAATACCTCTCTCTAAAATCCAAAGCCCAATTTTACATAGGATGGAACCATGGCAGTTAAAGGGGATTCATAACACTGTAACTGTATAGTGTGAATAGACTCCTGGTGTTAGAAAAGGATTGTATTGGTAGCTGAGTACTATGAAGAACATGGAAACTGAATTTCACTGTATATGATTACGGGAACTGCCTACACGGCTTCAGCTTTCAGACTTAGAGCTTAAGTTACTCATAGAAGTTATACATAATGGAGAATACAGGTTTATATGTTTAGTCCACGTCTCATATTTCATGACATGGATGCAAATCAGTGACACAAGACAGTTTACTTTTAAATTATTCCTGATTTTGCTAGTAAAGTTGCTAATAAACAAATATTTATTAAAATAGTAGAATTATTGGAAAATGCACCAAAGGCATTTATGCAGACTGGAGTATACAAAAGCTTATGTTAGAAATTTCTTTTTCACATATACTTTCAAAGGTGCTACAGGATTCCTTAATATCTTTTTATTAGAAAATGAGCACAACTGAAAGCAAATTACTTCTTAACGCATTTTTCTGTCCCCATACCATGAAAAAATCAGATGTGCATTAATAACAGCTATTTATTTAAACATTTCTGACCTTTATCAATGTTTTAATGTAGCTCAGACAGATTAAAAGAGGCTTTTTTTAAAAAAACCAATATGTAAAACAAAATAACTGTCAAATAAGCATAATTAGAAATCAGATAATTTAAATTCCTTAAGATTAATAAAATATTTTTTAATAGTTGGAGGTCCCTGATTCCTACACGCTGGCTAAGCTGGTACCAGGGATAATCATTTTGCTTCAGCAAAATTCATCTTTATTTGCTCTAAGCTGCTTTGAGTCTGGTCCTGGAAGAAAGCTAGAGTATTAAATAAATAAATAGGTAAATAAATAAATAAATCTATTTGTGAGTGCCACTACCTAAAATTTCTACCCCAACTTTGTAATAAACTTGACCTCTGATGGAGGTGGAATTTAGACAAAAGCAAAGACAAGTGATACCTACATACTAATCCAGGGGTTCCTGTGTACATTCCTGTACACAATGAATTCCTAACACCTGGAAGGTCTTCAGCTCTCTCTTTAATACTGGAGCCAGTCTGAGGCAAATACTACCTGAACACATGCAGAGTTTTAAACTGAAGCCAAGTGAGCTAAAAACTTTTTCTAGATTCCCTTTGTACTCAGATAGGCAAAATGAGAAATTACTTACAACTTGAAGCAATGCAAGGTAACCAGCTCCAACGTTGTCAAAGTTTACTTTCACATTTTTCCACCGGGCACCCAGGTTTTTGCTTACGAGTTCATCACACTGAGTTTTATTGTCAACTTCACTGATGTTAAACATTTCACCCGTTGTGGTGTTAACACAATGGTAGAACTTGCCAGCAAACAGATTCACACCCATGATGCTAAAGATCAGCCAAAATATTAGACAAACTAGAAGTACATTCATGATGGATGGGATTGCACCTACAAGGGCGTTAACAACCACCTAGTGTACAAAGTGAAAGGAAAAAGAAAAAAAATCTCAGTTTATCTTTTAGAGACTATTAATAAATCCACTAAAACAATTGTATATTAATGTATACATATGGAAAAATAATGTAAGTTAAACAAATAATCCTATTGTTAATGGTAGAATATGAAAACAACAACAATGAAGAAGCAGAAGCTAAATTCTACAAGGAAAGCAAGTAAGTGCAAAAAAATTTAAAAGAAAACCTGGTAGTGGTAAGATGGAATCATACATTTGTGCGCACTGGGGGAAAGAAAGGGAAAAGAAGTTAAAATATTAAAATACAAATTAAAAAGCAATGCAACAAAACATAGGACATCAACTAAAGAATGGCTGAGATGACAACAATGAATAAGCAAAACATCCAAATCAATCCCTGAAGTTCAACATGACAGTAAAGTGACAAAAACAGGATTTCAGACAAATCTTCACAACAATGGTAGAACAAGAACAGTTAACTTTTAACCAAATTGTTAAGTAGGTTTTTAAATTTATATACATTTGTATATGGGGGGGAGAAAAGCACATATCTTTCCAATTTAAGCAAGAAACAAGAAATTAATAACAGAGTAACGTTTAATAATTCACAAAATAGTTGTTTTTGTCTCCATGTAAACATCTTTATTATTGCCTGTTATGATTTGACTTGTACTTTCAAATTAAGATGTAAAACTTCAGAGGCAACCCAGGAGTTTATGTCTAAAGGTTTATCTTCTGAGGGTCTATAGCAAAGATCTGTGGACAACAGCATTTAAAATTATGTCCCAATGTATTGTAAATGTGAACTAGAAGTTCCAAGGGCACAGTGTGAGCCAGCCAGAAGCCTTGCTACCATGTCACCATGATACATGTGTTTAATGACCATGTCTGCCTTTGCGCTCTCTGTACTGGTTCTCTCCTTTTAGTGTACCATCAGGTACTTTGTGTTTAGAAAGAAAAATGAGCTTCTAAAGATTAATTAGATCCTAAAGATTAAAACTAGGTTCTAGAGGCTAATCAGTTCTCCAAGCACTTTTTAATCCTTGGGTTGCTCATGAACTATGGGAAAATTAGGAGAATCTGAATAGTGGAAATTCAAAAGTCTAGTATATATCTGATAAACACACTGCATATTTTAACAGAACCAATTCATTCTTGCATTTGGATTTCAAGGCAGAAATAATCTTGAATTCTGAGGGCCAGAAAGTTACATTTCTGTTCTTATCATGCATACTTTGGAGTCTCCAGTTTCAGGCTTTTGATTTTTCTTAAAAATAGAAACTAGAATATTGTGCTTTTGAAAGAACAGTTTGATTTGGGGGTACATTTTTTGTTTAATTCAGAGACTGAAAAAGAAACAGAGAAGCATAACAGTGAGTCTACACTGATGTCAGAACCCTAATGCTTACATGGGCCATTGGCAAACACACTCACCTTCGTTCCACTACAAAAGCCAGTAGTAAATGATCTTCACTGAGACTTCTACTGTATTTAAGTGATGCTCATACTGAAAACATGCATCATGCAACGCCTG
The DNA here is from genome assembly GCA_030412105.1 of Cyclura pinguis. NCBI lineage: Eukaryota > Metazoa > Chordata > Lepidosauria > Squamata > Iguanidae > Cyclura > Cyclura pinguis. The sequence goes on along the minus strand of CM059599.1, from coordinate 226,920,475 downwards.
TAGCAAAGCCAGAAATATATAGAGAGAGAGGGCTGTGTGTATTTTGTAATTCTGTGGGAGTGCAGAATGTGATGTTTGCTACTGATTTTCTCTGCCTATGAAGATATCCCTGAAAGCATGTGGGCAGTCCTGCCAAGAACTCAGAAAAATTACACCAGGTGGCTAAAATAAGATTTCTTACGTAGTTCTACTTCAGTGAGGGTTCTTTGATCTTCCCATGGGTCTCAAAATAAAAATAAATTAGGCGATATGGTAAAAACTGCAGAACAATTTAAACAAAAGAGAAATTATGGAAAAAAATTTAACATGCCATTCTTAACTCATGTTTTTAAGTTCAATCTCTCCTGAATATGAATATTGGTAGGCCTCCAAACTGTAATACCTGGGGATACAGAGTACACACAGCCCTGTACATCCCCTCCCCTTTTCTCTCATGCACACACATCTAATCTTTGTGTTATATCTTGATGCTACCAGTGCCATCCCAAAATCATGTTCAACAGGCTACATGCAAGGGACCAAGTTGGATTAAACGCTTTACTGAATCTACAAAGATTGTAGAATTGATTGTCCTTTACAAATGCTGATGATTAGCTGCATGCACTAGAAAAGAAAACCGTAACATTTCGGCACAGATTTATCATTCCTTATTCTGCGCGAATCGCCTCAATTCATGCACATATTATTTCAGGTCCATTCATTGCTGCCTCACCCTCATGCCTTCAAATCGTGACAGGGCTCTTAAAGGCCTCAGAGCTCGTAGTGTTCGGAGGGATTTAATGGCACCAAGTTCAGAATAGCCCAGAGCATTGGCTACTAAACTAACCAATGAAACCTGCAGGAAAAGAGGTACAATGTGTCACTAGCATTTCATAGATGAACAAGGAACAAGGTTTTGCTGTGTATCAACTGCATTTTGAGTCATCAGAGTTCAGGACCAGAACATGTCTCCCAACTGAGACATAGGCCATTTCCGCACTAGTCTGTTTTAAGTGCTATTATTCCACTTTCTACCTCCTATGGAGTCCTGGGGTTTGCAGTTTAGGGAGCAGCCTTTGAAAGTGGATGTTGAAAGTGGAATAATAGCACTATAATAGGCTCGTGCAGAAATGGCCATAGGACAAAGAAAGAAAGAAAGCGGTTAACACAACCTATAACCCACAAACTACCAAACGTGTCTTGTGGCCCTGCTAAGAGCTTGACAACTCTCTCTCTCTTTTTAAAGACTTGTAGGCCTAATTAGCAGAGCAGACCTTCTTATCAGATTCCCAGCTCTGACTCACACTGCAACCCCAACTTATGTTTCCAGCTCCAGAAACTAACTGTAGAGACCTTACATTAAAAAAAAAAAGTACTTAGAAAATGAACTTCATGATGGCAGCCCTCTGGGGCTTACTTACTTGCTGTCTTTTTCAGGGAGCGGGTAGGCAGAAAGCCCCCATACTTTGGGTTCACCAATGAGTATTTTGTTTTTATCATCTTTATGCCCAATAAAGAAAATATGCGACTACTGTCCCATGGGAAAAATATAGGCTGCTGTCACCATTTCAAAAGAAGTTATTTTTAACTGACTGTGTATTGATGCATGAGCTACTTAATAATGGAGTGAAGTCTTAGAATCATAGAATCACAGAGTTGGAAGAGACCCCAGGGCCATCGAGTCCAACCACCTGCTATGCAGGAACACCCATCAAAGCATTCCCGACGGATGGCCATCCAGCCTCTGCTTAAAAACGTCCAAGGAAGGAGACTCCACCACACTCCGAGGCAACACATTCCACTGCCGGACAGCCCTGACTGTCAGGAAGTTCTTCCTGAGGTTCAGGTGGAACCTCCTCTCCTGCAGCTTGAATCCATTGCTCCTTGTCCTAGTCTCTGGAGCAGCTGAAAACAAGCCCCCTCCCTCCTTGACATGACATCCCTTCAAATATTTAAACATGGCTATCATGTCCCCTCTTAACCTTCTCTTCTGCAGACTAAACATACCCAGCTCCCTAAGCCGTTCCTCATAGGGCATGGCTTCTGGACCCTTCACCATTTTAGTTGTCCTCCTCTGGACATGTTCCAGCTTGTCAATATCCTTCTTGAAATGAGGTGCCCAGAACTGGACACAGTATTCCAGATGAGGTCTGACCAAAGCAGAATAGAGCGGTACCATTATCTCCCTTGATCTATACACATACTCTATTGGTGCAATCAAGAATTGCATTGGCTTTCTTGGCTGCCACATCACACTGCTGACTCATTTTCAGCTTGTGGTCCACCAAGACTCCTAGATCCCTTTCATACATACTGTTATCCAGCCACGTGTCTGCCATCCTATATTTGTGCATTCTATTTTTTCCTGCCTAAGTGCAGGACCTTACATTTCTCTCTGTTGAAATTCATTTTGTTAGCTTTGGCCCAGCATTCCAATCTGTCAAAGTCGTTTTGAATGTTGATCCTGTCCTCTGGGATATTAGCAACCCCTCCCAATTTGGTGTCACCTGCAAATTTGATCAGCATGCCCTCTACTCCTTCATCCAAGTCATTGATGAAGATGTTGAATAGCTCTGGGCCCAGGACAGAAGCCTGTGGCACCCCACCAGTCACTTCTCTCCAGGACAAAAAGCAGCCATTGGTGAGCACCCTTTGCCTTGCTCGACAGCCCACTGGAAGCTGCTTTACATTAAGTCAGACCACAAACTACCACCTAATACTGCCTGCCCTGACAGGCAATAGCTTTCCAGGATCCCATACAGGGATCCTTCTCAGCTTTATTTGTAGCTTGATTCTGTGGCCTTCTGGGTAGAAATTTTGTGCTTTACTACTACTTTTTCCCTTGATAGAAAACATACATGTTCAGACCTGGTTCCTGACACAGCTACGGTTGCAACCCTAACAGTTCCCAACTGTTGCCTGGCAACTGCTGATCAGTGCTTTTCCCTATCAGTTCAAGTGCATCTGTTGCTGGGAAAGAGACTGAGCAATGGGGGCGGGGGGGTGGTGGTTACAAAGGGAAATGTAACTCATTGGCTATCATCCCCCCTCACGGATCGTTGCATTTTTTTTTTCTCCCCAGGAAAAAGTCTCATCAGAAAATTCGTCGGGATGAAAAGAGCCTGAAGTGCTTTTGTGAAGTAAAACAGAGACCATCCAGAGGAAAAGAGTCGTTCAGGAGAACTGCTGTCAGAATGAGCAGTGAAGGCAGGGGTCCAATGCACCGTAAGTCAAGATAGCTTGCAGCACCCCTGCAGCTAATAGCTACATAGGGAAACTGGAAGCCTACAGCTGCCTTTGACCAGCAGCAGTCGCAAGTTTAAGACATGGGGCTCATAATTCCACTCCGAATGCCGAGATTCCATCCTCTTGAATCCTGGGGTTTGTAGTCTGGCCAGAGGCAGTGGAGTGCGCTACCCAATAATTCTAAATGCCCCTCTCTCAACCGTCGATCCCAGCATTCCAACAAATGGACCTGTGGCAATTAAGTGGAACGATCACAGTGTAACTTGTTAGTGTGAATGGCCCCCTGAAAGCCATCTTGCGTCAACTTACCGAAAAGGCTTGTTCACCACCAGTGTAATGGAAACAATGCCCACTAGTTACAATGAATTACATTGGTTTTTACCTTTATATTTTATGTATTTATGGTTCTTTTCTGTTCTTCCTATTCACCATTCTCTCTGTCTCTCTCTTCCATTTCTCACTCACTTCCATTTCTCACTCTTTCAGAGAGAGGGAGAGAGTGAGCAAGCGAGAAATGCTGTCTTTTCATTTCAAGAGGAAGGATTAGAATAGTAACGGAAGGTCTCTGGTTTTAGGGACAAACTAATCCACTGTGAGTTACCTACTCGTCTCCAACAGTTTGTCTGGAAACGGGCAGGAGGCACCACGTGTGCTAATTTGACACACTTCCATGACATCCTCACCCATGCTACTTCATCTATGAACCAAAGTCCCGTAGCAACAGGAGTTAGTTGGAGAGACTAGTGGACACAGAAGCAAGACACCTTACATGGCTTTCCATGTGCTCAGGAAGCCCAGTCCAGGTTAGATACCAAGATTCAACTAGACTGTGGTGATGTGATTAATGGAGAAAAATCAGGGTATGTTCAAGAGAGAGAGATTGAGAATTACTCCAAGCCCTTCTAAAACCTGCTGACAGGAAACTGGTAATTTCATTGTATGGTTTTATGACACACTCTCCAAATTATAGATATGGTATTTTTTTCTCTGTCTCATAAATTACTTAACTGCCTTGCAATTTCTTGCTTGCTCTTTCCAGGTGACAGAGGTGAAACATGAAAGAGAAGGAAGTAATTTGGGGGGAGCAAAGATACAAGGCACTAGAGGCAGATCACCTAACTGCATTCAGTAGCAAACATGTTAGCAGACATGAAAGTTACAAGGTACACTCAGAGTAAGATGAAGACTACTCATTCTTCTTCCTGTATTTTTACACAGAGGGCAGAAAGGATATGTGTGTGTTCTCATCCCATTTCGGATAAAGCAGGATGAAAGCTAAACCTTGCTTCTGAACTTTAATGATTTCATTATAGTTTGAAACTTCCATCTGATAAGTAAAAACTGGTACACTAACACAAGCTAAAGGTGGATAGATTGCAAAATGACAGGCAGATAATATTGATCAGTTGAACAAATGAATCTAACCAAAAGAAGTTTAGTTATTTGTTCAGTCAGTCACACTGCATTTATTAAGTGAGCAGTAGAGATAGAAAAATCAATTTTACTCACAAAAAAGTAACACTGCCTCAGATAATATACAAGACTCAAGATTACTTTGTGCTATAATCGGTTAAGATGAAAATCCTAGAGCCTTGTCTTCTGCAATGTGATAAAGCATTATTATTTCTTGCTTTATAGGGCAGATTTCAGTATGTGGAAAATATTTTTACAGTATACAGCTAATACCAGATTATAGGTGTGATTTGTGAAACACTAATTCTCTTGAATTAGAATTCAAATACTATCAGGAAACTATAAGAAAAACAAGGTCCTTTTGACAAGCAGTCTTTAAACTGATTAAAAATATTAACAGAGCAATCCTTTACATATCTCACATGTAAGCCTAGTTCAGTTTAACAGAACTTATTCCCATGTTCATGAATATAGAATTGTGCCTAAAAGGCTGAGTTTGCCAGCAGTCTGAAGCATATCTTTACAACTTTAAAGAGAGAGCTAAATCAAAGGAACTTTCAGTACTGACTACACTCCTAATTTCGGGGAGAAGAAAATATTCTGCAGTCTCCCCACAGCTTCCCTGGGGACCTCCAAAGGCCCCAGATCCTTCATAAAAAAAAAGAAAAGAAATAAAATCAGCCTCAAAATACCTGAAAAGCTTTTTTTAGAAGCACTCAAAACCACCACAAAAATATGCAGGTTTGATTCTCTTTGCCTGCCACTCCCTTCCAAACTCTCTCTGAAACCAGTGGAAACCACCGGCATGTTAGCCCATTCCTGGACCTGGAAGCGATGCTGCATCATTTCTGGTTGTATAGGGAGCAGCTGCGCAACCCATGTATGAGATGTTTGATGCCCCTTGCCCCTGCTGAATACATGGGAAGTAGCTGGAATTTAGAGATTTTTGTTTTTACAACTGTTTATGTGACAATGATGCAGAATACGCTATCACTGCAGTATCTTTGCTAGGACTGAACCTGTGTGGATTCGTCAAAAAAAAAACCATGATTTTTGGTGCATAAAGGTTACTTAACTCCATACATTAAATCACTCGTGCCCATTTTTAAAACTACAGTCAGCCTTCCACATTTCTGGGTTTCACTTTTGCAGATTTGGTTATTCACGGATTATTTGCTGTCACCTCTGCTGCTTCCCTGTGCCATTTTTAATAGGGGCTGCAAGCCTCGTGAGACTGAGAAACTGCAAAGGAGGCTTGTAAGTCCCTGTTAAAAATGGTGTGGGGCAGCAGTGGAGGGGGCAGTGAGCCCCACAGGCCACCCACTTCTGCCTTGTGAAGGAACCCTGATGCCTCAAAGGAATCCATGGTGGGCTGAATGTAGTGATCATATTTTTTTTGTGTGTTAAATATGGTTTGGGAGGGCCTAGAGTTATTCACATTTTTTTCACTTTCACAGGGGTCCTGTTCCCCTACCCCTAGCGAATGTGGACGGATGACTGTACATCTGGAAAAAATATAAACCTACTGCAACAATTTGTAATGTTTTGGCCTCCTATGTTTCCCTTTATTTTATTTCTGTCTCTCAGCTGTAATATAGTGTTAGAAGTACTCTCAAGGTCACTGAAATAGAGACACAAGCATTGCTGGATGTAATACTGCTGAAGCCCACAGCCTCCAACTGCAGTAACAGCCATCCTGACCACACCTGTATGGCGGCTGCTCCTTGTTTATACAGGTTTTCTTGGAAGCAGATGGCTCATTACTATGTGGAGATCCAGATAAGTAGTTTCACTGCCATCCTCAAAACTGCCCTCCATGCTGAAACCACTTTGACGTACTCAGCTCCTAGCTGTAATTTAGACTCCACACAACTCACAGCAGCCACCAGGCCACAAAAGGTAACATGGAGAATTATATCTAGACTGCTGTAAGAGCTGTATAGCTTTAAAGATCTGTAAGATACTTGCCCTAGTTGTGCTCAAATTGTAAATATTAATGATTTTCTTTGTGTAGAAGTATAAAAAGAGGTACACAAAGAACAGCTATAAAAGAAACCTTGAGGAAGTAGGTTATCTTGTAAACATCCAGAAATTGTATATTTTAAACACTACACTGTGAAAACTGTAAGTGAATTACGGAATACCTTTATGTGGCAGAACCTGGTGTGTTTAGTTTAATCCCCTTCCTGTTCATATTCTAAATTTATAAAGTAATACACTGACCTTACATTTAATACAAAATTTTAATCAGCCAGACCAGGCCTGTATTAGAAACTGACATATATATGTATGTTGAAAGATAAGCTTTGAGAGTCTATCACAAAGCACATTCCACCTGCTCTTCCCCTTAAAAAACTTGCCTTGTTTGCTACAGTCAGCCCTCCATATCCGCAGGTTTTGGGGCCACAGATTCAACCAACTACACCTTGAAAATGTTCCAAAAAAATAAAATTCCAAAAAGCAAACTTTGATTTTCCCATTTTATATAAGAGATGCCATTTTACTATACCACTGTACATAATGGGACTTGAGCATCCACAAATTTTGGTATTGATGGAGAGGTTCTGGAACCAGTCCCTATGAGATACCAAGGGACCAGTGTACAGATCCTTCCTTGCCATACAGCTAAGCAAGGAGGCACGTGATTCTCAGTTTTCTCAGGAATACACAAAAGAGTTTTTTTCCTTTTCAGTAAATCCTGTCTGAAAGAAAAGAAAAAGGGAATATTTCTAATTCAAATCTCTATTTCCATAGTGTAGGGAGGAGAATCCTGTAGTCCTCCCAATGTTGTGGTATGCCAACAGTGAAGAATACTGGGGATTATAGTTCAACATCTGCAAGGCTGCACAATCATTAGTTCATTCCTGCCTAATTTAGTTCATTTCATCCAGGGCTAGGCTGGCAACTATCAACCAGGGGACCTTTCTTCAGATGCCACCAAATTGTGGAATGACTTGCCAGAAGAGATCTGACAGCTGGATACGCTGTCTGAATTTAAAACAGCATTAAAAACCAATCTCTTTTGGCAGGTCTATCCAGAGTTTTAAAATTATTAATTATTTTTAATAAGTATGCTTTTAAAACTAATATTATGTTCTTTAACTGGTTATGTATTTTTAAATGGGTATTTGTGTTTTTAACTGTGTTTCTTGTCTATTTGTTGTGATATTTTAATCTGTTGCTCCCAACCTCAGCCCACAGGAAGAGGTGGGTTAGAAAAAAATATTTTATTATTATCATTATTTCTCTAAACCTTCCAACTGGCCCTCCGTCACTTGTGGCCCTTCTGAAAAACACCAAAAATATATTTCAATGTAGTAACAACACAAGAAAATATCTAGCCAAAATACTAGCAAAGGAAAAGGAACCATTTATAATAACCTGTCTAAAAAAAGCCAATGGGCAATATGTATATAATAAGAAGGAGATTACTGTGGAATATACAAGTGCACACATTCACAAATTTATTGATGAATTCAGCCCCTCACATTCAGGTTTTTGGCCCTAAACAATTACATAGGAACAAAATAAGCGAATAAAGGTGAAAGCCACACACAATTTGTATAGAGCTTAATCCATACCTTTTATAATTCCTCAGTTTACTGAGGAATACTGAAAAAAGATCCAAGTACCCATATTAATCGAAGATCATAAAGAACAGCCTAAAAGGATGTTTTTTTCTGTTAAGCAAGTAATTGAAGATTTGAAGATAATTAAAGTGTCAAGACCTGATGGTTTTAAACTGAATTTTATCATATATTTAAGGGTGAATTAGAATCACTACTAATATACATATATTATGAATGACCAGAATGGGCATATTAACGGGAGACAGCTAATAATAATTTTGTTTAGCTTTCTAAACAATAGAAAGATCTAATCTATTTTTAGTTTGTGCTAAGAAAGAATTCCATATAATAGACTGGACATATGTATGGTGTTTACAAAAATATGGATTTGGACAATTTTGTCTAAATTTCCTTTATTAATCTTTGTCTTTCTGCTTCTTCTCTAAAAAAGTTAGATAAAATTTTTAAAACATATTTTGAGTTTCATCCAGGATTACAAAAAATGTGGAATGCAAAGTGGGTGTTACAAGCTCTGTATATAAATAAATATTACCATGCAACAAGGTTTGTGTTTGGCAGAATGCAGAGGAGTGGGGGGAGAAAGAGTTGGAAAATTGAACAGTTACCCTTGGATTTACCATGAAAGGTGTTTCTGTGGCAAGAAAAAAAAATCAACCTCAATAGCCCATTGAAAAAAATGAGAAAAGTGCCAATTCTACACACAGAAAAAATATAAAAATCTGTTATTATTTGAACCATTTAACAAATATTTGTATGAGACACATGATCAACTGATACTCCCATCTAGAGCTGAATCAGTGGAGTTTACACCAATCAGCACTTGATTCAACCACTGAATCCACATATGTGACTGGAATTAAGGCAGACATTTTTAATTCTTACTTTCCAGCTGATTGCTCTACCTATGCACTATGTACAAATCCATATAAAGGTGATTGGGCTCAGGCCTGCCCATTCTCCTTACAATTCTGGAGATGTGAATTCCATATGTCCAGAGTTAAAGAGATGTTAATGTTATAGTTACAGCCACATTTACTGTCTATAGCAGAGACTGAAAAGACTATAATACTGTGGAATACACAACAATCCAATACCAAAGGTATCCTATCATTCCCTCTCCCACCCAGTATATAAATTTATAATACACAGATGTGCAGTATTATTCTGGAATCTAAATTTATGCTCAGTTCCAAACTAATCCCCCAAATCAAGATTATGGCAAACAATAAAATATACAGTGTTTGCTGGCATATCAGATGCACGTTTTTCCTGAAAAATACTGCTTGAAAAGAGAGTGCGTCTTATACACCAGTGTGTCTTATACACTGGCAAGTAGTATTTGCTAGCATATAAATGGGGTGCATCTTATATGCCAGCAAATACAGTACATCCATGTGCAACACAGATGTGTACACAAGGCACATCCAATGCGAATTGCACCCTGTGCATTTGGGTATACAAGAGCACTGCATCCTCATCAGAAAAAAATTTCCACATGCATAAAACACCAACAGGACCAACAACCTATTTATTGAACAGCAGTTTCCTATCTTATTTGAAATTAGTCTTATTGTATAACCCTGTTCTTATCAGAAACACTGTGCGTAGTATCGACATTTCTTAACTGTATGCAGGAACAAAAGAAGAGAAAAACAAACCATGGGGTTCGAGTACTTACATCCACAATGAGGAAGTCCAGCCAGCACCAGGCATTAGTGAAATACATCTGAAAGCCATAAGCCACCCATTTCAGAAGCATTTCCAAGATGAAGATGTATGTGAAGACCTTGTCTGCATATTCCAACATCGTCTTGATGGTCTTGCGCTGTTCAATATAGATATCTTCAAAGGCCTGTGGTGGGGTGGAATTGTTGTTTTATCATTCATGAAGACAAGCTAGATTTTTAAAAAACCATTGTATGTGTATGCTAGCACATGTAAGAATCTAACTCCTGCATCCCATCATTTTCTACTAACATATTAACAAAGAATAAGCAAGGGGAAAAAACAGGTTTATTTCTTTTTGTTTTCTTTCAGTGCATTTCATATTATAACATTTTTTGTTACAGACTATTTACCAAACATTTTTAGCTCTGAAAATATAATGCATCCTGGCCGCTGCAAATAGTGCAATGTACAACTTAAATTTGGGAGGCTACAAACATTTTGAGATAAATAATAATTTTATTTTATTTCATTTGCTCACCAGAGCACCACTGCTGAGGAGAATCATAAATACAATGAACGTCTCAAACCAGTTGTGTTCTACTATGCTGTAGCAGGTTTTCCTAAAATTCCACCAGATTTTTCCTTTGCCATCTTCTATACTCACTTGACAGCATGGGAATTTCTTGATGCAGCCTGTTTACAACAATATTACACAGTTAAAACACAGAAATATTTTGGTTGGTTGGTTTTATTTCTTCAAGTTCTGACTGCTTCTTGACCCTTAAAGCTGTGTTTGTGGCTTCAATAGAGGGTGTGACGGGAATTCTGCCACATTTGGGGGACCCACAGGGTGATTTGAGGCTAGGGGAAACATTTTTCAAGACCAGAAGTGTCTTCCTGGTTCAAAAATAAGGATTCTCTTGGGTTTTAAAAAGTCCAGAAGGGATTTTAAAAAGTCACAAAAGTCCTCAACAGTATATTTTACAAGTAATTTGAGTATTTTTTTTTAAATAATAAAATTTTGGAAGGAAAGGGGCATGGGCGTTCAGTTCTCTGTGCTGCTAGAAGAGATCTATGAGGCTCCTAAGCCTCAGGCTTCTGCCCATTTCTCTTCTAAGCCATCTCTCCCAGAGTGCCTTGGCTTCAAAAAACTTCTCCTCCCCTTCCTTCCCAAATGCATGGATTTGGGAAACAGGTGGCATGGAGCCAGCAGCTTTCTCTTGCTGGAGCAGTGATTCCTTCTACAAACATGACAAAGTACAACCACATACATAGCAGTGTGCTAACTGGATTCTGGCCTTTATCTTCGTAACCTTTTAAGAGGAGAATATAGCTGTTCTTATGGTTTAGCTTTAAAACCATATTCATAATTCCTGCATGGTATATAGAACTTTAGCCAACAGAATTATGCTGCAGTGGCAAGTAAAGCATTTCTAAGCACAGCTGTATTCAGCTATGGAAGGAAAATAACTAGTGGCAGCTGTCCTTCATCTGTGCATTTGTCACATGTGATAAACAGCATGCAGCAAGATGCATGCAATTTCCTGCCAGAAGAGATTCCCATGCAGTACACTTCAGCCAAGATTGAAAGAAAGACACAGTTAGCTTCACAGAATGAAGGGGGTTTGATACTTGAAACTGAAGGGGTTTCAAAAGCAGTCTGTAACGTGATATGAAGTGGTGGTCAAAGCAGGGTGGGGGGTATTTCTTTGGATCCAAGTCCTCAGCTTGTTTGAGGTAGCCCTAAGAAACACATTGCATACTTTTCCATGCTTCTTTCCTTCAGTTTTTGGGGGATGCCACCAGGAGTGGAAGCACAGCGGGGAAGAAAGAGGGCCGTGACTTAACCTTCTCCCTTTCTGGCATATAACCATTAGGAAGCTTCTCCTTGTCAAGTGAGAAAACAGTTGGATGGTTGTGAGGTCAGAAATGCTAGAAAGGGAACTTGTTAAGCAGACTTTCCTCTTGGTCCTTCTCCTTCTGTCTATAGCAGCTGCCCAGATTGCATTTCTGTTGTTACTGATGTCATTTTAGTCAAAGTTAGGAAGGGGAGGGATATAACTACTTTACCTAAATCATGCTGTTCCCCACCCTCCATACCTAGAAACACACAATATATTCAAGCACTGCTGAGGAAGAGGACCCTGAGCCATGTAACGGTGATGATAATGTTTCACTGCTAGTCCTCTGAACCTAGCATAATATTTATGGGCACTCTCATTAAAAAACCAGGGGACTTGTTATATCCTGGGATGATGGTTTAGATGAACTTTTCATTCTTCAAATACAAGATTTTTGGAATTTTTTTTCTTCCCCTGTTACCTTCTGTAAAACAGGCTTCAGGTTCAAGAGCTTCTTCAGGTTCAATCTCTGCCTGTTCACCCTCTCCAGGTGGGGCAATATCAACTGTGCTGCCTTCAGATGAGCTGGTTGCATTTAGCTTCTGAAAATAAAATCCCATAGAAAAGGTTTTTTCCCCCCGTAAGTCTATACCACACTCACGGAGACACTGATATATGTCAGCTCCCTTCAACTTTATATTGGTCACACAGAGCAGTAAGTTTTTTGGGGTTTTTTTTTAACGTAATAAAATAACATTAAAACTGAAATTGTATTTTTGTTTGTGCTCAAAAAACCTGGGCATTTACGTACAAAAATTCTGCAGAAATATACAGTAAAGATACTGGACACAGCGTTTCCAAAAATCTTTCATTGTATTATGTTACATGAAACAGTATCCGTTATTTCAAGTGAAAAATATATGCCTTCATAACTGTTAATGGTTAGAAGGGAAAATGTATGGAAGAAATAGTAGAAAATAGGAAATTCTGTCCAAATGTTCCTTTTTAATTTCAGAAGATTAAACAGGCTGCTAACGCAATCTGACTCTGACTCTGAGAACTGAAGAATTCAACCCATTAAAAAAAAAATCATCATCATCTTGCCTTGTTAGGGTTGCTCCTAAGTGTGTCTGTGTGAGCTGCTGCAGCACACAGGCACTGCAACATGTGTGAATACACATGTGTGTTTCTGTGTGTGTATATGTATTAAGGATGGGTTGTCAGTTACACAGTGCTGCCATGTAATGATCTATTCCATTAGTCTCAAACTGCGAGGACTCCCTGAATGCTTATCACATTTAGTCCAAAGTATCATGTACAAATATTTCTGTACCTTATTAAAATGTAAAAAGCAGCACTATTTGAACTGGAAACTTATATGACCGCACATTTATTATCAAACAGTACCTATAGCCTGATTGGCTCAGCTTTTCTGATAGTAGAAGAAGACAATGTGATTCTACTTTCTGTGTGTGTGCACGCTATGGAAAAACTAACAAAAACCTGGACCTTTGCAAGATTACATCACCTGAGAATTTGAGCTTGACATTTTTACTGATACAGCTGCTGTTAGGCTAATAAAAATAACAGGCAGAGCTCTCCAACAGTTAGCTGGCTGCAGTGAACAAATACAAAATATCAGCATTAATAACACAAGAAGCATGATGAGGAGTTAAGGATTAGAATGAATGGCTGGGTTAGCCAATCATATAGATACCCCCAACATTAAATTCAGTTACAAAGTGTGGAAATTACAGGCCAAAGTTCCTTTCAGGCATTCTAGCAAGCAGGGAGCCGAATAAAATGGCTGCTAGTGCCAGCCTCCAGTGCAGTCTGAAGTAATTTGAGTAATAAAAAGATTTTCAGATTGCCACAGTAATGAAATGAGCAACTATGGCAGGTCTGGGGGCCACTTTTATGCCCCAGGACCTTCCAGGGCCTACACAGACTACTGAAAAATAAAAACCCAATGAACCCCAAAGTCCATTTCTGGTTATCAAAAACTGGATATGTTTTGATATAAAAAGAGTACAGTGAAGCCTTGCAAACTCTTAAAAACATAAATGGCTGCTTTTGGAGATGTTTTGGCCAGGAAAAGGTCAGCTGGGGGGGATTCTGGATAAGCTGAGGGCCACAAAAACATCACTGAGGACTTCCTTTGCTCACTGCATCTTTTATCTTGCGCCCTGCTCTGAAGACCTCTAGATCATCATCATAAATCTATTATTAAACAACTGGCTGACCAGAATTAAACTTTAGATAACCAAGAACGCATCTTGATGGGATTACATGGACAGGAGGCATTTCTTCAATCACTTTACTGGCAGACTATTTTCGACAACTAATATGAAAAGTTTAATGCAGGCTGTCTTCAGTCTGCCTTTGGTTGATTTAACAGTAGCACATCTCCGATGGCTTATTTTGATCAAGAGGTGGAGAAATGGCCACTATTCACATTTTTTTCCCATTCTACAATAAATCTGATTTCTGCAACCACCATTCCCTGAAATAACATATTAAATTTATACCACCAGCAAGTGCATATACTGTACACTTTACTTTAGATACATGAGGATGTGCCATAAGCTGTTTTCAATTAGCATTATAGGAGCACAACCCTTACAATGTAATAAGGAATGTCTGGGTAATAAATAAATATTTTTCTGCCAGTTATTAACTATTGGGAAGAAAATATTGGCCCAATCTATGCTCTTGCTTTACAATGTAATAATGAAGGCTGGCGTAATCCTTACAACATAATAAGGAATGGCTGGGTAATACATAAATATTTTTCTGCCAGTTATAAACTTTTGAGAAGAAAATATTATTAGCCCAATTCATCCTCTAGCCTTTGCAAACATAGAAAGCTCTTGCAGGATGGTTTGGTTCAGAACTCAATGGAGTCCTTTCTCCTCCTTTTCCCTCTTCTGCTGCATGGTACTGCAAGCAATTCACATCATTTTAAAGTTAATTGCAGTAGCAAGAGCAAGCACTATTTCTTACATATAAAAGAAAACATACTTTAACTGCAGGCATATTGATCCTAATTTTAATGCAAGTCTTGAGAGTTTATCTCTTATTTTACAGTATTTCTTAGCCAGTTAACATTTCAAAAATTCTATCTTTTTTCATCACTGTAATTCTGAGGAAGATGTTGTGTATTTCACTGAACTGATTAAAGTTTCATGAAAATGCTTCCCAAGTTGAACAGATATATTTATATACATCCATGTATTATGTGTCTGGAGTAATACCATTTAGACAAACCAAAATTTACAACCATGGATTTAGGACAATATTTATACCAATTAAGATAGAATCCTAAATCCAGGCTTAAATTTGATAAGAGATGATGATGGTTAGGTACTTCTCCCTTTTCTCCTTTATGCCCTCATGATCAGAAGCCTTTCCTTCCAATTTTAAATCATAGTTCCCAATGGGATGTATGCTTGTTCAAATTGTGGTTAGTGAGGTCGTTCAAGCTGTAGTTAGTGAGAACAAATCACAATCAGCTCTAGCTTTCAGAGCCTGTTTTGTTCTAAAACAGCGAAAACAAGCAATCAATGGTTCCTTGAGTTTGTTGTTATTGGAAACTGGTTAGTTTAAAACTGGAAGAGGGCACATTTATTTTCTTCCACAGAGTAAAATAGAAGGAGAAATATGTAAATCTTAAACTGGCTGCCATTCCTTCATACGATGGGGAAAATAATTTTATGTTATTCTACACACATCCTTCAAAAGTAGCAGAATTAGGCTCAGAGTTTCAATGTACTGAATTATTCTACCCAGTGTTATAATTCTTACTACCTTTTAAAAAATAAGTCATGACATCATTGTTGCTCAACAATTAGGAAAAAACAGAGAAAACAATAGTTTTTAACCCACAGAATATAACAAGAGTTAATTATTCTATGCAACTACTTTTACAATAAAAAATTAATAGTTTGACTAAGTTTATCAGACAATATTTCTGAGAGACCAATGTGCACTTATAGGGAGGGAACGTCTGCGAGGAACACACTGGAAAGCATTTGTTGATGATGCAGCATTCCCAAGGCCTGAATCAGCAAAACAACATGCTTGACTAGAGCAGAAGCCTGTGCAATACCAGTGAAACTGCATCAAGAAAAGAAGAAGAAAAGAAACCCAACTTATTTTAACAAAATCATCTGAAAAAAGAATTTGAATTATGACCATCAGATAGTACTAAGTTATCATCTAGAAGCTGGCATAGATGGAAAAGGGACAACACTTTATCAGTCTCTTCCGGATTTTAGTAGCTCTCTTGAATTTTTTGCCCGGAGATAATCATAATCAACACAAGCTTTGCCCAACAGCATGTTAATGGGGCCCATTTCCATTATTAAAGCATTCACCTAAGGCCTAGTCTTGCTCTCATTTGATTTTTGCTCTTTGTTATTTCAATGGGAGCAGGAGGAGGCCACTTACATGAATGTTAAAGCTTTACAAACCACTTCATGATTCAGGTGACATTAAAATAAACAAAGGGATTCAGCCATTATAAATTATCAGGAATAAGTCAGTTTCAGATACTCTTTGAGCATTCTAAATTGCTTTATGACATGAGAAAACTCTTGGATACACAATTACCATTTTCCTTCCCATTTCATCCACATCTCTAATTTTTGTAAAAAGTTTAAATTATGCACTGAGGAAGACAAAAATTGCCCCTCATTCCTGTTAAAGCCTTTTGGACTAGTTGAAGCGTTTCTCAGTTTGAAGCCTCATGAAGTTTATGTTTAATATGGCAGCTCTCAGCCCTGAACTTGCTTAAAATCTACAAGGGTTAAGTCAATGTCATTAAGTTAAAATAGCAGCTAACAATGTGTGTAGGGTCTAAATACCCTAAAGGCACCAGATCTCATCTATCTTGGAAGCTAAACAGGGTCAGCCCTTGTTGATAGTCGGATGAGAGACTGCCAACAAATGCCAGGTGCTGTTGATAGTGTTGCAGAGGAAGGAATTGGCAAACCACCTCTGATTATTCCTCGCTTAAAAAAACCCTGTGAAACCATAGGGTCACTATAAGTCAACAGGTGACCTGAAACCACATATAAACACGCAAAGTGCCTGAGTTTCTTTCTAGAATTTGCCAGTTCTTCTCAAAGAGCTGCTTTGTATATTGCATTCATATAGACTATGTTCATGGTGAAATCTTATGATCTATGCTGTATTATCTGGTGTTTTAATGAGTTATCATTATCTGATGATTTTCTGAACTGATTTTCCCATTAATGACAGGCAGAAAGAAAGTCACTAAACAGTGGCCAACTCACACTGCAGTGGATATGACTAGGGAATATGGATTGCTGTAGCAGATCAAATATTTAGACCTAAACTAAACTGTTAGTCTCAACTAGAGTAGACTCACTGAATTAACTGAACTTACCAATGTATTCACTTATCAAGTTCTGATTGATTTGATGAGTGCACTCTAACTGAATTAATAACTGGATTTAGGACATAGTTTAGCATACAGGTTTTGACAGCAGGACAGACATTTTGAATGGTAGTATATTCTTGCCCAAGATTCTTGTTGTTGTGTGCCTTCAAGTCATTTCTGGCTTATGTTGACCCTAATGAGAATCTATCACAGGATTTTCTTGGCAAAATTTGTTGAGAGGGGGTTTTGCCTTTCCCCTCCTCTGAGGCTGAGAGAGTGTAACCTGCCCAGGTTCATCCAGTGGGTTTCTGTGGTTGAGTGGGGATGTGAACCCTCATCTCTAGGGTCTCAGACCAACATCCAAACAGCTGCACCACACTAGCTCTCCCAGGATTCTTACCAAAGTATTTTTTAGAGTTTTCATATGAGCTGGCAGTTTCTGAATAGCATTAAAACATTAGCAGATTTAACCATTCTATTGTGACTATTTTTTATTAGGCATTACCCACTCCAAGGTATTGAGATCAGACAGAAACAAAATTTGAACCAACCATGTTCTGTCTTCAGAATTGTAGTGAGAAAACTGCATCAGCAGCCAGCAGTTTCCTTACAATGGTATTTAGTTCTTTAATATTGTTAAAGACTGAGGACCAAAGAAACATGTATACATGAGAGAGAAAAATGCATACATCCATTTCTTCACTAGCTATTTGCCTAGTGATTGCCACTGCCAAAGAGACATGCTAACTGTAAAAAGTAAACTGCACAATGTCTCTGTTTAGCAGTGAAAAGATAGGAAAAAACAGCACATGTCAATTAGGTTGTACAAATATCATTTCCTTAGCTACATGAAAATTGGTATATCTTGCACCATAAAATTAGCACAGTTTAAAGAAAGATCAATTCTTGACTGGAATATAGTAGACATTATATGCATATCAATGCTAAAACCAACTCACTTATTCAAAATTTCTTCTTTTCAGTGTGTTGTTTTGTTTTGAGCACATAATTCAATGAAGTATTCAATTGCATTTTTTAAAAAGGCACATTTTTCTTTTCCGTTCTAATACACAGAATCAATTTTCATATAAATGAAAATCTGGAATACCCAGTCTTCAAATGAATACTGGAAAATGGTATCAGGTGTACAAAAACTTATTGCACAACAACACCTTGAAAGAACGTTCAACAGCTTGTAAAAGCTACGAAAACAGAAAAAACTAAGAAACAGTTAAAATTTGAAATGATATTTCTTTAAAGTTCTCCCCAGAAGAAGACAATATTAATAACTGGATGCCACATTTATAAGGGCTGAATCAAAAAGGGGTTGTTTTTATTATCTTTAAAAACGATGCATGCTCCCTTTTTTCCCCCTTGGCCTTTGGAGAGTTTAACATTCTCATCAGTTTATTATCCAACTTACAAAACCTATAGGTCATGCAGTAGCTGTTCAAAGTAGCTGATAATAAAATACATCTGGAAAAATCATTAACAGAATCAAAATATATGTTGAGGGTTGCCAATCTTGCCTGACCATGCCGTGATGTGTGAGTCACAGGACTCAGCAGAGAGCAGCTGTGCATGTCTTGACTATCTTGCAATGGACAGGGAAAGAAACATAGCTCAGTAGCATGCAGGCCAATCAAAATTCACCAGAAAGTGATATTATATAGGTATAATTTGTTTAGGTAACCTGTGTAAGGGTGGTGATACGTTGAATCTACCTGGTTAAAAAGCACCAGAGCTGCATTCTTGATTGCTCCAGCTTGGTTTTACCCCTGTGAGAAGTAAGAACGGCAGGCAATGAAGTTCATGACATAGTACCTCCAATCTTTTGCTCTTTGGTGACTGGCAATCCAACACAGTTTTCAAAACATTTTCAGGGGAAAAAAGAGATAGAATTACCAAACTGGCAAAAAGGGAGACACACACACACACACACACACACACACACACATACAGGTTGATTACAGAATTCAATTTACATCCCCAGCAACCTTCAACCCCACTCAGTATCCACATAATCATGACAATAAGATCCATCATGAAAACAATCACTGGGGACGTGCTATTCAGCAATGTTCATTTTTCCTATGCAATGGTGGTAGAATGCCACCAGTTCCCTAGTTAAGCAGTGGCATTTTGACTGTGGCAGCGGCAGCTGACAACTCCATTCAGGTTGGTGCTGAGTGTACCAAGCAGGGGAAGTTGGTCCAGACTTTAAAGGAACTATCCAACCTGCTGGAACCCTAACAGATCTTGGACAGTTCATACTGATTCATCACCTCATTAGCACGGAAGCTTCCCATCACCAATGGATTGTGTTCTGCCACCTACACACCCTCCTCATGAAGCATGAACCTGAGCCCAACCTCAACGGTTAGCAGTCCATTCCAACTGGAGCCACAGCAACAAGCAATGACCACTGGGTCTGTGTTGCTTCAATGAAGCTAATCGTCCTTCACTCTGCTGCACCTCTTCCCCGCTGTCAGGAAGACAGAGGCGCCCCAAGGCAGCCAACAGTACTAGGACGGACATCAGGGAAGGCTCACTGCATCTCCCTGGCTTACAATCTTCAAAACAAAAACAAAAACAAAAGCCACCCACCCACCAAAGAAACATAGACGTTATTCCCTCCTGGGAATTACATGCGCCATACGTGCATTCATAAATAAATCACACTGAATTAGATGGGATTTACTCCAGGTAAGAATGCATACACTGCAGCTATTAAAATGAACCTCTTCATTATAGAAAGCATGTAGGGGTGGGGGAGTTCATGGGCCAACTTTCTCATCCTGGAACCCACCATGAGCCATAATAACCCCTATGAATGAAATTGAAAGTGGAGAGAAGTCCATTTTTAATTTTGTAAAACAAACAAGCCCAGACAAACAAACAAAAACCCTTTATGAACAAAACAAAGCATGGAAGCCCATATGCTTGGGTTCAAATCAAAATTGCACAGGCCTCCAGCAGCACTTGTCTCCTTTTTCAATAAATTGGGAAAGGGGGATAAGGAAGCTTCTGAAGCTTCTAGGGGTTTCAAAATTGGGTGAGGGGGATGCATGTGGCCTGAAGGTTATGTGTTGCCCACCCCGTTTTAGAATGTGAAAAAGAAGGTGAGGAAAGCCCTAGGTACTTATTGCCCTATTACTCCCGCCAATGGGGCTACAGACAGGCCTTTCTCTGATATCATTTGTCAGAATTCTAGGAGGAAGGGTAGAATGGTAAGATGCACAAATCAAATGTCCGGGCAGATGAATTTCTGGAACTTCAGGGTTAACACTGGAATTCTATACCTGTCTAATCACAAGAGGGGCCCATTTTAGCCCAATGAGGCTTACTCACAGATACGCGTATTTGTGACTGCAGCCTGACAGCACTGCATTGAGACCCTATGGCCAGAGGCAAGCTAGTTATCTATGTATGAAACTTTAACAACTTAGCAGGATATTGGTATTAGTTTAATTTTCCAAACAGTATTCTAGAGACTAACTATTCTTTGCTAGAGACAGAGACTCATCTCTCCCAGTTAAAATATGAATGGCCATAACTGTAATTAAGAGAAAATAAACTTATGTTTTGTGAATCTTTGATATGAAACATCCAACCACTGTAGTCCTAAGCCTCACACGGTCCCACCATAACTTTAGTTTATCACATTACATCGTTTAAGAGCAGATTATTTATCAAATATAGAAAGCAACACTGCTTTTATGAAAGAGAAATGTTTCAATTAGCTCTGACACAGTTCTGTTAAGATTTAAAAGAAACCAATCAACAAATTAGCATCATATTGCAGATAAATGTAACACCATACAGGATACGGTTTTAGGCAGATACAAATAGCTTTGCAAAACATAATTGTCACACTAAAGTGTAACAGCTAATTGTGAAGCTATTCACACAAGGAAGCCTTTAATTAACCATCATTTCCCATTTTATTTGAAATGAGAAACTATGATATGTTGGAAGAAGCCAGGATATTAAACCACAGTTTGAAGCTCCTGCCTTTTTTTAAACTGGTAACTGTAGCCTCCCAGTTCAGATAAAATGAAAAGTTTTGGTTAATTAGAAGCTTCCTGGTCTGAATGCTGTTCTGCACCTGTAGCAAGAAAAATGTTGTGTTAATGGAAAAAAACCACAGCTTTTAATTGAGATATGATCATGTGAACTGGTGTAAACAAAACCAGTATACAGCCAACAAGCTGAGTTGCTCTGCATTCTACTATATAGAACACAATCATTTATTTAAAAAGGCTTGAATAAGGTTAATAATACTAGAACATCACACTAAGTGCAAAAATAGTTCACCTGGCACTATCTTCCCCATTATCCAAACAAATTAGTAAATTATCATATGTCTATTTTATTCAAATGTATGTCTTCTTCTGAGGCAATAATTCATTTCCTCCTTTTTAGCAACACATATGTGGACTCCCAACCATTTAGAGTTCATCAACAATCACTAAAAGAAAGCATGCTCCAACATCAGAAGCCTGAAGTCCCAATGTTCATAACAGGTCAGAACAAGAATAAAGGCGAGACTTTACCATATATTCCACATGAAGACCTGAACTACATTTCTTATAAATGCCACATAACAGTTCAAGAAACAGTAACATTCTTAGAGTAAGAAAAAATGTGTGCTGAGACATTACATTGTACAATGTACAGATGTGGAGAAACAGTTCAGATTTGACTGTTTTATACAAAACTTTTTTAACAAAAGTACTATACTTCCTCACTAATCCTATATAAATATTTTTAGTGAAAAGTTCAGCAACAACAAGTAGAAGACAGTTGCTGTGGCTAGGAATTATTCATGTCCTCGATTCAGGAACCTCTCTCGCCGAACTGATAATAATTCTAAGTTAGTCACATCTTTAAGTATTCTGAATCATTGAAGAATCTTACAGATTTTCATGTCAAAATGACCCACTGAATACAGTCATACTTAAGCCATTCAAAATAAATACTTGAAAGGATAAAAATTAAAAAAAAATACTTGAAAGTAAGTGTGTGACTCACTGAACAACCAAGCATATGATCACATAGTAGTTAAAATAAAACTCATAGGTATTATACGTAACAAAAACCAAGGAACTATAATGACAAATAGATTCCTCATTAAAACATGAAGAACAGGATCCTGCAGCATGCATTTTTCCACTTTCCCAATAAACTCTATGAAAACCAAGCATCTCCTACTGCAAATGGCTACCATCCTGTTCAGTATTTATAAGGATATAGGATACCAGCAAGACTTAGAGACTTGTTATTTTTGGAATACACATTTATTGTCATTAATAGGTGCAGGTGACTCAAAAAACACACACCCTCCCCCATATTTTCAGATAGCCAGCACTCCAGCCAAAGTGTTTCTATGGCACTGCAGACCAGGGCTTGCAGAATAACGACTGTAGCACTCTCTCAGTCATGGGATGCTTTGAGAGAAGCAGTTAGAGCAAGGGTTTCTTCAACTGTCTGTTCTCCATGCCCCCTATGACCAGGAGAGCACTGCAGTCATCACTTCCCAGTGCCCTCATCGGCAGCCCTTGGAAAGTCTTCAGTTGGGACACTGCCTGGTTGAAAAGGGTACTGGGGGGTAGCATTGACAGAGCTCCATCATGGAAGTCACATCTGATGATGCAGGATCCTGGCCATTATTGTCAACACATAAACAGACATACAGCGTGCCCCCACATATGTGGGGGTTCCTCTCTAGGAACTCTTGCATAAAACAAAACAAAAAAAATGCAAATACTACATCTCATTATCCTCAATGGATGCAAAATGCAAACACTCAGTGCATCCACTGATGATAACTGGATACAATGTTTCATCTAACCTGTGTGTGGAAGTCACATTCATGTGTGTAGAGGTCATATAAGCCAAAGGCACACTGCAGTCTACAATGAGCTTTCTTAAATTTATATCCTTTTTATTCTTCCATGAAACATAACACATTTTATTTGGGAATATATTCATATATATTCATACCAATGTATATTCATATATTTGGAATTTGTAAAACCACTCACAGATATGACTAAACTAACCAATACTAAAATCACCATCATCATTATCATCATCATCATTTTATTCATAAATGGATTAGTCACAAATCCCAAGTGCTTTACATAGTTTTTATTTTCCCTTATGGATGTTTTTCTGCTCCCTATTCCTATCAGAGTTAGAAACATTACTGCCCATATTGGGTGAGGGAATCTGGCAGCTGTAGTCCAAAAAATAACTTTTGCAAACTGTTGCACCAGAGTGACAACCCAAGAGTTTCACCAGACCACCACCAGAAGAAAATACCACCTGCAGGTACACACGTACATCCTGTGTACTCAGTGGGTCAGACATTCCTCCCATTCACAAACAGAAGAGATTGGAACCTAGATGCACTAGCACTAATTTTGTAAAAATGACAGTTCAGTCTTTGTCCTTTAGCTGCAATGCCTATTTGAAGAAAGCAGGGTAGAACTAACTCTCTCTCTCTCTCTCTCTCTCTCTCTCTCTCTCTCTCTCTCTCTCTCACACACACACACACACACTTTTACTTTAGCACTTTTTTGTGTGGCTTCCAGCCCTTAGAAATCCTAGGATCTAGGAGAATGCTCTAAGGGGCCCCAACTTCCTACTCCCATGCCATCCATCCAAAGGCCCTTTCTGATCTCTTCCACTACCGACTGCAGCTTAGTAAAAGTGGCACAGTCAATTCCCATCCCTAAAGAATACGTATGAAATGAGTCCTTCTATCACTGGTGAAAGCTCACCTCCCACCCAACATGATATTCTGCTGTCACTGCATAACAGAGCATAAGGTTGGTCCACAACAGCTGTGTGGAAACAAACATGGGAAGTTGCTTTATATAAAGTTAGACCCATTGGTCCACACAACTATAGTGAGTAGGTGATAGCAGTTCTCCAGAGCTCCACACCAAGTCCTTTCCCAATTTTTCCTGGAGATGTTGGAGACTAAACTTGTTTATAAAATGAGCAGTTTGCCACTTAATTCATTCTGAACATTCTCATTAGACACACCATTGCAAAATAACACAAGGTGAAAGAAATATCACAGCTACAAACACGCTTATGAGAAAGTAACTAATAACACTGGTAAAATTGCTACAGAAACCAAGTGTGTAATCACGCAGTACCATTACCTGTGTAAAGGCACAAAGAAGACAATTTCAATGTAATGCATTAATATATATGCATAAAGTCCTACCTCTTTGCTCTCTCCAAGGTCAGATTCACTGCTGAATTCCTCGGTGTTTATATTTTCAAAATCTGACTCTCCAGCTGCAATTGGTACAGTCACAGTAAGGCCTGGATTATTTATAAACGACATATAATCATTTTCATCAATCATGTATTTTTCCACACTGCTGCCTGTGCCTACGCCACTTGTGGTCCCATTCCCATCTCTCAAGTAATGAACATCTTTAGTTATTTCAACCATGGTATGGTTGGAAATGCAGATTTCTTTCTTATGGTTTAGTTCTTCAAGCGCTTTGATATCCTCAGTGGCTTTCTGCTTTCTAATAACACTTTTCTGAACGACTTCTTGTATTTTTTTCTTAATATAATCAATTCCTCTCTGAATCCTCCCCACGGCAATCTGGAGATTGTTCATTTCATTGTCATCGTCTGTAGCAGCAAGATTGTCTGAACTGAAGGAGCTCAGCAACAAGGCTAGAAAGAGGTTCAGAACCTAGAATACAGAGAAAGAAAGAACTAAATAGCATGGGAATCTTTTATACAGAACAGGAAAAAATAGGTAAGGTTCAGACACATATTAAGAACAAGAACAATATCAGTCCAGGCAGTCTAGAGACTGTCTTTCCCAGCATAGGTGGGAATCCCGTAGCCCTCCAGAGGCAACTCCCAGCACTCCTCACAACTATGTCTGCTAAGAGTGCTGGAACTTGCAGTCCAATTATCTGGAAGCCTGTATGAACCTTACCCTCTGCCCACCTTCAGCCTCCACTTCATAAGTGGGCACAATCATGGTCCAGTAATACTGATAGTCTGACAACATCCAGGAACTCTAGGTTGGGAAAAGTCAGATTAGAGAGGCTTCAAAGAGCACAGTACACTTCAGTTCCTGCTATACGTTCTCTCTCTCCACCCCTTTCTTTCCTCAAGTGACATACCTTGACCATCCAACTTGGTCTACACATGCAGCAAAGTGAGGTAGTAATATCCTGAAGTGCTAGTCTACCATTTTAGACAGCAAGCTTTTGAATATGCACTCATATACGCAACAGTAACTTCATTAGACAAATGTATAGAGAACAGGCTATGAAGGGCTAGCAGTGACTAGTTTTCTGTTAACCTTTGGCATTAGAGACAGTATTCTAAGAAAAAAAAGCATGAGGGTGCTATCGTCCTCATGTCCTATTCATGGACAACTTACAGAGATCTGGCTGGCCACTGTAGAAACACAACATTGGACTACATGGGCCTTTGGTTTGACTCAACAGGGCTCTCCTTTTTTTTCTTTTTTTTCTTTTTTTTGCTCCTATGCTTTAAATAAAATAAAAGCTTCTCAGTCTCACAACACTGGATACAATTTATCTAAGACAGTGTGTGTGTATGTGTGTGTATATTTAAAAAGAACATTATGGAAAGAGTACAATGATTACAACACATTATGGAAGACATGCTATGATCATGTTACAGCAGCTGCAGAACTGATGTCCAAACAGGCAAGGTATTTCAGATACTGAATGACAGCTTGCTTTTTGATACCAGGTGCTCCCTTTGGGGAAAATCAGTAAACAGTGCCCTCTCTACATGTACAGGGACCACTCCTCTGCTCAGATGACTTATCTAGTCTGCAGGTTACAGCTAGTAAATATGAAAGTTGTTACATAATGCAATACGGTCAGAGGGAGAGAGAAGGAGAGAAAAACTAGGCTGAAGAAGATATTGGATAGAAATGAAATCACTTTTGCATTATCACTCATTCTTTCTTTCTATTACAGAAGACAGTGTGGAAAAAAGAGAGCAGCAAGGCAGGAGGGTACTCCTTTGCCTCTGATATTTGAAAAAGATAGGGCTCAGAGAAACACTTCCCCCATATTTTCTCATGAATAGAATTATATCTTGTTCTTAATGGCTAATATGTCCTTTCAAAGACCAAGCACAAATGAAACCATTCACATAATAGTGGGCAAAATCTAAAAGGATTCTAAGGCCATTTCCACACGGGCTTAAAGAAACGGTGCAGAGCGTCCTCCAGGGAGGACGTCTGCACCTGGAAGCGGACTGGGTCGGACCTACTTACTGCAGTTCTGCACCTCAGCCTGCTCCCGAACGACCCAAAGCGGTCATCCAGTGTGCTTTTGAAAGACCGCTTGAAACAGGTCTTTCAAAAGCACGGAGCGCGCCACTCCGTTCCCGCGCACCGGTGCAGATTTGCAGGCTCGCACCAGTGTGAGCCTCGCGATCTGCCAGGGGTGGGCTTTGGGCTGGCGAGCTTCAGCGGTTGGTGGAGAGCCTCAACCTACCAGAAGCCGTCATTTTCGTCCCCAGAGCATTGCGGAGAGGTGGCCACGCACTGCTCCGGACCAGCCTGGACCCAAGTGTGGAGTCAAGAAGTCCGGTAAGTACCGGCACAGGGCGATTCCCTCACCTCGTGCAGAAATGGCCTAAGTCATATGTCAGTCCAGAGAATCTGAACACACACTTATTGTACACTATAATAATGTCATACAGTTTGTGGGAAAGATTGATTACATACCACTAAATTTCCAATCACCATGACCAGCATAAAAACAATAAGGCACATGGTTTGGCCTGCAACCTCCATACAGTCCCACATGGTTTCTATCCATTCTCCACAAAGTACTCGAAATACAATTAAGAAAGAGTGGAAAAAATCATTCATGTGCCAGCGTGGAAGTTCACAGTCTTCTGCAATCTTGCAGACACATTCTTTGTAGCTTTTCCCAAACAGCTGCATTCCAACCACAGCAAAAATGAAGACAATGATGGCCAAGACCAAGGTCAGATTTCCCAAAGCACCCACGGAGTTGCCAATAATTTTGATCAGCATATTGAGCGTTGGCCAGGATTTTGCTAATTTGAAAACCCGGAGCTGAAAAAAAATATCA
This sequence comes from Cyclura pinguis, assembly GCA_030412105.1. Taxonomy (NCBI): domain Eukaryota; kingdom Metazoa; phylum Chordata; class Lepidosauria; order Squamata; family Iguanidae; genus Cyclura; species Cyclura pinguis. Next base: position 226,893,198 of record CM059599.1, on the reverse strand, counting down.
AGGAGACCTTGTTATAATTTAAATTTGTTTTGACTGTTTATATTTTAGTTTTTAAAAACAAAAACAATACAACGTGTCCAAATTTAGATGGAGGAAGGTTAGGGCTGCTTTCATACATTTAACTTAAAAGTATGTTCTTCCATACCTTTGTAGCATGTGACTACATGGCTCAGGTATTTTTTAATCTTAAACCTGGACTACAGCAATGATCTCTCTGTTGGGCTACATGTAAGGATGCTCCAGCAACTGCAGTGGTTGCAGAATGTTTTGGTTAAGCTTCTGAGTGCAGCAACTCACCAGTAACATGTAACACCTCTTCTGAAAAAAGATGTACCTGCTGCCTTTTTGCTACTGGGCCAGAGTTAAGACTATGCTGTTAGTTTAGAAACCCTAGGTGGGGCATGGCTACCTGAGGGACTGCATTTTGCCTTTACAGACCCATTCAGTCTTTGAGGTAATGTAGAAACACCTTCTAGATAGTTCAACATGCTCTGCAGTCTTCAAAGGTGGACATTTATCCTGGCGACAGCCATTATGTGGAATGCTGTCCACTTAGAAGCATGACGTGCTCTAACTGCTCTTAGCTTTAGATGAATGTTAAATGTATTTTCATTTAAGTGAGCTTTCCCTGTTTTGTCCAACCTAACCTCCTTTGCATGGACCATATAAAAATATTTCATTTTGTGCATTGTGTGTATTTCATATTTTATTCATGTATATCGCTTTGAAATTTCGAGATCAAAGAGGTATATAAATATTTGGAAATAAATAATACATTCAGTAGAATGTAGATCAGGAAGAGGGAATTTATTGAGCTCTGGGAGCTACATTTTCACTGATACACAAAACATATACTGAACATAATTCAGAAATTATTTCCATTACAATTAACATATGTATAGTGGTTACCAGACCATATCTGTATCAAACATTTTTTTAAACCACTTTTGCAGAAAGGAACCAGATATGAAAACAAACTCTCAGAATACCATGGAGCCGTTGTTGCCTTCACGTCGTTTCTGACTTATTGCAACCCAAAGGCAAACCAATCACGGAGTTTTCTTGACAAGGCTTGTTCAGAGGGGGTTGCCTTTTCCCACTACTGAGGCTGAGAGTCTGAGTTTGCCAAAGTTACCCTATGGGCTTCCATGGTCTAGCAGGGATTCAAACCCTGGTCTCCAGAGCTGTGGTCCAATGCTCAAATCGCTATACCTTGCTGGTTCTCTACACTGTAGAATTACTAACTGCTAAATCAGACTCTCAAGTAACACTTAGTAAATTTAAAGCAGTAAAAAACATGTGCTCTGGCTTTCACACATTGCGTATCTAACCACACATCAGTCAGCCACAGATTCTAATTTCAAGTTTCTTGTACCACTGTTGATCTGATAACGCTAAGCCACAAGGAGCACAATCTAAGGTAGAAAAGTAGGAAACCGATCACAAATGTTGAAATGTTTATTTCAGTAATTGCATCCCCAGGTCTACCTTTCTATACTAAGGGGGAAAAGTTCCTTTGTTTTCAGAAATTTTGCCAGGCTACCTCCTGAACAAATATGGCTCAAGGGCACTGCAGGTTTCTTTCCCAGTAACATCATCATTATCATCACATTTCTATGCACATCTATGTATATTGGCCATATAAGCCCAGGGAAAAAAGGAACAGTGATTCACAGTGAGCAGTTTAGATTTGCTACATATATATATATATATATGTAAATAACTAATATTAAGAATTCTATTCTTATGTTATTTTAAATGTCGTTTGAATTGGATTTTATTTTTTACAGTTTTCTTGCATGAAGTGTCTTGGCAAGGCTTTGCCCAGAGAGGTAAAATATTTTAATAATAAACAACAATAATTAACGCTCAAAAGTCCTTCTTTAGATCATTTTGAATAAGATACTGCTGCATTCCACAAATGAATTCTGTAAACATTAGATGCTATTATTTATTAATTTATTTACCAGTCTGAAAGATCTTAATACAGACAATCCTTCCACGTTTGCAAGACCCAGCTCCATCAAACTTAAGCTGACAATGATGCCATCAAATATATTCCAGCCTTCTTGGAAATAATAATAAGGATCCATGGCTATTATTTTCAGGACCATTTCTGCAGTGAAGATCCCTGTGAAGACCTAAGGGTAAGTATAATCAAAAAGTTCATATTTTATTTGGGCTGTAATGAAAGCATGTGCACAATGTTTTAACTCAGAGGCCTCCCATACATCTCACTGAACATCTATTTCTAGCATTAGAAGCTTCTAGGTTCTGTCCACTGATTCTTCTAGCATGAGGGGGGCATGTGACCCCCCGGGCTTCCCTTGGGTAAAAATAATTGCAAAAAAAAAAAAAAAATTTTGAAAACAATGTTTTTGTCCCCAAATGCCCAAAAATGATCTCTAGGGGTATGGAAAGCATTTCTACCATAGGTTGTTGTGGGTTTTCCAGGCTTTGAGGCCATGTTCTACTAGTATTTTCTCCTGATGTTTCGCCTGCGTCTGTGGCTGGCATCTTCAGAGGATCATCTGAAGGCTATCACACAAGCCAACTGTAACACATGCAAATTGCTCCCTCCCACCTGGAGACTACACAAGTATATATACTCTGTCTCACTTCCATGCCACCAGATCCTCTGAAGATGCCAGTCACAGATGCAGGCGAAACGTCAGGAGAAAATACTAATAGAACACGGCCTCAAAGCCCGGAAAACCCACAACAACCTATGGAGTCCAGCTGTGAAAGCCTTCGACTTTACATCATTTCTACCACGTTTGAATCCCTCCTCAAGAGTCAAAATGAAATGTTGTGATTTTTTTTAATTACCTCAAAATGGCCTCTAGTGTCCCAAAATATGCCCCTGTGTCCCCTAGAAGGCATTTGGGGGCAAAAAAATCTTTTTTTTTTAAAAAGAGCAGGTATAGTGGGAGATGCAGCCCTATAAAGTCTCCTGGAAAGCTCACGAGGTTCCCTAGGCTTCCATAGTTGGCCACCCCTGTTCTAGCTCAATGCTGTCTACAATGACTATAATTGGGTCTCCAACGTTTCTGAAAGCAGCCTTTCCTACCCTGACATGGAGATGCTGACATGGAGATGTTAACCTGGGACATGATGTCTATGCAATATGTGCTCTACCACTGCGCTATAGCCTTCCCCGTAACCAAACAAAATATATAAAGGCCTAAATGTAACTGCTAGTTTCAATTACAGTAAACCTACCAAATCAACTGGATTTACATGTGTATACATGTGCCATTTATCCAGCAATTAATTCAACAAGCCTACTCTCCTTGGGACTACCAACTGGATTAGCCCAAGGTCTTTAGGAAAATACAGTCTGTCATCAAGACATTCATGCTTTCAAAAATTATGATACCTTCGGATATTAATTTGCTACATTCAAACACTGCAATCCTAAAATAAAATTGAAACACTGAAATAAATACTACTAATTCAGAAAGATAATGTGGTGAGTATAGGGTTGTCATTTTAGCATGTGGAATCAACACTATCAACTGTATATTATCCCAGTTCCATATATATGATATCCTACTTTCACATTCTCAAATTTTGAAAATCTACAAAAATAATGCAAGATATTTTCACAAACCGCAGGCCAATGTAAATATGATTTTCATTCTTTATTTGAACTTTAATTTCTGCAGAAATGATCTTCTTTCCTTTTCAATGTCTACGTAATTTTTATTGTTGTTAAAACAATATTCATATAATATGATTAATTTTAAATTATTTAGAAGTTAATCATGATTTTTCTTTGTAATTTCCTTTGACAAAAAGACACTCCTGGCTGGATTATAATCAACTGCCAACTAAAAAAATAAACCATACAAATGGTAAATTAAGTTTCTCTGGATAGAATCCAACAAAATGATGTTGACAGATTAAGAGTGTAAAATACCTGAAGTTTTAAATTAGTACCAATAGGGAGGACATTTTGAAACAGCATTTACTCCTAATTAAAGTTTTTACCATATAAAGACCCCTTCACACATTAAATCAGGCAAAATGCAACATGCTATACAGGTACAAATGGTAGAGCGCTACAGTCCACTGAAAGTACGTTGCAACTGTCGACTTGTTTTACACATATTTTAAAACAACTGAATGGGAACACAAAGATTACATTTTTTTTTTTGATGTTCTACATGACATGTCCTAAAGATATATATAAAGAAGCTCAACAAAGTATGCTATTATACATAGCATAAATAAAAATAATCATTTATATATAAATAAAATGAGGATTTTTAAATAATAACATAATGCACACAAAAGCCAGATGAACAAATTTGATTTTAGCTAAAGCACAGCAGAGAAAAGGCCAATCATCCTTACCCAAGGAGAGAACTCTACAGTCAGAGTGCAGTCACCAAAAAGAGCCTACCTTGACTCACCACAACATGGGCCATGCCTACTGGGGCAATCAAGACCAGGGCGTCTCCAACTATGCCTCCATCAGCACAGGGGGAGCAGCTCTTTCGGGTACTTGGGTCATAAGTTTATATAGGGTTTTGTACATAAGAATTAACACTTCAGCTTTGGCTGGGTGGAAAGCAGGCCACTAGTGTGGTGCCTTGAGGAACATGGTCGCACTCAGCAGTGCCACCAAATGATCTGGCAGTTGCAACTGGGCACCGGTTCCAGCTTCCAAATCATCTTCAAGGACAGCTCATGCTGATAGTGTGTGTGTGTGTGTACACATGCCTTTGGGTCATCTATTGACTTATGGCAATCCCACGAATTTCATAGGGTTTTCTTAAGCAAGAAAAACTCAAAGGTGTTCTTGCAGTTCCTTCCTCTGAAATACAGCCTATAGCACCTGGTATTCGTTTGTGGTCTCCCATCCAAGTACCAACCAGGGCCAATCCTGCTTAACTTCCAAGGTCAGACAGGATCTAATGCCTTTAAGGTATTTATGCCTGTTTCATGTTGGTTACACTACAACAATTCAGTTGTAAAGTTACTAGAACACTGGAAACCAATACACGCTATTTTACTTCAAGCCCATGTGTGGGCACTTCTTTCGCACAGAGTTCTGTTGCACCTCTAATGACAATGTGACTCAACGATGACCCCTAGGCTATATCCTTATTTTTTCAAGAATAATGTGAACAGTAAGAAAAGTCTGTTTCCTCTAAATTCTGCACCCAAGAACCACCTGCTCTCAGTGCCACCATTTTGTCAAGATCTAAGTTCAGTCCACTGATCTCCTTCCAACCTATCTTTGCTTCCAAGCACTTATAGAGCACTTGTGAAGCTTCTCCTGATTCAAAGGGAATGGAGACATGGAGCTGAGCATCACCAATAATGAAATTAGCATACCAATAACATTGTTCCCCAGTGCTATGGATGACTGCTATTAGCAGTTTCATATACATGTCGAACAGGATGAGGCATAGAATGGAACACTAACATATCACTATCCTCTATCTGGGCTAATCTTTCATACTAACATCTGATCGGGTCATATTTTCTAGCAAAATGGAAACAAGCAGAAAGGTAAGATTTCTATTTATGGAAATGTCAATGAGGCTTTCAAAATGATCTTGGTTTATTATAATTAATTTAGACTAGCAAAGTGGTAGTATTTACCAATGAAAACATTATGGTGAGATATTTAGCTAGAGATTAACAGGCCTTCTTGGTAATTCTGCCTTTGTAAACATTGTGCTGATGACCTTTTTTTAAAAAAAAAATGCAGCATTTTGATTCTTGAGTAAACTGAAGGAAAGATAATTCAGAGTTCAGTTAAGATGACAATGTGAAACTGGCAATTTCTAGTATTACAGACAATTCTCATGACACCAAAGGAGTTATTATGAAATCAACTTTTATATTTTTATATAGGCTAGGCTTAAGATTCATTCCAAGTGATCACTATTAAGCAGCTTAGCTATATTTAAGATCCTATATGCGATTGCATTTCTACTAATGAGAACTTAAAGAAATGAAGATTAATAGTATCCCTTACACAAAGACAATTGTCTGTTTAAGAATTTTACACAGTTATTATCCAAAGGCCCTTTATGAAGGAACTTTTATTAAAGAGACCCAACAATGAAATCTAGTCTTCTAGGATTCCAACAGTAGCCTTGCTCTTGTAGAGAAAGCCATTCCATCTGAAATTTTGACTACATTGCCATATTCTCCTTCACAATGTGCTTGCGCTTTGTCTTAACAATTCCTATAAAAATGATCAATAGATTCAGCAAAACAGAGAAATTCCCACTTGTCTGTATACATACCAGGTTTCCCACCAAAAGCACATGGTTGAAATAGTGAGTCATTGGATAGTGCTCCATAGCCATAAAAAGGGTATTCAAAACAATGCAGATGGTAATAGCAAGGTCAACAAATGGGTCCATCACTATCAGATTCACAATGTGCTTTACTTTTAACCAGGGACTCCAGCAATCCCAGATCAAGAAAATATTTGCAAATCTATACCAGCATGGTGGACACTTCTGTCTGGATTCTTCAAGTTCTGTGGGGGTAATAGAAAGATGTTATAAGCATTATCTTTATTCAAAATTCACACATTTTTTTTAAAAAAAATATATAGTTGTTTCTCAGTGCAGAGTGGAAGTACACTATGTAGCTACATGCATATACAATGCTTAGAAAGCCAAGAATTTATACATAAACATAGTAATATTCTTCACTATTGGATATATTATTTTTCATTATCATTGCTGACAGAAATATCTTTGCTGCCATCATCAAATATGCTGTTCATATGGGAGGGAATGCTGCAGTATTTATTCTGTCATGAGAAATTTTAGAAAGAACAGCTGAGCCAGGGCTGACCCAACACTTCCAATTGCTCCCAACACTCCCTTTAGTCCTAATTACACTTTACAATGCTTCCAACATCAACACTTAAATGTAGCAAGGGAATTCCACTCTAGATCCAGCATGGACTCTCCCCTAACTGCTTAACCTAGACCTATTTATTTTAAACTATGAAACTATATTCTAGCTTTTGGAACTATAGTTTTGACAAAACACTTTCACTTTCATATACATTAAATTTGAAAGAACCATCGTCACTCTTTCTCATTAATTAACTAATACATCTTAAACTGGGCACAATGTCCTCAGATAAAGTTTAGTCCAATGTCACCTTCCTTCTGGTTGGTTCCATATTCAGCTGTTCTAGTGCACAGTCATTTAGGGTATCTAGAATGTTTACCTCTGTGTCATGCTAGAATATGCATTTACCCTCACTGTGAGGAAGAAACCTCTTCCCTGGTACATCTGAAATATCCACTACTCAGTAGGGTCAGGAATGTCATCAACCACCAAGACTGACCTGAAAACCCATAACAGCAGAGAAAAACTGAGCAAAATTTGGATCAACTGCATCTGGAAATTTCTTATGGAGCAAAATGGAAACTCCATGAAAAAATGAAGGGAAATGCTCAAGCCTTGGGCTTCATCGGTAAGAGTGCTGCTTTCCATTGAAATTAAAATAACTGTGTTTTACCTTGCATGTAATTTCAGTACAGCATGTGGTCAAACTTGTCTCACCATACCTTCCATAGTATTAGTGAGTATGCTGGCTATACTCATAGCTCTCTGTCTTGCTGCAGATTCTTCCATCAATTCCATAGAAATCTGATAAGAGCTCAGTCTCCTTTTCCTTATTTCTGTTTCTGTAGTGGTACCCTGAAAATACAACTCTTGTGAAATCATTCCTCAAACTCAGACAATAAACCCTGTAAGTGGAAACTGCAATAAATTATCACAGTGTATAGGTTTTAATCCATATTATTCCAGTTCATTCCCCCTGCTCCAGCCCTTTGGAAACACACACATCAGCTAGTATTCAATGATCACTGAGAATGTTCACTCTTACAATGATCAGTTTGGAGTTGTTCTCCTTCTAGGAGTCCCCCACCCCCAAGTTTATTTGAACAAACACTGGGGCTTCCCCAAGCCTGCTAATACCACCCCCCTTGTGTGCAGTCAGTGCCCTTTTGGCTACATACACATCAGCATTCAGAGAATGAGTTTGCTACTGGCAGTGGGAGTATCTTTTAAGAACCTGTTAATCTTATAGGTGATGAGTCAATGCTTTTGAATGTCCTTCAAGCTTCAAAAGTAGCTTGCCATGTAGAGTGGGTAGATACTGTTTGACAAGCTACTAGCACAATTCTTTGGAACATAAGGAACGACTGTTGGAGAGAAATACGAGGAAGTCAGACAATAGCCTCTTGATAACAAATGATTCTTCAAAACAGCAGACTTAGGAGGACAGTGCTAATTAGCCACAGTAAGCAAGGGCCATCTGAACTAGCACTAAGTCAGCTGAAGCTATGCTGCATCCAACCCTCTTCTGAGCCTGAGCCAGCTGGAAATTATTCAGGGCTATGCTTGCCCTGCCCTAATTTTGTCCCATCACAGTGGATCTGGCATAACTCAATTTCTCCCTTGCTCAGCCTTCTCGTTTAGGTCTTCTTAGTGGGCACAGCAATTGTGCCAGAAAATCCCTCTGTGAGCTCTTCACTGAGATCACCTGACTGAAGGGGGGGTTAGGTCAGCAGAAGAGCAGTTCGGCCAGCACACGAAGCTTCTGACTATTCCTAAGTCCCAACAATCCACCACATCTTTCAGCTAGAGTTACACTGCCTGGGCTATAAATATTAGGGCTGTTTCACACACTACGATTGCTGGAGTGTGCAGGTTCAACATTCTGGGGGCCAAATTTTTGCCCTGACCACAGCTGCACCAGGGCGAGAAGTGGGGGGGGGGCAGTGAATCAAAACAGCAAATGACAATACGCCCACTTCTGGGTAAGGGATTGTTGGCTTTTGTAGGTTGAAGGGCTGAGCCTTGTTTTAGGTCCAAACTGCCAATTTTAAACATCTCCAGCAGCAGAAAACATCCATTTTCATGAAAAATGATTTTGGCACAGGGCTCATAAATGGCCTTGCGGAATTTACATGGTCCGCAGTTAAGTCTGCCCACCCAAGACATGAAACATGCACCCCACAGGAAGCTGCAAGCACCAGTCCCTCCCTGACAATGCACATCACAGAGTTTGCTATATTGACACTAGGTACTATCAAGAGTATTTGCAAAACATCTAAACTGTAACCCCAAAATCCAAGAAATGTAAGAACTCTTGGGACGTAGCTGCAACAAAAAGGGTGACTTGCTGTTTCAACATTTTTAACATAAAGTAAGACAGGCTAGACCTCAAATAGTTGTACTTCAAAGAATATGGAATTTATATAATTTTTGAAGACAGAAACCAATTATTCAGAAAGTCATCTTTCCATCTGGAGAGTTTAGCACTGTATTCCAAGCTAGGTGTAACCACCTGTCTAGATATAGCCAGCTGTGGACTTCCTTGTTTCTTAAATGTGCTGGTCTTAATTTTATTCAGTGAGCTTACTGCATATAATTACTTTGGTTTGCATTGTAAATCATGTCACAATCTTGTTTCAGAGCTTCAAATGAATAAGATAAATTAATGCGGTAACTATGTACCTTAATGCCAAGTTGAAAAGTATGACAAAGAACACAAAAGAGTATTCAGGACTGTGCAGTTTTGATGCAACTGTACAAGTTGTATTTCATAAATATTATTTTTGTATTGTGTGGTACCAATGCATAAGAGGACGTATCTTTGTTAGTGAAACAGTATCTCTCCCCTCAACGCCCCGCAAAAAACACCTATAACACTTTTGATCACAAGATTGCTTTGATATTTGCATGTGTGCTACATGTGCATGTATACTTCTGCAATATGCAGAATTTGTATGTGCACTTATGGGAAAAATCTGGGAAAATCATGTGCATAAAGCTTGCACAAGCAGAGCACCTGACCAAAATAGCTGTCTTGATTTTCCTGCCCCACATTCCTCTTGTCCCAGATGTCAGGCCCTTTCTGATGATCCTTCAGTCCTCATTGAAGGATTTAGAGTTTCATAGGGCTGTAGCAAGGCAGACGGCTTGGGACCTACTGTGTGATCCTCACTTATACACCCATTATAAAAAGAAGGAACATCACACAATTCCTGTGGTCTTACATCACTTTCCATGTCCACCTATGACAGATATGCTAGAATGGAATAAGAGCTGATCACCTCTGGTAGAAGCTGTCCAGTAGGTGAGGGGAGTGCTGAAGGTCCTCCCACTAAGGAAACCACTCCATTGCAATCCACTGTGCTGTGCATCTTCCCATTTACTGGAAGCGCCGGCACCATCTTTGAGGAGAGGCTTGCTTGACTGGTGTTACTGTTGCGTCGTTCGCTGTTGTGTCTGTTTGGCACAAAGAGAGAATCTCGTCTGCTCTCATTGTCTTCAAGAGTGCTGTGTTCGTCATCCGCAAAGTCATTCTCTGATCCTATATCCTTTGCTCTTCCTCGGAAGCTGAAAATACTTGCTCTGCTATTGCGTCTCGGGGAAAACAGGGAGCCACGAAGGCTTAGCAAAGACTAGGGGAGGAAAGGGAAGAGAGAGACAGAGAGAAAAAAAGCAAATAAACAAGAAAACAGTTAGTGTTTAGGACTAAAAGAACCAATAAGCCAAAGACATTGCTCTGTTCAAATCTCCAGCAGGGGTATCTGTGTCAGCAAAAAGCTTTAGCCACCACAATACTGGGTGGAGACTTTTCAGCTTGGCAGAAGGCACAAGGCAGCAGGGCCGCCATCTTCCTCTCTCAGTTGTGAGCCTATCTCCATCCCAGAGGCCTGAATGGTTTGTGAAGGCTTTGGCATGAATGACAAATCAAGATGTGTGGTGGAGGGTTTACTCATGATGGGAAAGAGGGCCTACCCCGTCTGCCTTGGATGTATAAATTAAGCTGTTCTGGCACCCCCTGCTCACTCTTGTTCCTGCTGCCTTCCCACTACAATTATGCAGAACTGTCTTGGTAGTTTGTATGCTTGATTTTCTTGTATTTTTTTCAAAACTCTGCAGGTGTGGTCTTGAGGACTGGGTGCAGGTGTAGGGAAACTGCCTTGTGAACCCTTTCCTTTCATGAGGGCCCATTAAAGGTCCTGAAGGACATCCCCCACCACTGGGTGACAAGGAACCACACAGTGGCTGCACGGCCATGTGGATTCCACAGCTGTCGCTCCAGTTTCTCCTCCAGCAGTCAGGCCAGAGGCAGTGTCTTTGGATAACAGGTTGTCCAATTCCGGATCCAGACCTCATGCCAAGCAAACAATATGTGTTTGTTTTAAATAAAATCTGTGGCCTTCTTATACTCAAGAAAAGATTGTGGCGTGTTTACTGGTCTGGCTCCCCTCTCTCCACAACTATCATGTAGCTAGAGCTGCAACAAAAGTCTTAAAGACTAACAAGTTTTATCTGAATCAAAGATCTCATGACAGCAGCCTATAAGTACATCTGATGAAGTGGGCTGCGGTCCATGAAAGTGTCTGCCAAATAAAACCTGTTACTTTTTGAGGTGAGACTCCATTTATTCAATAGCACTTTTATCCAAAAACACCAGTTTCATAAGTTAGATTATGAGCTGGAATCTTTTTACAAGTCTTCTGTACATAAACTTGTGATATCTTGAGTTTATTAGATTTGCAATGTACTGTTTCTGTCACAGACCCAGGCTCACTCTAAGCTGAGAATGGATCCAAACTCAGTCGCAGAGCCCAAATTTTACATCAGAAGGTCTCATGTTCAATCTCTGCCATCACCAGCTAAAAAGACTGGATAGCAGGAAATGGGGAAGACTTTCAGCTGAACTCTGCTTGCAGTCAGAGTAGGTGATGCTAAGTCTAAGTACCACAATATAAAAAAGTACAAGATGAGACTGGTGGACAAATAGTCTGACTTGATATATGAGCCAGCTTCCTGTGGGTTTAGATGCTGCTACAAATGACAGCTTCTGTTGGGAAAGGAAGGCAGGGTAGAAATTGATGCAATAAATATTATTATTCTGCATACTCCTTACTTTAAATTTGACACAGATTCTTACAACCCGGGATGACTCACTCCTCTTTCACTGTCAGGGAATAAATCATCCTTTGAGAAAAAATTCCCTCAATCACTCACATATCCATAGACAGCCATTTACTTATCTATAGACATGATCCACCCTGCACTCTCTCCACGTGAGAATTTCAAATGCAAGCAGATGTTTCTTGAGATAAAATAAGGTAAATTAAGTAGGCAGCTGTTACTTATGCTTACGGGGGAAACCCAATGGCTGGATCCACTTAATTGGAGCTCTACTATTAATCCACCATTTATTAATCGTACTGTCTCATCAATTAATGCTTTCAGCAATGTTCAGTGGCCACAGGAGGCCTGGAGATGGTGACTGTGCCACTGAAAACAGGAAGAATCAATTCTTGCTGGTCATTCTTTTATTAATTGCACTGCAAGTAACTCCTTAATGGAATCTTCTGCTCCCTCCCTGCATATCTCATTAGCACTTCTCATGAATAAATAAAGCCAACATTACTGCTGGGCAGGAGGGAATCCTTACACTGGGACTTATTACTTCAGCCTTCGAATCTGATTTGGGGTTCTTTAAACTTCCAGTGTTATCTGAACTAGTCTGAAAAATAACACTCTGAAATATATAGTTGGAAAAATCATAACTTAACTTTGATGCCCTGTTCAGCAAACAGCATTTCCACTTAACTCTTGAGAACCATTTAAAAAGAGAGCCAGACTACAAATTGCTCAGATAAGTAAATAATGGTTCATAAGGAGAAGCAATTTTTATTCTAGCAACTCTCTCGTAGTCTGCACCTACTCTCACTGCTCTTACCCATAATACACTGTATACCCTTTAAATGTTTTAGATAAGTTTTTAAACTTTTAACTTACAAAAAGTCACGGCAATTGAATTCGCAACTATTAGGCATTAAGATCCATTCTGAGTACGCTACAACCACAGCACATCTGCATAAATGATATTTTATATACATCTCAACATTTTTGTGCCACTTAAAGATAATTCATTTTGCAAAATGAAGGTTCACCCTTTAAGTAACTGTTGGACTGTTTCACTGAGGTTAACTCACAGTCTTTAATCTTCTGTTTCTCTATGGGAAAGTCTTTCTACAGTTGTAATTTTAGCTTTCTGTTCTTACATTTTATAAGACATTGGGTGTGGCTCTTTGGACTTTATCATTTTTAATTACTGTAAGTGCCCTTGAAAGTCCATCTGGGATGAAAGGTAAGGAAGTAAAAGTGAAAAGGGGCACAAAAGTAAGAAAAGGAGGAAGGAAAACTCCTGGCTTGCAAAAGTATGTTTTCTTGTGTTCAACATTTTTTTTCCTAAAAGAAAAATGAATTCCTACAAGAGGTAGCTTTGAATACCAGTTTGGAGGAAAATGGCAGGGTGCAAAGTATCGTCAGAAAAATATTGCCCCATCTCTGTAGTCCTGGTGTTGCACTCAGCAGAGGGAGCACTCCCTAAATGGGGTCACTATTATTGGTTGAAAGGGGTTTGATTTTACTATACTGCAAGAGGTAATATTAAGTTATATGAGAAGGCAAAAAGTGGACTCAGGAACACCATTGGGATAGGACTACCCTTCTTTTGGTGATCCCAGTATCTGCAGGTTTTGCCTCCTTTCAACCGTGTCCTAGAAGGCAGATCTTTTGTGTCTTTATCCACAGGATTCAATGGCAGTCACCAAGAATAAAGTCAGTCTCTATCTGCATGCCTTGATGCAAACAACAAAAACCATCACTGATATTCAAAAGAAAGTATCTTAATAGAATTTTTCTGGGAGAGAGTTCTAAAGATGTTCTGACGCCACCACGAAAAAGACTCTCGTTGCAACAAATAATCTTAATAGTAACCTTAGTAATCTGAAATATATCTGAAAAAGCTACCTTGAAAGTGGACTTTCATAATTTAAAATGGATTTGGCCTGTACCTGGTGGGTTGAAGTCCTCTTTTCATAAGACAAGCGAGCTCCCCTTCTAATGCTGTCTTCGGATTCAGATTTAGGAAACTTTTCCGCTTCTTCCCTCTCTTCTGCTTCAGCAAGCTCCTTCTGCCTTCTTTTTTTCCTTCTGTTTCTTCTTTCTTTAGCACTCTTTGTGCTTAATTTAGATGCCTCTGAAGAACTTTCCAAGAGTTCCCCCAATCCACCTACACCACTGAAATCTCTTGATGCAACGGATGCTGCTGCCACAGCTGCTGTTGTCTGTTGTGTTACAGTGCCAGGTAATTAGAATTTAGTTGGATTATCTCAATAATCATAATCACAGAGAAATTCATTATTACATCCAAGGGTTCATACACACTGACAAAGCAATTAAACTCTAACACCAACCAGCTAGTATCTTCTTATACTTGAGCTTAAATTTAAAAATTAGGAAAGCAGTGCCATTCTCTGAAAACATTGCAGAGCTCCTCTGTTCCCACAACTTTTAACATTCACAGCTATCAGTGGAGGTTCAAACTGTCACACCACTAATCCCCAAGTAATCTTGAGAAGCCCACACAGAAGGGTCCTGCAATACACAAACAAGATGATTCCCTCCTACTATTTAAGAATAAGAGAGCCACTGTGGAATAGTGGTTTGAGCACTGGACTACAACGCTGGAGGAACAGGGTTCAGTTCCCTGCTCAGCCATGGAAACCCACTGTGTGACCTTGAGCACATCACACATTCTCTTCCCCAGAAAATCCCATGATAGGTTCACCTTGAGGTTGCCATAAGTCAGAGATAACTTGAAGACGTGCAACAACAACAACAATTTAAGAATCCTGATACAATGCTGTATATTTGTTTCCACTCTTATACCAATATACTAAGGTCACTTAGTAATATACTAAGGTCATGTCCAGTGAGGTAGCAAGAAAGGTATGAGAAAACCTCAGGGTTGCATGATTGATACTGCAATTACCTTACAGTGCTAGATGATAGTAGTCAATGTGGATTCAGACTGGGAAGGCCTGGACTCAAATTCTCTCTCCTCCATGAAGCTCACCAGTGACCTTGTTCCAGTCACTATCTCTCAGTCCAACGTACCTCACAAGGTCATTGCAAGGATAAAAAGGACAGGTGGAGAATCATGTATGCCACAGTACTGTATTTGCTGGTGTATAAGACTCACTTTTTTTCCTGGAAACTACTGTTTGAAAATGAGGTGCATCTTATATGCCAGTGTGTCTTATATGCCAGCAAATAGTATTTGCCAGTCTATAAATGGGGTGCATCTTATACATGGGTGTGTCTTATATGCTGGCAAGTACAGTAAGCTCCTTGGAGGAAAGGCAGGGTATATCAAATAATGATGTATTCTTGCCTACAAAGCCACACATTTCCTGATTGATTGAATGAAATATTTACATCCCACCCTATATCTGAGGATCTCTGGATGGTGTACAATAACATTAATTTAAGACAATACATAACAATAACAGTAATTTTAAAAGACTAAACATATAATAAATCATTTATCACTTAAAAACTATGCATGAAGAATCATGCCGATATATCGTCCTCCACCTATATATACTCCTGCTCTACTGCGCTCCACATATCTGTCAGAAAATGAGGACAGGCTCTGTGTGTATTAGTGGAGAGAATTATGAAGCTCTCCAGACACTAGATTGCAAGTTCCAGCAGTGCAGTCAGTGGGGAGGGACACTTGCCTTGAAGTTCACATAATGAAATATAAGACCTTATAAAAAAAGAACTTATGCCCATGTCAGGTTTTCACAACATCTGGAGCCAATACTGCGTAAAGTTACTGAAATTTGAATGATGACTGGCCAAACTGCATACAGTGTCATGAGATCTGAATACCACTGGCCAAACTGGTCAACTTGCATGCAGTGTCATGACAGCTGAATGACAATTTGCAAAACTGTGTGCAGTATCATGAGATGATGATTGGCCTAGTAGCCAACACTGTCCTACAGCTTCCTTCATCTTGCCCTGCTCCCTGCCAGCTTCTAAAGTGACCAAAAATGGCTGGACAGTCTCTGAGTATATCCAGAAGCAACACCAAGAGGCACCAACAAACAATAAGTGAGGAGCAATGTTACGAGAACTCTCAGTTCTTTGCAGTAGATTGGAATAGCCAATAGAAGTATATTTTCCAAAAGATAAATACCTGAGCTTCTTCCTGTTGCTTTTTCAGCTGCTCAAGCATCTGCTGAAACTCTGCCTCCTTCTGCTCTGCTTCTTCCATTGTGGCTTGGTTCTGCTCTTCATAGGCCATGGCAACAACAGCCAGGATCAGGTTGATCAAGTAGAAGGAGCCCAGGAAGATCACCAAAACAAAAAAGATCATGTACGTTTTGCCAGCTGCACGTAATGTCTGGATGGGGTGGGGAGAAACAAACAGCTGTCATTGACAATGCTACCTTCACCATGACACGCCAAAATAACGATGGCTACATAAATATTGAACACACGTATAGTGATTATTTGCTTCAGATGATTCCAGGTGGATTTTTTGAACAATCAAACAGACAGCCCACCACTTCCTCCAAAAATAAAACAAAACAACCCTTCTGTTTTCACACATACTAAGCTTGCCTGATGACAATTCTTACCAGTTGATAGAGATTCTCCCAGTAGTCTTGAGTCATCAGACGAAAGAGTGACAAGAAGGCCCAGCTGAAGGTGTCAAAACTTGTATAGCCATAGTTGGGGTTTCTACCAGCTTTTACACACATATAGCCTTCAGGACATTGACTGTGAAAAAGTAAACCACATCACACATGATTTAATATTTCTTTCATTTCCATTTTGTAGTATTTTCAAAACTTACTTTTATTCTAACCTGAACTGTTTGTTTTGTAACCTGAGGTGGGATACTATTGACCACTGATATCATTTGAGAAGACATTAAATAAAGTAACAGAACAGGCATCTGTAGAAATAATGAGCAGCTAGCATTAGGTACTTCCACATGACCTGAACACCTTATAGTGTATGATTTTTCAGTTATCCCAGTAAGAGTAAAATTGACTCCAAAAGCTATGAGAGGAAAAAATACAGATTTTTCACTAAATTAAAGAGCAAGAAGCATGGAATACAACATGACAATTGATACCTTCTCATGGTTGAATACTACAGAGAATATGGAATTGTGGAAGACTAACACAAAAATGTGATGATTCCTCTACAATTCCCCCACCCCCAAGACTATCAGGATGTATTTGATCCCGGCTGTTCTTGCAGGATTAAGTCTTTCTGAATTTGGTGAGATCTAAGTTTGGTTGATCTGGTCTGGTCACTTCTGAAAGGAGGTTTTGTATCAACAAATAAGACAGAGCTACAGTCAGTTCTCCACATTTGTGGTTTTAACTTTTAGCAATTTGATTATTTGCAAGGAGCAATGGATTCAAGTTGCAGGAAAGGAGATTCCACCTGAACCTCAGGAAGAACTTCCTGACGGTCAGGGCTGTCCGGCAGTGGAATATGCTGCCTCAGAGTGTAGTGGAGTCTCCTTCTTTGGAGCTTTTTAAGCAGAGGCTGGATGGCCATCTATCAGGAGTGCTTTGAGGGTGTTCCTGCATGGCAGGGGGTTGGACTGGATGGCCCCTGTGGTCTCTTCCAACTCTACATTTCTATGATTCTATGAGTTTCTCCAACCCCTGACCTTCTTCTCAGGCACTTCCTTTCCATGGGAACATTTCCTCTTGGTGGCTCCAATCAGGCAGTACAGCCCTTTAAAAACCCATCCCTGGTTCTCTTCCTCCTCCACCAACCACTGCTAAGGATGGCTCATAGCCTGATTTCTCAGCATCACAAACTCTCTCTTAATGCCCCCTCATAGCCAAGGAAGGAGGTAGCTGAGATTGAGCAGGTATAGGGCCATCATGCTGATCCACCTCCTTTCCCTCTCCTTTCTTTGACCTGGTTTGGACCCTGGTTGCTTGCTCTCCCCAGCATGGCTCAGCCCTCTTCCCACAAACACATACACACACATATTGTATTTGTGGTTTTTCCACTTTTGCAGGGCTCCTGTGTCCCCAACCCTAGCAAATGTGGAGGGCTGATCGTATGCATCAGAAGGCTATGCCGGCACAAAGCATTACTTTCCAGTGAATGTATGCTGGGTACAATCTAAATCTTATAAGATTAGTTCAGAGTTTGGAAAAGTTACTAATTTGGGGTTGTAAACCCCAAAAGTAACTGATATAATCTTGGGAGAAGTTCAGTGGTATTTGTTAGTCCGATCAGAAAAACGTGTAGTTCTCGCTGCAGAGAGCAATCTAAAAATAAACGGTAGGAGTTCTGGCCACTTTTTATGCAACAGAGTAGCACTACAATAGTTCTAGACTAATAAGGAGACATGCATGACTGTTTCCAAGGCTAAATACCCACACAGTTATTAAACACAAGGCAAATACCTGTTAGATGGCAAACCTTGTCTACCTTTGCACAATTATTTTATTATTTCTAATTGGCTCTTTAGGAAAGATTGTGCTATAGCCATGATATTAAAGGATACCGATTCAGATTTTGTAGAGGCTGCCTTCTACAATGAACGAATGGGTGCTTTCTGTTCCTCTTTAGCTTTTCAAGTCTGCTTTCTTAATTACTCTCACTGGCCTGCAGTAGGTATATTTCCAGAATGAGAAAGGCAGAAATAGCCTTTTTGTCTGCTCATCAAACAAATCAAAGCATGGAGAAAATTTTGTCAGAATACATCTGAATGGCCAGGGCCTGTGTATCTGCCACTGTCAAAAGACTGATCTTGTTCAGCTAACAAACTAGGGAAGCTAAATACAAAATCTAATAACTAAAGCACAAATTCTCGGGGAAAACCTCTTAGTAAGTTGTCATTCCAGTATGTACAGGGAATTCTGATGACTACAACTCATGCAGAGGGATGTCTGTGTGAGGCCTAGTTTCAAGAGAAACTCCCTCATGCTGAAGGCCCTTGTGCCTTGGCTTGTGGTCACAGAACTCTGGATCAGACCCTTATTACTCTCTGGCTTGATTGCATCTGCAGAGAAGTCAACAGGTTGCTTGAAATTCTTACCCTGCATCTGAGCTGTTGCCACAAAGAAGGGCATCTCTTTGTCCTTCCAAAACATAAAAATTACCTAATAGGGAAGAAGAACAAAAGAAAAAAAAAATTTTTCCTATTGTTGCTGATAACTAAACTCTGATCATATACAACCACAAACAAGATATAGGAAGACAAAAGAAAACATTTGTAAAAGTCACACAGACCATTTCTACACTACACTGTTACAGTGCTATTATTCTACTTGCAACATCCTATGGAGTCCAGGGGTTTGCAGTTTGGGGAGGGGCATCTTTGGCCTCAGTAAACTACAAACCCCAGAATCCCATCGGATGTTGAAAATAGAATAACACTACAGCAGTATAGGGTGGAAATGGCCACAGATACCATCAAGTTTGCTTTAAAAATGCATGGTTGAGGATGGCTCAGTGGCTAAACCAGGAGTGACCAAAGTGCAGTCTGTGTGTGTCACACATGGTTCCTCAGGGCTGTTTTTGTTACCCACAAGCCCCCTACTACCACCACAGGCTCCTCCACCCTGTAACGTTCCTGTTGCAAAAAGCTCTTCTCCATACTCCGGGAAGCAGTTTTTGATTTTCAGGATTGGCAGGCACCAATCTCTCACATTCAGACTGCAAAACTAGAAATCAAAAGTGGAACCGAAGCTACACTTGGTTTGAGTGGTCTTTTTTTCTTCTCATGGGGGACCTGGGCCCCTCCCTCAGAGGTTCTTGGAGGGAAAAATTGCCCTTCCTATCTTTCACATTCCCAGGCTTTCTGTTAATGTATTTATTAGGATTGCCACGTGATTAAAGAAGTCTTCAGCTTCAATCCTATGCCCATTTTCTTGGAAGTAAGCCCCACTGTTTTAAATTGTGGTGTAAGTGTTTGTAGATAAGATTCGACCACTTTACATATCAATGCAAGCAACATTCACGATTCGGACTAATACATTTTGTTCTTACAAAATGCATCTGACTGATCATCTTAAATCCTCCCCTGCAGGAATGAAGGGGAGGAATGCCCCTCTGATGGTATTTGCTGCCCTTGCCTTTTGTAATGACTTGTACTAATAAAAAAAATTAAAAAGAAACATGCTATCTGATTAATTGGGAAAAATAATTTTAAAAACTTTTTAAATCAAGTAAGATTGGGCTGTAATCCTAAACTACTCAGATGGGAAGGTGTTGCATTTAACTTAGATTTGCTCTTGAGATGACACTCACAGCGACGAACTGCAACGCTTTACTTGGCAAAATGTTGTATTTCTAATTTCAGTTGTTGTTGTTGTTGTTGTTGTTGCTGTGTGCTTTAAAGTTCTTTGTGGCTTATGGAGAGCCTAAGGCAAATCTATCGGGATTTTCTTGGCAAAATTTGTTCAGATGGGGTTTGCCCTTGTTTTCCTCTGAGACTGAGAGAATGTGACTTGCCAGCGTCAGCCAGTGGGTTTCCACGGCCAAGCAGGGATTTGGACCCTGGTCTCTCAGTGTCCTAGTCCAATGTTCAAACCACTATGCCATGCTGGCTCTAATGTAGTACTTTAGAGTTTTCTTTAATTCAGTATTTTATTCAATGCAATAAATGCTTTTGTTCAATTTCTCTTATAAACAGCACCCAGAATCCTGTTGGTAATATGTAATGTGTAATGTGTAATGTGTAATGTAACTTTTTTGGCCATTGTACAATGGATGTATTCAGGTCATGGTTGAGTTAGCATAAGTATGGTTGCCATTTCACATGAGCCATCATGACTAGAGCAGATCCACAGAATCAACCAGATTTACCTACATATAGCTTTGCCATTCAAACAATTCAGTAGTTGATTCAACGAATCCGATCCAGCAGGGACTAACCAACAAGACTGCAGTCATGCAGCTGCATATTCCTGAAGGGTACATAGGTATCTGTCTGTGTTTTTCAGTACACCATTTAATTCTCCAGTTCTGCAGATAACGTGATTGTGTATTCCTCATGGCACAATGGGACAATAAAGAGGCACACCAGTAGATATACAGTCAATCATACAATGTCATTGTTTAACAGAAAGGTGGTGGTGCAACAGCATGAATATAGATTACACTATGCAAGCGCAAAGTAGGATCTTGGACTCAGGTTGTATCATAGAGGCAGCTCACAGGCCAGACTACTGGAGCACTTCTTAAAAGATTAGGTTTTTTCCCCTTAATTGCACAGGTAAGGTGTAACTGTCACTAAAATCAGCAGAACAAGGAGGGAGGTCATTTTTTTATGATTCACCTCCCAGCAGCTCTTTCCATAGATTTGCATGGGGAAGGAGGAGACTGCAAGGGAAGAGCAGGGTATAAATAATCTGAGCAAAAAAATAATAATAATAAATACTCTTCATTCTTACTTTCATCCTCGACATACTGTTCCCAGTCAAAGGTGCTCACAGTTGTGTTAATGAAGGTGCCATTTTCCCCCACGGTGCTGTTGAAGTAAGAAGTTATGTTTATTTCAAAGGTAGAATTGTCTGGTGGCCAGATCAGGCATTTGTGCCTCAAGTTGCCCATGAAGAGCTGCAACCCTATGAGTGCAAACACACTCAGGCAAAAGACAGTCAGGATCATGACGTCCGAAAGCTTCTTCACTGATTGAATGAGGGCTCCCACAATGGTCTTCAGGCCTTCAAGCGAAAAAGGATGGAAAGACATATTAAGACGCATCACACATTTGTCCATCATGTTTATGATGTCATGCAGAAATAGCAAACAACAGTGTGTTCGTGAAAAAGTAAAAGCTTCATAAACAGCACCAGTGCTTGCAAAAATGTATGAAGAGCAGAAAGCCGTCTGTTTATGAATGTGCTAGGTACATTTCATTAAAATGTACACATTATATTGCAAAACATTTTTTTTAATCTATTATGGATTGCTTGCATGAAACAAAAGGATTGTATGAAAAATGCCCTGTTCATACTAGTTTTTCTCCCCTTAAAAGGTACGTTTGCATCATTTGCAATCTTTTCTTAAAATCACAGTACTACTGTAAAAAAAAAAAAAAAACTAAAGAAAAGGGGCAGGCCAAGTTCATCTTGACCTTCATTAATATGATTCTAAGCCAGGTCCTTTTTCTCTTTACTTAAACAGTTAATTTAAAAAAAGCCTTCAAAATAATAATTCTCAAATCTGACTGGGCAGAACAGTCCTATTCATATTTATCCCAAATTAAGTAGTACTGCTTTCAATAGAGCATATTCTCTAATATGCGTGTTTAGGACTGCAGCCTGGAACAGTACACTGGTAAAAAATATGGCACTACAAAAGCCAAAGCACCAGGGCTTTTTGGTGTGGGAGAAGGGGAAAATTATCCTCTTTAAATACAGCAGCAGTAACAAAAAGCAACCCCCCTCCAAACAAAATAAAACGCATAGGCTGTGCATTCTGTAGATGTCTCATGCAATTACTTGTTAAACTCAAAGGCTGATTTTGCAAAGTAAAATAAGTGTTACTTTTAAAAAGACATGGGATCTTCCGATTCCTGCCTTTTAGTAACATGAGCTGTGATTAATGAGACTCAATGTTAGAAAAGAAGTGAACTCTACTTAATTGAAACTAAGAATTCAGCCTCTGTGTTTAACCTAGCTCTCACCTGGAATGACTGATATTGTTTTCAATGCCCGGAGAACTCTGAATGTTCTCAACGCTGAGACATTGCCCAGGTCCACAAACTCTGTCACATATCTGTAATAGGGGAGTTCACACACAAACACAATGACAGCACACAAGAAACAGTTGGAGATACAAGGGGCCTGGCACTTCGTCGAGCCGCTCCACTTCTTACCTGGGATTACAGAAATAGTTTTCAAAGCTCTCAATACTCTGAAAGTTCGAAGAGCTGAAACATTGCCTAGGTTTACAAATTCTGTTACATACCTGTAGAATTAAATCACAGTTATTCAGAATTGAGGCAGAGCTTTTTCCTAATTACTTGGGGTCTTTCACAAAAACCACGCTGGCCATTCCACTTTTCATAGTCTTATACCCCCGAAAAAAGATTTACATTTACTAATTGACATCTGCAGTTAAGTTTCACTGAAGTGAAACTCACATTTTAGTTCTGAAAAGCTTAGCTACAGTAATTTGAATCAGCAGCATGAAATTAAATGATGATTTCAATTCTAGTGCACATAAAGAATGCAGCTCATGGAATGAGCCTTCCTAAAACATAAGCAAAGAAGTACATAATATACTTTATATATTAAAGTGCAAAAATGTAGAAGTGCATTAATGAAGCAACTTAACTTCACATGTCTTTTAGTCTAACACTAATTTCATGCCTCTTATTTTGAAAATTGTTAAATCACTTACGCCATCAAAATGACGCTGAAGTCGAGCCAGTTCCATGGGTCCCGAAGAAAAGTAAAATCTTCTAAACAAAAGCCCCTTGCAAGAATTTTTATAAGGGATTCAAAGGTATAAATTCCAGTGAAAGTGTACCTAAGGGTATGCAAATAACAACATTTTTTTAAAAATAAGCAGATCTCTACTCAGGGGATTCAGTTGAGTTCGTTCCAACGGATTCCACAATTATACGTATTAAAGTGATACCTGTTCACACATTATACCGAATGTCATATTGGATTACCCAACATTTTTTATTGGTGGCTTAGCCTATACAGAAAACCTGATTTTTATTTCATTTTATCTTCTCTAATGGCTGACTGATAAAAGCACTAGCTTCAGACATAACTGATTTCCCTGGGCAAAGCAAACAAAATAACATAAATAAATAAAACCTAATCAGATCACATTTTCAATTCTCAAAAAGATCTGACACTTCCTATTTATGACCTAACGGAACAGCTAAGATGCCTCACTGACCTCATATGGAAGAGATATGTCAGCCATTTATTTGCCACCAGAATAAGCAGGGCAGTATCCAAAGTTGTGGTACATAAAGTACTTTATCATACAATTGCTACCATAAAATGAGCATTGTGTCAAATCACCCTCTCAACAAGCATGCTGGCAGCAAAGTACATATGCACATTCTTCACAGTTTCCCACCCCCTCCCCACCTCCATCAGATTCCTACAATATATTTATGCCCTTGTAGAAAAACGGTACCTGTGAAGCAGCCATCAGTAAGTGAACAAGGTTATCTTTCACACATGACAAAACAAATCTCCTTGAAGCCCAACCCTCACTGTATATCCTCACAACAAACGGAGCGCTACATAGCCCAAGCAGTACTATCTACATTTGTGTAGCATCTGTGAGGTTGAGGGAATGGCATATCCTCTGAAATGGCACTGTTGGCTGGCTGGCATCCAGATCAGGAAGAGCCTATACTTCCATGTCTCACTGCCCGAAAGGGCCAAGGAAAGACCTCACAAAGGACCTCACAGACAGACAGACATGTCTAGGGATAGAGAGCCTGGTGTTTCTAAGAATAGGTAGCTTTCTCCATCTCTGAAACATAGGCACAGTTCAGATAATACTGTGAGAACCTCTCCAGCCCACTGAGTAGATGGCCAAGTTGTGTGTGCTTGCTGGTTCCACTTCTACCACTGTCCCAGTCTGGAGCACTGTACGTGGTCATAAATACACGGCTACTCAAAATAGCGCACATACTAAGTATTATGAATAATGTAAAATGCAGTCAAGGTATGTTGGCCATGAAGCAAGATACTGCACTATAAAACAAATAAACAACCACTTCCAGTGAATCTATACAAGACAACAGATAATCTATACAAGACTAACGCATGCTCATCCAGGGACCCACTGCCTGCATTGAAGCATCCCCGTGAAAATCCCTACACATATAGCTTCAATCTCACGATCAAGTCCCTTGTGGGAAATGTAGTGGTTTTGTAAGTATATGCAACAATGTGTGCATTCTGTCCCCATATGAACATGTGGGGATGGGAGATACTGGGATGGCACACACCTCTGTCCACAAGAAAGGCTGGAGTAGTGGCACTTACGGGACCTCCAAAGAGACCAAGAATCTTTTCTCCTACCCAAACACCCACAGCAAATTGTGACATGACACAGGACAAGACAAAACTGAATACTTAACCAATAGGAAGGAACATCTGACAGAAACAAATCTGAATACTAGCAAGCTATACTTCATATTATGAAGCAGAAGAACTCAATCAATCAATTCCAGTGATAGCAACAAATCTAATCCAGAAAGACAGTCCCCCTGGCCACAAGCATATGGAAGACTTCAGTAATGAAACCATTATATACCTCCATTTAAGAAGTACGAAGAAACATTTCTGAGCCCTTTACTCCCTCAAGACTTGGCCTGAAGGTGTATAGTATAGCAACTCTGTTGAAGCTAAGCAGTCCTGACGGCCAAACTAGACACAACACCATCTACCCAATTAGCAGCTGTTAACTGCTAAAAGTACATTGAAGGTGTAAAGATTGGGATGGCATGGAAAGGAGGGGTGGTTAACCTTTTGCTCCCTGTCACAATCCTGATTGGATTAGGCTCCATGTATTATCTGCAAGCAGGAAAGAGCTTCCATTTGCTGCAGCAGAATTCCCTCTCCCCTGATAATCTGAAGAACAGGAGAGGAGAAGAGACAATCAGAGAATTTCCAGAAGAACGTTAAGCATTAAAACTCCTCCACCTCCCTATGCCAAGACACTTGTGATTTACTTTTTAAAACTATTCATACATTTGGCAGTTAATTATTAATTAATTACTAATTAATTAATTACTAATTGCACAAATTATCTGTTAATAGCATAACATCATATGAATTATCTTGTCTAGTTAGGCCTTTAATCTAATCAAGACCTAGGAGACTGCTGATGAAACTTAAGTATGTTGCCTAGATTTCCATGAAAGAAACCAAAAATATAAATAACAACACACAAGTAATCACACAATATCACGCTTTTAAGCCCCTAAATATCCTAAGGGCACCAAATCCTGTCCAATCTTGGAAACTAAGCAGGGTCAACTCTGGTTAGTGCTTGGATGGAAGATCACCAATGAATATCAGGTGCTGCAGGCTATACTTCAGAGGAAGGAAATGGCAAAACCACCTCTGACTATTCTTTGCCTAAGAAAACCCTGTGAAACTCTCAGGGTTGCCATAAGTAACTTGAAGCAACATCACATTTTCATTTATGATAATCATTTATGATAATCATAATCATGGAAGCTTTGAAGGAAGAAGAGAGACAGAAAATACACAAATCAGAATTTGAAACAGTTGAGGCAAAATTCACAACTGAAATAGCATCAAACTAAAATAGATTATAACTTTTGAAAAATGACTTACTCTACATTCTTCGTCCAATCTGGAGGGTTGCTCATAGTCATAAATACACAGTTGGTCAAAATAGTGCACATAATAAGCATGCTGAATAATGTAAAATCCAGTCAAGGAATGTTAAACATTGAGTCATCACATGCTGTTATTATAAAACAATTGATGGCATCCACTTTAATACCTACTTTCAGTAAATCCATACAAGCTGAACATATTAACCAGACATTAAAATTCTAAAACAGCTACCATCTTAATCCATTGCAATAAAACAAACACATGATGGTGTGTTTATTTTATATATATAAACAAAAATTTATAAAATATAAAAAACTGATTTATGTTTTTTATTTAAAAAAAGCCCTCAGATCTTCAAAAACTACAGAAATTGCCACTTTGACTGTCAATTCTCAAATTATGCACTCTATGTATCTGTAAAGTGCTGACATACATGAGATGGAGGACAGTGCAGTATATATCATATTCAGAAACATGTCACGTCAACCATAAAATTGTGGCATTAGTATATTATCAGAAGTCAATCAAGCATTTATGGCCTCTTACTATATTCCACATTTAGTCTCTTTAATATAGTTTTTCACAAGTTGGTGAAGACAGCCAATATCTTTAACTTGGTGTTTTTTAGACTACTATTTTTTCAAAGGCCCTTTCCACATGTGTGGGGGGGGACGGGCGAAAATGGAGCTTACCAGCAGCCGGGTAAGTCCGTCGCGACGTGGAGCAGCGCGCGCGCAGTCCTCCGGCGTCCCAAATGGCAGCTTCCGGTTGGTGGAGGCTCTCCACCAACTGGAGAAGCTCGCCAGCTGGAAGCCCGCCCCTGGCAGATCTGCAAATCCGCCTCACGGCCGGGCGACGGAGCGGCACAGAGCTGCGCGCTCCGTGCTTTTTAAAAACCTCGAAAAAGAGGTTTTTAAAAAACACGCAGCGCGGCTAGTTCCGGCCGCTCCTGAGTGGATTCTGGTGTGGAACTACGAAAAGTAGTCCACGCCAGTCCACTCTATGGTGCAGAAGACCTCCGTGAGAGGTCGCTCTGCACCATTACAGAAGCCCGATGTGGAAATGGCCAAAGTTCTACCTGCTGAAGTAATAGATATACCCCAACCTAAGCAAAAGAAAATATTTCCCAGATGATGAACAGTGAACACCACTCTCTACCCCTTACCAACACTTTCCTTTTTTATTTTTCCCAGTTTCTCAAATCCCGCTCTTATATGTAATCAAATATCCCCATGTCACCAATTTACTTCATGAAATATCCAGGTGCCATCCAAGTTCTTCTGAGA
Source organism: Cyclura pinguis (assembly GCA_030412105.1). Classification (NCBI taxonomy): domain Eukaryota; kingdom Metazoa; phylum Chordata; class Lepidosauria; order Squamata; family Iguanidae; genus Cyclura; species Cyclura pinguis. The sequence goes on along the minus strand of CM059599.1, from coordinate 226,865,675 downwards.
CCAGACTTCATTCATGGCAATAGCCTTTACTGCCTAATGAACCTATAGCTTGTAGACAGTCCAGATCCAGTCCACAAAGGGTGTGGGCACTTCCTACCCCCCATGCCAAAGCCACTTCCCAATAGGAAAACATTTCCCCACTATCTCTCACTGGTTATTTCCTTTCCCACCCTCTGCCAGTGCACCCAGTACTGCTGAGGGCACTTTGCTCTTTCACTTCTTTCCCAGCTGGGAAAAGGTACATCTAGTGCTTTGTCCAGGAAATCCTAACATCATGCAGTTTGCAGAAAGTTGTGGATGGCCAAATTTCATCACTCCCCAAAGGTTAGTTCCTCACTCCGATGTAAAGATATGAACATTTAAATTCAGAACATAATTATATTGTGGAGAGGGTGGGGAACTACTTGATATCACTGTGGACCTTCTCACACTAAAACTGAAGGGTAGAATGACAAATTGGCAACACTGAGATCTCTTCAGTAGGAACTTTTCCACCAAGACCACTGCCCATGTTTACCCAGTGAGTGCTTCTGAACTGATACTGGTACTCTAAATGTATTTTTACTACCAGAAATTTGATTCAACATAGTAAAAAGTTGCTTCAACTTTCATTTCTCACATTTATATGAAAAGGATATGAATGTACCAAAATTTTAATGGCAATTTTTCTGAGGGGGTTGAAAGGAGTTAACATGTACAAGGCAGATGTGGCACTAAATCGGAAAATCGCCTTCCCTCTATTCAATACTATAAAGGTCTGGAAAACAAAAAGAGCATAGAATGAAAAATGCATTGTCTATTGGTACCTCCTAAATTTCGTTCTTCCACTGACTTCAATGGAAGATCAGAGTTTCTTATATCCTTAGCATGGTATTATCCACTTGAGTTAATATAACAACAACAATGGTAATAATGATAGCATCAGAAGAAATGGTTTTTGTCAATGTGATTCAAATTTTGTAAGTATCTCATCTAAATAATCTGAAGACAACCAGCAAGATCAGTGCGAGGTATGCATTCTCTCTGATTCAAGTCATGGGATATGTTTTTCTCCTAAAGAGGACTGAGTAAAGATATCAGGACCCATGACTTGGACCATGATGAAGCATTCAATAAACAAGCAAATCCATTTTGTGACATGCCACTATGTATTTGTGAGCTGAGTTGCTTCTTTACAAGTGGTGGGCACCATGGCTTCTCATTAACGTCAGTTTAAATGTCATGTTCCACCAGCTCTCAGAGCTTGACTCAAAATGGCTATTGTTGTAGGAGGATGCTGATTCAGTGGGATCCCTACTTCAGGTCACGGAAATGATTCCACTGTAGAACAGAGAATCTGCAAGAGCTAGGTGGCACAAAATCTGCAGCACAAACCCTTGCTGCATCTTACAGCTATGTGTTACTTACTATATACTATATGTTCATACTCCAATACCCTTGCCCAAACAATGGCAGTAATAATACTGAGAAAATGGAAGCATTAGAAAGCAGATTCCATCTTGTGGAGAGTGTAAGGTCTTCCTGTTGTCAGTGCTACTTCCAAGGAGACATTTTTAATAGCCTCACCAGTGCACCAGCAAGAGAAAGAGCTCCAGGATCAGCTTAAAACCCCTCAGGTGGTGTCGGTTCCTTACTGGTACAATATCCACTCTGGTCAGCTCCTTCATTCTAGCCTCAAGCTCTAGCTACCTGGCTGGTCTCGTCCTGGAACCTTCTCTTGGTCCTGCAGGACAGCTTCCTGGTTTCACTAACAGAGGCTGAATCCAAGATTTACATAACTCTGCTACTGAAGGAAAGAGTACATCAAAAGAAATCCATCAGATTGCTGTGTTAAATACAAATGAGTGTAGAAATGCTAGACGCATGCAACCAAAAGATTTAATTGCTTTCCTGACATGGAGGTATGCATTTTGACCTTAACTCTAAAGAACTTGGTCTCTTATCCTTTTCCCTCCCTCATGTTTCCTTCCCATATCCTTTTTTCTCCTCTTCCCTCCATTCTCTTGGACATTCCTCCTGGAAACCTGCTTCTGTTGGCTTGCCTTTTCCAAACACTGAGAAATCTATATCTCTTTCTCTCAGACCTTCTGACTGCAATGTACCCCTGCAGGATCTGCATGGCTTACTCAGTGGCAAGCAAAACACTGTTAAATGAGATCAGTGGTAAAAAAAGACTGTTAAATGAAATCAGTGGTAAACAGTAACCAGCTCAGCCAATTGCAGCCAGAAGCCTTCTGACCAGCTACCCCCTCTGTCAAAGTCATGCTGGTGGGGCAATGACTGCCAGAGGTGTCACCACAACAACCACAGAGACAGCTACATGGTCAGATATGAGTACAGTACTGGGTTTCAGATTTACAGGGGGCTCTGGGTAAGAAACATTCATTAGCTCTCCCTCTCTCTGTGAGTCTGCCTCCTCCTGACTTCTTGCTACTGTTGCCAACCAGCTTGCCAGGCAGAAACCTGGCAGGTGAGAGAGTCAACCTGTGGTCAGCTTTTCTTCCTCATCACTACTACCCACTCACTTTGGAAAGGAGAAGCAGTGTGGGCTATCCTAATAGAGAACTGGACTTCAGGAAGTGTCTAGCCTTTCCAAGCAATGTATGACCAGAAACAAGAAGCGTGTAAGTGTGATCAGTAAAAGAATGCTGCAAATAGTGAGACTTTTTTATGAAACTGAAATTGTTTCCACTGTTTCCAAGTATAAACAGATATAAATTTGCTGACACCCACAAAAAGAGGGAAGACATCAGAGATTAATGTAAGAATAAACATTTGCAGAGGCTAAGACAGACAGCTGAAATCCAGCTAGACTTATTTAAAACTTACTTTTTTATTGCTATAATAGGGATCAAGGTCCTCCAAAGGCTCAGACACCATTCCTGGAGGAATGTCTCCATATATAAATGGAAGTGTTTTTCCTGCTTCCAAGTCACTATTAGGCTTTGGCCCATTTTCATCATCAGCATCTGAATGATCCTGTTTGGGTTTTTTTGCTTTCTCCTCTGCACAACGTTTTTCAATAGCTGCAAGAGATTCTCTAGTAAAATAGCGGAAGCTGTCAGGTCCTGGTGGTACCAGCAGTGCCTGTGCCATTTTTTCATCCTGCACATTTAAATTATACTTTGCCTATGGCATAAGAAGGACCTGCAAAAAGAAAGAAGGAAGGGAGGGAGGGAGGGACGGAGGGAGGGAAAGAGAAAAGGAAACAAAAAGTTAGGAAACATTGAAGTGCTATTGCATCCATCATTAAAAACAAACCTAAAATAGACAAAAAAAAATGAACTAGGATTTGTCATGGGATGGACTTCTTTGCACAAGGCAATCAGCTTTCCTTTGTTTAATTGCTACAAAGCAGGGATCCTCTTCAGAACCGGGGGAAAGGATTCCCAGAAGCTACCATGTCAATTGTCAAGGTCAACTTCTTGTTTTAGAGGTTCAGCAGTTCAGATGCAGAACAGCGACTAACATATAAGAAGACATCTGAGAACGCATCCAGATTCACTGGAAAGTCCCAGATTTTGTTCCCGTTCTTTCTTATTTTGTATTGAGTTAAAATAAACTGACCTGGGGAGTTGGTATAAAAAGTCTCTGATCATACAGGGAGCTGACAGAAAACATTCTAGGATAAACAAAATGTGTAAGGATTTCCAAATAAAATTTGAAAGAACAGGAACAAAATCTGGGACTTTCTGGTCTTTTTAATCAATCTGGATGAGCCCTAAGAAGACATCTAAGATGACAAAGAACTCTGGAAACCAAGGAGATCCACAAATCTCTGAATGTGTGCCATACTTTTATAAGACAATACTCTAACCATGACCATCTCAAACAAAATAGAATCACAGAATTATAAATTCATAGAATCATAGAAATATAGAGTTGGAAAGGGCCCCATTGGCCACTCAGTTCAGCCCCTTGCTCTGTGCAGGATCTCCAGCTAAAGCATCCCGAGTAGGTAGCTGTCCAGCCTCTTTTTGAAGATGTCCAGACAAGGAGACTTCTTCCCTTCTCTAGACAATTGATTCTTTGCCAAATTGCTCTCACTGTCAAGAATTTCTTCTAATGTTCAATTGAAATCTATCCTCTTATAACTTCAAACCATTAGACCTGGTCCTACCCTCTGGGGAGGAGAGAACAAACCTGAACTTTGCTCTGTCTAATAGCTCTAGGGGTATCTAAAGAGTGCCATCATGTAACCCCCTCACGTCTTCTCTTCACCAAGCTGAACATACCCAGCCCTTCAACCTTTCCTCCTGTTATATTCTCCATACCTCTTACAATCCTTGTTGTCCTTCTCTACACCCAGTCTTGAGTCACACTTGGAATGTGACTCTGCTTTGGCATGGACAGCCCTGATATTATCACCAGATGTCCGACCCTTAATAGGGCAGCCCAAGCCATATGATTCCTTTCTCAGGCCACCTTGGTGGAAGTGCTTTTCCTGCTCAGGAAAGACGTGTTACGAAGGGTACGCAGAAAGCCCAAATCTGTACTGGATTTGGGAGGAAAAAGAGGGAAGATGAGCCAATTAATGGGAAAGAGACCTAAGAGGACCAAGGTGGGTCATGTGAAAAATTCAAACTAGGTGTTGTTTGTATGGATAAAAGGTACAAATCCTTTGAAATATGGCAGTTGAGGGCACCAACAAATCCAACAAGGGACAAATGTTTTGTGACAGTGTGAAAATTGGGACCTGAATAAATCTTCAAAAAAATCAAATGCAGCTGAAGAGCAAAAAGTAAAAATGCACCATACCTTGTTATTTATGGGTAGTGTCAGATCTTCAATTAGTTGTGGACTATGAAATCTTCTTTTCCTTGAGAGACAAAATGAATCCAAGACATCCCATCCTGAACACTGGGTGAAACAAGAACGCTATCCCTGTCAGTAGATTCCTCCCATTATGGCACACGCAAACACATTTTTTTTTAAAAAAAAAAGCTGCTGGAGTCCAGTCACATCACCACATGTTTATCCAAACTAAGGCTGAAGGACCTTGAAAATATTAGGATAAAAGGGAGAGAAGATTGATTTCCATGTATGGTATCAAATGCCACAGTTATACAGATTGCTCGAAGCTCTTATTAGCTTTGTGACAAACTAATTTATTGAAGCTTTGACATAACATCAGGATACTTCCATAGTCATGACATAGTCACCCTGGGAGGCTCATTTGATATCCTTAAGCTTGTATTTGGGCCATTGGTGAAGAACCTGTTATTTCAATAAGTGCTTGATCTGAAGGGTAACTGTTAGATCAATCTTTAAAACTGATGAGATTTTATCTGACTTTTCAATCACACCTTTACTGTTTTTGCTGCTTTTATTGATTTTATTTATTTATTAAAATATTCTATCCTGCATAGGGTCTTGGGACAAAAACATATTAAACACAGCAACAGGTAAAACAGTTAAAACTCCTTTAAAAACTACAATCATCTAAAACCATGTACACATACACTTGAAATATATTAGTCATCAAACGTTTTAATTAAAAGACATGTTTTGGCTTGGCATCAGTAAGAAACCAGTGCTGGCTCCAATCAGACCTCCCAGGGGAGGGCATGTCACAATAGGGACACCACAGACATGAATCCCTGTCCCATGTCCTTCTATTTCACACTGCCCCCACTGAAGGGCATCTCCAAATGACCTCAGTTCTCAGGGAAGAACATACAGGGAAAGGTACTTCTCCAAGTATTAACGTCCCAAGCCATTTAAGGCTCTAAATATTATCACTAGCACCTTGAATTCAGACTGGAATTCAAGCACTCTGTGCCATGGAGTCCACTTGGGCTCCTAATGTCAAAGATGGATTTTGGAGTACTTCTAAGCTACGTACCTACTCCTTAGGGGAGTGCAACCCCATGCAGAGTAGGTTGCTTACCCATTCCTGGGCTTGAGAAACATAAATCCACAAAGACTCCCTCTTCTCTGGATTCAGTTTTAGCTTATGGACCTGTTTTTCAGAAACATGGCATATCTGATCGCCTCTAAGTTGCAACTACTCAATTTTACTGTGGTATTTAAAAGTAACTAGCAATTCCCTTAAAAAAAATAAAATATAAAGATGCATAGCATAGATACTTTAAAGGCACCAGATTCCATCTGATCTTGGAAGCTAAGCAAAGTCAGCCCTGGTTAGTACTTGGATGGGAATCTCCCTCCAAATACCAGGTGCTGTAGGCTGTATTTCAGAGGAAGTAACTGGTAAAACCACCTCTGAGTATTCCTTGCCTAAGAAAACCCTATGAAATTCATGAGATCACCATAAGTCAACAGGTGACTTGTGTGCGTGCACGCGCGCGCACACAGAGCATAGACTATCTTGCACCTATTTTTCTGAAATTGGGCAGATTCCACCTCTCCAGTTTCAGTAAACAGAAAAAAAAAGAGTTAACAGGCTTTTGTTGACATCTAATGATACTCAATGGCAATTACAACAAACTGAACTTACACACTAAGATATGGATTTGGACCTGAGTAGAATCAGCCAACTCCAAATTTGGTTAAGGTGAACAAATTGTCAAACTGGGATTCAAACAAAATCTTGCGGCTGCTGTACATGGCCTGCATCTTAAACCCTTGACGCCTCCTGAGATCCTTCCCTCTCTACTGCCTCCAAATTTTCTGGGATTTGAACTGTTTAGTCAACAGCTGCTTTCTTCGGCAGCATTACAGGTGTTCGATCATGGCTAGAAAACAGTGTGCTTATTTTGCTTCTTCCATTTTCAGCACCACAAAATCTCTTAGACCACTGGTGGACAACAAACAGTCCCTTTCCAGTTTTTGCACTCGCCCAGAGCCCATGGATACCCACCAACAACCAGAGGAAAATTACGAGAAGGGTCAAAATAAGGAGAACCACACTTCTGAAAACCCCAGGGAGCAACTCCCCTCTAAAGCAAGATGCCTGACCTTGCTTTGCTAAAAAGATGTCACGGCCGCTTCTGTTTTGCTTGGGCCTTTAAAAAAAACGGGGAAGGACATTTTTATAGGATATGCCCTGCCACAGGTCCATGTGAGGGAGTAAAAAGTGATTCCTCAGACCTACTGAAGTTGCCCTCCTCCATCTTAGACTCTCCCAATCAAAATGGTCAACTATTTTTTAAAATGATACCTGAAAATGAACAGACATATTTGGTTTGTGGAAGGCCTATAGAAGGGATGTACACAAGCCTCCAAGGCTCCCCAACTTGCCCTCTCCACCCCCTGAGAGCAAGCAAAGCTCCTGCCAAATTTCAGCAGGACGATCCCACCCAAGCAGTTGTGACTGAAATTTGAAGGCAAACTGCTACAAGAAGTGACTGAGGCTTAACAGCCACCTAGAAGGATGTGGGAGCCATTTTTAGTTTTTTTAAAAAAAATCCAAAACAAGTTTTTTTAAAAAAAATGATGTGAAAGGGGTGTGGCTCTCCCTGAGAGTTGTCCACCTCAGGATCTGAAGATTTTCTTAAAACAATATTTGGCTCCCAATATTGGGAGCCACATGATCCACAAAGTCTGGTTTAAATATACATTATACATATCAAGTACCTCATACAGCAGACATTCTTGCCAACAACTCTGGTCAGTGATCAGAGATCCTTTATCTCTACATCCAAGGAAACCCTTAGATAAATACTATTTAAATCATAAAACTGCATTATTTGCTCCATTTAGATAAGAACAATTGGCTGTTGCCAGTGGCACTAGATAGTTCCTGCAGCACTTAATTTCCTCAGTGTGAGATTTATTTCTGGTTCTTTTTCTTTCTCTTGTCGACGTTATCTTTATTATTTTTTTTCCAATTCCTGAATAAGAAAGATATAAAACTGAGGATGCAGATCAGTGTATCTTTTCTGGAAAACTTCAGTTTCATTTAACACATGAACCCTGTGGTTGTAAAGCTATTAAGATCATTGATGCACTATTTTCTAACAAGGCCGAGCACCTTAAAACATAAAGGACCAAATGAGCAACACTATAGCTCCCTCCAAAGCAGTTTTCCCCCGGAAGGAGAAAAAGGTGGATATATTTCAAATTTTGGCATTTTAAATGACATATAAACATGGCACTATAATAAGTACCTGTTATAATTAAATAATTATAAACAAGGTGGATTATGAATAAATAGTAAGTCACCTTCTTTCCCCTTTTACTTCAAGTATAACAAACACAGCAATCTTTATGTCATTTCTTTTAAAGGATGTTTTCTTGGATGCTAACTACCCATTTCTCTAAAGTATCCACTGGGAGATCAACAACACGGCACACTGCTACAACATAATAAACAGTGTTAAGCCAGTGCGGTGTAGTGGTCTGAGCACTGGACTACAACCCTAGAGACCAGGGTTGAATTCCCCACTTGTCCATGGAAACCCAGCAGGTGACCTTGGGCATGTCACACACTCTCAGCCCCAGAAAACCACTTCCAACTTCCAAGCCATAAGTTGGAAACAGCTTGAAGGCACACAACAACAACAAAGCCAATAGCCAACATTATGTCAGTGTAAAACCACTTTGGTTTAAATTTGGAAATTTACTTCCTTGAACAATTCCTGGATTTTTTAAAAAAAGATTCCATAAGAAGGGACGGTGGGGGAGAAATATTTTGAAACCTTTAAAGTTATTGACATTTGCTTGTCAGAGAGTTCAACAAGGCCTGAAATATAGGGTGCAAAAGTGCAAGTGTCAGGCCAGAGTCCCATGGTGTACTAAGGTGACTCAAGGTCAAGTCCACGGCTTGCTGTGAAGCCTGCAGGGTGACCTTAATTGGTTCACTATTTCTCCACATAACTAATCTCACAGAGCTGTGAGAATAACATGGAAAGGGGAAGAAGGAACAACGTATACTCTACAACGTACACTGCTTTGAATTCCTTGAAGGAAAGCAGTAAAATAAATAGATAGAATGAATGAATGAATGTACAACCACTTCCCAAAGGAACCACAAGTTTCTGACACTTAATTAGATCCACCTTGGAATCCCTGACTACATATTTAAGATAAAAATATGCCTAATGAAGCAATTTATGAAGAATCCAGACTCACATTTTAACATAGTTTCAGTAGTAGCTGTTCCAGTACTTTGCTCTTTTTCTGGTTAACTCGGTAACCGCCTGCAAGGAAATCTAACTCTCTTCACGAAGGCTTTCTCCTAGTAAGGATTGCAGCCCAAATGTCATATAAATCCCCCAGTGGAAGAACTGGTTGTTGTTCATCTTGGTAGAACGCCACAGGAACAATTTTGATCCTACCTCACTTAATCCTCTCAGTGCATAATAGCTGCTGGAACCTTTTGTGTATGCAATTCAAGAAAATTTACATTTAAAAAAAACTTATTTCCCTTTTATCATTCTCGCTCATCTCATGCTTAAAGTTGTTGAGAATCCATCATGCTATCAGGAGCCTTTGTAACAGCTAATTGACCTCAAATAAAAAACAACAACAAATAAATTTCTGTTTTGGATTTCATTTCTCCAGCTTTCTGCTCTAGCTGTCTACTTTTCTTATATTTTCTTTCACAAGATGTAGTGCCTTTAGATGCAGTATTTTTATCTAATATACTGTCATATAGTAGAAGTATTGCAAGGTACTGACAAGAACAATTTCTTCTAATGAGCCTTATACTGCCAATGAGAAACAGAACGCAATGGTATTCTTGCTATCTTTAACCTTCAGGTCATTTAACAGCTTTCTCTAACCTGATGTCCTTTCACACTACACAGCTATAGCACTGTGATTTCCTTTTAACTGCCATGACTTCATCCTGTGGAATCCTGGGGCTTGTAGTTTGGTTTGAGGCATCAGAGGAGCCCCCTGAATCTGATAGAGAATTCTAAGGCCCTCCCTCAACTAAAAATCCCAGGAATGCTTAAGATGTTGGCATGTCAATTAAAGTGGAATCATAGTGTTGTAAGTGTATTGTGGTGAAGGGTCCCTGGTGCCTTCCGCATTAATTGGACTACAGCTTCCATCACCTCCAGCCAGCACAGTTAATGACCATACTCACCCATGAAGATCAAAATTGTACTTCAACACATTTAGCAAGCAGCAGGCTGAGACAGACTGACGTAAGGCATATGAGGCAGGTGTCCTTGACATTTTCAGTCTTGAGATACACCTCCGACCCCATTCCAAAACATAAAACCTACTTCTTTATGTTTTGCACCTTGCACCTACTTTTCTTAACATTCTATTTATCCTCTCATTTTTTTTTCCTTTTCTTTCCTTCACTCTCTTTTATGCTCTCCCCATAAAAAGTCCTGGTTAAAATTTTGTGGGGCTCCTACTGCATTTCCTATTCACAAACACAGCACGACTTTTTTTTACCTGAAACGGTACTTCTCGGTGCTGACACTAAGAATGGACAAGCATTTCCATATTGCATTTCTAGGAATGTGCCAATTACAACAGAGATGATGAACTGGTGGCTCACGTGCCACTTTCATTACCTACTACATTTGTCAGGTCCCCTTCTTCCCAAACTGCCTGAGACCTTCCTACGCTACCTCAGTTTCTTTCAGCCCTTGGACAATGAGGCTGCATCTACCCAATTTCCACCAAGGATGCCCACAAAAATCAAACATCAACACCTAAGCCCTACAATACAAACATATCTGCTAAGGTTCACAGGACAGAGGCTCACAACTTAATTTGCAGGTACTTCTCAAGTTACAATAATTACAATAGTGAAAAAGCAGAGCAACATGTACAGACTGGCACGCATGAGGAACCTACTACGCAATAGCCCTAACAGAGGAAACGTTATCAACTATTGCTCCCAGCTGCAACCATTCAGATGTCTCATAAAGCCACTTACCTCTCACAGACCTTCAGTGTCAAGCCTCTGTGTGTCTGTTGCTTGCAGATAAATCCTAAACCTAAAACAATCGGACACCACTAATAAGCCACACAAGAAGGATATGAACAGAGTAATCACACTCAGGCTTGACCAGGTTTTCCTTATTTAAGGGCCAGAAAGCTTGTCCCTCATAGGGCAGAAAGTGGTGGGGTGTTGTTACAAGAGATGTCCCTTATTTGAGGATTGGGAGGCTTTTTCTGTAACAGAAACTGGACAAGATGCCAAAAACCCTGTATTTTGGGGTGTGGACCCTGCAAGAAGACAGAAATGTATGCACTATGAAATTTATGAATGTGGACAACAGATTAATCTTACAAAGAAATACATGGCTAAGGTAAGTGAAATCAGTACTTTCATTTGATATTCAGGTAGAATGAAAACTTGTTAATACTTGCTTCCTGATTGTCAACACCGCATTTCATGGATTGTGACTGTCCGTTATTGCTATTTTGAAATCTTGGTGACACTAATTAGACGTGGCAACAAATCAAGATGACCTATCAACTCTATTCCCATATCTACTCTGGCAACAGTATTGTAATGACCTAATACTGCAACTTTCCCTAATCTGGTATTGTCCAGATGATTTGAATGTCAACTTTCACAATCAGTCACGGCTGGTCATGTAAGCTGGGGTTGAAGTGAGTTACATGATAGAACTCTTCTCCTTTCTCTTTCCTTCTGCATATCCTGTAAACTGGTTCTAGAGGGTTTTGTAGCCCGCTGGAGCAGAATGCACAAAAGACAGCAGGGGAAAGGAGATTCTGCTGACACAAACAAGAGACAATCTACTGCACTGAGGCCACAAAGTTTCAAGCTTTTAAGCAGGATCTATGCCCCATATTTCAGCTTTTTCACACCAAACTGTCCCATGTAATCTCAGTAAAACTCACAACGACACTAACTTTGCCCCAAGGCCAAGCAAGTATGTGCAAAAAGGACACGGTGTTTGCATAAATTTAAGGCATCCTTTTTTGGAAGCAAGTTCCATTAAATGCAATGACAGTGAAGGTTGTGTAAAGCTAGGAGTATAGAACTGGTTGTGGAATTTCTCCTTCAGAATTCAGCTAAGATTTGAAAGCCAGTGTTTCATCAGCTGGGCAGCTTGCTTTTCTGAGGTAATCTATACAGGCTTCCTTAACAAGCAAAATCATTGATGATAAAAATGAAAATAATTACATCAATTCTAACTCCCACATTCACCTCAGATGTTAAGCAATATGCAATTTCTTTTTCCTGTTTGAACAGAAAAGCAGCAGCAATAATTACTACATGTGATCAAATTCTGCACTGCAGAAGATGAAATCACTTCACTGAAATTTGTAATAGTCATATTGAGAAATGACAGGGAGCAATCAGGAAAACTGATGTTGAACAGAATCACAGGGAGAAAACCCTGTTTTACTTCAGGGAAAATGAACACGTGGCTTCCTAGGTAAGACTGGACATTAGCTCCCATCATCCTTCGCTGTTACATATGCTGTCTAAGAGTATTGGGAGTTGTGCTCAACAACAGCCGGAAGGCCAGAACTACCTTATCCAATTCAAATCCATAGCCACCATTTGATACAAGTAATTTTGAAAAGTCAGCTTGAATCTATAAGTATTACTGGTATAAACTAATAACACACTTCCTTCCACGAATGCGGTGTAAGAAAGTCTGGATATTTACAGTATATGACAGTATAATCCAAAAATTCTATTCAGACATTACAGTAAAAACAGGAAAATAAATGTGAGAAATTCACATTCCTGTAAGGCTCTGTTCTCTTAAAGTGTCTGAACAGAGACTCTTAAGAATTTAGAAAGTGTAAGAGAAATTTCTCACATTCCAGTTCTCATCCTATGATCTTGCTTTTCCAGATATATTCCACAGCTGTTCTCAAGAATAACACTTTATCTGTTGCCAAGAGATGTAGTTGGATTTTAACAATGAACACTGCAAACACTAATATGCACCCTGTTAGTAAATTTTTCTATTCCTATCTTCAAATAATTTTGTCTACTATTTGTTTGTAGTATTTTACCCTAGTCCTCCAGATTCCCAAGTGGCTTACAAAAATAAGTATACCACTGAAATTACATGTGAATCTAATGTGCACTTAGGTACATTAGTAGCATTCAAACAAATGTTTCATTGCTCCTGTGTTCAGCCTATGCTAGGGAATGAGGGAGGAAGAAAGAAAGCTTTCACACAGAAAAGGATTTCTGGTAACTATGCTACAGAAAAAAAAATGCCTTTTCATTAATCTGACCTTAAATGTTTGACTTCCTGAAGAAACCATGCAGCAGCAATCCATAACCGCAATGCACTTCATGGAAACTCAGCTCGTTATCAGCATAGTTAATGTGGCTGCCAAAACTTTAACGGGTTGCTTAAGGTGCCAGATCCCACATCATCTTGGAAGCTAAGCAGGGTCCGCCCTGATTAGTACTTGAATGAGAGACTGCCAATGTATACCAGGTGCTGTAGGCCACATTTCAGAGGAAGGAACTGGCAAAACCACCTCTGGATATCCCTTGCCTAAGAAAACCCTATGGAATTCATGGGGTTGCCATAAATTGACCGGTGACTTGAGAGCACCTACAGACAAGCACAGTCTTTACCAGAGGCCTATCTCTAGATATTCACAGATTTATTTTCTTCAAACTGGAACACTTTGTATCTCTTTGAGCATTTTGGAGGCAAGAGGTATATAAGTAAAGGGAGTTAATTATTCAAAAGGCCAGGCTTCAAACACTGAATTGACTGTATGTCAATTTGGACAAAACCTGACTATAATTTACATTATAAGATAGTAAATGTGGTAAAACCAACACCACGTATATCCCTGCTAAGAGCAGCGAATAGAAGAGGAATTATCACAGAGGTGGAGGGGGAATTATACAGGAGTAAACATAGGTAACTAGATACTGAGGCACGTCAGAGCTGATTTAAACCACATTCATGTCTGAATTCTCGTATAGCTATATATTAGGATAATGCTTCAATTTAAGCTGGGTGAGCTTCAGGACTGTAATAAATTATATCAGTTACTAATGGCCTCTTGCAACCAGGAGTTAACACTTTCAGCTGCTTTTTCCTACAAGGAAATGGACAGGAATCTTAGTAACTTTTAATATTTTCCAGCACCATTATGGTACTCTCATACTGTAGTGAACATAATCACCATAACTCTTTATACTGGAGTGGGCAACTTGTGGCCTTCAAAATGTTACTGAACATCAACTTCTATCAGCCTAAACAACACAATCAATGGCAAGGATCAGTAGTCCAGCAATATCTGGAGAACTACATGTTACCACTCATGCTTGAAACCAGTGTAATGAAAGTGTTCTTTACTTAAATCTGGGGTGATAATTATAGAGCATTCCAGACGTCAGTAGACTACAATTCCCAGCAGACCAAGGCAGCATAGCCAATGATGAGGAATAGCAGTACACCTCAGTTAACAAAGTAGATGAATTCACTGGCATTACTTCTTTAACAAAAAATTTGGGGCCAGAGGTAGAAATAGGTTCCTGCACCATGAGAGAGAGAGAAGTTCAACATGTTTCAGCAAACTTTTTATCCAAAACTAACAATATGCACATGTGAAATGAAACAACCAGCTATGATCTACTATCAGTTCCCATCGCTCAGTTGGTGTTATACAAATTTCAATGAAACAACCAGCTATGATCTACTATCAGTTCCCATCGCTTAGTTGGTGTTATACAAATTTTATATTAAATTATCACATTGTGAGTGGGAGACATTCAGCCAGAAACACTAGGCCTGATCTACCATAAATACAGGCCAAACTCATAAAGATAACAGTTCCACTGGTTTTCTCAATGTGCTCTTGACTCATATGGATAAAGGCAAATAGAAAATTAATTACTTGCCAGCAAGAGCCCAGAGAGCAAGTACTTCATTTGGAGCTCTGCCTCCCCGCTTTATGCCAAGGGACAGTGCTCTCTCGCAAATACATCGGAAAGATTCATGGAAACATCTGGCTCCATGAGACAGAGCAAAAATTGTATCCATGCACGAACACCAAGAGAGGGATTGTCTTTTGTTATAAATCAAGAAAAACAGAGCCTGGGCAAAGTTTAGCTTTGACTAGGGTCCAAATGTACATATAAAAGAAGCAAGTCCTTACATCTTTATAGTGTGCAGGCCAAGTACTCCACCCATAAAACGTAAGAGGCAAATTTCAACCAGAGCCAGTGTGAGCTCATGGTTTGACATTCATGCTAGGACTCTGAAAGAGCACCATTTGATTCTCCACTCAGCCATGCAAACTCACTGAATGTCCCTGGGCAAGTCACACTCTCTCAGTCTAAGAGGAAAGCAACGGCAAATCCCCATGAAGAAACATTGCCAATAAAACGCTGGCCATTTCTGCCCTACACTGTTATAGTGCCATAATTTCATTTCCAAAATCCTATGGAATCCTGGGGTTTGTAGTTTAGGGAGGGACCTTTAGAATTCTCAGCCAGAGAGCTCTTTGGCCTCAGTAAACCACAAACTCCAGAATGCCGCAGGACGCTGAAAGTGGAATCACAGCACTATAACAGTGTAGGGCGGAAACGGCCTCCATGATTCAGTTGCCATAAGTCTGAGTTGATCTGAAGGTATACCTTAACAACAATTTTCAACCATTAAACTTGGATGGGTGATAATAACAGCAGTATGAACTGATGAGAAAACTTTAGCATGCTTTCAACTTGGCTTCCAAATACAATTTTGATTTTCAAGCCCATATGCAATACAATTATTGAGTTAGCACCTATTACACAGTTGTGGCATGCAGAAATTCAACAGGTGGAGACATTCTAGCATGGAGATGCAGTAAAAGGAAAATTTTCCTTTGCTGAATTTCTATTAGTCCATTAATGAAAAATACAAACTTTGTAATAACTGCAGAATGATTTTCTTTTTTTTTAATATCAATGTAAGATATACTAAAAGTTGCAATGTCCAGCTCAGTCACCCATAATTGTCATGGTATCTTTTTCACAGTGCAGATGGAAGCAACCAGACCACACATTAGAGACCCCATATGGTTGCTGATGTGTGTGTTGCTGTGCTTTCAAGTTACCCACTAAATTATGGCAACCCTCTGAATTTCATAAGGTTTTCTTAGGCAAGGAACATTCGGAGATTATTTTGATAGTTCCTTCCTCTGAAATATAGCCTACACCATCTGCGATTCACTAGTAGTATCCCATCCAAGTGCTAACCAGAGCTGACCCTGCTTAGATCAGACAGGATCTGGTGCTTTTAGGATATTTAGGCCCTATGGCTGCGGATACGTTTTTCTAAGTTCTGATCTCATAGGAGATGAAGATGGACTCGGTGGGAGCATGGCCCTCTTCTTTCCAGAACTGAGAAAAGGCTTTCCACAACCCTGTCCTCTTAACTTGGAAGGACAGTCCCTTGTAAAGACAAAACTCAGCAATATGACTTTTAATGGAAAAGCAGCATTGGTCCATTCTGAGAGTAGCTGCTGTAGGAACAAATGAGGAACAGCTTCTCTGCACAGTCGTGCTCAATGACTGAGGTTCTGTCTTTGACAGACAGGAAAGTGGAATGGGGTTACATGTAGGAAGCTGCACTCCTGCAGAGTTATATGGGAGTGAGTACCATTGAACCCAGCAGGATCTCTCTTGGCACATTTGCAAAAGAGGCAAAAGATGTTCTGTCAGCCAAAAGACTGGCTGTGGGCCAGTTATCATAGCAATAGTTCACATGCCTAAGAGTTAGTTTGTTCATGTGTTGGTTTGCAAATGGAAGGATGTTACATCCTCCCAAAAACTGGCAATGAGGACAAATGCTGAGCTGCACACACACACTCAGGAACCTCAAAACAAGAAGGTCCTTGGTCTGGACAGGCCTTTTCACTCCACTATCTATTTTGAGAGTGCACCCTTTCTGTGCCAATGGAGATACTGATGTTTCCCATAATTACAGGAATGGCCTCAGGCATCCAAAAGACTCTCCCCTCCTGGCCAAATGTGTTTATGTTTTATTGTTAGTTTATTGTCAGCCACATGACAAGTCATATGAATTGAAAAGCAGGATTAATTTTTAAATAACTAAACAGTGCCTAATCTTGTGCACAGTTATTAAACTAGGTTCTGCCCTTCTGATGCCTCTGGAAACAGACGGTTTAGCTTCACGTTTAGCAGTTGAGTCTACAGCAGGTTATCAGGGGAATTGCACTGTTCGTCTCCTACCCCAGATTCCTGATTGGATGAAGATGGATGACCAATTGTACAAGCCACATTGTCAGCTATTATAGATTCCCGGCCTGTGTCCCATTCAGCTTCCCTGTCTTTTAACCATGCAGTTTCCACTCTTGTGGCAACATGCTCTTCCCTGGACAGTCCTTCAGTTACAGTCTATGGCACTCAACACCCTCATATCACACCACTAACTTTGAATTAAGACTTCCAGAACTACCAAGAAAACACATTAGGACCATGCCCTGAACTGATCATCTACTCTAATTATCTTAGGAGCAATATTCTTAACCCTGACAGAGAGCAGACATAGCTAATTAGCAACGGATTCCCATCAGTGATCCATGTTGCTTATGACACATGATCTTACTGTTGCCCTTGGCTAAAAACAAAACAGAAAAAAAAAGCCAAGGAATTTTGTAAATTAAGAGCAGCTCATACATCTGTAATCAATACAGACACATAGGCCACTGTCTCTAGGCCTCTACTCCATAGCAGTGTGGGACATAAGTCAACCGCAGATATCTGTTTGAGCAAGCAGCTGGATGAAGTGCAAGCATAACCTTAGGTACATTAAGAGAAGGACTAAGCACCACAAAGCAGCATCAGCTTCGTAACACACAAGCAAGCCAGCAGGCAGATTGACTGAGAGAAAATTAACATTCCTCAGGCAGTGATTTCTCATGCTCCATGAGATGCAGAGATCCATGTCAAGCAAAATATGCTGAAGTGTCAGCAGAAAATAGAAGCAGAAACCTTTAAGTCCTTCAATTTTTTTTTTTATAAAATGGTACCAGATCAAACAATCAAAAATCCTTCATCTGACATTATTTATTGCAATCAGGAACAATCTGCAGGCAAGATCTATACATCCTACCCAAAGTTAGATGCTTTACAAAAATAAAATTCATTAATCCTCATGGCCATGTTATCTTTGATCTAAGGCATTACTTCACCAGTACCTATAATCTAGGCCACCAATCCAAAAAAGCTCCTGTTGCATACCCAGGATGGCACCTCATTTTGATAGCAATATATAACACATCATTTATACCAAACCTAATAGGAAGTAAATTGAATCCTAACGGAGGGGAAAATATAAAATGAAACAAGGCACTGTACCTAGCAAGCCCACGGGCAAAATAGGCTGGTCATCATTAGCTACCTGTCTCAAGCCAAGTATGTTTCAACATCAGAGCTTTGTTATCTAGGTACAACAAATGATTATTAATATTGTCTAAGGATGCACATCAATCAAGCCTCTCACAAATGGCACATTTAAAATACATGTGATGGTCTGCTTTCCTAATAGGCCTTGTGTCTGGAGGGAGGGGCTGGGTCGTTCATGTTACAGATTGAAACGAGGCCTTCGTTCATCATCAATCATCTGGATGCCATGTTCCTCCCCTCATGAAACCTGTCCCATAGCAGAAGAAAAAAATGGGATACCACACATATGATTGTAACATTATAAAAACATGAGAAATTGGATTTGTCTTTTTAAAAGAGTAATTTCCAGCACAGCTGCAAAAGGTATAGGTGAGCTAAAATACTGTACATATATTCCCCTCGTAGGACTTGAATGTAAGACCTTCATAACCACATTTGATTTTTTTTTTTTAAATGCACCAGTAATACATATTATTCTTTTTTCTTTTAGGAGCAACATTTATCTCCACTGGAAATCTCAATCGCCTCCTGTGCCTCTTTTTATTGTTAAAAGGGAAGATTACATTTTACAATTTGATTCCACAGAGGGGAGGTGGAGAAAAGAAAAATGTGATATTTACAGTCTTAGGCCAGGTTTTAAAGCGTAAGTCCATGCATGTCTGCTCAGGGATAAGCCTCCCAAAATTCAATTCGGCTTACTCTCAGGTCAGCATGCACAGGGCAGCTGCCTGCAGTAGGTGGAAAGCAGGAGGAGGAGGAGGAGGAGGAAGAAGAGGAGGAGGAGGAGGAGGGGAGGACGCCCCGCACAACCACCCACCAGCATCCTTCCGACTGAGCAATCTCAAAATGGTTTTCAGTTCTCCCAGTTTGATCTACACCGCACACATACCCCAGGCTGAAAATCAGGTCCGCTCTTTTTCTCGGAGATCGCTGGTTGCTAAGATCCCGTCGCCTGCGCGAGGAAATGGCTCGCCAGCCTACCTGATGGAAAGCGAGCGACAAATCACAGCGCGGCGTCCAGGCAGCAGGATCGCGTAAAAAAAAGCAAGCAAACAAGCAACCCAACCAAACGCCCGCTTCCTACGGTAACAGCGATCCAGGTTGCTGACCACATCGCTCTCTAGCTACCTCTTCCTTTTAATTTCTGCATTCTCAGCGGGAAAAGAAGGTGGGAAAAAAAATACCCCCACACAGACCTTTCCAGAATCCTCCCGGCTTCTGCCTCCGCTTCCTGTTCTCTGCCTCACTCTATGGTACCCAACATATATCAGAAAACAGCTCATTAGGAGGTGGGGAGGGGGAGAGGGGGGAGGAGAGAGCAAAAGGACTGGGGGCGGGAGGGAGGCAGCACCTAACGTGGCAGTGCCACCTACTGGTGAAGAGAGAGAACGAACGCAGCGTGCCGGTTTTTTAAGCGGAGTCCGGGCTTCAGCGGCTCCGTGGCTGTGTTCCTCCAGGCAAAGAAGCACACACATATATGCGTAAATTATATACATATGCATAAATTACTAGAGAGTGCCCAGCACCTAAGAGACACACGGCCTTTATTTAAGATACGGCCACATAAACACTTTTTAAAATGCTTTCTTTTCTTCTGCCTTGCTTTAGCAACACACAATAAATAGGAAAACAGGAAAGCGAGCCACAGCATTTCAGAACTGCCTCGCTAGGTGTGGTAACTGTCTGCTACTGTTCATTCAGAGGCTGTCTTTCCATCACATGCACCTACCAATTATTCTTAGGTGACTGTTCTTGTTACTTCTTCTATTTCTTGCTTCACTCGTTTTGCAAATATGCGTACAAGTGGTTCTGTATTTAGTTCTTTTAAGTCGCCTGCGTCCCGTTTCTCTTCGTGAATTGAGTTCAGAAGTGCTTCACGTGCTAACACATAATTAAAATGTGCTAACCAAATCCAATATAAAATTTGACTGAAATCTAATAACCAGCAACTGGTCACAAAGGCAACAACAGTGAGATAAAACTGACATAGCAAGATCTAAGAAAAGTAATCAGCTAAAAGCCTTCTGGAGCAGCCAGATGCCCAAAGTAATAAAATGTCAGGGCCTGGCAAATTTCCTCAGGGAGGGCATTTGGCACCATCTATGAATTGTAAGTAATAAGATGAGGAAGTTCTCCTCTATGTCCCACCAGTAGCTGAGGAAAGATGGTGTGAGAGACTCAGGAGCGTGCTGGTCTCTGTGACTGTGTCTACACACTGGAACTTCCTCTCCGCTCTGGGAAAATCGCTCTTTTGCAGCAAGCTTTTGCTTGAAAGTCTAAAGTCTCCCAGGAGAATGTATTTTGCCTAATGTGTCTTGCTTTTATCTACCCATACTATCGCCAATAGTATTGCTTTGTCTTGAAGTTTTGCTTTGATTTTTTTTGTTCAAAAAAGCCACATTTCTTGGTATTCTGTGGGATGGATTCAGAGTTCCCAAAAAGACAACCCTACTGGATAGGGAAGTTATTTTCACCAATTTCTCATTCAGTTCTCTGTGACCATTGGAAAGTGGGTGTCCCATTAGTGGTTCAGAAGGACGCAACAAGGTAAGCAAGGTGAAGGGAAATTCAGTGATAATCATTCTTCCAGGGCAACCCTATGCTGGATCTCAGAAGGACAAAAGGAAGCTTCTCCTCTATGGAAGGGACCTGCTGGATCTCACCTTTTGTCTGTCTTAATGTTATTATCAAACATCTTCAGGGGAGGCCCATCTCTCAGCCACACCACCTTCTCAGGTTTGTTTGGTGGGAACATGGAAGAAGACCTTCACAGTGGCTCCTCACTAGCTTTGGAATTCCCTCCTTAGGGAGGCCAGGGTGGCTCCATTCTTGTTGCCGTTCCCTTGGCAAGTGAAAACTTATCTATGCCCCCTACCGTTTCACAGGTGAAAACTAGGACACACATGACCCCACAATATTAGAGTGTGACTATGATGGCAAAAGTTATTAATGAGTAGGAACACACAAGCTAAGAGTGGCTGCAAGCAGTTTGCTTTTGCCTGAGATGAAGCAGCAAGATTTTGTTCCCTCCTTTCTGCAACATGCTATTTTTGCATGTTGGACTCAGTTTGTAGCAACTAAAACAAGCTAAAGACAAAGTTGGAAAGCGAGAGGAGGAAAGAGAAGCTAGAAAATTTTAGAAGCAGCTGGAAAAGTAGGATGATAGAGTGTTAATTTGGCATGTGCCAAATCGCAACAGTTGGAGGGTATGCTTTCCTTTTCCAACAGGTCTTTTAGGAATTGACTGCCCTGGCTTTTAATGGCATGCTCTTTATCTGCTGATATTTTTCTTTCATTTTTAATGGTTCTCTTTTAAAGGGCTTTAATTCTAAGTATTGTTTAATTGCATTTTAATAATAACTGTTTTTAAGTTTTCACCTCTCTCTTTGTAACTGTTTTTAATTATATTTGTTGTATTGTAAGGTACCATGGGTTCCAATATTGAGAAAGATACAGGATGTAAATGAGATGATGATGGCATATTTTGATACCATATGTTATCCATCTTGGACACTGTCCTTCAAATGAAAAGATGTAATAGAAATCCTTTTAATGACGAACCAAATAAATGCAACAATTAAAGCATGGAGAGGAACTATGTGGCCCTCCAGCATCCCTCACCATTGACTAGTATAGCCAGTGGTGAAGGATGCTAGCAGCTGCAGTCTGACAGCATCTAAAGAGCCCCACAGTGCCCACTCCTGCGCTTAAGAATACACTGTGCAGTCCAAGGCCACAAGGAGCTATGCTTCATTGCCATTTTGCCCACTCAGAATTTTATGATAGCCACAGGCAGGGTTGTTACCCTAGGACATAGGGGACTTTGAGGTCTACCTACAATGCTAGCGTCTCCTTAGAATTTAGGGAAATATAGCTCAAAGGAGGCCTGCAAGAGGATGATAACAGTGGGATCTTTTCACCTCTGTATACCAGTACTAACTGTAGAGAGGACTGCAGTTAAAAGTAAAACAGGGTATTTTATTTGGAATTAACAAACATACAAGAAATCAGGCACTCTTAAAAACCATACATGGCTATCAGAAAGTGAGGCAAGAATGGTTGAATAGAGAGAGATTGTGTGGAAAGGGTCACAGTGCCAGTCCTGAAACAGAAAATCAAAGCTGAGTGGCTCATACAGACATCTGAAGATAGCATGGAGTAACGGGAATCTGTGGTACCATGTGCAGCATAACACACCCAATGTACTACAATTTACTGGGGCTGGAGCTGTGGTTTTTATACCCTATTTCCTGCCCTGAAGGAGGGTGTATGGACAAAGCAATAATGGCTGTCTCACAGGGTTGACAAGAGAGTCTGGAATAGGCTGATTGTCTTAACTCTAGGTGACAAAACACTGATGGAAGTTACAACAATCTCTTAATGTTTTGGTCAGGTAATGTGAACAGGGAAGGTTTCTATAGGTTATACTCACAGTAGGGTCCCTCATTGCTTCACCTGGGCAGTTTTGCCTGCTATTGTTTTCAGGAGTGCTTGTAGCTTACAGTTTTTGAAAGGATTATCATAAGCCCATCAGCATCGGGCTTTCCTACCTAATCCTCTCTGAACTTATGACTTGATCACGTCTGAGGTCATTCTGACCTGGCATATGCTTCCAGCCAGTGCTCTTTCGAACATGTGTTTCAGCCATAAAAGTCCAATTATGAAAATAGCACCTTCCGCAGAGTGGGGGTGTATGGTGTGGTAACAGGGTCAGCCTGTATTAGTATTTGGATGGGAGACCACGAACAAATACCAGGAACTGTAAGCTATGTTTTAAAGGAGGGAACTGGCAAACCACCTCTAAATATTCCTTGCCTGAGATAAGCCTATGAAATTCATGGAGTCCCCCAAAGTCAACAGATGACTTGAAGGCATGTACACACAAACACACAAAGCATTGAGGATTTTAGTTGTGCCAGGGATGGGGAACATTTGTTTCAACATAATTTAAGTATATGCCAGGGACTGCAACCTACCTGTGGTTTGGGGGGTGCCAAAAATGTGAGTCGAAAAAAGCCCCTAGTTCTAATGGCATCTTAGCTTATTTAGCTTATATACCTAAAGAAAGCTCAATCTCTCAACTAAGGTCTTCATCTCAAACATGAGATATTTCCAGATGGAAGAGGGTTTCTCTCACTAGCAGTTAAACACTTTCTGTTTATTTTGCTTCTCTCCACCCACCCTGGTAAGGTAAGGAAGAAGAAATGCGGAAACATATGAGGTCTGCAAACTGAAAACCTCTGGACTCCTCAGGATAAAATTCAGTGAATGAGGGTAAAATTTTACTGCTCAAGGATAAAATTCTGATTTTGAGGGCACTAGGATGATAAAAGCCTTATTTGTAAGCACACATGGGAAGAGCATGGTTGTTTTAAAGGTTACTCACACAATTGTCATGTATATAGGTAGTGTTACATTCACAAGTAAAAAAAAAAAGCATGTGCAAAGACTTCGAGTATGTATATTCTACCCTCTCTTTTCCTCCTGTATTACTAGGAGGAAGAATGAACCAGAATTCAGTTTCACTTCAGTAGATTTCTGGGTTGGCATTACACATGTGAACCTGGGATTGTGGTTTAAAATAAACTCTAGTCAGTTGGTAAACAAGCCACCAATAACTCTGGCTTGTTTCTCTGGCATTTTTAAAAGAACCCAATTTTCTTTTACACCATATTTCCAAGTACACACATAATCAACAAGCCAGGAATCTGGTAAAGCAAAACTGAATTCTAGCTCATTCTTCTTCATACCCATGTGAGAGATTGCAGGACCCCAACACTTTGAATACCCTCCTTTCCACTGATGCTTGTAGCTCTAAATTAGGGTTTAGTGCAGGGTTCGGTAACTATGGTTCTTAAGATGTATTTGGGTTACAGTTCCTATTAGCCCTTACTTGTATATCCAGTGGTGAGGAACTATGTGGATTGAGTCCAAGAACAACTGGAACACCATAGTTGCCCCCCACCTGTGGCTTGGTATCAGACATGAATGTGGCCAATATATTGTGGAGAATTCTCAGGAGTCCTAAGAGCTAAAGAGGTTACAATACATGGTGGAAGATGGGATTTTCACTTGATGGATCACAATATTTATCTACCTCCTACATACTTTTCCATACCTCATGTATATCAATGGCAAGTCACTCTTTCGGATATCGAAATGTCTCCAGGAGGAAATATGTGTAAATATTTTTCATCTTTTGGGTTCAGGCTATAAACAACCTCAGCTGAGTGCAGTCTCCCTTAAACTGTGTGAAAAGACCACTTGACCTGAAGGAATAGCATTCTGAAGAATGAATGTTATAGAATGATTTAAGTGCTTCACTTGTTGTGCCTCCTAGCCTTTTACAAACTGCATTAATTTGTCCATCAGAACGGAAGAAAAAGAAAAGAAGTTGTTTGAAATAGGACAGAATTCCTTCCTAGGCTCTGGCAGATGAGTCAGACCAGATTTACAAGTCTTGCTTTCATTGGTAGGTTATAGTACACTCATTCCCAGTCTTTGGTCTTCAGATGTTGTTGCATGTCAAGTCCAGGAAGCGCCAGCCAGTGTGATGAAATTCAACAGAATCTGAATACCCAAGGTTTGGAACCACTGTACTATATAACCAGCCAGCCGATGAGAACATCTGCAATAGTGAAGGATTCTAGATTTTATAGTCAAACAGCATTTGGGAACCCAAAGGTTGGGAACCATTCTTGTGGTATGATGGGAAGTGGGCTATTCTCCACAAAAACATATTTTTTATGACTCTGAACTCAGGAAGGTGAGATAGATAGACAGATCACAACAAAGAAAAACAAGAAAAGTAGAGAGAAGGCAGCAGATACATGTTATTGTTCTCCCCTTGTCCTTTCTCAACCTCTGATCCTTCCACTCATTACCTTTTCTCCAGTTTGTAGACATTCCCTTACTATCCCATACATTTCTTCTTTTCTAATAGCAAATTTATTCTATTCTCACCCTGGCATGCTGTTTGCTCCCCACTATTTTTCCTCCTGTCATCTTTCCCCCTTTACTTTGTATTTTTAAGTTACTTAACCTTTTTTTTAAAAAATAATGTACTTTTCTTAGTTTCAAACTATGTTCTTAGCCTCTCTTTTCTACACTGTAATGGGACTATTGTGCTATACACATATCAAGGATACAAAAAAGCGTACCACTAGTTCAGAAACATAAAATTTACCCAGGTTTATTTTTATTTGGAAGGAGGCCACTGGACATTTGCAGCCCATTCAGCTACAAGTTGTACAAGTTGAGCAGAAAAGGAGACAGCTTAAACAATTCTGCAGACAGCCAGAGTCCACTGTTCCAACATTAGATCTCTATGGAGAAAACCAGCACTCCATGACTCTGCTAGCTTACAAAAACAAAACAAGTAAGCTATTTCTGTGGCTTAACTGCACTCTATTACTCTTTCCACACCAGACATCCTGCCCTCATCCTCTGGCTGGAGAGGGTGAGGAAATTCAGATCACGATGGTTCTTGGGTCAACTGAGCTTCCATAGAGACACATCTGCTGAATGCTGCAGCCATCAACACTCTTTTGCCAACACTGCCCAGGTTCTGCCTCAGGAGAACCCCCTCCTGATAAATCTATTCACAGGAACCTCATAGGAAAGCTATAACAATACCTTATGCTTCAATTTATGGTGAAAATACCAAACACTCACACAAGGACTAACTGAAGGTAAAGGGAGGAAAGTTGCAGATAGAGGAATTTTAGGGTTCAGATTATCATTACTGGTCTGGAGAAAAGTGAAGAAAAGTGGCGATGTGGTTTAGGTAGGCACCTAAGGACAGTTCTCATTCAGGAATCAAAGCGACAGTGTGGCATCTAGAAGACTGAGAGAATGCTCAAAATTGAGGGGTTTTATACCTGAAAACTAACCTGCAGGTATGGGTGTGAATAGCTCTCCCTGCCGACTGGACAATGGGAGTTGCAACACAAACAATGAGGTCTGAACAGCGTTAATGGTCTCAGTGTTTAGATGATGAAGAATAATGGCTATTGTAATAGCTCTGTGTTGTGGAGAGGTTGGGAAGACAAAGCAGGCAAACATCCAGGTGTGAGGGAACAGGGTGGAAACAATCAGTGTTTGGTGAGAACTTCCCTTTTTCCGCACCAAGATGTCCAGCTTTAGCTTAAACTGGAGCTTAAGGTCTCTGGAGTTGTTTTGTAATCTACCTGACAATGACTTTGGCTGCGCCTAGAAGGGGTGTGGACTGACCTGCCTTGCAATCTCACGTTTACAGTCAATAATTTTCTTCTGTCCAACTTGACCTTCTAATCACCTCAGGTTCCATTTTACATTGACGTCAATTAATGTAGTGCCGATTAAATAATATTTGCCAATTAAACCATATCAATCATGGGGTGTGTGCGGGGCTGTAACAACCATACTTGTTCTACCAGATGGCAAAGGAGTTTTCTCTCCCTTTCAACATATTTTACAAGAAATTTCACAAGAGATTTATAAGAGATTTGCAACTGAAGATAGATATTCTCCATAATATGTATGCACACTCTTGATCCTAGTTTTCTTAGACAAAGTCCATGATCAATTTGTACAAGGTTTCAATCTGAAGCAATGTAATTTTGACACCACATTGAGTCAAATTCCACTGGGCCTTCAGGGGTATGAATTGCACAGCCGTTGGCTTCCTGCTTATTTTTCCAGGTTCCAGGCCTTTCCTGCAGCACCTCACAAGTGAGGGGCAAAAGCAGAACTGCCACTGTTGTGACTATCCTTTAGTATGAAGCACAGTCGCCATACCCTCCAACATTCATTACTTTTATAGTTTGAACTCAGTTGGCAGCAATTGAAGGAAGCTGAGGACAAAGGGGGAAAGTAGGAAAAGGAAAGAGAAACTGGGATGGCAAAAGATTAATCACTACTTGTCCTGCTAAACTGGGTCAGTCAGAGGGTATGAGCTACACACACCCATGCCTTGTTCCACCCCCATCCCTTGGAAGAGTTCCTCTACAAAATCAGATATCAGTTTCCAACCAATTCCAATTTTGTTTGAGAGAGGAGAATGCAGCCTATGGTAGAGCATAAAAATGGACCCTAGACTCCTGGAGTTGCCCATTCCTGCTCTAGCCATATTTAAAAAGCATGCTCTTCCTCACAACCAGTAAGCAGCTATAGGCCATTTCTGCATAATGTTGCTATAGCACAACAGCAACGGGTTGTTTCTGATCCAGAAGTCATGCTATCAGGCAACATCGTCGCTATCCAGCTGCTATCCGACCCCCAAGCATTGCCAAACCACCGTATTCTATTTCCAGAAAAAAATCAGTTAAGAGCCTCCTTTAGTGCTTCAATCCCATCAGCTGCCCTAATGCGGTACTGCAATAGTGCTTGATAGTTCTTCCTATTATTGCAGATCCAGGAGTGGGTGGTCTGTGGGTGTGCCCAGCTTGTCCTTCCCTCAGCTACTCTCATGACATGGTAACTTCAAAATCTATCACCTCTCCAAGTTTATTTTAACTTTCTCTTTTGAGTTAAAACTGTTTATTTTTTTTAATACGTTTTTAAACATGATAGTGCAAAAGTGCAATAGTCTACTGCCGTGTCAATCCGTTACAACATTTCTGCGCTAGTATGGCTTCCAAGCCACCCCCCCTCCCAATCAGAGGCAGTGGGGCGGGGCGAAGGAGGGGCAATGGAGCGGCCAAGCATGCTGTAATGCAGAAGAAACACCGCCGGCAGTACCGCTACTCATCCGCTTAAGGCAGAAGGGTGCAGAAAAGAGCATTCCTAACCCAACGGCATTGCACAAATGGCAATGCTGGAATTGTAAGACTACAACGCTCTAACGTCATCTAGGCCATTTCTGCACTAGGCTGTTATAGCGCTATGATTCCACTTGCAACATCCTATGGAATCCTGGGGTTTGCGGTTTCGGGAGGGGCCAGCTGGCCCCTCCCGAAACTGCAAACCCCAGGATTCCATAGGATGTTGCAAGTGGAATCATAGCGCTATAACAGCCTAGTGCGGAATCGTCCCTAGTGTGGTAATGGCCATAGAGTGGTTGTTGTTGTGAGCCTGCAAACCGTTTCCAACTTATGGCAATCCTAATGCAAATGTAACTTGGGATTCTCTTGGCAAGATTTACTCAGAGGGGGTTTGCCCTTGTGTTCTTCTAAGGCTGAGAGAATGTGACTTGCCCAAGGTCACCCAGTGGGTTTCCATGACTGAGCAGGGATTCAGACCCTGGTCTCCAGTGCTGTAGTCCAACATTCAAGCCACTAAACCATGCTAGCTCTCATTATAGAGTGGTACATTTGGATCAAATTAAGAAGTAGGTTTTCCAAGGAAAGATGACACAATAGTCAAGCAGATTTCAACTTTTGAGCCCTCACAGTTTCATTAGGAATTAAGCCCTGGGAGGTCAACATAAGCAGAATTCCCTTCCAATGCCTCATTGTGCAGGGAAAATTAAGACATTATTGAGAAAGCCATGTGGTTTCTAAGAATTTTCAGAATCACTGCGTGAGATCCCTCTATGTTCTACTTTCTGTATTCAGTTGAATCTGTTCATCTTTGTTCATTGACTGCATTGTATGCATCTGTTTGTTTCCACACATCTACTCACTTAAAAATTCCATGGGTGTTAGTAAAGTTTTGCCAGGAATTTGACAAGGAAGAAGTTGTTAAGGGCTTTGACAGACTGCCCAGTACCTTCAATAAAAATGTCAAGGCTTTCTCAGAATCTACCCATAATAACAAACAGTAAACCTTTTATACAGTGGAAAAAAGACTTGACCAAATTTATATAGCAAGGGAAAAAACCAAGAATTAAATGGAATATTATGACAGATCAAATACTACGGGGAGGAATGGGAGTACCGGATTTTCAATTATATTACAAAGCTGCAGCATTCGTATGGCTAAAAGACTGGATTGACTTACAGGATACAAGAATGCTTGCACTGGAGGGAGCAGACCTGAGGATGGGATGGCATGCCTATATGTTTTATGATAAAGCAAAAATTGACAAAGATTTTTCACATCACTATATCAGAAAATCACTTCTGAAGATATGGGATAAATATAAGAGTAAAAACATAAGGCAGCTACCCATGTGGGTATCCCCTCAAGAAGCTTTCTTTGGAAGATGGAAGGCAACAGAGAAATGGCTGAGGTATGAGGATATATTAGAGAAAACAATGACAAATGCATATAAGATCAAATCAAGAGAAAAATTGGAACAGGAAGGACTGCCATTAAGTTGGTTTCCGTACAGTCAGCTAAATGAGAGATTCCAGATGGACTTGAAAACCTATGGAATAGAATCCAAAGAAAGGACAGGAGTGATTAAATGGATTTTTGACAATCCACCGCATCTGTTAGCCCATATATATCAAGAAATATTAACACAGGAGAGACAGGAGGAGACTGTGAAATCTGCAATGATTTTGTGGGCACAGAATATTGGGCATTCAATTCAATTAGATGAATGGGAACAGAGCTGGAAAAGGACACAAAAATTTACAGTGGCTCAGAATCTCAAAGAGAACTATTTTAAAAAGTTTCATAGATGGTACATGACACCAGAAAAGTTAAAAAAGATTTACAATACAGGTACGGGAATGTGTTGGAAATGTCAGAAAGAGGTGGGAACAATATTTCATATGTGGTGGTCATGTCCCAAGGCAAAGAAATATTGGAGTGAAATACATAAAAAGATGTGTGAAATATTGAAGGTTCAATTTGTAAAAAAACCTGAATTTTATTTGTTAAACATGACAAATGTTCTTGAGAATACTAATATTAAGAGGCATTGGAGATTAATATTGTACATGATAACGACAGCGCGAACTGAATATGCCAAATTGTGGAAGTCTCAGCAAATACCCACAATCGATGGTGGGGGGCATTTATGGAGAATAGAAATGCGGATATTGTTTCACAAAGATTAAAGGGGAAATCAGACGATCAGATGAAAGCAGAATGGCAAATTGTAATGGGTAATTGCTGGGAACTGCCAAGTGAAAATGTCTGAATTATGGTTGAAATTAAAGGGGAATAACTGTAACATAACAGGAGTTGATGAGAGAAATGCAAGATCAAACACGTAAGATGAACATGGAATTGTGAGGCATAATTTTTTATATGTGAGTAGATATCTAGAAAATGAAAACTAGACCAGAGTGGAAGAACAAAAACATTACATGTAAAAGTACAATTTGAGATGATGTTTTTTTAATTTGTGAAACTTAATAAAAATTATTAAAAAAAAATGTCAAGGCTTTCTGTCAGGGATTTTAATGGCTTGTAACAGTTTTTTCCATTCCCACATCCAGTGTTGCCCTAAATTTATTGTTGTTTTGGCCCTGGTTAGTTGCTGGTTGTACTCATTATTATTATAATAATTTCATTCTTAACTCTATACTTTTCAATTACACTTAATCTATTATTATTACTAATATAATCTTATTACTAAGCATATCAAACTATTCCTGAAAATAAACCCACCCCCCAGAGCCAATTACGTTTCAACTTACTCCACCTTCCAGAATTGTAATTCTTCTTGTGGAGGCATGACACCTTCCTCTTTTATTAAAATCTTTTCCACAAATATCTGCCATATTGCTTCGAAATCATTCCCCTTCATTATTCCTTTTTTGGCCTTAATTCGACATGTTAACTTATCATTAATTGCAATTTTCCACACTTCTTTATACCAATTCTCTATTTGAAAGTCTCCATGAATTTTCCATTTTCTTGATATAATTAAGCTTGCTGCAGTTAGTAAATTTGTAATTAAATCCTTCATTGCCTGGGTACAATTAACCTTATCAAATATAGATAATAATGCTATACCTGGACATATTTGTAAATCAATTTCTGTTATCTCCTTTAACTCTTTAAACAAACTTTGCCACAATTTCTGTACACCTTCACAATTCCACCACATATGAATATATGTACCAGTCTCTTGACAATCCCTCCAACAAAACCTTGAGTAGTTATTATCTATATAATTTAACCTTACTAGTGTTAGGTACCATCTCCAAACCAATTTATAATAGTTCCCTTTTATCCTTACGGACAAGTTTTTTTAATGATGCCAATTCCAAATTTTCCCCCAGTCCTGAATATTTATTTTTTGTGCTAATTCTTCCTCCCATATTTTTCTAAGATATTCATCTTCACCTTCAAATTTTGCCAACATTTTGTATATTTCACTTGTGGTACCTTTCAATATTTCATTTTCCTCCATACCTTCTCTTTGTATAATCATTTGTTCGAATTTAGTGTATTCTCTGAAACCTTTATTATTCCTTTTCCAATTTCTTGTCCACTGCTCTAGCTGTATATAATTAAACCACAATATCTTAGTACCCTGTAATCTCTCCTTTATTTTATCTTTATTCATCATTATATTCATCCAATCTTTTAACCTATTTATTCTCTGCTTCTTTAATTTCTTCTCTACTTCGCCTCTCAAATTCATTGGAAATCTTGCCCCTATTGCTACAGGAGTTAATGGTGAAGTAGCTGGCATTAATGTTTCCTTATTTTTCTTCCAAATTTCTAATATATTTTTCAAAAAGGGGTTTTCTATTCTTTCCATTTCTCTCTTGACAGGATTTCAGAAAAAAATATTCTCTAATCTCTTCTCAGTTTCTATTGTTCCCATCTCTAACCAATCTAAATCCCCTTTTCCTAGAACTCTATCTATAATATATCTCAATTGATTTGCATTATAATACCATTTTAGATTTGGTAGGCCCAATCCACCTTCTTTTGGGGATTTATACCAAAATTTCTTATTAATTCTCACTCTCTTGTTCCCATTACAAAAATTGTTCAATAATAACTGCCAATTTTTCAATTCTTCTTCTGATACTTTTATTGGTAATATCCTGAACAAAAAAATAATCTTAGGTAGTATTTTCATTTTTACTAATGCTATTCTTCCAAACCATGATAACTTAATATTTTTATATTCTTCTAATTTCTTTTATAATGAGAATGAGATCTAGATATAGGTAACCAAAGAATATAAGCAGTGTGATATAGAATACGTTGAATAAGTATATCATTGTAATGGAATTTGAGAGAAATAACAATGTAAGCTTGTTTTTGTTGAAATTCCTTTTTTTTTCACTGTTATGTGTATCACGTGGTATTTTTCTTTTTTTTGTTCTGTTCTTTTCTTTATAATCAATAAAAAAATAGTAAAAAAAGTTAGTTGCTGGTTGTAGTAGAGTTTAGTGCTACACTTCCACATTTCTTTTCAAGCACTCCTTTCTGCTACTTGAGGCACAGGTGTGGTTTCCCTCTATCCACTAAACTTCATGCTTTCCCTCCAGTATCCACATTCCCTGTCTCTCATTTTTTTTAAAAAAAGTTATAACACATTGTTGTAATTATGAAAGAAAGGAAGAAAGAAAGATCCAATTGGAAAGGCAGTAAGGGAAGCAATCTCCATGGCAGCTACAGTGTCATTAAGCAGTAGGATATGTGTGGTTTCCCTCTATCCCCTGCCATCCCAGGCAGAAACTCTTTCGGTCCCAGTTTTGGGGGAAAGTAGTCTTAAAGTGATTGATCCAAAGATGAATTCAATACTTCTCCCTATTTCTCTCCCAGTTTCCACCTTCCTTGTCTTGAAATGTTTAATTTAAAAAAACAATGTTACAGTCACAGTGCTAAAGCGCTGTATCACTTTAGCACTATACCACTTTTAGCACCACAATGCTACAAAATAATACAATTTTAGCATTATAACTGCTATACAACTTTAGCACTCTAAGACTAAAAGAAAGAAAGAAGAAAGAAGAAACATTTGGTCTGGTAACCAGAAATGCAATGAGGTTATATAGGTCAGAAGAAACTTCTATGGTAAAGGTCACACTCCCATTCCAAATGTCATCAATGCGATTGTGAAAAAGTACAGTGGGAATAACTGAGACAGGGGATACAGTCATGAAACATTTATCCTGGCTTGTATTGGAAACTCCTGGTATGGAAGAAAACCCACACCCTGTAGTGAGTTTTAAAAGTTGCTGCTAATACCAGAACTTCACAGGAAGAATACCCTGTAGTAGGTTTACAAACTACTGCCAGTACTAGAATTTCACAAGAAAAATACCAGTGGAAGAAGAACATTATAAGGACATCAGAAAAAAAGCCCAATAACTGCAGCTGTAACTCCAGCCAAATTCCAAGGCTTTTGTCAGTCTGGAAGAGCCCTAAGGTTTATCAAGCCCATGAACAATTTTGAACAATGAGAACCTATGCTTTTTTAAATACGGCTTTGCAAAAAGTCTGCTTACAAAGCCCATAGAGCAAGAAGCACGAGAAGTAATCCTTTTAAATCTAACGTGAAATAGTACCTGTTGCATATACTAAAATTAAGTGATTAAGTACCCTGTCTGGCTTATCATTAGATATAAATTAACCCATGGGTTTAATAACATTTTGTGGGGGGAGGGGGAGAGAATATATATATGAGCAAACATATATTTATATATATATTACACTCACACACATGTGTATACTGAACAAAATGTTTTGGCTTCTGTCTTCTTCAGTTGTTAGAGATGAAACTGAGCTATCTCCAAGTTGGCAATTTACAATATTCTTTTGTTAGCAACTGCAAAAGCTTAAGCTGAAACATTTTGTTCATTTGATATTTTTTAGTTCTGCCTGTTAAGTTATATTTTTACATACACATACATATAGGCATGCATCCTTCTGAGATTCAGGAGAAACCTGGGAGAAACGTTGTAGGTTTGCTTTTTAATCATCTTTGTATATAGTTAATCACCTCTTAGCAATTCCCATATGTGTGTTCGCGTTATTTACATGACTATTAGAGAGCAAGAACAGAAAAATGCCGTTCAGGTTAGGGCTGGGACTCCAGAAATCTTGTTCGGAGGGCTCCTAGCATTGCTACAGGATTCAGTGTGAACACTGGAAAATTATGTAGACATCTCTGTGCCCCAGTTTCCAAGTGAGCATGATACTAATGCAGTCACATGGTAGTAGTGATGGTGGGGAG
Source organism: Cyclura pinguis (assembly GCA_030412105.1). NCBI lineage: Eukaryota > Metazoa > Chordata > Lepidosauria > Squamata > Iguanidae > Cyclura > Cyclura pinguis. Next base: position 226,831,404 of record CM059599.1, on the reverse strand, counting down.
ATTTTTTTTTAGTGAGAGAAGTAAGCTGAGGTGTCAGAGCAAAAGGAAAGGAATTGCAGGGTGAGAGGCAGGCCAAGGGCAGTCAGTTCTTTGTAGTGAGTATAACCATAATAGAATGATACACAGGATCTGTAAGAATAGAACCCTTTCAGTGACTTGTTGCTGAGAAAAAGGATTCGTCATAAGGGAAACATATAATAAAGAAAGGAAGTGTTTGGGTGGGGGAATGTATGATGGGAAGGACTGAACAATGTATGACAGGAGGAGCTGAGCTGGTAGAAGTATTTTATTCTGAAAGGCAAGGGGTTCCAGGTGCATTGATGTCTTAGTTATTATGGAAACATAAATTTTGGAATTGGAAGAAACATCAAGGATGATCTAGTTCCATGATATGCAAGTGGTGGTCCATGGAGTGGTGCTGGTTTCCAAGCCATTGGCTGCCAGTCCTTGGCAATTTTCCAGGAGAGAGAAAAAAAGGTATAGCCAAGGGATACAAAAATAGTACCCTTCCCTGGTGCTTTAAGGGAAACAAATGGTTAGTCTCCCTCTTCAGATAGTTTGAGATACACTGATTTAGTATAACTTACTGCCAATTTTATTGCCAAAGTATTCCTGAGAGGTGAGCATCCAACTTAAGTTTTAAAACCTGCAATGTAGGTGGGTCCAGTGCCTTCTGACTCAATGACTTAGTAATAATGACTGCATTTGGTTATAGGGAACATATAACTCTGTGGTTGAAAAACTCCACTGTCTTGGTATTGGGTGCCTTCAAGTTGTTTCCAATTTATAGTGACTCTAAGGTGAACCTATCACATAGCTCTGGCTGGGATGTGCTGTGCTGGGGTCAAAGTACGAGGCAGGTTAAAGGGCCACTCAGTTCTGGTCTTTAAGAAGGCTGTTTTATTGCAAGCAAACAAAAGAAACAAAAGGGGAACAAGCATTCATACATACATACTCTGGCTTTGCAAAGGCAAGCAGCGGCGAAGCGAAGCCCTTTGTTCTCAAGCATCTTATATAGATCATTGCATTTCGTAACTACAAATAGTTAGAAAAACGGCACGTCATTCAACCCAACAGGCCAAGGAGGGAGAGGGGGCTTTCTTCTGCCAAGCTAAGGCATGTACCAAGTGCTGAGATGAGCTGGCAGCCCACTCCCTATCCGGTGCTGACCAGATGAGCTGAAAACACCTTATCTCGCCTTCCCTCCCTGTACCAGGCAGTGGCTGCAGGGAGAGAACATTCTTAAGCATTCTAACAAAGTAAACAGGCTTGCAGCATACAATGCAGCCTAAATGAAAGTTTTAGCTAAAGCATACCCTGGGCCTAACACCAGGGAATTGAACTGTGGTCTCCAGGATTGTAGTCCAATGCTCAAACCACTATACCATGCTGGCTCTCCATCTACTGGTCTATTTTGGAGCACAGTTCCAAGTGCTGGTTATGGCTTGGGTCCACACTATCTGAAATACCATATTTCCCTACATGAGTCTGCCTGAATTCTAAGATATTTGGGGGAGGGTTTTCTCTTGATCCTACCACCATTACAGGTGCGCATCGCGAGTTCATGAGAGAGAGCCTTCTCCATGGCTGCTCCCAGACTATGGCCCTTTCCACAGGTCAGTGCCCTCCCAGTACGGGGATGCAAGAGGAATGGGAGCACAATGACTCTTCCACATGATGTCATCGTAGTCCTGCCCTTCTTGCATCGCTGGCACGATTGCGGGATATATTACTGACGGAAAAGCTCCATCAACGGCCCCCAGTCGCATGAGACTTCTGTCGCAGCCAGCCACGCAGAAGGGCCAGAGGTGTGATCACACACTTCCTTCCTCACTGCAGCATGGGAAGAAGGCCAGCTGCAGTGCAGAAGGAAGGAGCATGTCCCTTGTACTCCCTTCTGCAGGCAGCTGGTCGGGTGCGGAGGGGAGCGTTGGGGACAAGCTCGCATTCCAGCAGAGGCACTGTTGGGATTGCAACAAGATGATGTGGAAGAGTGTTGTCATGAAGAAAAGGCCTATGGAACTTTCTCTCTCAGGAAACCTGATTGCCCACGTCTCTGCTTTCTTTTCACTTGCAGGCAAATATCAGTTTAGTTAGACCACTTCTAATTAGCTGTGCGTACGTTTTAATGAGGTATGCTGGACTTCTATCTTTACTGTGTTTAAAATGTGCTTTTAAATGGTTTTAATTAAATTTTAATAGGATTGCCCATTTAACTTTTTAAAAAACACTTTTGGGTTATATATTGTTTTAATTGTATTCTGTTTTAACCTACATTGTAAGCTGCCTTGGGTCCCATTCAGGAAGAAACCCAAATTATAAATCAAATTTATAGTTTAATTAATTGATTAAATTAATACATAAATTTGACAATAATTGACATGTGCATATTGGAAGCTAAAAGGCTTTAATCCAAGCAGGCAGCAAATTCCTAAACTGACAATTCTAAATATTTTAAAACTATATCCAAGCAATTCCTTCCTTACTGTCTCATTACTGCTTTAATTTTCACATTTTTTCAGCCTTCCCAATGTATTGCCCTCCAAATGTGCTGAACTACAGTTTCCCACCATCTCCAGGCAGCATGGGTGTGCCATCTTATTTACCTGCACCCATTATTCTTAATCTGTAATAAAGAGGAGAATACATTTGTGTGTGAAGATGTATGGGCATGTGAAAACCAATTAAATACATACAATTTATGCGACCATCTCTATGAATGCATGGATGGATGAATAGATTTCTACGTGCTCTCTTCCTCTCTCTCTCAGCTAAAGCTGTTCTTTTATGACATCCAAGACTGTCAAATATGCCTGACATATATAGCTGTTATATTAAAATGGCTTACAACCATGATTCTCAGTCTTTGGCCCACCAGATGGGTTGCAATTCAACTTCCAGAATCCCTAGTTATTTGCTATGCTGGGTATTCTGAGTGTTAAAAAGTTCAAAACTTCTGGAGAATCAAAGACTGAGAACCAATGGATCATCATATTTTACAACAGCAATGGTGAAAAGAGTTGTTTACTTAAAAAAAAATCTTTACTATGCCATGAATTGTAGAGATGTTTTAAAGAAAGAGGATAATCTACAAGGATCGCTGACTAATCTGACTGACTGAGTAATCTTTGTTCATATATGCAGGCTTTTAAGAAAGAGTTTGCAAATAAACAAATCAATAAGCAGAGGTTTATGTAATAAAATCTCATGTCTGTTCTAATAGATGATTGCAGTTAGCCAGACCAATTAAACCACATAATTCTGTGGCAATAAATGGATGTGTCTGTGGAAAGAATCTTTTTATTTGCATGTCCTAGGAGAGCATTATTAAGTTTTTAAAGCTACTGGATTCATATTGTAATTGCTGTCACTAGTTGACTCATCTTACTTGTATTATTTGCAGAGTTGGCTGTTCCATTAGGCAAAGTGAGTGCTTTTCTTTAAAGTAGTCTTATAGCATTGTAGGAGTTTAGTAGTATAGTACTCTGATGTTAATGTTCAAACTATTTTAAAAAGAACTTTCTGGTCATTGCCATTGACCTCATTAGCAAAATGGTGGTAAAAGGAACATGAGGAGGTTTTGTTTTGTTTTGTTTTTCATCATTTAAAATTAATATTTTGCTTTACAGAATTATAGCAGTATAACATGCTAATTCTCTTAAATTTAAGTGATATTTCCCACATTACTTTAAAGGTGTTTTACCATCAATGAAAAGACTGTTTACAAATAAAGTAAATTTGTGATCAAAATTGTGTCTACTGGAAATATTACGCTGCATGTATGCTGAGCTGAATTCACCAGCTATTATAGCTAATGGCCATATGGACCAGGGAATTCTGGGAGCTGTAGTCCAAGGCAGTAATATTTCTGACCTTTAATGTTGAGCTATGATAGGTTATGTTACTGCCCATTTTGAAACTATACCTCTTTAAAACATTTGGAAGAACAGCACTGATGGCATCCATACCTGTGGGGAGTTTCCTCTCAAAAGAGGAGAAGAAGAGGAAGAAATGCAAGCAGGAAGAGGGGAAGCAGGAAAGGGAGAAAAATGGAAGCACTGGAAGCAAAGATGGCAATTTGAGATAATATATGGATGACAGCAATATAACCAAGTGAGCTGTGGCTATTCCACAATAAATCCTAACCTTGAAGCAGTCTGAATTGTGTGCAGGAGGAACTGGCAAAACCACCTCTGAGTACTCCTTGCCTAAGAAAACCCTATGAAAAATTCATGGGGTCACCATAAGTTGACAGGCAACTTGGAGTCACAAACAGAGACACGCACACAACCTTAAAGCAGGAATGGTCAAAGTGCAGCACGAGGGCTGCCAGTGTCCCGTAAGTTCCCATTCTGTAGTCTTCCAAGCCTTCCCAAAGTCCCCAGAGTGCCACTGTCCCAAATTTTAAGGTATTTTTTTTTTCATTCCAACAGCCAACTGGCTCTAAAATGCTGCTGAATGCTATGGTTTGGCCTTCACAACCAGCCAAGACCCCCTACATATCTGTAAAAGCAAAACAAAACATAAAGAAAACAAAATCAAGAGTGGCTGAAAATCAGCCAAAAACAAAGCCAGAAGTGACATGATGTCACTTTTGGTCATGTCAGGCAAGCTGGTGCAGCCTTCATAAGGAGTGTGAGGGTGAAAAGCAATCCCTGTTATCTCAACACTCAGCCACCCCTGCTTTAAAGCCTGGGTACCCATCTCCTTTTATGAATGCAAGCAAATAGAAGCAATACCAGTTAAACTAGTCATGTCTAAGGGCCTTTCTGCACTACACTGTTATACCGCTATTATTCCACTTTCAACATCCTGTAGAATTCTGGGGTTTGTTGTTTGCTGAGGCCACAGAGCTCTCTGGCTGAGAATTCTTAAGGCCGCTCTCTAAACTGGAAACCCCTGGATTCCACAGGATGTTGAAAGTGGAATAATAGTACTATAACAAAGTGTCTTGATCTATCTGATGCAGAGCTCTTTGGGCACATTAAAATTAGTGTATATGTATCAGTAATATTACCCTATATTGGACTAGGGCAGCTAAAGTATGGTAATGATATTTGTTTAAAAGTTGGTACATGAAATTAATACCGTCTGCCTCATTCTCTCACATACACATATAATCATATCTAAGCATGCACACACAAAGACACATGCATACACAATTTTAAAACTGTCTAACAAGGCTCTGCTCTCTGTGATTTCATAAGGACTTGTCCCTCCTCCTTTGCATCTCAGGTTTTGACCCTGAAATCTCAGAGAATGGGAAGCTGTAGATTTAGCATTCCTATAATAAAGTAAACAAACACCCACTTTAAAAAAATGTTTAAGGTCTGCTGTCTAATCTGCTGCCATTGGTGTAATAATATGATCCATATTAGTCATCATAGCTGCTAGATGCTTGGCCTTAGGAGCCAGATGCTGAGGTATCTGGCTTGTTTAAGCTGCCATTTTTGAAAGGTCACCTTCTAAAATGTTGCTAAGTAGAGATTCTCACTAGCCTAGAAATATATGCCTTCCACAGCTGATAGAATATCCAAATAATTTGAGAATGTCTGTCTATATTTTTAGAAATTGTATCCTGCCTGCTCTCAGAAAAGATCTCAAGGCAGCTCATAATGCAAATATAAACCACAGCAGCTGAGGTTATTTATTAAATCATACAAGTTTTGATACAGAAGCAAATTACAAGTCCACAAACTGTAGGAGAAAATGTCCCTTACTCCAATAGTCTAAGACCTAAGTCCAAGGCATTGAACCCTACCCCCAAACAGATAAATGATCCTACATAGCTTCTTTAAAGTTTGGACTAAAACCCAGAGTGGATTTACCACCCCATTGTCATGGAATCCAGCTGATGCCACAAGGCAAGCTGATATTAAATGACTCCTATAGATAATGTGTGCTGTAGATCAACTTTCCCTACAGCCAGGCCTTGGAAATGCTCCTTTTTGGAATATAGTTCTAGGGAGATCCAAGGCACCATGGCTATTTTTCCAAGCTCTGTATACTATTCTCTACATTAATCAAGCAGAGAGATTATTAGAACATTAAAATAGTGACAGAGTTGCAGTGTCAGGGTTGGACAATGATGATCAGGCAATATTACTAAAAAATTATTTTACCCAGTTGAATTTGGGAACTTTTATTGTTGACCTATCATATGCCCAAACTAAAGTTAGTGAATGACTTGAAGTCATTGGTTTAAGGGCTTTTAGTAGGGTTGTTCCAACCTAACAATGTTAGTCATGATGAGAACTGCAGCCTGACAATACAAAGAATATTTGGCATTGTAGGCAGTGATCTGACTCAGTACAACAGGAGTGAGCAACTGTAGCAGCTCTGGGGACCATTTCCCCCCGGGACCCTCTGGGAGCCACACAAACTTCCAAAATGCCCCCAAGAAAAAAACAAACAAAAAACAGAAGATGCTGGAAGTCTGGTTTTTTTTTAAGAATGCACAATGTTTTAAAATATTAAACACTGCAAAGGGACTCAGCAACCTAGTTTAAGGTGAATATCTGCTCCTGGGGTCTTGGCTCATTTCCACACTATACTGTTATAGTGCTATTATTTTGCTTTCAACATCCTTTGGAATCCTGGAGTTTGCCGTTTAGGGAGGTGCATTTGGAATTTTCAGCCAGAGAGTTCTTGGGCCTCTGTAAACTACAAACCCCAGAATCCCACAGGAAGTTGAAAGTGGAATAATAGCACTGTAACAGTGTAGTGCGGAAAGGTCCATAGAGAGGTTGATGGCAAAACCCCAAACACAAACCCAATGTCCACACTTGGAGCTAATTCAACGTGCTTCTTATGTGTTGAGTTATTACAGGGTATAAAAAAATACACCCACAACAAATGCTTGTGAAATCAATAATATTTTAGGAAATTAATGAAGAATATAGTTTATTGGTATCACTCCCTACCCTAGATGGTCCAAGTAACCCTGATTTTTCAAGCCCAAATGAGTTAGGGGAGGAGATATATTGTGCTTCACACAAAAGTTTCATTAAAAGTTTGCTGAATATACAGGTATACTTCAGTTAACAAAATCTCTGACAGCAAAGCTCCATTTCACAACAGCTTTTTACTTCTCCTGGACCCCTTTCCCTCATTCTCTGCAAGGTTTTTTTTTTTTTTTTGGCAGTATCAGTATTGGGAATATTGTAAAGGAATGCAAAAGAAACACAGGTGTTCAGTGTCAGGTTGCAGCAGCATGTCTGCAGTAAACAATGCAATGAATAAACACAGTCTGAGCTGGGAAAGCGTGTGATTCTATGGTAGCTGAATCTACCAGACCTGTGTGCACTTGCCTAAAACAGGAGAAGCATTTGTGATCAGAAACATAGAGGAAAAAAATGGAACAGCAAGTAAGTCTGCTTCACCAGCTATCCCTAGTGTGCCAGAAAAGCACAGAACTGGCCACCAAAATAGAAATAATAACTATGGCCCTTTCTGTACAACGACTGTGTCCCGTTGTTACTGCAGTTTTCTAGTCCGAACTTGAGGTATATTAGATATCATTTGATATCAAGAATTTGGCCTTCACTACCCATTACTCTCCACTTGCTTGCAAGACCCCCGGACAAGCATGCACAGAGGCGCAGGCGAAAATAGCTGAACCATTCAAATCACAATCCAGGCAGGCCAGTAATTGCCGAATGCGGCTTTAGGAGACCTCAAGGCAAGTACCTTCTTAAGATCACATTATGTATGCACGCTGTTTACAAAAGAACCCCTGCCCCGAGCAGGCAGCTTGATGAGCGGACTATCCAGCGCTCAAGCACTCCGCGTTTGTATACTGTCTACGTTATTGACAACGCTGTCATAATTCAATCATCTAAAGTACTGACCTTTCGGAGGCTTTGTCTCCAGCCCAAAATCCATTGTTTTCCCCTGGAACGGACTAGCCTGCGGGCACATTTTCCCCTATAAGAACCCCTGAGTTTGAGCGTCTCATTGGATCGCTCGTGACTTGCCTCCCGACTTGCTGCCTCTCCGTTTGACGAACCTCCCCTCAGCCTCCACGTGCTGAGAACCTACGCTCCCCAGCTTCTTTCCTTTTACTGGGCTACAGGATCAGGTGTAGTATTTCCCCAAAACCTCCTCCGAAAATCCCCTATCTATTTTCCTCTCTTTATTTCTTTAGGACTGTGTGCATGGCTGTGCAATTGTGCAGTATTTCTTAATTTTCTGAGTGAGTGCGTACGTTTGCTGTGATTTTATAAATAAAGAACAACAATTATTATTAACTCCGGTTTGATTATTGACTCGGCCTGATCCCGTAGACATTGGGTTCAAGATCTCGCTATGTTGCCCTGCCTCTTGCATTGCTAACTGATGCTCTAGCTAATTCCCATTCCGCATTATTTTGAGCACATTGAGGTGTCTCTCCTGGGACCTCCAGAAATCAGGGTAACACCGTCATGGGGATGCGAGAGGAGCAGAACCACGACAATATTTCTGCACGATATCATCGTGGTCCCACCCTTCTCCCATTGCCAGCCGATCCCCGATCGCAGGATGCTCTCATCCTTCCTAGCCATGCTGAAGAACTAGAAGTGCAATGGAGGCACTTCCTGCCCCAGTACAGCACAGGAAAGAGCCCAGCTGCCCTACGGAAGAAAGAAGCATGTCCCTCATGCTCCCTTCCACAGGGAGCCGGTCAGATGTGGAGTGGAACATTCCCACCACTCTCCCTTTCTGCCAAAGGAGCTGTCAGGATCGCAACCAGAGGATGATGGCCTCCGGTAATGTATGGAAATGGCCAAAGAAAAAGTCATCTCATAAGATTTAATAATGTTTTTGTTTACTTATGCAAGGCTTACCTGACCAGGTTGTTTCATTTCTCATGTGCATATTGTTAGTTTTGGATAAAAAGTTTGCCAAAATATGTTGAACTGCTCCTTTTTTTCTCTGCCTCTGGTACCAAACATTCTGTTAAAGAAGTAATCCTCAGGAACACATCTACTTTGTTAACTTGGGCCATTTCCACACTACACTGTTACAGTGGTATTATTCCACATTCAACTTCCTGTGGAATTCTGGGGTTTGTAGTTTACTGTGAGGCCAAAGAGCTCTCTGGCTGAGAATTCTAAATGCCCCTCCCTAAACTGCAAACCCCAGGATTCCTTAGGGTGTTGAAAGTGAAATAATGGAACTACAATAGTGTAGGGCAGAAATGGCCTTAGGTGCACCTGTAATTGGTCTGATTAAGTGAGGAAAACTTTAAAAATCAAATCTGGTCATCAGCCAGTTACCAATTTTATGAGGACTTTTGTGAGAACATTTAAAATGAGGTCTAAATTTGCCTTTGGACAATTTCTCTAAGATCATATATTGTTGCAGTGTTGTGAGGGCATGCTCGTACTAGAAGGTTGCCATGAAGGAGTTAAGAACCTGGGATTTTTTTACAGGATCAAGTCTGAGGGATCAAACCAAAAATAATTGTAATTCAGTGCACTGTTGTTGGGTGTCACCCTGTTGTCAGAGCTTTCAAGTTTTATTATTATTATTATTATTTTTGGATCAAAACTCTGAAAAGATATGCTAGCTGTGGGATTCTAAAAGATGATGTACAAACAGTGGAGCAGCTTGGAATGCATGGAGGGGGGGCAGGTGGGGGGCATGGCCACGGTGCATGGGGCGTGGCTACAGCGAGTGGGGGCGTGGCCACAGTGTGTGGGGTGAGGCTATGATATGAGGGGGTGGAGCTACAGTGTGAGGGAATGTGGCTTCAAGCTGGGATGCCCCCCAAAAATTGTTGCCCAGGGTGAACCGCCCTCATCATCCCCCCATCCCTACGTGACTGTGTACAAAAGAGTAACTTTCCCAAGCCCTGCCAAGCCCAGACAGAAAGTCCTTATAGCCTTTCTTGTTAAAAAGACCCCATGGCCTAGCTGGGTGGCAAGCCTCATTAAAGAGAATAATTCAGTGGCAGGACAGTGCTTTAAGCTGCAGTTCACAATACAGAGCAGGTGATTCACAATAACTGTGTTACCATACGTAACAATAAGTCGGTTACGCTACCATACATAAATAGTGTCCACACAGTCTGTGGGGTTCACAAAATAATTTTTTCACATTCTGATAGGCAGAGGGTACAATAGAGAGCCAGCCTGGTGTAGTGATTTGAGCGCTTGACTACAACCCTGGAGGCCAGGGTATGATTCCCCACTCAACCATGGAAACTTACAGGGTGACTCTAGGCATGTCACAGATTCTCAGCCCCAGAAAACCCCATGATAGGTTTGCCTTAGGGTTACCATAAGTTGCAAACGACTTGAAGACACACAACAACAACAACAACAACAACAGCCACACAGGAATGGAAGTTTCCAGTCCTCAGATCATGGAATCTTGAAAAGTATAAAGCCCAATCCATTGCTGTCCTATCACAATTCATTACTCACACAAGAAAAGTCTTATTATTCTAAATTCTAAACACACTGGGGGGGGGGACTGTCCCTACAACTTCTAATCCCTTCACCCAGTTCAGGTATTACCTCAGACATTTCCATTTGACTCGCTGAAAGACTATATATCCATATTTGAGTCCATCTTGGCCTCAAGATCCTCAGGGGAGAAACCTCTCTCAGTACCACCCTCACAGGCATAGTTGGCGTGAAGGTGAGACAAGGCTCTTTCTGTGGCTGCCCCCAGGCTCTGGAACTCCCTTCCTAGGATGCTAGAATGGCTCCTTCCTTGCTCCCGATCCACTGATAAGCAAAACCTAACACAATTTTAGGTTCTTAAAGAAAGAACTTTTAGGAGGGTGCTATATTGTTTTAATTGTTCTAGGCCATTTCCGCACTCGACTGTTATAGCACTATGATTCCACTTTCAACATGCTATGGAATCCTGGGATTTGCCGTTTTGGGAGGGGTCAGCCGGCCCCTCCCGAAACGGCAAACCCCAGGATTCCATAGCATATTGAAAGTGGAATCATAGTGCTATAACAGTCGAGTGCGGAAACGGCCCTAGTTTTTTAAACTTCTGTTTATCATTTTTAACTGTATGACTCAAATTATTTTTAAATGTTGTTGACAGTTTAATTCCATATTAACGTCAGTCCTTTTAATGGCAGTTTCTGCCCTACACTGTTACAGGCTATTATTCCCTTTCAACATCCTGTGGAATTCTGGGGTTTGCAGTTTCCTGAGGCCAAAGAGCTCTCTGGCTGAGAATTCTAAAGGCCCCTCCCTAGACTGCAGACCCCAGGATTCCACGGGATGTTGAAAGTGGAATAATAGTACATTAACAATGTAGTGTGGAAATGGCCAGTGTTTTGAAGTCTATCATGTTATAATTTGTAAGCTGCCCTGAGCTCCAGTTTTGAGGAAAAGGCTGGATATAAATAAAGTTACTACTACTACTACCAGTAATAATAATAATAATAATAATAAGAAGAAGAAGAAGAAGAAGAAGAAGAAGAAGAAGAAGAAGAAGAAGAATACTATAATACAGAGGTGGCAAACTGTATAAGATTAGGGGCCACATTAGACCTCCAGGAGACCTCGGAGAATTGCATCATCTGTTAAAATAAATAAATATCACATGTTTGCCCTAAACATTTGCCCTAGGGGAAGGGCTGTTTTCCCATCTACCTGGTCCACCAAAGGGCATTCTGGGACATTATGAGGCAAAGATTTTTGGGGGGGGGGTGTCAAAATTTCTTTTGACTCCTAGAGGCTCAGGAGGTTCTAAATATGCGGAAATGCTCTCTACACTCCCTAGAGACCACTTTGAGGCATTTTGGAGCAAAACAGTTTTTGACCCCTAGGGCATCCTAGGACCCACAAAAACATTGGTGGGGGCTGCATACATCCCACAGTCTGCACTTTGCCCACCCCTGCTATAATAAATAAGTTTCCTCAGATTGTGAGCAAAGGACCAGATGATGTAATTCTCCGAGGTCTCCTGGAGGTCTAATGTGGCCCCTAATCTTATACAGTTTGCCACCTCTGTGTTATATTATTATTATTATTATTATTATTATTATTACTACTACTACTACTACTACTACTACTACTACTACTACTATTATTATTACTGGTAGTAGTAGTTCAGTGCAGCTGCAGGTAGGTCTCTGTGCTGCCTTCTACACCATATATCCAAGATGGGGGAAGGATTAAAGAAAATGAAAACATGTAGGAACAGGTTATAGGTATGACAGGAGAAGGGGAGAAAAAATTGGCAGGGTATGAGTAAGATTATTTTGTGAAGGGAAGAAGAAAACAGTATAAAATGACAATTCTTCTACTTGGATCATCTTGATCGGCAAACTCTACCTGAAAGAAGTAGGCTGTGATATGATATCTAACCTCCAAACATTTGCTCTTCATCTTAGGAAACCTGAATTATGGAACTCCCTGTTTTAGAAGGAAATCACAGCTGTGAAAAACCTGGCAATGTCCAGACAAGGATTAGGTATTAGTACAATATCATTTCTGTAATCTTTGCCTGGTAATATAAACCCCTATTGCCAGATTTCACCATTTTGTGATTACCTCTATCCTTGCGCTACCATTTTAGAACCGGTGGGCCTCAATAATTTTCAAGTCTGTTAAGTAGGCCCTGAGGATTGGATGCCTGGGTACCCCTGACCTAGATCAACTAAAAAATATATCAGAAGTAAAGTTGATGTCTCTCTTAAACTTCAAACAAAATAGTAGCCATCCATCTCAAGGTTTAAAATAAAGCAAATTCCAGGCCAAGAATTTTTGTGGATTTTGGGCCCAGTATTTTCAGATTCCAGTCTTTAAAAAGAAAGTGGGCATCTCAAAATGGTTGGATAATTTTGGCTCTAGCGTTGTTCCTCTCAATAACTGCTCACAGACTGCACTGAGTGTTATGGAGAACCAATGCTGGGATTTCATGGGCTGCTTCAGGCTATGAGCAGTGCAAAATTGTGATATTTACTTATGTTTCTGAGAAGATTAAATTATCACATATGTAAGGCAAGCACAGGGGCAACTGCAGACGAAAGTCCTCTGGCTACAGAAACCAGCAGTACCAGCCTTTAAGCTTCTTGTGTTATGGACAGTAAAATCCAAGCCTGACCTTTTGCTCTATCTCTTGGGTGAAATTCCTTGCATGATTTAATAGAAAGCTTTATGTGCTATGTAGATGATTCCTCCCTATTCTCTGATATGGGATACAAAAGGAGATTTATAATACAAGAGAATACTTCGACCATGCTTGAACCAGGTAAAAATTTTTTCTAACTGTAACTTAAGAAAGGGATGGGCAAACCACAGCCTGCAGTCTGTGTGCAGCTCCCGGCAGCCATTTTTGTGGCTCTCCAGGGCCCCTCGAGAGGTCAAAAAATATTTTTTTTTGCCAATTTTTTTCCCCAAATTTCTTTTTGCTCCAAAATCTCTAAAGATAATCTACAGGAGGTATAGAGGGCATTTCCACATGTTTGGACCCCCTTGGACTCCCCAAGGTTAAAACAAAATTTTGAAAATAACTTCAGTGTCCCAAAATACCCTCTAATGTGCAGAAAACCCCAAAATATACCTCTATGTCCCATAGAAAGTCTTTGGGGACAAAACTGCTTGTGTGTGTGTGTGTGTGTTTGCGCGCAAGTATGGCCTTCCAGGGCCTACCAGAGGGCTAACACGGCCCCCAGTCTTCCACAGTTGCCCATCCTTGACTTAAAACATTACTTAGGATATTTAGCTGATAAGAAAAATCAGAAAATTGTATTTATTTATCTGTTATGTTGATCATAGTGATAGAGCAACCTGCGGATGATGGGAGCTTGAGCAAAACAATGAGAGTTAAACTGATGAGAAAATTCGGCCCAGGTCAGATCCCACTGATGGCTTTGATTTGTGAAATCCTGACATGAGAACAGTCAAGGAGTACCAGCTAGCTGGAAGAAAATAATGCAACATATAGATAACAATTTGTAGGACATTTAGTAGGCACGAAAAAAGCCCATAAACAACCCAGGTTGAAAGAAAAGTAACAAGATAATGCTAATTGCCCCAGACTTATTATGGGATAGGGGATGTGGCCAGCAAACCATGTATACTGCCCGCAAATGATATAGCTGTGATGGATTTTTAGGATGTTGCTAATATCAGAAAACTATATATGTTAATTCTCTCTGTGTGTGCGTGTGTGCGCGTGCATGCCTGCTTTATGGAAATTCAATTCCCGGGTACTTCTTTGCTCGACAAATAAAATATTTGGCTCCCCCCCCTTCCCTTGTGTGGACATTCATTGGCTGATACATACTGGAGAGAGCCCAGTTTTCTGGACATCAGTAGTAGTGATAACTAATTAAATCATCCAAGTTTCTTTCCAAGTTTCTCTCTCCTCCTATCACTTTCCCTTTAGTCCTCAGCTACTTGCATTGCTGCAAACTGAGTTGAAAGTGCAAAAATAGTTTGCACTTTAGCTAACTCAGTGAGAAAAGAGGAGAGGAGAGGAATCTTGCCCTTCCCAGGAGGCTTAGGCTAAAGCAAATGGCTGCTATCTCTCTTAGCTTGCCTGCTCTTCCTTAGTAATAACTTATCATCTTGACCACACTCTGACGTTGCTTGGCCACACTTGTTCCACTTTTCGTCTGTGCAATGTTGAAGGGTATGCAAGTGGTAAAAGCCAACGTGATATAGTGGTTTGAGTTTTGGACTAGGATTCTGAGAGACCAGGGTTTGAATCACTGCTTGGCCATGGAAAACCTTTGGATGACCTTGGACAAGTCACACTCTCTCAGCCTTAAAGGAAGGCAATTGAAAACCTCTTCTGAACAAATCTTGCTAGAAAAACTCAATTAAAGGTTTATCTTAGGGTCAACATAAATCAGAAATGATTTGAAGGCAAATAGCAGCAGCAGCAGCAACAATGCAAGGGGGATCAGTTTGCATATACTTGGATGCAGTTAGACACTTCCATGAAACTGTGGACCCTGTCTTATGACTTCTAATGTGAACATGAGCAAAGCAAGCACCTGCACAGAGTCTAACTGGAGTGCTCCACGACTGACTCATTCGTTATCTTGTACTGAGACTCAAGCACATTGAAATAGATTGTGATTTGTTATTTATGTCACCCAGGCAGCTTTCCAGAGCGGTAGGCCTGCCATCCGTGAAAGCCACAGGTTATTCTAACTACTGGGCCAGTAAGTCTGGATAAGTCACTGGACTTTCTAAGATTCTGGCTGAACCTGCAGATCTGTTTTCTAGACTGGCTCTTTTGAAAACTGCTGCTCAGCCTCAGACTGTACTGCTCCTATTCCTGCTGGTCTCCAAAACAGACATCACAATGGAGAAAACAAGAACAGGGTTAATAAGAATTTAATTCAGAAGAAAAGTGATGCATTTTTCAAGTGAAGTCGCTGTTCACTAGAGGAGAGGGTGGGATGCGAATATGAAACTAGTTGTCAGTGCCTAGTTATTACAGTGTCATTAACTTTGTGGTAGGTACCTATGGGGTGCACTGACTTTCTAACTGGCTCCAAACTTTTCTCATTAGGTCTATCTCTGGGTGCTATCAGTTGTTATTCATTTAGTGCTCTGTGTTAGGATCAGAATCAATCTTCTATGCAGGATAGAAAGTACGCAGGTCTTTTAAAAGAATGTGAACTTTTTCATATGGACAGAGCCTTCCCACATTGCTACAGAGGTTAGGGAAAGTGACATCTGGTAGTGACTCTCATGCCACTCAGGAGATGCAGAAGGAAACTCCTCATGTCCTATCAAGAATCAGAACCAAGAGCAGGGACAGACAGATGAAAAAGTGGGATTTTGTGATGACCGTAATATGAGACATAGTCAAGAGGAGGTAAACCCTCTGAGCTTTGCTCTGGACAAGCAGATCATCAGATCAGAGCTTGGAAAAATTACTTTTTGAACTACAGTTCCAAGAATCCCTCCAATGAGGAATCTGTAGTCCAAAAAATAACTTTTCCAAGCTCTGTACTAAACACAAAAGCAGGCTTAGCTTTTCAATATTTTCCCTGAAACATTCCTATGGCTTTTACCTAAGATAAGTAGAAAGCATCCATTCAAGTGGGGAAAAACAAAGAATTTGAGGACAAAGTCA
Source organism: Cyclura pinguis (assembly GCA_030412105.1). NCBI lineage: Eukaryota > Metazoa > Chordata > Lepidosauria > Squamata > Iguanidae > Cyclura > Cyclura pinguis. The sequence continues at coordinate 226,815,351 of CM059599.1, read as the reverse complement.
AAGTGGAGTAAAACCACATCCACCATCCCTGACATTAGATAGCCTGACTTCTGCCAATAGAGACCTTATGGGTAGTGCAATATATCATTGCAATGATGGCCCTTCCACCAGTCATTATAAAATACAGCTTCAGGGAATATGACATTTCAAGCTTTCATGCAGTGGAACTGTTTCCGTCTGCCATAAAACTTTTGTGTGACACTTTCACAAATGTCAGATCGCCTCTGCTGTTTCACACTTTGTATATTGTGTATCCATAGTCTGCAGGAATTAAGTGTTTAATGCAGTTATGTAAGATGCTCACAGGAATGATCAGTTCCACCTGGTGACAACAAGCATCCATTGATAGTGCATGCAGCACATGGAGAGAAAGGAAGGTGCATCATTACATGGTTATCCTGTTTTCAAATCATGGGCTGGCTCTCTCTCTGCTAAAATCCACAATCAAATTATAAACAAGTTTTCCCCTCATAAAGATCTTCATTATTTGAGACATGTTTGAGACATCAGCTGGGTTGTGTTTTTTTCTTTTATTATAACATTGTTTATTACACTCTAGACGGTGTTGCTAAATTTCTTTTCAACCATTCTTCACTCCCTTCCCAGTCCTGACAAAAATGTAAGAGTTTTCACACTTAAGGTTATTTCTGGAACACAAAGAGACTGCCTCAGAGTGCGCTGTGCACATTAACTGCATCGCTCTGAAAAGTGATGCATGAAACATAAAAGAACAGGGAAACAGATCAAAAAGTATGCGGCTTCAGAAGCTCAGAGGCAGTAGATCATTACTGCAGTGCTGTCCTTGGTGCTGACTGCTGATTCCCTCCTGAAGAAAGCAGGAACAGTGAAACTTCAAACTAGCTTGTACTTCATTGGTCTGAACCTCACCACCTGTCACAAAATAACAATAACGATAGCAATATAATTGAGTAGCAAGTATTCTGAGAAACATTTTGAGGCATCTCTTAGACTATTCCAGAATGCAATGTGTACATTTGTAAGCTGAAGATTAATTGCTAAAATGACTATAATCCAATTATTGGCTAAGAGTTGAAAAGGTTCTGTGAATCATCTTAAATCTCTTCCTCTTTACAGTCTTTACCTTAATTTTCCTTATTGAGTGGACTTTTTAATATATCTAGATCTAGATCTAGATCAGATATGAAACACTAAGGTGACATCATGTATGAAGTGTGAATTAGACGTCATGAACTTTCCTAACAACAGCCAGGGAGGGCACATTACATGACAAAATGTTTGAACTTTCAGATAACTTAAGAGGATCTTGCTTCTTATAAGGGCAGAATGCCTTAAGGCCAAACCATTACAGGCCATCAATAAAATCACGTTGTATTTCTCTACGTTAGTTAATGCAAAGGAACATCACCTTCAGTTCTGAACATGGATGTCCTAATATAGGTTTGCATCTCTTTATCATCAGTAACCATATGATGGAAGTATAAACCTTCCCATATTATTTATTGTTATGTCTACATCCTGAATGAAATTATTAAAGAGGGAAAAAAGGACTTAACAGGTACTTGACCTGTTAAGTGATCCTGAGGATATTCTGCAATCCTGTGTAAGTGATGGAATGTACAGAACACCTACAATATGTGCCCCCTTGACTTATGAAGTCTGCACAATTGGAACACAGTTTCCTGGGAGACCATCATTACTGTTTGGTTGTCAAGCTCACCTATTTTGCAAGCCCTACAAAGTCTGAACAACTTTCTGAAGTGGCAAGAAATGTTCTAATCTCTGGTGGTTTATAGCCAACATGGGCAAATGGTGGACATTGCAAAAAATCATTGATTGAAGCTCAAAAAGAGCATTAATGGGCAATCAAATACAAATCTACTCAGAAGTAATCCCACTGAGTTCAATGAGAGTTACTCCCAGGTAAGTCCTATAAGATGCGTTTTGTGTCTGATCTCTCTTTTATAGTCAATAAGAATATTTAGAATTCAATTCCTTGCTTTTGCTTCCTTTAGCAGTTTGTAGAACTCCCTCATTTGGTGATTCCTTAGTAATCGAATGCCATCCTGAAGTTTTGTAAAGTACCTCACAAAGGTCTTTGGCAAATCGGGCGAGAAAGCACCTTATCTTCTTGTCTTCCAAACCTGATTCTTTCAGCGGTATTAATTCTGTACATCCCTGTGTATATAGCATCATCCCAGCTTTGCTAAAATGGGGTCATATCACTTTGTAGCTCACCTCCTCACTTGAAATGTTGTAATCAGATGTAGTGTTTGCCATTTCCCTTCTTTTTAAGGCTGGTGTATTTTTAGCCCCTGGAATGATTATATGTGACTAACAATGCAGCTCCTGCCATCAGGGTGTAAAAACAAGGCGGCCGGAATCCATTCATTCTTGTTGCCAGTAGATGGGGCTATCCCTTAATTTGCTGCCTCGTTTTTGATTTAATTATTTATATATGAAGCTGACTCTTTCCCTCCCTCTCTTTTTTCTCCTCTTTTTTTTTATTATCCCCCTCACAAGCATTTTTCCCCCCTTACGGATGTCGGGAAACACAGGGCGATTCTCAGAGGAAGACGCCAGGGCAGAAGATTACTGCAAAAGATTTTGGTTTGGGAGGGGTGGATCATTTTTGCCAGTGAGACAAGTGTAAAATGGGAGACTTTGGAAAGCTGCTATCTTGAGGGACCTGAACAGCTGCGTCAGGGAAACCTTTACATGCAGATCTATGGATAATGGTACTCCTTATGACTCTGTGATCTATCATTCTTCTTCTCAGGTAAGACAACTGGTTTAAGAGGATGTTTTGTCACTGGCTGTGTACTGTCTTGATCAGGCCATCTTATTGATTGTCCCTGTCTCCTGCTGGCGCACCTAGTTGGCCATTCATTTTAGATGCAACAAGAAGAGCATGAAACACAAAGGGACACAGTGTTGGCTGGATGCGTGAGGTTTTGTACAATGCTAAGTGGCAAGTGGTTTAATATTTCGCTGATTATCGATTGTGTGCTTTTAATTACAATTTGCATACCCTAAATTGCATGGGAGAGCATTCCCTCCGGCATCCCTGTAGTCATAAGTGGTTGTTGCTTGGTCCTGCTGGATCAGCTACAAGTGTTAACATTTCTACACAGAAGCTTACATGGATGTTTTAGGTACAGCAAACAAAAATTGTTGAGAAATCATGAAGCAGATCAAGAAAACAAGGAGAGGGGGGTTACTGAATCAGAAGGCTGCATGGATCTCTTGCTTTCCTATAATGTCTTCAGAAGACAGAATCCAGCTTTTGCAACATCAGTTCACCCGCTTGCCTCTACAAGGGATGTTGCATTTTGCTGCAGCATTTCTTCTCACTGAAATTGCCTTTCCTGTATAGGAGGCACTGTAGGGCGGAAAAACACTGCCAGGTGAATCAGCACTGTAAAAGCTACGTCTGCTAATGGGCTCAAGATGAGCCTTACTTTTAGAAGTCTGAATTCCATATTCTCTCCTTTACTGAGCTCCCACCACACCACCACATTATGTATTATTCACATGGTTCAGACTGTGAGAAACAACAAGAGATTCCTAGCAGGTAACGAACTGATGCAGCTTCCTGAGTTGTCTTCTCTCCCCCTCTTTCCCCCTATTTTGTTGTGGGGGAGGGGAGATAATGGGGAGAAATCGTAGGAAAATTGGGTTTCATATAGGCTCTGAAATAACAGATCAGCAGTATAAGCTGATAGAAGAAAATCTTGCTCCATCTCCCTGAGCAGTAAACAACAGAATTGGTATTCCGGTGTCTGTGTCAGTGAGGCTGTCAAAGCAACAGTGTTTTGCCAGTATGATTACATGAGAAGCGAGATCAGCCTTGGCCTCCAGGAGCCTTTGGCACATATGAAATTTAATGAGATTTCACAGTGGCTTTGGGTGGTGGCGAGGGGCAGTATTTCCTTTCACCGCAACCCTTTCCCCCCCCCAACACAAATGTTGATCTGTTCTAGATTGTTTCCATAGCTGAGCGGCGCTGATTTGGCACTGTGAGCAACAGCACTGTCATGGCTATAGGGGAAAATGCGGCTGTCTTCATGAGATGGTAAAGGATCCGCCCTTGTTGGGCAGGAAGTAGGGAGGAGGCGCAAATGTTGTTCCTGGATGATGGTGCCATGGCTGGCTTTTTGGATAAAACATTAAGCTGTAGATGATACGTCTCCCCTCCACCCCTGCCCTTTTGTACCGTCGATGATACATTTGTTCTTAAGCACAAGGAGATACCCAGGCAGGGAGAATTCCATTTCCATGTGTCAATGGAAGTCATTTCATGAGTCAATGGACTCATTTGTCTTATTACAGTCAGCTATGTGAGAACTTACCTGAATGGGGATTTTGAAAACAAATGGGTTGTACATGCATATGGTCTGTCTGTCTGCCAGTCTCTCTCTCTTTCTTTCTCTTAAAATATAACGTAAGGGAACATGAGAAGGGGAAAAGACATCTGGAGATCTATCTTTTAGTGGGAAAACCTTGTGATTTCCTAACTTAGGATTACTTAAGAGATAGGTAGCCATGTTGTTCTGTTGAAGCAAAAGCAACCTGCCTTGTGCAAAGTCAGCTGTATAGCGAAACAAGTTTCTGTGGAATAGAGCTCACGTCAAATCATAATGTGATTACCTGGGATTCTGCCTCCATTTGCCCGGAAGATTCAACTAGTAGCAGCTGGTGCTTTTTTTTTGCTTTTTTTTTAATGTAATGAATTTCCTATCCATTCCCTCACCTCTTATGGGTCCATGCTTACATATCAGGTAGCAGGGTCATTCCTTGAGGCTAAAAGGAATCAAAGTCTCACGCAAATGAGCAGAGAGGCAATTGAACCTAGCCCCATGCACATCCTGGTGGCATCCACACCAAATGTTAAAAATCAGGGGGAAATGCCGTGAAGTTCAAAGAGTTCACAGGAACTTCTTGCTTCTCTCTTCCCACATATCCATCCTATGTATCTTTATATCAATTGGAAAAGGCTCTTCCACCTCTCCCTCTAAGAGGAGTTATGCATACTACAATCAGCCCTCCACTCTCACAGGGGTTAGGGGAGCAGAACCTCCATGAAAGTGGAAAAACTGTGAGTATTGTAAGCCATATTTAACACACACACAAAAGTAACTATACTGATGGAGTGGCTGGCCCAGCCATGCATGCATTCCCTTGTTCGCTCACTCACTCATGCAGGTAAGGGGGGAATGGGATGGGAGAGAGGGAGGAGAGAGAAAGGAGACATCCATCTCATCCCCTTCCCCCCTTCTCACCTGCGAAAGTGAGCGAACAAGCTCTCCCTCCCTCCCTCCCTCCATGCATCCCATCTCCTTCCCCATCCTGCCCACGCAAATGAACACATGCACCTTCTCTCTTCCTATCTTATCCCCTTCCCCCACACATGAGTGAGTGAACGCACATGGACACCCTCTTCGTGCCCCATTTCCTTCTCCCCAGCAATCCGTGAATAATCAAATCTGTGAATGCTTAGCCAGCAAATGTGGAGAGACAACTGTATTCTTTTTTAGTACCAGTCAACAGAAGGAGAGCTGGGAAGAGAAACCTTTGTGTTTGTGGTGTTATAAAGGACCATGGAAACAGGAGGTACTTTCTTATCCCATCTCTTCCCCTGAAGGTGGGGAATCCTCTCAAGGATTCTTTGCTCCTTGTTTCTTAGCCCATAAATACAAACCTCATAAGACTACACCCCATCAGATCAGTACAAGAAAATGTAATACAGAGTGTGAACATTCCTCAAATCACTAAATGTAGGCTCACATGACATATCCAGCTTTCTTTTCAACCGTATTTCACGTCCTCTCTAAAAAAAATTTCTGTACCATTAATAATCAATACACACTAGAACAGAATATTTATGCTGTCTGTATTAAGTTATGTACAGAAGATTGGGTTCCAACTTCGCAGCTGTTGTGAAACAGCTTTATTAGCTTCCTTTCACATCTGCAGTCAAAGTCCTAGTCTTTACCTTTACCTTTAAAACCTTAAATAACCTTGGACACAGGTATCTGCTGGACCATCATCATTATCCCACCTTTTGTCCAGAACCAGGACTCAAGTCTGCCAGTTTGCTGAGATCCACATTTGAGAACCTTCCTTAGGTTGCAACCAGATCAGAGTCTTCTCAAAGTTGGCACCCTGCCCATAGCATTCTCTCCCTGGTGAGAGTCACTTGGCACCTGCTTTGCTATCTTTTTATTACCAATCAAAGATCTTTTATTTTTGTAACTTTTACATTCTTTTAAGCTATTTCCAGTTTTTATTGACTGGAATTTTGTCCTTTGTGATATTTGCATTTTTAATTCTTTTGAAAATCACTCTGGGAATGCCCATTGCCCACTGAAGAAGAGGTTATAGACTTCGGAAAAAATTCATAAATGTAACATGCTGATATATTTTGAACAGGGAAAGTATGTAATCTTCAGCAATCCACCCCCCAGCATCTGCTCATATTTGTAACTCAAGTAAGTTGTTTCCTCTACTGTAAAGCCTTTCATAAGTTTGGATTCAATCTGTTAACTATTGCTATTATTAAGAGCTCTCAATTTGAAAAATTATTCATAATCTTTGCTTTGTATCCCTCCCTGTCATTAGCCATTTGGAATCAGGTCCCATTGATTTCAGTGGTATTTGATAACAGTAATTCAAAACTTCCATTTTGCTTCTCAGACAAAGGCTCCTAAGTCAACTCCAAGACATAGCAAACCCCCATAAAATATGAATAAATGGGATTATAAAATAAAAAATAAAAGGGATCAGTAATCAAATGCAGAGTTGCAGCCACTGCTTCTACTTATGAGAAAGACCTCTGCAATTCTTGTTTAACACTGCAGAAATAAAACTAATATACGTTGACATGCCTATAGTCACAAAATGATTATATGACATATAGTTGGCATTTGAACCTAAACTTGAAGTTTATGCTTAATCCCTCATCCATTTGGCCAAAATATCATAAATCAAAACTGTATGCCGGAACCCCCATGTTTTAGAAGATTTTTAAGGCCAAACATTCATCTGTTCTTATTTTTCCTATAATGTCCAGTCTACTGTCTCTGCTTTTAAGCATTAAAATATGTAAGTCCTTTGCCTGTTTACTTTTGATGCCCACAAGGTTCAGATCATGTGCCTACAATCACAGACCTTGCCTAGATGTTTGCATTAACTACAAGCTGTAATGAAGGAAAGTAGGACTCAAAAGAAACCCCAAGAGCATAATCTTTTTATTTCCAAATTCGCTTGTAAAGCAAGTTAAATATTTCAAGTAGAGGGAATAAAGTGAGAAGGAGCTAAGCCAGCTACAGACATGATAGGCATGGTAGGCTGCAGGAAGGTTAAATTATAGGTGATGATCAGGCTGCCATATGTTTGCTAGTATTCCCTGGGAAAAGAATATTTCAGCTGGGATGTACTCTTGAGCTGCACAATATGTGCTAACAGACTTGAATTGTATTTACCACAGCAGTTCTTTTACGGGCATGGTCTACTTCCCAAACTGCATTTTTCCCTATTGAAAATTATTCCAATTTTCTTACTGAAAATTAAAAGCACTAAATATCTTCCACCAGAACTAGACCTTGGGAGTTCTTGGCATCTTCATGGTAAAGACTTGTATCTGGTATCTCTTACTCGAAGAAAGTATTGATTGATTGATTGATTGATTGATTGATTGATTGATTGATTGTAACTGACTCACAAGATCCTACTGTATGCTAGATCCACTTCATGACCCACTCCACAATGGAAAGCATGAAGGTTTGTGAGGCCATGGAGTTGGCAAAGGAAGAGGGGTGGCAGCTGCAGAGGTCACAAGTAAGCACTGGTTGACCTGAACTTCAAGTTCTTCATTCACTTCTTTCCTAGTCATAACCCAGGCATAAGATTGCACCATTCATTTGTTTCATCCCTTTCTGAGGACAGGTCCCCTCCACACATCCATTTCTACAACTTTCATTGTTGCCTTGAATGTGTGGAAGCCCATCATCTCCAACACAATGCTTTTCCAGTGCACTCAGCTGACGCATTCCACTGTACTATAGAGAAATCAATGTGAATGAACCCTAAGGAATGCCAGTCAAGATGGGGAAGATATGAAAACCACATGAAGAAGGTTCCATGTGTTCATTGCAGATGCACTTATTTCACTATGTCAGTATGCTGGGAGTTGACTACAAGTTTCCAGCATGTGTCTTTAGAAATACAAATAACAATTTTTACATGCATATTTTATGTTTCCTCCCACAGAATTCTAGGTAGGTGAGCTGTTCACTGAGGTATAAAAGAGGTTGTACAAGAAAGAAATTTATCTTCTGCTGTTGCTTAGACTGCAGAAAGGCTGTTGGTCTGATCTGTTGTAGCTGGCTAACCATGTGTTTAATGTAACAGAATGACTGTCTTACATTCATGCTTTAGTTTGGCAGTAAAAAAATAATAATAAAGATTGTAAACATACAACAAGTTGCCACTGGTTCTGGTTTATTGTTGCAACTGTTCTTTTTAAAAACTTCTGTTATTTTTTTTCACAATTTCCCCTTGTTGTTATTGTGTTATATCCAACTTATGGCAACCCTATGGCGAACCTATCACAAGGTTTTCTTGGCAAAATATGTTCAGAGGAGATTTTGCTGTAATTTTCCTCTGGGACTGAGGGAGTATGATTCGCCCAAGGTCACCCAGTGGGTTTCCATGGCTGAGTAGGGATTTGAATCCTGTTCTTCATGGTCATATTCCAACTCTCAAACTATGCTGGCTCAATTTCCCTTTACCTCTTGATTATTTAGAATATATAGTGAAAAACACTCTTATTCCTGTAGTTTTATTATTCCAGTTGGTGAAATAAGTTAATTCTGAGGTTGATTGTGAAGTACTTCTTGAGAAACAATGATTGTTTTCATACAGCCCAAATTGGCTTTGGATTGGCCCAACATGGTGTTGTCCCTAGGCCAGTTTCATGCTGCATGCATTCAGAAAACACACAGCAAACAGTGTATTTGTCAAGACAGTAGTGAATGTATGGCAGTGATTTTTTCAAGCTTCTGCAGACCGATCATTCGCGTCACCTTATTACCATCTTCTTAAATGAATATACTTCAAGAAATCGGAAATTTCTCCCATGTGTACTGACATCAGCATATCCAAAGTATTCACTGATTTCAGACAGACTTCCAAAGTACTGTGCAGTCCTAGTTTATGCATGTTTTCTCAGAAATAAATGACATTTTGTTCAATGGGGCTAGCCCTTTCTAATAGTGTTTAAAGCATCTGTTCAAAATAGCACACTTTAATTCTAGAATGGATTAAGAATTTAGTATGATCAGAGGTGGAGTGGAGACAGCTGTGCCCAGAAATTGTGCAGAATTCTGGAGCTCAGCCACAAGGTACAGCAAATAATTTAAAAACTGTGCCAGTGAGCATGGTCAAAGTAAATTTACTGCCCTGAAGAATAATAACCATAACCAGGATCCATGTAATTGAGATTAGAGGCATTGCTTCTCTTCAGTGTACTGGCTTTTAGGCTCATGTTTGAGCACCTTATAAGTCCCCTTTCTAGGAAATGTGGACTGGGATTTTATAATCTGGAATCCCCTTCACTCCCTGTTTTCAGAGTCACAATCACCAGTGCAGCTTAAAGTCATTTCTTCAAGTGCCAGTGCTGAGACTCCAAACAATTATATATATATATATATATATATATACCTAAAAACTTTTATCACTACTTTGAGTTGCAAGCACAACTGAGTGGTTGAAGTATATTCAAGAGCAGCAGTATAAGTTTTATTTAATTTATTGTAACATTAACCCCAAATCTGGATAGCCTTTGTACTAATTACATCCCGGTCAGAGGGCAGCCGGTCAAGCATATGATGTTCAACAGAACTGGCTTCAGTTTTCCTTAACTAGATGCCCTACAGATGTGTCAGACAAGTCACATCAAGCCCAACTGGTGAGGATAGGAACTAGAATCCAACACAGCCAGAGAGCATCAAATTGGTGAGTACTGAATTACTTTGTTATTCTTTGGCTCACACGTCCCTTTCAAAGAAGAGAGGATTCCATTGACCCAGTAAACGCTTCCTAAAGTGGAAAAGACAGTAATTAAATTTCAGTGCCCTGCTGGTGGATGCTGTATATACAAAAGAAATATACAAAAGAAATATACAAAAGAAAAAAGTATATGTAAAAGTAACAAACAGACCCTGCCCACAGGATTGCAAACTAAAAGACAAACCATGAAAGCAAAAGGGACTAGAGAGGAAACATAGAGGAGGGAAATAATTTTGAAACTGTTAGAATAAAGGAAACCTGCTAACAAGCATTTATGTCCGGTTGATTGGCCAGGCTGACTGTTGCCATCCTCTGTTTGTAATAGACGTGATGACTAGAAAATGTAAGTATCTTAAAGAATATGAGCTACACATATAAGAGGTAAATTTTTTAAAAAAAAGACTTTGTCCAGCTAGGGCCATTTCCACACTACACTGTTATAGTTTTATTATTCCACTTTCAACATCCTATAGAATTCTGCGGTTTGCAATTTAGGGAGGGGCATATAGAAGTAAACTACAAAACCGAGAATTCCACAGGATGTTGAAAGTGGAATAATAGCACTATAATAGTATAGTGCGGAAATGCCCGATATTCCTCATTCTCAACAAGAATGAGATACACCGAGATACCTTTTTGACCTAAATCAGGGCCTAAATCAGGGCCCTCCAGATATTGCTGAGCCAGTTCCTATAATTCCATCCCACTGGCCATGCTTGGAGGGATGGTGAGAGTTGGGATCCATCAGTTGTAGAGACACACCTTTTCTTCCTCTGAACTAAAAGAAGGGGAAGAAAGAGAAAAAGCAACAATATAAGAGGGCTGTTGCTGTCAAGAAAGTGGCAGAGATACTATTCTATTTTTCAAGCTAAGCCAAAAAGTTGTATTCATTTTGGCCCGGTTTGGGCATTGGACTATGACCCTGGAGACCAGAGTCTGATTCCCTGCTTGGCCATGGAAAACCACTGAGTGACTTGGGTACATCACAGACTCACAGCCCCAGAAAATCCTGTGATAGTTCACTTTAGTGTTACATAAGTCAGAAACTTCTTGAAGGTACACAACAACACAACAACAATTGTTGCAGCATCCGATGTTGCTAATTTGGGACTTAATGAGTAAATATAGTTATTTCCCATGCAAAAGCCTGGCTGGCTAAATAAATAAATAAATAAACAAACAAACTTGACATAGCATTTTCAGCCACTCCTCTCCTCCAACTACAATGTAGAGTCATTTCTCCTGTTGTGGATAGGATGCTGTGAGAAACTTCCAGCAAGCAGAGAATGGCTTTTACCAGCACAGAATTCATGTTACAAGACTGCATACAGTGCAACATAGGGTGAAAGCTGGCAGTCAGGGAAAGGACATTCTCTGATGACCCCTGTGCCTCAGGGAATCATTGGCAGCATAAGGCCCACACATGCAAGATTTTTTTCCCCCTAAAGAAGTACAAGATATGCTGACTGTGCAGTGCAAATGCAGGAGTGATCCATTTGTCTTTCAAGCAGTCCCCAGGCTGCTAAAATATGGGAAAGGGGGGAAATAGTGCTAGGTCATCAAGTTTTTCCTATAGTGATTATTTCTGCAAACATACCAGTGATGAATGGATATACACTGGCTAGAGTTTTGCTGGCATATATCTGAGACAAGTTGAATTCATCTAATCTCTTGTTGATTTACAGCAGATGTCCACAAAAACTTGCGTTTGACAGATGATTTCTAGAAATTTGCTATACAGAATTTCAGACATTTAAGTGGCAACGTGCGGCCAAATGAAGGGATGGGGATTTTAAAAAGAAACGTGTGGCGTAAGTGTCAGACTTTTTAAAAAACATGCACATGAAACATCATTGATGGACCACTGACAACATGTAAGAAGGGGGAAAGGGTTTTATAGTGTTTACATTCTATCTTGTGGGGTTTGGGGGAAGCATGCAGTCTGAGCTGGAAGGTGTTTGAATCACAAGTCCACATCTGGCAGAGGGTGAGAGTGTAGATTGGGATCAACTGGTAGATCACTAGCCGAACTATAACAGTAGATGGAAAGTTTTCAATGCCAATTGGTTTAAAGAAACTGTCCAAGGTGCTGAACCAATTTAAGGAAAATTGGTTTAGCATCTTCATTAACTCCTTTAAAGTTTAGGCTGAAATCTGGATAGATTTACCATATTCCTGACACTGGAGCCATCAACTGTTGCTGTTCTGTGGATGAGAACCAGAGCATACCTGCCTCTCCCCAGGGCTTGAGGCGGGGTACAGAATAGAAATTAAAAGTTGCAGTTAAAATACACATGGAACAATTGACACAAATATACTATAATTATCATAGTTAAAAGTACAATGAAAATACAGTTAAAAGTATGATTAAAAATACAATTAAAAAGCACCATCACTACTCAGTTAGGCATGGTTTCACTATGGGATTATAGTAATCCTTAACTTTTCTTTGAAGTGACTTCTGAGGCTCCATAAAGTGGTTACTGTAAAGAAGATCACCACAGCAATCTTTCTAAACCTGAAAAGCCAGCCAGTCACAGCTCTTGGAGTGCTATGGAAGGAGGCCAAAGAACATAAAAACAGAGGCTCGGTTGTTAGAAATAGAGAGAGTTAGAAATAGAGAGAGGACTGATTAGGGAGAGAGACAACAATAAGATCAAGATAGTGTGAGATGGCAGAGAGTCCTTGGTTTGAAGGGAACTGACAGTATAGTGAAATGTTAAACAAAGAGTTCAATGAGAAGTGGGTACTTTGATGCTGAATTGTTAGACTGAAATGTTTATGAACCCAGATACAGGCATATCTCAGTTAACAAAGCCTCTGACAAATAAGATCCTTTTTACAAAGTCTTTCTATGCCTGCCCAGCCCAGCTCCACTTTCCTTCTCATCCTCCAACTAGCATTGTGAGGATGTTGAGGAAGGGCTGGAGAAACAGAGACTTCAGGTGTCAGTTTGCAGCAGTTTGTCTGCAATAAACAGTGCAATAAATCTTGAGCCAGAAGAGCACGGAATTGTGCTGTAGCCAATTCTACTGTAGACAGGCACAGTAAGAGCAGCTGCTTCAAGAGTCCCTTACTGAGCATGCAAGGAGAGCAAAACGGAGAGAAAAGGAGAAAACGCATAAGCCTGCCTCACCAACTGCATGTTAAAAAGAAGCATGGATCTATAGGTTTGGCTACCAAAATGGAAACCATAAGAAAAGTGGAGGCTGGTGAGAGGGGGAAAAATGCATCCCTGGATACATTTTGGAAGAACTGGTTTATTCACTTTACATGTGCATTTTGCAGGTTTTGGATAAAAAGTTTGCTGAAATATTTTGAACTCCTTTTGGGAGTGGGGAGGGGTATAGGAACCTATCCCCATTCTTTCTATGTTATTTTTGCTTCTGGTATCAAATTTTCTATTAAAGAAGTAAGGTTCAGGAACACATGGACTCTTTTAACTAGGGTATACTTGTATATGCCAGATGTTCAATCTATCCATTATTCAATAAACATTTTGTTGTTTTGCTGCTGTACATCTCAGTCTGGACATATTTTATTTGAGAATTTATAAGAACAACCATGCATTATCAGTTCAAGCCTAACATGAACCAAATTTGCTTGCCCAGTGTTACAGTCACCAAAGGCCTCAGTTATTATAGACCAGGAATGGTTCGCAAGTTGTGGGGCAAGGTGGTGACAACAACCCAAGGTCTGGTGTTAGAGCAGCAACCTGGAAAGAGGATTGGACATAGTTATATCCACTGTATGCATAACCTTGGATTAATTACCCCATTGCTCTTACTTGGGAATAACTCCTTTTGTACTTTGTGGGACTTGCTTCCTAGGACACACGAGTAGGATCAGACTATGTGCCTCTATAGCTACAATATAAATGATATAATACATAGCAGTTACAAAATAACTGCAGTCTCTAATGCTCATAATGAACTTCCTCCACTCCCCTGAGTATTTTCTAGTTTAATATAAGAGCATACCAAGAGCATCACAACTTTTGCAACTGTAATAAAATCTTGTTCTGCCAATTGTTCTTTTGTGAACCAGCAGAGACAAAACCTTTGGGGATCTGTAATCAAGCCAAGGGCATGTCGGTAGTATCACTGTCAATGTACAAAAGGCAAAAACTGAATATATGTTGATATGCTTTGTGATATGTAAAGACAGTGATCTATAATAATATGCCAGAAAGCTGGACACAAAATATCTTTCTGCTCAGAAGTAGATCCAAAACTCCAGGACGCAGTGAGCAGGGTTTGCTTTTCTAATCTTTGTAGAAAATTTCAAGTAAAAGGTGAGACGTTTGTATCTGTCCAAAATTCTGGCCTTAACTGGAGTGTGGAGGGCAAACACTCAATGTAGTAAAAGAAACAAGTAAATATGAGATATTAAAATGTCAGAATATCAAAGCATTTTCAGGGATCAGGGTCACCTTATCCGTTAGGAACTTTAGGAACAGTGCCTAGGGCCTACAGAAATTTTAGGGCTTACGAAAACAGGCAGGGGTCAAATACAAGCTACGAAAACCTTAATGCAGCCCTACATTGGAAAGTTGAAATATGCTTACAGCTAAATCATAAAGAGTGGCTTATAAATCTGGCATGTCAGGAGTTATAACTACTGCAGCTAAAGTGAAATCTGGCTCAGTCAGTTGGCCATACAATCTTGTGTAAGCATCAGTTTCAATAGTTTAGGCCCAGTATAAGGCTTAGATAATTCCACTCTGTGGATAGGGCAGGAGGTGGTTGTGTGGGATCATAGTAATAATACTGTCTTTAACAGTGCTCTACAGAACTTTCTGCCCAGCATTTCAAAAATCCTATGGCTTTTTAAAGCCACTTGTAAAAAGCATTACTTGGTATAAATTTTAGCTCTCCATTTTGTGGCTGATTGAAAATCTGTGGAGTCTCTTTCAGTTACAGAACTAGAAGGTTTCTTGAACTTTGAACGGGCTCATCTGTAGCTGATAGGTGAAGTTCAGCTTGGTAAGAATGAGATCAGATCTCTGCTAGGTTTTAGTGTCAAGCAGACAAACAAACAAACAAAATCCAAAACCAGTACATCCTAATGAAGTCCTTCTCTGCCACTGCAGACAATTATATCTGTATTTAAGACTGTAATCTCACTGAACATAGTGGAATTTACTCGTTGAGTAAGCATGTCTCAGATCAGGCAGCAAGATATATTATCAAATTAAAACTTTGTCCAGTATCAAGCTTATTTTTTAAATCTAAGGATGTGTGGGATTTATTCCCTCAGCTTGATTCATCATAGCTTCAGCTCTGGATGTTTGCGTTTCTAAAGGTCTCTATGGTCTGCAGGATTACAGAGCTTCACCCTCCAGGTGCTCTCTCATTTTCCTGTGAGAACAAAAATGTCTTCTTCTTCTTTTTTCCTCCACCAATGTGGCCACATAACACTGCCATTTCTACTCTTTTCTTGATCCTTTGGGACAGCTTCCATCTTAAGGGTTTCTGTCTTTATTAATCTGCAATTATTCCATTTGTTTTATGAAATTCAAGCCATCCTAACAAGCAGTGTGCAGGGCATAAGGGAGCAAAGCCTGGCCAGCTGTTTCAAATGTTTTAAAAGCAGCATTTTTATAAATTAAATTGTGGGCCAATTAGCCAGTCAATTTTCCTTCCAATAAAAAAAAATGACAAACTCAATAAAGAACTGCTTAATGTTTCATAATAACACTCTCTGTTGTCTAAGCTTTTCATTACCCAGTATAACAAATATTCTAGCTAGGATAAAAAAGGGTGGAAATGTAGAAGTTCTGCCTTATGGAAAAAGCAAAAAGTCCAGTGTTAGTACAGGTTTCAGAAATTAGTTGCATCATGAGAATGTGGAAAGTATTAGCAAATCATAAAAGAATCTAAGGGACTTTCCTGATGTCAAGGAATAATGAACTCCAAAATTTGCTACTCTTCTTGTCCTGGCTTGCAAAGTAAGGTTCCCCCAACACAGGGGCAGGGTTGTCAAGATAGTGGAACTATCTGGGTACTTTGAGGGTTATTTTGAGTGTCTGGAAAGGTTCTTCTCAGTATTCAGATAGAACAGAGACCTAAGGGACTGATTCATTTTTAAAGTGAATGCCTTTAAAAGTGAGCACAAAGTTGCTTCCCAATTCCTGTGAGAAATTACTTTTGGAGGGAATAGGGAATTGCAGTAGAAAATCAAAATGGGTTCTCTCTCTCTCTCTCTCTCTCTCTCTCTCTCACACACACACACACACACAGCTACTTATCTCATGGACATTTGTACAGTGTTTGTGTGGGGCTCCCTCTGAATAGGTCTTAACCATTGGAACGCTTACAACACATGAGAAGGGTTTCTATGTGCGTACTGATTTGTATGCACTCTCAGAAATCTTTCACATGAACTGGAGACAATCTTGAGTGGTTTAGAATTACTGGCTAGTATATGCAGCCCTCTGCTATACAATGGATAGCAGGGGTGGAAATTTAGTGGCATCCAGATGTTTTTGGACTTCAGCTCCCAGCACTCTTCACCATTGGCTATGCTGACTAAGACTGTAGGAACTGCAGTTCAACAACATCTGGAAAGCTGTATAGTCTCCATCCCTGATATATGATATGTATGCAACACACAGGAGGTAAGGCATTGTTGCTCTGTGTTTTGGGGTAGGCAGGTCTAACCTCCGTGATCTTGTGTACCCCCTCATGCTATTCCTCTATCTTCTCCAGTTCTGAGGCGGTTTTGAAGACCATCAAAACTTACAGCACCTTTACAGTTGGTAATAGGATGATCCATGTTCATGCTACAGGAAGTGGTGATGCTCATCATTTACACTGAAAACAAACGAACAACTTTTCTCCAGCATCTTCTTTGGGAGTGCTTCTTGATTTGAAATGACTATGCATCTTACTTATTTCTTATATTGCTTCAGAGTAGAAAAAGCAGTAGTGTGGGTATTTCATGCTACTTACTCTCCTTCCCTTATATTACTATTTGGTTTTATACTGAATTATTGCCCATGGCTTCCAGAATATATTCAAACACAGAAGTAAAAGCATGATTAAATTCACAATTAATCAATCAGAAGGAGCAGTAATATCATCTACAGGTTTAGGCACCAAAAACATCAGAGAACAAAGAGCCTTTCCGCCATACGCTGTTATAGTGCTATTATTCCACTTTCAACATCTTGTGGAATTCTGGGGTTTATAGTTTACTGAGGCCAAAGAGCTCTCTGGCTGAGAATTCTTTGATGCCCTTCCTTAAACTACAAATCCCAGGATTCCATAGGATGTTGAAAGTGGAATAATAGCACTATAACAGTGTAGTGCAGAAAGACCCAAAGGCAACAGATGCAATGATTGATGAAAACTCTGAAAGAAAATTATTTCAACCACTCATAAAAAGAGAGAAAATGAGGATAAAGGGTGCCTCAGAGCACCTGGAAAGCCATTGTCCTATGCACTTATCATCTAGTGTGAATTCAGAATGTGCTAATTGTCTAGTCTGAACTCAGAAAATGGGGCATAGGGATGTGTTGCAAAGCCCCTTCTAAAGATTTTAGTCAGGAGGAAGCATCAGGCAGAAACAGACAATCCTTCAACTATTCTGGACTGAAGCCATTTGGTGCTTCAAAGCAGCACTTTGAAAACCATGAGCTAGTATAGATCAAAACATATTGGAGGAAGATGTGCCCTGAATAACAGGTCCACGATACCACCTTGGTAGCAATAACTTGCACCAATTCTCATTTCCAAACATTCAGAGGCATGCCTATGTAGAGAATGCTGTACTTGTCTAATGTCTTTTGTAAAACAGAAACTGAGGTCATGAAATCTCATCTGCAAGCCCCATTTACCATTTTGTAGTGAAGGCTATTAAAGAATTCTTTTTAATCATCCCCTCCCTTTGGGGCAAGCCTGCACAACTTGTGACTGACCAAACTGAAAGAAACCTGCTCATATGTGCACTGTGGTCTGCTGGCCATTCAGTGTCCCTCTTTTCCCAATTTTCCATGCACAGTGGTAAACATCTCTTTCGAACACTCTCTCTACATACGCACGCAGACACGGTTTGGTTTTATGATGTTGTTTGAATTGGCTTTGACTGTTACAGTAAATATATGCATGTATCTGCAAACATATTTCATATTGGCTGTGTATGTTTTCTTGCCCAAGTACATATCAGAAAGAAGGCGATGATGGGGTGAATGTAAGCAATTTAGTATAGATGGGAGAAGTGGTCCCATGTCTTCCATTTCATTTTACTTTGTTGAATTATTTCAGTTGTTTTATCAGTCACGTAGGATGTGGGGGCAGGGAATGGTGATTTGCCCTGGGCAGCAATGTTTTTGGGGCGTCTTGGCCCGTAGCCATGCCCCCGTATGCCCTGGCCACTCCCCCCCACAGTGCAGCCACGCCCCTGTGCACAGCGGCCACGCCCCACGTGCCATAGCCCTGCCCCCCCTCCACACACTCCAAGTTGTGTTTTATCATTCAATTTTTTATTATCTATATTCTATGCTGAGATACCCAAAGATAGGATGGGGTATAAAGAATTTAGCAAATACACTTCTTCCCCTTCTACTTCCACTTTCTTCTACTTCCTTTCCTCCTCTTCCTCTTTCTTCTTCTTTGTATCAAATTGAAGAGCTGCCTGTTTATTTGAATGGTTAGTCCTCATTTTGAAAGATTAGAGGCAAGAACATCACATCTCCTTAGAATATAAACTTCTTCAATAGAAGAATGGGTTGTTAAGGTTGCTGAGTTAGTCCAAACTGCCAAACTAACATGAGTTTTAAAAGATAAAACAAATTAAGGTGTTGTTGGTTTTTTTGAAAGACTGGAAACCATTTACAGTCTTTTTGAGCAATAAGAAATCTAACAGTGCAATAATTTGTGGCTACTGTTTGTAGCAATTGTAGCAGGATTGCTTAGTTGGCTCTGTAATGGCAGAATAAGGTTTCTTTTTCATCTTTTTCTTTCTTTCATTGCAAAGCCCTTTTGTGTTTTAGTAAGTTAGTGTTTAGTCTTTTAGTTATTAGTGTTTAATGTTTTAGCTTAGTGTGTTGGTATTCTATTTTGATTTTAGTTCTTGTTTTTCATTTTGAACATATATTTCTTTGACTGTGATTGTGACTCTAACTGTGAATTTGTCTGTTCCTTTTAAAACAAATAAATAATCTAAAAATATATAAGAACATAAGCTACTTCAGAAAATAAATTTCAGCTGTATGGAACAGACACTACAGCTTCATATTTTTGAAATATTGATTAACCTAGTTGCTCCTCAGAGATTGAAAAGAGGTGTGAGAACATGGCATAATGATTTGGGTATCCAGCAGGGAGCCGTTTTAACAAAAGATCACACTGAAGAAGCATGTTAACCCTGAACGGAGCTTCTCATCCAGAGTGCTAATAGTGTGTCACTAGCCAGGTCATGTAAATCCAGTTTTCCATTCTAAAAACATATACACTAGTCAAATGCAAAAGTGATTACCCCAATTGCCAAATACCCCATTGACATTTAGTCAGAGCTTGGCTACGATGATTCAAAATGCTTTCTTTTGCGAGCAAGAGTAGCTGGTTTTCTAGACTTACAAATTAGTCATTATGTCTCATACTGCATGTGACCCCAGGTCTGCCCTTTGTCTACTTCTGCCCTAGAAGACGCTGCAGGGAGGCATTTTGAGATGGGGGGGAAAAAGTAAAAAATCAAGGGGAACCCTGGACTTCAAATACAGCTTTGTGGGCCAATAAAGTTCACAGGCTGTATTTTCCCCTCTCCTGCTCTAACCACTACTCCCATCCGTGGGTGGGAGCAGGGAAGTACTAGTGAGCATGCCTAGAGTCAGTACTGTGAGTCTTCATATCAGTGTTGACTGCATAGCTAACATTCTAATCTACCCCAGTGTGTCTTGGTAATTTGGCGCTTTGCAACTCATTCATTATTTCATTTATAGAAATTGTTATACTGAGTATTTCTTTTTTTACAAAATTCTGAGTGCATTTCAACTTGGCTGATTTGTTGTCCTCATTATCTGCCTTCAAGTCATTTCTGACTTATGGCAGCCCCAAGGTGAACCTATCATGGGGTTTACTGGGGCTTAGAGCGTGTGACGTGCCCAAGGTCACCCAGTAGGTTTCCATGCCTGAACAAGGAATCGAACCCTGGTTTCCAGCATCACAATCCAACACTCAAAGCGCTACATCACACTGGCTCTCTATACCTGATAGTATTTTGATATTATGATAGTAATTTCATAGCATTTTAAACTGACTGCTCTTTAAACTCCCTGCTCTACACATTTCCTAATTGCTTTATGATGTAGTTGGACAATGGGAGTGATGGGGAGAGGATGCGGAGCAGGGGTGGTGACATTATATACCTCCAAGGGCTTTTCTGTGACCTCCTGGTAGCTCTTAAACTGCCATGGAGGTGGAAAGTGATTTCTCTCATGGTTTTAATCTTTTAAACCTGTTTTTAACTTGTTAACTGTGTTTAATATGTTTTTAGTCTATTTCTTGTTACTGTTCTAAAGTGTTTTAATTTGTTTATAGTGATTTTACTTGTACACTTCCCTAAGATCTTTTGATATAGGGTGGGGTGGAAACACTTTAATAAATAAATAAGAGTGGCAAAAAGAGAGAGAGAAAGAGAGAAAATTGCCACTCTTAGAAGCTTCTACGGACTGTAATGCTTGTTTAAAACAAGGCACAGCCCATTCCTGGCAAGTTTTCAGCATGCATTCTGACCATGCAATACGAGGATCAAATCAGGACTTTGTGGTCACTGTGATTATGATGGGGCTGTCTCAACCTGCCATTGTCCCAACACATTCTGTGTGACACACTCTTACCCTAGTGTTTTCAACCAATGAGTAGGTCAGAGATCTGAAAGTGTGATTATTTTCTGAGGCACCATTTCAAGGGGAAGTACAATTTCAGCAATAAATTTTAGGGACTGATAGTTGCTGAAGCAGGATTTGGATTAACAATTACTGGTCCCCTCTTCTGGGGTGATGCACTTACTAAGATAGTCCACCTATGGACAATTGTGGGATTCCTGAACAGAGAGGATACATTGGATATGGTTGGTACTCTTGCTGAAACTCTGGTCTCACTGCAGATTGGTTGGATGGAATGGCCTGTTAACATAATCACTTCCAGGTATGTTTTAAGGAACTGTGGGATATTAAACAGGACAATGGGTAGAATGCATGCATTGTAGATATTACTTTGGAGCTTGCACTGTCATCCAGCAGATCGCCTATTTTGCAGGATCACCTTCACGTGATAGCATTAGGGCATTTCTTCTAGGTTCCATGGCATTTATGTCAGTCTTAAAGGTCTTATATTCCATTCCTTTTAACATTTATTAAAAGCTATCTTTAACAGGTCATCAGAAGGGCTGGGATAAAATATGGTCAGCATCTCTTGACAACCAGCTGTATTTCTCTCTATCATCTAAGTCAGACAAGCCTATGAAGATACTGAAAAAATACTGAACCAATGCCTGTATTTAGCTGACTTAAGGTCAATAATCTGAACCTAGATTCTGGCCATTCAAAGACAGTGTGGGTAGCAGATTCCTATATCCAGCAAGTGAGTATGTAGCTTATATTTGATGAGGCTGCACTCTCCCCACTAAAAAGCGCATACTTAGGTTGGGAGAGTGAGGTTCCTCGGTCCAGATTGATTAGTTGAGCATCAGGTGGCATCTGGCTTAGAGTGCCTTTTACCCAGCTTGGGTTGGTGTGTCAGTGATGACTGTTCCTGAACAGAATGAGCCTGAATATGGTGATTTATTGATCTAGAGTGTTGTAACAAATTATACCAGAAGCTGCCATGAAACACAACCTGGAAGCTTCAGCTAGTACAGAACATGGCTATCAGAGCTGTCTGTAAGTGTTGCCAGGTGGCTTCACAGCACACCAATAGCACACCAGACCTGAAGGAGATATATTGGCTATTGATTTGCTGTCAACTTTAGTTTAAATCCATCTTCCAGGGCCATATTCCATCTGTCTTGTTGGAACTTCAAGGCTCCAATCCCAAGCATACTTAGTAGATAATACATAGCACTTAACATGGTAGAGAATGTTTTTGAATAAACCTAGATAGGGTTGTCCTGCAAGTTCAGTTGACATAGTTCATATTTTCTTTGTGTACAGTACCTAGAACGCTGTTGGCTCTACAGAAGGGGCAGGGAATCATTTTGGGGAAGGGTGCAGATTCCCCTCTCCGCCCCTGCACAGTCCTCTGTAGGTCTGATGACATAATAGCACTATTATTGAACTTGCCAGGTGGCCCCTCCCAAAACTGCAAACCCCAGGATTCCATAGGATGTTGCAAGTTCAATAATAGCACTATAACAGTCTAGTGCGGAAATGGCCATAGATATCCCCTTAATGTCATCAGGGACCCATTTGAAGCACCTACTGGAGCTTTTTATATGGCACTTGGGCCAAGGACCAGGCTTCTCTCCTCCGATGCCTCAGTGGATTAAACTCATGGATTTGGCTCATGGGTTGTGAGTGTCTCTCCCTGCTCTTCAGTCAGTGCAGTGTGATCATGTCAGTGCAGGACTAGGGCAAAGATCCTATTAATACTGGTTGAGTTAGAAAACCTGCTGGCTGGCATAGTTGCATGGATTGGGCAGGGAGAGAAAAAGGAGGTGTCAGACTTGTGAGTGGCAACTTGTACGGGTATCCAGTGGCAGCTTGTGGTGTGCACGTATTATTACATTTATTTGTTAAATTTTTATATCCTGCCCCATATCTGAAGATCACAGATGTTTTGGAGCTGAGCTTGAGCACTCCTTAACCAGCACACCAGCCGGCACTCTTGCACCCCCTGGTCTTTCCCCAAAGGCCAGGACCCATGTGGCTAAGAGCTCTGGGATGCTCCCATGAATAAATGAGAAGAATGTAGAACTGTTCATGCAGCTAGAAGTTGCATGAGTTGTATGCTACAACAGGATTGTGGCCTAGGGCTGGAGAAATCCAGGTTCAAATTCCCCCTCAGTCATGAAACTCACTGAATGACTAACGTGATCTCACAGGGCTGTTGTGAGGATAAGAACAGGTATGGTATGGTATGTCACTGTGAGCTCATTGGAGGAAAGCTAGAATATAAATGTAATAAATAGCAACAGGAGCAAATACTAAAAAATGGAAACTGAGCTTAACTGAACAGAAGTCTCTAAGAATCAGCTCAGAAATACAAACTGATCTCACCAGCCATCCTACTGATAAGAAGCATGGTATACCTGTTTCATTTAATTTGTGAGAGGTATCACAGAAGTGCTAGAACTCTCCTACCCAGTAATCTTTAGTATGCATACATTTTGAAGACATTTAGGTTTTAAACAAACTGCATTGCAATGACAGCCATTGCTGTAAAGGATGCAAGAACCAGGATGCTAGGGTAGAAACAAAGTGAAGATTTTCGTGTTCTAGAAATGAGAACTCAACACTGAATTCCATTTGGGACCATGACTCCTTCCTTCTCATTGCTTGGCAATCTGCAAAAGTAGACAGCAGTTTTAGCCACAGATGGATCAAGCTGCTCACAGTATGTCCATACCAGGTGAAGAAAGCAAAGAAACATGCCCATTAAATCTGATGTGTTTATCTAAGAAGAAATTCAGATAATTCCACTCCAAGCAGAATTAACTCTGTGGCAGCTGGGACTGCACAGCTGCAGGGCACTGTCACTAGCAGCTTGACTCCCAAGGGAGAATTTTCATTTAGTATCCATGAAAATGTCAGTTGTCTTGGGTGGGATAATAGTGAGCATGCCATATGTTTATAGAGCTGCTAACTTAAAAGCAACTGTCTTGTATGAAATGTAAAGCCTTCTAGGCTGCAGTATCTTACACATTCCAGCTTTTCTAGTCTTCCCTCCCCCATTGACTTCAGTAGAATTTTATTTACTTGACAATCTTGTCTAGTTCCTTCATAGCTGCCCTTCCAAGTCCTAGGGCCTTTCCACACTACACTGTTATAGTGCTATTATTCCACTTTCTGTGGAATATTCAGGAATATTCATATTCTGTGGAATCCTGGGATTTGCAGTTTAAGGAGGGGTATTTAGAATTCTCAGCCAGAGAGCTCTTTGGCTTCAGTAAACTACAAACCCCAGACTTCCACAGGATATTGAAAGTGGAACAATAGCACCATAACAGCATAGGGCAGAAAGGCCCCTAGTCTTCTTCTCATTTTTTGACTGCAGTCTCTATTATAATTAAGGACTGAGAGAAGGTATGAAAACTATTTCAATGTCTTCATCATCTACTTTAAGGTCATGTAAATCATCTGTGGTCATTATTTTTGTTTTCTTAACTTTGAACTATAAACTTGCCTTTGCACTTCCTATCTGGACTTTCTTCAGTAATCGTTCCATGGCTTTGCTGTTTTCTGCTAGTAGTGTGATGTCATCTGCATATCTTAAACTGTTGACGTTCCTTCCCTCAATTTTCACACCTCCTTCCTCCAAGTCTAATCCTGCCTTATGTATGATATGTTCAGTTAAAATCAGAAGCCACTACATCAGCGTCGCCAGAAAACACAGATCGGATTGGGGACTATGGGGAAAAGTTACAGGTACTGGAATAGGCTGGTTGCTATGGAGACAAGGCCTAGCAGCAAGGAGGACGACAGTGTATTCCCCTCAGGAACCCAGCCTCTGTATGTTAACAACTCTGAATACAGATTGGATTGGGGAATATGGGGGAAAGTTACAGATACTGGAACAGGCCAGTTGCTATGGAGATGAGGCCTAGCGGCAAAGAGGACAGAGTACTCCCTCAGGACCCCAAACTCCTATTTGTAAATAACTCTGAATACAGATTGCATTAGGAAATATGGGGAGAAGCTACAGATAGAGAAGATAGTTTGCTGAGTTCTTAAGAAGAAAATAAAATCTTGGACAATGCCAGGTAAATGCGCTAGTAAATAATAAGAAGGGCAACAAGTTGAGGTATCTCATGTCCTGCTCCATATCCATTACATCTTTTAGACTTCTGTGTTCTTTTATGAATTAGTGCCTTTGCATGGCATCCATACATCAGATTCAGCATTGGTAGCAGCTGTGGGCATATAATGGCATGCATATACACATGCCACTGCCTGGATTGCCTCTAGGTGGTTCAGCATTACAAACAAAACTGGTGATTATGTGGAATTTCCAGGTTCCATATAGCCCAGGAGCAGGGAAGACTTGTGCCTCCAAATGTTGGAACTACCTAGCATTAACAGTTTAAGGTATTGTGGGAATTGTAGTTCAAATTATCTTGAGGGTCAAACTTTCCTGATTTAATCAGTGTACCATGTACTACCATGCTAGGGAAAAACAATAATGGAAGTCCTATTCACAGTCTCTGAGACGTGACCATTGCAAGAAACACAGTGTTGGACTAGATGGCCAGTGACCCAGTCCAGAAGGGCTCTTCTTATGTTCTTAAAAGTTTTTAACACTGTACTATTACAGCTGTCTATGCACTATATCTCATACATGATAACATGCTTGTGAATGACATATACATATTTAAATGACACAGTTTCCTCACAACAAACACAGTGTAACAGAGATCCACTCTTTTATCAGCTGCAGCTTCCATATTTATTGAAGGAAATCACAACCCATGACATTTCAATGGCAATATCATTGAAGCTGTAATCTCTTACATGCGTTTTTTATCTGAAATGTATGAAATTGTTTTAATCTTCCTTGAGTCTTGTACCTGAAGAAAGGTAATTAATGAACATACCAAAGTAAATAATTAATATGGCCTTTAAGTTCAAAGGACGACAGAAACAAAGTTTGTCTTCCCACAGAATTTAGTTATCATGGCTAATAATCATAATTCAAGCCACAGCCTCAACACCCTTAGGCCATTTCTGTTACAGTGTTACTATTCCACTTTCAACATCTTGTGGAATTCTGGGGTTTGTAGTTTACTGAAGCCAAAGAGCTCTCTGGCTGAGGATTCTAAAGGCCCCTCCCTAAACTGCAAATCCCAGGATTCCATAGGATGTTGAAAGTAGAATAATAGCACTATAACAGTGTAGTGCTGAAAAGGCCTTAGAATGTTAGCCTCAATGAACACAATGAGATCTGGATCTGAATAGCATGCATAAGGTCATGTCCTAGTTTATGGAATTCACTATCACAAGATATAGAAAACAGGCATTGAGAACCTCTGCCCCTCAGTGTTTGAGGCTTCAACTCTTATAGTCCGTTACCACTGTCAGTGCTGTCTGGGAGTTCTATGAATTGAAGTCCAAAATATCTGGAGGGCCAAAGGTTCCTCACTCTGTGGTAGAAGATCAGACACATTCATAAAGGAAAGACCCATCAGTGGCTTTTATGCAGAATCACTAAACTGGACGTCCCTGTTCAGGGGCAGTATATCTGAATGCCAGATGCTAGAGGCAGGCATAGTAAAATCACTACCTCAGTATTCTCCTTTTCAGATATACATGACTGGCATCTATCAGTCAGAAACATAGGGCTGGAATTTGAACCTCTTTAAGTATCATCTCAGTCCCAGTCCACCAGCTCATAGGAACATCCTGCAAGCAAAGATGGTGCAGGAAATCTGTAAAACAGATTGCTCTCCAAGTGCTGTCAGTTTTGCATTTAGGGGTACTCACTCTAAAGGTTGCTATAACACAGAATAGATGGGTTTCAATGGTGGACTGACGTATTTGGAGGAGGAGGAGCTGGCAAACTTCCCTCAGATCAGTGAAGTTAGCAAGAACGTGGTGGGGAACTTTTGACTTGCCAGCTTGTTTCAAACGTCAACTCTCGGAAAGACCAGCCAGTGGCAACCAGTGACAAGGAATTGTGGGAAATGTAGTCTAAAACATGCGGAAAGCCAGAGATTTCCCATCCCTGACGTATATCCTGGTTTTAGTCCTTCAAACTCTGCCAGAACACCGAGAATGAAGTGGCAGAGAAGGAAGGCAACCTTCTTTCTATGTTCTTGGCCACCTGTATTACTTTCTACAGCACAGTTCATCTGCATTGGCTGCCCTGACTGGCAAAAGCAGGTGAATTAGAGAATTTGTGTTACGGAAGAGGCTCTGGGTACAATTCTGCCCTATTTCCCAACCATGGAGAAAATGTGGATGCCTTCTGGACCTTCTTCAACGTCACCTACACCCCTACAATGTACAGCCTTTCTACATTTTACCCATGCTTTGGCAAAAAGAATTAAATGCCCCCCCCCACGTCTTGAATTTCACTATTGTCACCGCAGTGCAGATTCCATTGCTGTTGTTGTGTTTTCTGGGGCTGAGAGTGTGTGATGCACCCAAGGTCGCCCAGTGGGTTTCCACGGCTGAGCAGGGAATCGAACCCTGGTCTCCCAGGGCGTAGTCCAATGCTCAGACCACTACACCACTCTGGCTCTCTGCAGATTCCATCACAGTCTCTCAGTCAATGATAGCGGCTGTAACTGCATCCGGCCAGACACTTGCCAGGGCTCCCAAACAACACCTCTGTCTGACAAAACACGTTTAATGCCAAGATTGCCTAAAAACCTGTGTCGTTCGCGGTGAAAAAGGGAGGCAGCCCCCACCCCAAAGTGAAACAGAACCACCTCCCTTGCGTTCCCCCTTCCTCTCACACTGTTCGTCTGGCTGCCAGGTCAAAATTCCCTGCTGCAGCTTCCAGGACCAGTTGCTAGGCAACCCTTCCCCACTCCCTCTGCTGTGCAGCATGACTGTTACCGGGCCCTTCTCCGTAGAGCAGGCAGAAAACCGCCACGGCAAACACGTTCCCCCCTCCCCTTCTGCCGCTTAATGAAGTCTTTCCTTATCTTTTCATCTCGCTGCCTCCTGACTGACATTCTTTCTTTAATTTGCTGCTGGTCTGCTCGTTTCTGTCGGTTATCACAAGCAGGTTTTATGTTGCAACGCGGAAACACCTGCAAGGGAGAGAAAATGGGGTACTCGTCCTGCAAGGGGAAAAAAAACAAACAACCCTAAAACATTTCTTCCTGATACACAGCCTGTGCTTTTATGATCTCCTGCAGACTTTGCAGTCCGTGGTCTATTTATGTCCTTTAATGAAGAGTTACAATATTGTTATTGTTTAGCGAGCGTCATCATGGGGTAGTGGTTTGAGCACTGGGCTGCCACCCTGAAGTCTAGGGTTTGATTTCCTGCTTGGCCAAGGTAACTCACTGAGTGATCCTGGCCATGTCACACACTCTCAGCCCCAGAAAACCCTGTAATAGGTTCGCCTTGGGGTTGCCATAAGTTGGAAATGACTTGAAGGCACACAACAACAACAAGGAAATTTGATACTTCCTGTCTTACATCTGCGCTTACCAAAAAGAGATGTCACTGGTTGGAATTTAGATTATCTGTTACATTTATATCCTACTCTTTTTCCAGTTTTCTTCTTACAACAATCGTGGGCTATTAGGTTAGACTTAGAGACAATGTAGTCCAAAATCATCCAGCTAAGTAAGAATCTGAGGCCATTTCCACACCGGGCTTCTGTAACGGTGCAGAGCGACCTCTCACGGAGGTCTTCTGCACCCTAGAGTGGACTGGCGTGGACTACTTTTTGTAGTCCCACACCAGAATCCACTCAGGAGCGGCCGGAACTAGCCGCGCGGCGTGTTTTTAAAAAACCTCTTTTTCGAGGTTTTTAAAAAGCACGGAGTGCGCAGCCCCGTGCCGCTCCGTCACCCGGCTCCGAAGTGGATTTGCAGGCGCGCGCAAGTGTGTGCCTGCAGATCTGCCGGGGGCGGGCTTCCAGCTGGCGAGCTTCTCCGATTGGTGGAGAGCCTCCACCAACCGGAAGCCGCCCTTTGGGACGCCGGAGGACTGCGGAGCAGCGAGCTCGTGCTGCTCCACGTCGCGACGGACTTACCCGGCTGCCGGTAAGCTCCGTTTTTGGGCGTTTTCACCCGTCCCCCCCCCACATGTGGAAAGGGCCTGAATCTCCACAGTTTTGAACTGAAGTCTCTGACATTCTAACCACTGTACAACACAGCCACAGTGCCTATAAATCCTGTCCTCCATCCTGGATGTCTAAACTGGCAGACAACATCCTGTAAGACTGAATGCGAACGCTGTTCTGTCCAAAGGCAACCCTCCATGTTTACAATCACTTAAATCCCTGAAGAGGCAAGATGCAAATTAAACTCTGCCTCAGGTGGTTACATTAATAAATGAAAAACTCTGGCTTAAATTCATAATAGTATGTGTCCCTAAGGCCTTGTGTTCTGGACCTTGACTCCCAGAATCCTCAGCCAGGCTCCCCAAGGACAGAGACAATGGACACTGCAGTCTAAAACATCTAGAATCCCAAAGGTCCTCTTCGTGCACACAAAGGCGCTTCGCTTCGGTTTGGGCGTCATCATCTATTATGTGAGACACATATCCATGCAGTTTAAAAAGACACATACATTGCTTTCAGAGGTGTATACATATCGCTAAATTCTGAGGCCTTTAAACATAAATGTTTGACTCCCATATATTACTAAAGGAGAGTCTGAGGCCGTCTCCGCACTAGCCTTTTATAGCACTATTATTCCACTTTCAACATCCTATGGAACCCTGGGGTTTGCAGTTTAGGGAGCGGCCTTTGAGGCCCCTCCCTAAACTGCAAACCCCAGGATTCCATAGGAGGTTGAAAGTGGAATAATAGCGCTATAACAGGCTAGTGTGGAAATGGCTTGAGTCTGCCCCAAAGGATAGGTTCTGCAAAAGATCAGAAGGAATCACATGTACTACCGAAGGACTGGAATTCAGATCCAGGAATGTACCTTGCTTTTCCCTACCAAAAAATAGATAGACAGACAGACAGACAGACAGACAGACAGACAGACAGATAATTAAATCAGTTTCTAAAATATCAAAAACATATAAGCAACTAGAATTAAAATACATTACAAGCTTAAAGTGGTGGCAAAGAACAACAACACAAAGCACCAAATCTAGTATCAAGGTTACCCTTGAACCCTCAAAAAAATATGCAGGGCCAGACCTAAAATATTAGGTCTCTACGGACTACCCTGAGTAGTCTATAAGTGAGCTCTGAATCAGTGTGGAAAGGTCCCTTAGTTTGGCCAAAGGCATTTCTCTCCTCTCAGGAAGAACACAGTCAAAACCTTGTCTGACATTAGCAAAGAGAAAGACCCTTTATTTGTTAGAAGGAGGGGTTTTTATAGGTTAGAGTGATCACGATTTCATAAAGCATTCCATGCATGTACAAGAATCACTACTTTCTTGGGACCAAAATTCTGATATATGGTTGATAATAAAGTAACTTATAGTTAACAATCAACAATGAACCCTGGATTGCGTATATATTCACTCAAAGTGAGGTATAAGAAATATTATTACAGAGATCACTGAGAACTGATGCTGAGAACCTAGCCATTGACTTTGTCACTTAATGTCAGCATAATTTTAGATAGGACCAGAGGCTGACAACAGGAAAACCCTTAAAGTTGACTAGAATTCAAAATGGAGGAACTTTAGTTAAGCAAATGCAGAGAATGAATTCCTTTAGCTTGGACATTTAAGCAGGCAATACCCTCTGGGAACTGAACTATCCAGAGTGCTGAATCTCTAGCAGCCCTGTAGAGTAGACCAGGGAAAAGCTGGGGAAGCTTTTGTCTGTACTTTTTTACTGCTTATACTAGCAATCAGAAGCAAATGCTTGTTTAAAGACAAAAAATGTCTTCATTTGTTTGCAGAGCAGAAGTAGAGAAGGAGTGACCTGACCCTCTGGGACAGGGTATTCTACATACAGGCTGCTGTCCTGTGAAAGCCCTCTTGTGAGTTATGGCCAACTGTATCTCCAAAGGGCTGACAGGTTCATGTGGCACAAGAGAGGCCATCTAGTGCCCAGTCACAAGTCATTTAGAAAGCTGTAAATGTAAATGTAAATGACCAGCACCGTGGGCGATACTTGAGAACAAAATGAACACACCTACTCATACCCTATAAGCTGATACAATAAACAAGTCATACAATCTCACCACTTTGCCTCACTGAAAGTCCTATCGAAAGTATTCTCCACTAACTGAAGCTTTCAGCAGAGCTTGGGTATTAGTTCTCAGAAGTAGCCTTTTTTTAAAAAGTAACACTGTCACATTACATTGAGAAAGTAATACATAATTAATTACTTTAAGAGTAAATTAGTAATGTTATTGATTACTTTAAGAGGGAAGGAGTAATGCGTTAGTTTTTAGTTATACAGCTGGTGTATTATTTATACAGTTGCCTTATTATTCTTGTTATACAGTTGTATTATTATTTCTAAAGTTATTATCATTTTTTATAAAGCTGTTGCTGTATTATTATTACTATTAATTACTATTATTATTATTATTAAAATAGACAGTAAAAACAGAGAAAGCCACAAATCTCTTCAAATGACTCTTTTAAAAGTTACAAGTACTCACTATATTAAAAAAAAGAACAATAATATTACAAGTTGTTATCCTCTTTCACAAAAACTATAGCCTTTTGCCTTCGTTACCCACAAAAGCAACATATCCCAGGTAGCAGTGTTGCCTATAAACATCTCTTCTAAGCTCTGGTTTTCACGGGCAACCTCATGCAGAAGCAAAAGCAATCTGCTGCAACCTCTCCTAGCATGTGTGTTGTTCCTCATTAATAATTTTTGCCATAGTGTCCACAATCTAATTTTCCCTGTCCATATCTGTTCATCTGTGAAATGCTGGAGGGTGTGAGATACAATATATTAAGGTAGGGATTAGATTCAGACCTGCTAGGCAAGCCATCTTGGAACCTTTTCCATGCAGACGATGTGTTCTGCTGCATGGCTATGAGCCTACTTTCTAAAGGCACCTGACTAAAGACGCTTCCACACTAGCCTGTTATAGCGCTGTGATTCCACTTGCAACATCGTATGGAATCCTGGGGTTTGCAGTTTTGGGAGGGGCCAGCCGGCTGGCCCCTCCCGAAACTGCAAACCCCAGGATTCCATACGATGTTGCATGTGGAATCATAGCGCTATAACAGGCTAGTGCCGAAATGGCCCAGCTCTTGTTGGAAGAAGAACACAGAGCCAAATGGACTTTAATGCCTGCCACTTATCTCCTGATAGCTTTCTTCCTAAGTACTTTTCTCCTACCCGGGCTTTGTGAATCTTAAATATGAAATCCATTATCTGCTTTATACACAACTGAAGCAGACCTAGATTTACTTTAGACAAAGGACACTACAAAGCATGGCATAGTCTAACACAACCTTCCCCGATATAGTGCGCTCCAGATGTGTTTACTACTATTCCCATCATGTCATCTACTGGCTGCAGATGATGGTAACTGTAATCCAACATATGCAGAGGGCACTAGCTAGGGGAAAGGTGAGTATAGCAGATTTACAGGTTTTCAAAATAAAAAAGTACAGTTCCAAGACAATGCGATTGAAATGTTAATAAAAAGAAAAATAGATAATTATCAGCTATCAAATAGACTTTATCTGTTCTACCCTTTGCCTACCCCATACCTTGTGTACAACACTAAAAAAGAAAAAACAAAAAAAGTGAGCTCTCATTTTCTCTTCCCTCCCACTCCTCAAAAGATCTACAGCAGTTGATGCTAATATAACCTCTGACTTTGCTTAAGTGTTTCCTTGGATCAGGGCAGGAGATGGCAGGATGTGCGGGGTGGGGGGAAGGTATTAGAAACACAGCTCTGGCCTCTGTGGGCAAGCAGGCTGCAAATTCTGCAACTGCATTTCTTCTGCTATCTCATTTTAGCATTTTTTTCAGCACTGCTAGGAAGCAGTAGCTGACAGCTATTAGATAATGGGAATGTATCAGTTCAGATCTGTGAAAGCATTTAACAGAGCTTCCTTTTGTTTGTAAATAGAGAAGTTTAAGAAGGGATTATGGCACATGAATACATAACTTATGATCAGGATTCAAGAGTGCTACAAGCTTGGCTTCATATGGAAGAGACTGTGCACTCACCTTGAACAGTATTTTGTGTAATCCACAGAGGTCCTCTCACAAATGAGGCATGGATGCTCTCCCTCCCATTCACATCTTCTGTGACACTGAAGCTGGAATTCCAGCACCTTTGTTTCTTGTCATTTACTCATCTACTTTTTTAGCAATGCTGGATGACTAATACCATCTGTGGCTGTGGGTTAGCATTCTGAGGTGACACAGC
Source organism: Cyclura pinguis (assembly GCA_030412105.1). NCBI lineage: Eukaryota > Metazoa > Chordata > Lepidosauria > Squamata > Iguanidae > Cyclura > Cyclura pinguis. The sequence continues at coordinate 226,782,144 of CM059599.1, read as the reverse complement.
AAAAGAACCACCAGGCAGAAATCAAGAGCAATCTCTTTCTCTAAATGGAATTTCAACACAGTGCCTACAATCCAATCAAACAAAGCGGTTGCAAGAAAGACAGCAGCCCACCAGCATAGCTTAGTGGGTTTTCCGTTTGCAAAACCTTCTCTCCTTTCAGCTTGCTGCACACCCTGCTCCTGGTCCCTTTAACTCATTCTGCTTGGGTCTGTTTTAGTCTATTTGTGTATTAAAAGTATTGTAGACCAATCTGCACATCTCTCAGGTCATACTAAGTACCTATGAAATTGCAGCACTTCATTTATTATCAGTATACCTGATACATTCATATCCAAAATGTTGTGCTGTAGACAGCATAGGAAATTGGAATTGCCATCCAACAATATTTAGGGGAGCCACTTGTTCTCCAGGCCTCCCCTAAAGATTATAGCAATGTTGTGCTATTGTGGTTGAAAGATATCTTGCAGAAACTCTCCCTGCCATGGCTAAAAATGTAGTTGTACATAATATTGTTGATCCCCTTTAGTAGCTTTTCTCACCATCTTTTCCCCACTTTCCCCTAGGTTGACAGCAAGCCTCTGGGGTCTTTAACAAATGCAAGATGAAAGGGTAATTTTGGTAGGTGTGACTTTATCCAGTGTCTTGATGCAATGATGTGAAAAGCTTGCACCTGTGAATTGCCAGACCACAGAATCACTCTACTGGAAGAGTGACACCTGCTGAATTCCTGCCCTGAAGGCATCGGCATATAAAAACAGCGACAAAACCACCACTCTCCTTGTTTTAAGGCAAGGATTCTACATACATTTGCAGTCTAGGGTTGCCAGCCTAAAAACTGGAGAGGGCTCCTGTACCTTTAAGGGATTTCAGCAAGTGTTTCTTGTCACACAACAAGGTAACGAACAATACCTTCTGAAATTCCTTCTTTCACAGAGGAGAACCTGTTTAAAGATACAGGAGCCCTCTTCAGTTTTTACTCTGGCCGCCATAATTTCCACTCAGTGCCAAAAGCAGGGAGAATGCCAAATAGGTCCAGGGGTGATTCTCACAGATAAAACAACATGCATGGCCTGTATTTAATCCTGCTGTTTTTTAAAACAGGCCCACCTCAGCACCTGGCTGGACAGAGAGGTATGCTGGAATCACATCACTAGTCAACACTGGTGACATAAGATAAAACAACAAACACATGGCTACTGTAGAGAATTGACTCTAGCGTGCCATGCAGCAAGAAATCCAGGGAGGCCTATGTGGAGATAATACTGTGTGTCAGCCGAGGAAAGGCCATTTTTCAGGGAGAGGGTTTCTTGAACAGGATGCCTCCTACTTTGTTAGTCTTTGAACTAGAGTTTAGATTCAGAAAGGAGATATTTATAGCAGCCGCTCTCCCTGACTGTAGTGATGCTTCAGAATAACAAAACTGGTGAAGAGAGAGGAAGAAAGATAAGTGAAAGCAACTGGGATTAGTGTCTATCAAGCTAGAACAAGATCCACCCATGAGGCATCCTTCTGGTGGCCATACTAACAGAGATGAAACATGGAGATTGCGGTTTCGCAGAGCTGAGCCAGGTTTGGTGAAGGATTAGTGTTGTAAGATCTCCATGCCTAGAGGAAAGTTTTGCTGAAACAACAGAACAACAGAAACTGCTGGAAGAACATCATCTTTCCTGTTCAGTCAGATGACTCAGAGGACAAATGAAGTCAATGAAAAAGGTCATCAGGAGACTGATGCCTGGAAGTAGTGGTAGAGTGGGTGAGGTGTTTCCCTCTCCACTTTGGACAGACAGGTAGGCTATTTGTTCTAAATGGAGTTCCACTCTCCCAGAAGGCTCAAGAGTGGAACCCAGATCCATTCTTGATGCTGGAACCGTAGATGACCTCATTTACCAGCTTCAGCTAGTATACCATTTTCAGCAGTTATTGGACAGGAATAGCTTGAGACCTAGCAGCAACACAAAACACCTCTGCCGAAGAAATTGCCTAGGCTGCCTCTTTCTTACTGGTCCAGGTTTAATATTTTGGTCTTTGTGTGTAAAGCCCTAAACAACTTGAAACCCGGTTATCTAAGAGATTGCTTCCTCATTTATATACACATTTGGTCCTTGAGATCATCTAGAGAGGCTGTTTTGGTTGTTTGATATGCTTCTGAAATCTGTGCTGCACTCATGTAGAACACTATGGCCATTTCCACACTACACATTTATAGTGCTCTTATTCCACGTTCAACATCCTGTGGAATCCTGGGGTTTGCAGTCTAGGGAGGGGCCTTTAGAATTCTCAGCTCGAGAGCTCTTTGGCCTCAGTAAACTACAAACCCCAGGACTCCACAGGATGTTGAACGTGGAATAATAGTACTACAACAGTGTAGTGCGGAAATGGCCTTAGCGTGGTGGCACCAACTGTATGGAATGACCTTCTCTCTGATATCAGATATGCTCCATTTAAAAAAGATTAGATTTATGCTGATGACTCACATATTTTCTATAAGTCTTCCCTGTAGAGTTAATGAAAATACTGAACAACAGATTTACATTCTGGATAATGTAAATATTTAATCTTTATTTAATATGTTGTTTGTCTACTAAAATGGATTGTTATTGTTGTACACTGTTTTGAAATCTTCTCATGTAAGTGGTGTACAAGTATTTGCTAATAAATAGCTAAACAACAGAAGATAATAGAGGCATCAAAAAGTATGGACAGTTGTACTTTGGGCTTCTCCTCGGGGACTCTCAGTAGTCAAGCAATTAATTAGCCCTTAGATTTGGTAGGTAGCATCTGGCAGGTAGCAGAGAAGCAGGGGTTTGCATTCTTCCAGTGACGCTCCCTTTGTGACAGAGAGAATCCTAAATGAATGAATGGATGAGTCACGCTGACTCCACCAGTGTCCTGTAGTGTGTCCATTCCATCATGTGCTGCTGCTACTATAAAAAAACTGAGAGAAAACAGAAAATTTAACCAGGGCCATCTCATGACTCTGCCAGCACTAGCTGGCACTGACAGTCCTGTGTGTCTGTGTGTTAGATTATTGTCATGGCACTACCTTCCCACAGTGGTGAGATTGCATGCTCCTGTGAGGCAAGAGGCTAGTCCCTGAAGTTAGCAGGGTTTCACATGTCAGACAGGCTTTTGCTCAGGAGCCAAAGTAAATGTGCTTCTGGGTAGCAGCAGTGGGCGGGGGGGGGGGCAGGTTGACACTGGCAGAGGATCTCTCAGAGACAATGGCAGTGGTATCGTAATTAACTCTTGTTAGTACTACCCAAAAGGAGGCACCAGTAAGCCACTTTTGCAAGTCTTTTACAATGAAGACCCTATTATGAGACAATCCAAATGTCTGGCAGCATGAACAAAGAAATAAAATGTCACCACAAAACAGAGAGTTTATTACGTTGGACAGCATGTGAGAGAAAAGTGGGCTTTTCTACTACTGGCTCCATGACTCAGAAAGAAAGCCAAGAGATGCGTAAGTGCAAGTGAAGTCAAGTCTGAGGGCATCAGTCTATAGGTGAAGGAGTAACAGAGCACGCAATAGGAATTCTCCAAGGGACTCTGCCTCTACTCCTAGCCTCTACTTTGCCTTCCCCACCAGAGGATGTTTTAAATTGCAAAGGGGAATACTCTTTCATAAGTTAAAAGTGCATCTAAATGTGTATCTGACTTGTCCCGTTCTGCTGTACTTTTTCCACTGAACGCCTAGATTATCATGCACGTCAAAATGCACATTTGACTGCAGAGACAAGTGTGCATGCTGTCAGCAGTGATGCCATGTGTACAGGCAGCATCTGTACTCACACAGCTGATTTAGGCCCTGCTGTCCCTGATCCAGCAAGCCATAAATCTGTTTACCTGCATGGATTTCCTCTGCCACAGCAGGTAAAAAAAAGGCAGGTGGGAGATGAGAGCAAGGAGTGAATAAATAACAATTAGCTTTTTGCCCCTGCCCTTCTTCTTCTGAGGTGCGGGAGGGGAGAAGAAAAAAGGCAGTAAAGGAGAGGGAAAGAAAAGAAAGCAGGAGCAAAATACACAGACTGTAAAAGTTTTTCATGAGTCTACATTTGCTCTATTTTCCACAAGCACAAACTGTCCTCTCTCATCTATTCTTTCTCCATCCAGACAGTCAGTCATTGCTGTAAATGCTTGCCTGCTTCTCCAGTCGGACAGAAGATAGATGAAGGAGTGGAGGAGCATCTCAACCAAATATTGGAGCTCCACATGCCTAGCCAAAAAATTAAATTTTTGTGTCCTTATTTTTTCACTATTCAGCCCGCCTAAAAGATAAAATGGATAACAAGAGCTACTCCATATTCTCAAAGGCAGAACAGTAAAACAGTGGAGAGAGGCAATGAGACAGATAAAAATATCAAAGCAGAAGTGGTGCTTTGGAGTGTGTGCGTATGTATATAATCTTGATACATTTTGGAACTTATAAACTGGCCGTTGTGAAGATTGTTTTGGGGTATGACTGGGGAGAATATTCCTAGGGAATTTTTTTTTTCTCCCTTTTCTTTAGACTGCAAAGAGCTGCAATCCAAAAACAAGGATAGTGAAGGATAGAAATTTGGTTGGGTTTTGAAAAAAAAAATCCACTGTGTAAAAGAGGTGTTGTATAGGATTGCTATGGAAAAGGTGACAGAGAGATGTTATGGGCTTCTGCAAAGGGCTGCATGAATTAGGGGAAGCAAATAGAAGTATAAGTAAGGGCTTACAAGTTTGAGAAGTCAAACATCTTCAGATGCCCTTTAAGAATTAGAAAGTTTCAATCAATTGCCTGTAAAATGACAGAATGAAAATGGGCTCAGTGAAATATTCCCACCTGCTTTCCCCAAGTTGGTTCCCTCCCGATGTGTTAAACCAGAACTATTATTGTGTCCTCATGCTAGATGATGGGAGCCATAGCCTATCACTTCTGGAAGGTGCTAGGGTTGTGGAGAGGGGGTTGGTTTAAAGCCTCTGAGTCTCCAGGATTTTACTGAATTGGTCTCAACAAGTGTAATAGAAGGTCCTACTCAGAAGAGCTTTCATTTATATAGCCTCTCCAGCTCTTTTAATGGGTGTTGAAGTGTTTTAAGGGGTCAAATCTTTTTACAGTGCAAAAATCACCACCTCAGCTTCTGCCTCCTCTTTGCTTAACTTATGAAGCAGCTGGTAGTTTGGTATTTTTTTAAAAAAAAGGAAAGACATGTTCTTGAAACCAGCAGTGTGTATGTTTGATCCGAGGAGATGCAACCAGAAGATAGCTTTCATGTGTAGAGGAGAGGGAATATTTTTTATGCTGTACTAAAGAAAATGGAAGAATTGACCTTGGAGTTTATCCCTTTCTGCCTACCTTTCAAAACATTTGTAGGATTCAGGCCAATGCTGCTAACAGCATTGAATAAAGTTGGAAGTGGGTATGGCAGGATCAGTTTACTGAGTTCCAGAGAAAAAGCTGACTTCAAAAGTTGCTGGTTTTGCATTTGTTTTAAGATTTACCAGGTAGCAGGTGCTAAATAAATGTTAATTACTAATAATTAATAACAAGAGACAATTGCGAGCACAGCATTAAGCAGAAGCATTAAGCATGCAGCTGTCCTTCTCTGACTCTTTCCCCTTTCCTCTAGCTGTGCAGATGCTGATTTGAGCATTACCAGAGGTCCCTGCCAGGTGGCTACAGAGGTCAGTGCTAAGGACTTTTCACTCTTCCATGTTCATTTTTAGGTCCGCTTAAGTGAACCCCTTGTACTTTCTTCACTAAGGATGCCATACTATACAGACTTATCTAGGAGGAACTCCTCATTGAACTCAGGATTTATTTTTAATGCAAAAGACATAGGAAGACAGATTGTTAGCTGAAAGAGACTGGGCACATCCCTTCTTCAGACGATAGGAAATCTTCTTCCTTCAGACAATACAGATCTCCAAGTTGCAGCCATCCGAAAAAGGGAAAACACAGCCACTAATTCTTCATCCCAATAGGCATTGCTAGGCATGACATGATACCTACACACCCACCAGTAATTCATTTAATCTGCAGTCTCCATCTTCAAACTGAGTTTGACAGCAGACCCCATGGCTGCAAAATGTCACCTGATTTTTACTTTCCTTTTCTCTCTCCGCCGCCCAGTTTCCAAGTTTTATTGTACCACCTGGCTTGATTAAGTATTCTGTATAACTGAAAAGCCTGCACATTTTTTGTGGCATTTTGGTTAGTCCTAATAAATGGTATTGCCCAACTGTGGATTTCTAACTTACCAGGGACTGTGTGTTGCAGCTTGCTTCCCACTTGGCATCTCCTGCAAATAGGAGCCTCTGAAAACAAACCACAGATCTTCATGATTTATTATGACATGTGAACTAGAGACTCTGGCTTGTCTTTCCTCAGACAAGCAACAGTCATAAGACAAGAACAAACCATAGTCTATGACTTTGGCTTTGGACAGAAGCAAACCAGAGTTCCTAATCTGCATATCATGACAATTAAAGCAGGGCAAGAAAGGCTGTGGTTTTCTTAGCGGCTTCCACATGCAGGAAAAGCCAAGTAGGGGCAAATGGGCAGCATGCACTAGACTGATGCTACTAGTGACTGAGCATTGTCCTTCAAATTTTTTATAGTAAAGCTGAGCATAAATGTTCACTTCATTGATTCCACTACCCCTGCAACACTCTTATCAAATATTTCGGTACAGCTACTTTAGGCTATTGGAAGTACTTTTCTGAGATCTATACAACTGCAAAATTAGCATAACTTTTTTTTTCTTAACTAAAATTAAAGTCAAGTAATGCTGCTAAATCAGGTTTCCATTGATTTCAGCCTTGGGTAAATTGCTCAGAAAATCTATGCCACTGCTTGTACTAGAAGTACTATTGTACCTCCATCTCTGCAGCATGTATTCCAGAGATGGCAATTGATGATGCCTCCTAATGTTGGAATTCAGTTCCCATCAGCCTATCCAGCATAATGTGAATGGCATTCCAACAATACCACAAATTCCCTATTCCTGATCTATTCTTGTTCTAGGATGGCTGGCAGAGGGTCTTTTGCAACATCTGATACTTGATTCATAGAATCATTGAATCATAGAGTTGGAAGAGACAAGTGCCATCAAGTCCAATCCCCTGCCATCCAGAAATACACCATTAAAACATTCCTGACAGATGGCCATTCAGCCTCTGTTTAAGAACCTCCAAAGAAGGAGACTCCACCACACTCCAAGGCAGCATATTCCACTGCCAAACAGCTCTGACCATCAGGAAGTTCTTCATAATATTTAGGTGGAATCTCTTTTCCTGAAGTTTGAAGCCACTGCTCCATGTCCTAGTCTCTGGAGCAGCAGAAATAAGCTGGCTCCATCTTCCATATGACATCCCTTTAAACATTTAAACATAGCTATCATGTAGCCTCTTGGACTTCTCTTCTCCAGGCTAACACATCCATTCTTTTTGAAACTAGAGGTGCCATTGCTAAACCATAGAATTACTGAATGTAAAGTATGTGCTCTGTTGCTGTAGATCAGTGGTTCTTAACCTGGGATCCATGGATAGGTTCACTTTAGGATTGCCATGAGGGAGAGACATCATGGCCAGAAAGAACCCCGCCCCCCCGTCAGCGAAACATTGTTGTTGTGTCCCCTCTGATTTATGGCGACCCTAAGATTAACCTATCACAGGGTTTTCTTTTGTTTTGTTGGCAAGATTTATCCAGAGTTTTCCTTTAACCTCCCCTGAGGCTGAGAGAATGTGATTTGTCCAAGGGCATTCAGTGTCTAGGCAGGGATTTGAATCCCATACTTCAGAAGACTGTAATAAATAAATAAATATTTGAATATTTAAATCTAAATTTAAGTATATAAATCTTGAATTAATTATCTGGGGTCCCCAACAACAGATTATATTTACTAAGGATCTCTGGTAAAGAAAAGGTTAAGAACCACTGCTGTAGATGGTTAGTGTGTGCCTTGGCTGGTAGTTATTCTCAGGAAACAGTGATGAGGTGACATACTCTGCACAAACCTTCCAGCAAGGCCCTGAGCAAAGCACCACTTACATTGTTTTTAAGCACTTCCAGTAGCTTCCTCCCCTGTATATTCCTCACAGTGAGCCTATGAAGTGTGGATTGTCAGAAGGCTCCATTTTAAGTATCTGTGTTCAAGATGCATTTACACAGACACTTTGTTTGTTACTACTTTTCATGCTTCAGTCTACCAACACACTTCTTGTGTTTGTCAGTAAAGTACGGGTGTACCTTTCTAGATGTTGCTGAGTGGTAGTTCCCAACATCTCACAGCACTGACTATCCTGGCTAAGGCTTATGGGCAACATCTGGGAGACCATAATAAGTTGCATTATTGTTGCCATAAAATATAGACCAATCCTAGTTTGTACCTTCAACACACAGGATGGATGGATGGATGGATGGATGGATGGATGGATGGATGGATGGACGAACAAAGGAATATCTAGGGTAGGGCATGTAGGGTATGTGCCCTGAATGCCAATGCCAGGGGGCACAAAAAAGCAGTGTTAGAAGAAGGAGAGGAAGAAGGGGAAGAGGAAGAAGAGGAGGGGGAGGGGGAGGAAGCATCCACGCTCGCCCTACATGCTGTTATATGCTAGATACCTCTGTTTGGGTATCTTAAATACACATGTACATGTACAAAAAAACAAATCAACCCCAGAACCTTTAGACAGTGACACCTGGCCCAAATTAGCTGTGGAAAGACAGAGAGTTCCTCTGGACTGTTCTTGGATGAATGCTTTTGCTCTTTGAGAAGCATTTAGTGTCTGCCTGGCTGGCTTTGGGCTGCTGCTTTGTGCTTGCTGGCAAGAGCAGAAAAGATAATAGCAATCAGCATTGCTGTGAACATCCATCTTGAAAAACAGTGGTCACACAGGGACACACCACTCTCCCCAGCATTGATGCAGCTGTAAATATTCTTGAGCATTTTTCCCTATTTGCATAGCACTCCAAAAACATCTGTAGATTCATGTGTCTGATCCAGGCCTAGCTGCTCTTGATTATTACGGACTCACAGAGCAACTGTGAAAATGATTTAACCATCTTCAGATTTCTGAAGAATCAGTTCCCATGTTTGTTATGAGTTGGTTATAATATGAAATATACTGGAGCAGTCTGGTCTTGAATTCGCAATTCAGCCCTCTTTACCTGCTGCTCAGGTAGTGGAAAACTGCTAGAATTTATTTGTTAATATGCCTGAATTTTTGTTCCTGCCTTGGGGCTATGGTTCCGTCATGATGAGCACCTCTGCTTGAAAACAGACCATGACATTGTTGCTGGCCAGGGGTAGAATTTTGAGGCAGGGCAAAACAAGGAATTCTTCAGCCCCCAAATGACATTCTCCTTCAGTCCCCAAATTTCTAGCATTGCAATAATTTCAAATTTCACTTGAGCACACATTTTGGCATCCAGAGAAAAGGATTGGCAAAGTCACCAAAGGAACACAAAGATAGAAAGTCCAAGAGTTCTAGGTGTAAACAATTTTTAATGTCAGATCAATGTAAATTCTTCAAAATCAGTGTAAAATCTGCATTCATTTCTAAAGGTTCTTATCTGTTCAGGTTAGGCAGTAGACAGAATAAGAGATATGACAGGTTTCCTGGATAGAGCAACAAAAAAAAGGGGCAGGTTTGCTTACCAATTTTTACATACCCTTCCCTTCAGCTTCTGGTTGGTTATGGAATGTAAACTAGCAATCTAGTATGTCTTTATAGCTGTGTGTCCTGTTGCTTTGACAACAAAGCAAGACAGGCAGAAGAAGAATGAGAAAAAGAGGAGGAGGAGGAATGATGGGCGTATAATAGACGAAGAGAGTTCAGAAACTAAACCGTGTAGATAACATGGGAGATGGGGGAGGTAAGGCTTTGCAAAAAGAGTGGTCTTGCTTCAGAAACCTCTGCCTGTTTGAAGAAAGCACTTTCAGGCCTGTCCAATTGGCACTACAGAACACCAAGCTCCTTTTTCCCATGGTAGTTAATTTTCAAGAGTTATGTAAGAAAAGCCGAGTGATTATTAATGTATGGACCTGCGTTTCTGTGGGAGCTACAACTGAATCTCTTCATGTGTGTTAATTTCTGCATGGATAATCTTAAGTGTCTTAACAACCATGCATTTGCACATAAGCAAACTTCCTGTTCCTAAACGAGAGGAGAATGCAGACTGCCTCCTTCTTTGCATGAGCAAAACTAGGATTCTGCTTTTTGGGGAGTGGCAAAAGAAAGACAATAGAAAACACTGGCAGTTTCAGGCCACACAGCAATAAGGACACCCTGAGCAAGGAATGAGTATGGGAATCTAGAAACTAAATATATCTACAGCAGCATATAGAGACGAGGAAGTTTTGGTTCCCATAATCCTAATCCTAGGGCCTTTCCGCACTACATTTTTATAGTGCTGTTATTCCACTTTCAACATCCTATGGAATCCTGGAGTTTGCAGTTCAGGGAGAGGCATTTAGAATTCTGAGCCAGAGAGCTCTTTGGCCTCAGGAAACTAAAAACCCCACAATTCCACAGGAATAGTGGAATTGTGTAGAACAGTGTAGCCAATGTGATGAGAATCTGGGAGTTAATGTCCAAAAAACATCTGAAGGGCCAGAAGTTGAGAATTACTGTAATGCAGAATCCAGACACAGTACTCTCTAACCCAGGTCTGAGGAACATGTGGTCCGTAGATGTTGGGTGAACTGCTACTCGCTTTATCCCTCACCATTAGTCAGGCTGGCAAGGGCTGATGGAGACTGGAGTCCCAACAACATGTATACAGTCACAGGTTCCCTAGCCCTGCTCTAACATATCCTCTGTTTCTCTCTCTCCAGACAACCCCAAGCAGCTGCTCCATGTTGTCAGTGACATCAAAATGTCAGCCACTCAGCATGGCAGTCAACAGGGTGGGAAGATCTGGCTTCTTTTGCTGCAGTGCTGCAGCAGTCTAGCCACCCACCCACCCCCACCCGCTATTGTGATGGAGACCCAAAGCCTAAACGCTGCAGCACATGACTGCCAAATGAGGCATGCTGTTATTCCTGGCCTTTTAGAGCCTGATGAAATGTATGATCTGCTGCATCTTAATAGCAGTATTTCATCATTCGTAGCAAGGTATGCTCTTTAGGTTCCCCTGAAACTGAGCATGCATGCACCCTGGAAATGTAAAATATATTTCTGATAGGACAACTAATCTATTTTTTAAAAAAAGTTTAGAAAATAAAGGAGCATTAGCCAATCTTCACAAAATCCATACTGTTGTATAAATTACCTAGCAGTAAGAAAGATCATCTACAGACAAAGATTCCAAGCACTAGCTGGAAAAGATTTATTCCCAAGATCAATATGCAAATATACAATGTGCCCCAGGAGAAGACATATGATTAGAAAGGCATTTCGGGAGTACCATTTCAGATGTCACTATTGTTAGGGGAGCAAAGAGCTATAATTTGAAGGGAAGGATTATAAATAAAACCTGGCTTTAGGGTAGCCTTCCCCAACCTGGTGCCACCCAGATGTATTGGATTATAACTCCCATGCTGTCTGAGGATGACAGGAGTTATAGGCCATTTCCGCACAAGACTGTTATAGCACTATGATTCCACTTTCAACATCCTATGGAATCCTGGGGTTTGCAGTTTCGGGAGGGGCCAGTTGGCCCCTCCCGAAACTGCAAACCCCAGGATTCCATAAGATGTTGAAAGTGGAATCATAGTGCTATATAACAATCTTGTGCGGAAATGGCCATAGTCTAACATGTTTAGAGAGCCTTGGGTTGGGGGTGGTTGACCTATATAAATTATGAGACAGTGTATGACTGTGGCTACTGTGTCATGGGAACAGTTAGGAAGACTTGGGTTCAAGTCCCAAGTCAAGCCATGAACTGTCAACTCTAGGAGAGCTGCTCTAACATACCTTGCAAGGCTGTTGTGACTGGGGGAAAGGGGTTGAGGGAGATAAAGGAACAAGCATATTGCCATGAGTTCTGTGTAGGATAAGAAGTTCATAAAGGCAACAAAGACATTTGTAGTAGCTCCAGTGCCACAGGTTGGGCCATCCTTGGTGTACAGCAGGAGCCAGATGAAAAATAGCTAAAAGGTGTGCACACCAAGCTCCAAATCATTTTGATTTGCACTCCAGTGGCCCAAATGTTTTCACAGTTTGGTAAATGCTTAACACCTAAAATATACTAATTTCAGGGAACTGATTTCAATATGTTATCTGCTCTTAGAAATGACTGCTTAGTTTCAAAGACTGCCTGTGAACGTTTGGCCAGATTAACAGGGTGATACGGAAGGCGGTAACCCAAGAGCAGGGATCGTGTCTCACTGGACTGAAGTTCTCTTTAGCCCTACAATGCACAGTCATGGGAAACCCATTGGCTGACCTTGGGCAAGTCACACCCTCTTAGCTTTAGAGGAAGACAATGGCAAAACCCCCTGTGAACAAATCTTGCCAAGAAAATCCTAGGATAGGATCACCTTAGGGTTGCCATAAGTCAGAAATGACTCAAATGCACACACAATAACAGCAGAAGCTATATTGAATATTAATGGTGGCTTTCCATGTCAGTGGGGTGGTGAATCCACTCTAGTTTTTAATTGGAACTTTAATGGAGCTGCCCAAGGTTCTGGACCTATTTGGGCATCCTGGAGAGCTTCTTTAAAAATTCAGGCTAAAATCCAAAACAGATTCACACACACTGCCATGGAAGCCATCAGCTGCCACTGCTGGATGCAGCGGGCCTTACACCTGAACAGAGACATGCATGGAATTGCAGTGTCAACCGCTGTAACGTTTAAACGCCTAAGAAGGAGCCTGATGAATTAGGCCAAAATGTCTGTCTGGTTCAAAATCCTGTTTACTACAAAAAGACAGGCAGATGTTACTAGGAATTCCAAAAGCAAGGCACGCATACATAGAGCAGCTGGTATTCGCATGGGTACAGTTCTCCCGATCCTGGAGGTTCCGTTTTGCCAGCTAGCAGTCACTGGTTGGCCTGTTTCTCACCCTGAATATTTCTACCGCTCTCTTCAAGCAGCTCAGAGGCCTTGCATCACCACCTCTCCCACCAGTGAATCCATAAATTAATTATACACTGTGCTTTTTAATCTCTTTGATTGGGTGCCACCAGGTTCTTAATATTTTATGAGAATGGTTTTTTTTAAAAAAAGTCTCAGCCTTGCCACTGTCTCCACCCTGTGTACAACTGGAAAGAAGGAAGGGGCACCACCTCACACCTGCCACCTTTCAGATTAGCCTCGATCGATCCGAGAGTGTTCCAAAACTCCACGAAAGAGGCAAGGCGACTGCACGATGTGTGTGTGTGTGTGTGTGTGCGTTTAAAAACCTCATCGCCTCCAATCGATCCTACGTAGGTGTATTGCCTCCAAAGCTTTCTTTGCAAACCGCCTATCCGCTAACCATCGGCATCGCTTATATCAGGATTTCTTCCTGTCTTAGACTGCTCTTGGTCAAACATGGCGCGTCGTTTAGGAGCCTGAAAAGAGAAGCGTAAAATCCAGACTTTGAAACCCAAAGCCTGAAGGCTTAAAAAAAAAAACCCCACTCAAGTCTGCGAGCCCGCAGAAATCTCGCCCAACGCATTGAGCTCGCCTGTGGCCGCCAGCGCCACCTTGTGGACGCCTGTCTCCCCGACTCCCCCGAACAGTGCCGTTTGCACAGGAAATGCTAGTTTTTACTTCAGTAACCAGGATCCTTTAGCAGGAAGTTAGGTGTGGTCTACAGAAGGAGAATGATTAAAAAAAAAAAAATTTGCAAGACCTCCTCCCTCTCCCCGAGAAATAGGGCGGGGGGGGAGGAGAGAGATGATGGAATTTTTGCTGCAACCTTTCCCAGCAGTAAGACTCCAACCTCACAATCGGTGGACCAGCCAACTCTGCCGGCTCAGCCGCAGTCCTGACAAAAAGATCTCGTTCTCGTGTGTGTGTGTGTGTGTCTATTTGTTTCCCGGTACGATCCACAGGGGGCAAAACAGCGTTTTCATTTCCAGACTGAAAACCCTTCCGATCTACTGTTGCCGTTTCTGGCTCCAGCAGGAGAGACCCAGGGGGCCTTTTCCTGCCTCGACTGGAGCGCGCAAGCCAATGCGCAGCAGGATGCAGGCGAGCCCCGTGGTGGAATCGGAGGTGAACCCCAGGTGCGCTGACTGATCGCCAGTCGCGAAGGAGGCTGCCCAAATTGCGTACACCTGCAGGAGTCGGGGCGCGCGCTCAAGAGCGCGCCCGCGCGCGCCCAGGTCAACGTTGAGGAGCGCGCGCCGCCCGCCCGCCCTGGCGCGAAGGGAGCTGCTGCAGCTCTTTTCCCTCACGCGGGAAGAAGACGCCAGTCTGGGAAACCGAGGGGCTCACTTGGCAGTTGCTATGTATCTATATGATTCTCGAAGGGCGAGGAGAAGGAAGGAAGACTTTTTAGGCTACCGGTTAGGTTGCCATATTCGGTATCATCATTACTAGTCTGATCCATCATCCGGCACTCAAGCTGTTAATCTTCTGTTGGTGTTACTATTTAATTGCTTGGATAATGCGCTTTGCTTTGCTTATCCAGGCTTGCTGGTTTGTTTGTTTTTTTAGTTGTGGATGTGTGTGAGTGTTTGCTTATGTGGCAAAGATTAGGCTCTGGATTTTTCAGCTTTAAGCATCTTTGCCATTGGGGTTTTGAGTTGATTTTATGCAGATGCATTGAAAAGATCCCCTTCTCAGTTCTGCATTACATTTGGAAGTAATGGGCTTAAGTAGAATAATAGTGTTGTGACTTTTTTTTTTAACCCTCAAACTCATAATTTAATAAAGAATTTGGGGTTGTTTTTCCTGAACACACAGTGATTTCAGGTAGGTTGCTGCCAAATTCAGATGTCCAAGCTGGGCTCCTTGTTCTGAGGATGTGAGCCGCCCCCTGTCACATGTTTCCTCTGGGAACAGAAGGAGTGCCACACGCCGATGAATCTTTGGGGCGACATTAATGGCCTCTGGCTTTCTCGACTAATGAGGCCCTCCTGAGGCCTTGTCGTGGCTGTGGCAGCCGTGGCAGCAGCAAGGAGGCGGTGAGGTGAATTTCCTCCCTGGCCCTTTTGACAGGATAGAGACACTTATTTCAAAACCCTAATTCAGTCAGTTGACTCAGCACACTGGAAAACCAGGCTGCCAACACATTAATTGATACTTTTTTAAACAGTACATTACATTGATACTTGAGCAAAGAGGTCATGTTGGCTGGAGCAATCTCTCAGCATTACCGCATTGGTCCTTTTGCAGGGTCACACAAGCTTTCTCCCCATCACAGAGCAATCCCTGTGTGGCATTTGAGTTTATAACAGGTGGTGTCTTAGGCTGAACAAAAATCAGTAACTTTTCCCTGGTGAAATGGTGAAGGGGCCACAGTCGAGGTGAAGCTGTGGGGGTGGCACAAAATGAGGACATTGCCCCTCAGTAAGAATCCCATATTTCTGTCATTGAAATAACTTAAAATTCCAGCCTTTAGAGATACAGTTTAGGCACCTAAAGAAAAGGGACTGGCCAACTGCCAGGGAGAATGTGAACACAGCAAATCCAACAGTTCTGGCTGTGAAGAATTGTCAGTGTCTCACTCTGCAATACTAGAAATTTGAGAACTGAAGGAAAATTTCACTGGGGGAAAGAATACTTTTGGGAGGCAATGCCCTCATTTTGCTCCCCTGTAGCTGCACCTCTGGCTCCAGTCCTAGGCACACTCTTCACATGGGAGAAAGTTCTGCTGAAAGGAAAGCAAGTCGTATCATTAGGCAAAGTGAGACAGTGTCCTCAGGTGGCAGATGCTGGCAGGTGGCAGCAAGGTGTTGGAGAAAGAAATGTGTGCAGCATAACTGGTTCTGTACCCCTTTGGTAGCCTGCTGCCTTCTGATGCAGTGGAAGATGCTCTCTCATTGCCAATGTTGGAGAAAGATTCAACTGCCAATCTAGTCATCTTCTGAACACAGAAGGGGAAGGATAGCCATCTTGTTCTTTACTTCAGGCAACCAAATGTCCAACTAGACCTTAGTGAAATCAGGAGGCCTTTCTTCAAAGAAAATATGTTTCGGTTTGAATGTAGTAATCTATATGAAGTCAGCTAGGTAGCCATTACTGCCTTGAATGGGAATGTTCGATGACTTAGAAGTGATATTTTGAAGCCATATCTTCCAATGCATGGATGACTTACCTGACTTTCATTATCCCTGATTACAAGCTATGCTGGCTGGGGCTGATGGCAGCTGGGGTTCAACAGCTTCTGGAAGACCACAGATCACCTACCATTGCTTTAAGTTGGGTGTATAGGGGCAGATGGTGGTTATCTGCATATTCAAGGAGATACTCTTCTGTTATTACTTTGCAAATTTTAGGTTTCTTCCTTTTACTATTTATAGTGAGTTCTACTGTGCTCTCACTTAGTTCCTTAAGCTCCAAACAAAAGGATTTCATACTGAAACAAGGCACTTTATATGAAAGCATACATACAGTATACGTAAGCATACATTTATATGAAAGCATACAACAACATAAGACATAAAAAGACATAAAATATACTTGATATTATTGTCATTAGTTGAATCCAGACCCTTTGAAATTGATGGGACATAAGTTAGTTATGAGCAACTAAAGTCCCATTGACTTCACTGGGTCTACTCTATGACTAAGTCTAGCTCCAATACATACATGTTCTCTTAATTATATGATACCATTCATGTCTGTTTACAGTATAATAATATTTACCCCCTTGCTATTCTTCCGTCCCTCATTCTTCTGTTTGTTGTCTGCCCTTCACTGATTAAATGTATAGTTGAATTGCCTTGGGCCATCAGCCTGCCATTTTCTTGTACAGTGGGCCCTCCTTACCTGCAGTCTTTGTGCAGATTTGAGCATCTACAACCACATCACATCCTGTACCTACAATGGTGGTGATGAGCACACCCTGAACTGTCCATACACATGTCACGACCATTGAATGTAATGAAATGCAATCATGCATGAATTTCCCCTTTCATGGAGGTTTCTGGAATGGAACCTCTGCATATAAGGAGGGCACACTGTATTGCTTTCTAAAATACTATGTAGATATTAATAAGAACAAGAAGAACAGTATTCTGTTCAGTGTTGCTGAGAATTCTTGAAATGACTGCAAATGCATTGCTTTTTGTAAGAAGTAAACAAGGGTGGGGGAAAAGATTTTTGTGAGGTGGGTGAGGAAGTTCTTGCTGCTGATTAAAGAGATGTTAGAGAGATGAGGAGAATTAGCTGCAAGCATTCATAGGGGAAAATAAATCTCTCTTTTGTAGCCCAGTCAATAAGCTGCCCTGCAGACAGTATATGCAAGTGTGCTCCTTCCCCCTAACATACATGACACTAATCCTCTTTTATGTTTTTTCCCCATATTCTAGCACTTTTTTATGCATGGGGCACAACTGTAATTAAGAGGTGCAGGATGAAAAGATGGCACAATCAGTGCTGGTACCACCAGGACCTGACAGCTTCCGTTTTTTCACAAAAGAATCATTGGCAGCTATCGAACAGCGTATTGCCGAGGAAAAAGCGAAGAAGTCCAAGCAGGAACGCAAAGACATTGATGATGATGAAAATAAGCCAAAGCCCAACAGTGACTTGGAGGCTGGCAAATCACTGCCCTTTATATATGGAGACATACCTCCGGAAATGGTCTCTGAACCCTTGGAGGACCTCGACCCGTATTACCTTAACAAAAAAGTGAGTGAGTGATGTGAGTTTAACGTGCATGTTGGAGAGAAATCCTACAGCAGGGCTGGTGGAGAGGAGGGTGGCACTGGCCCACTGTATGCCAGGAGCTACAGCTTCCATTAGACTCAGCCAAATAGGGAGTGGTAGGGAATTGTGGGAGCTGTAATCCAAAATATGTGAAGGACCAAAAGGAGGAGGAGCACTCTTAAAACAAATCCTTGGAGCAGAATGTTAACACATCCCTTACCTAACTTTTACACTTTGGAGAAATGAATGAAGAAAGGTTTTCTTAACTGTAGTAGTAAATGGGAAAGCCAGTGTGGTCTAGTGATTTGAGTGTTGGATTAGGACCCTGACAGACCAGGATTTAAATCCCCTCTCAACCATGGAAACCCACTGGGTAACTTTAGGCGAGTCATACTCTCTCGTGCTTTAGAGAAAGGTAATGACAAACCTATGAATAAATCTTGCCAAGGAAAGCCTGATAGTTTTACCTTAGGATCTCCAGAAGTTAGAGACAACTTGAATGTGCACAACAGCAACACAGCAACAAAGTAAGTACAAAGTCATGACTTTTCAGTCTTTTTTTAAAATGGATTTAGCAACTGCTCTTGGACCCATTCTTTCTTTTCTCAGCTGCAAGGATAAAACTCTGTATTTCATTTCTAAGTTACTCAGTCATTGACTGAGTTACTGTGGAAATTGTATTATCAGAAAAAACTAGGGCTGAACTTACAGTGAAGCAGTGTGAAGCCATTACTTGGGGCAGTAGATTTCACAGATGATGCTGTTTCTCCTGTTTCCAGTTTCAACCTCTGGGTGCCATTAAACAGACAAACAAACAAACAAACTTTCCAGTTTCTAGCAACATGGTATCATTTAGCCTTTCAAAATCTTCTATAAAAACATGTAAGAGTAACACTGTATAGTCCTGTTCAGGCATTCAGCTGTAACGAGGTAACTACAGGATGTTAGGGTAGGAGTGGGATTCATCCAAAAGTTGTTGGGCTGCAATTCTCAGCAATCCCCACCATTGGTAATGCTAGAACTGTTGGGACAGGCAGTTCAACAGCATCTAGAGGGCTGTGTGATTACCACCCATTGGTATAGTTTGTAGGGTCCTGCATTCATTGGTCCAGCTACAATTCCCAGTGCCCACCCTCCCTGCCACTCTCAGTTTAGACCTTGTTTGGCTAGAAAGCACACTACTCAAAAGCATACTCTGTTCATTTGTTGAGGATACCTGCACTGTGTTCCTGTCTCCCTCTGGTGCGCCATGAAGATACACCAGTGAAAAACTGTTAACTTTTGGTCAATTAGTTTATTTGTTCTCAATAAAGTTATTTTGCTTTGGGCAATAAGGGGTAGGTTATAGGTATGGTTGGAAAAGATTTTGAAATTACCCCTTCATACTTCTTGGGACTCACTGAAAGACAAAGGGCACCTTGCCTCCAAAATTCACAATCTGTGAGGCTTTGGAAATCTTTTATAGTCAGGCAATAATACTCTCATTTTAAAGATGTAAATGGCTAAACATATATGCAGTTAGAAATATGCACAACCCCCCTTCAGTTAACACAGAATATATGCACAAAAATGTATACATTAGGAAACATACGTAAAGCAGTGGATACATTATGGGGTTAAAAAACATATGGAAGCTATGTATGGATTTCCATGTTGGAATTGAAAACAAGTCTCACAATCTGTTATGGGCAAAGGGTGGGATGGGAATGCAGTTGGGTTTTCAGAAATCTAGTGAAGTAGAGCCTAAGAATTTTTACATCCACAGTATATCTAAAAGATAGATGAAGTTCCTAACTACCATCCTCTTATCCTTTTCCCATAAAGTTTTAAAAAATCCTCAGCTCAGAGATTTTTAATTTTGGGTTCATAAGGTCATTGATTCGATTAGGCAGCAATGTACCATTTCACTAGAAACAGAGAAATGCCATTCTCAGTTAACTCTACAAAGAGGTACTGTGGGCAGTTCCATGGGTAGCATTTGCCCAGCTTTTCCCATTTAAAGAAAAAGCATAAACCAATCTTCTTGAACAGGACAGCTCAAAACAGCATTGCAGTATCTGTTCTAGAAGGCAGCCCTGGGAGTTTCCTTCTGGGCCCATGGTGCCTGTATGGGGTCTCTGATGGTCCCATTTAACCCTCAAAGCTTTTCAACATCAGATGGGAGAATGTGTGGCCCTCCAGAGCCAACTCTTATCATCCTGATTAGTGTGGCCAGCAGCCAGGGATGAGAGGAGCTAGAGTCTGGAGGGTGACAGATCCCCACCCCTGGTATGTATAAGCTACGAGATGGGTAAGCTGATGATTTGGATTGAGATCCAGCATTTTCCCAAAAACTCTGAGCATTGCTTCTCCATATCAGTTGAGTCACTTGAGACTGTGATGCAGCTGA
Organism: Cyclura pinguis; assembly: GCA_030412105.1. Lineage (NCBI taxonomy): Eukaryota > Metazoa > Chordata > Lepidosauria > Squamata > Iguanidae > Cyclura > Cyclura pinguis. The sequence continues at coordinate 226,762,026 of CM059599.1, read as the reverse complement.
ACTCATGTTTCAGTAAGGTAACAGGGTAGATGAATGAACAGATGCTGAATCTTGTCAAGATAGAGGCACTATGACTGGATGTTTCCTCAGTCCAGGGAATTGGTGACTACCCTGTTTGGAAGAGAGTGCCCTCACATTTGAAAGATCAGGTTATTTAATTATCCAGCTTTGGGGCTAGAAGCCCAACTACCTTTGGTAGCATGGAGTGCCCTAATTAGGAAGGTTCACCAAGTGTGACTGTTTCTGGACTGAGATAGTCTAGCCATAGTACCTCCAGAAATTCAGTAGTTGGATTACTGTGTTGTGTGTATTGCTAGGGCTGCGCTCGTCACTATCGTGTTTTTCAGATATTTTGCCTCTGTATCTAGAGAATCCTTTAAGGCGGTGTTTTTAAGCCCTGACACTCCCCAAATTTCACTGGACTACATCTCCCGCCATGCCTAGCAACTATTGCTGGGCAGATGTGAGCCATCATGACTGCAGATAGTAGAAGTTATAGTCCAGTAGCTTTTGGGACTTAAGGACTACCACTGCTCATGTATGGATGGATTCAAGGTGTCCTTTTATACATTCTTCTTAAACATTAAGTTTTGACATTCTGGGTGAGCTGATTCGAAGAAACGGGCACACTGTGAACAAGTTTCCCAATGGCCTTCCAAAACCTGCATCTGGCTCTGGTGCTTTCTATTAACATTTCTGTAAGATCAGGGAGGAGAGAATAGGAGGCAGATGAGAATTGCAGAATGCAACACTCCCTCTTTCAGAGAGTGCAAGAAGAAAAGACTTGTACTCTGAAAGTTAAGTGCAAACATTCAGCACCTGCTTAGTAGCTTCGTTACAACATCCTATTCTGAACAGATCCCTGAGAATGAGGTTGAGCCTGGGATTCAAAAGCCAGAACGTACATGGAGTTATAGAAAGAGGGTTTTGTGGTCAGGGATAGGAGGGGGGCATTGTTGGCATGTGCCTGAAGATTCAGGGAGTGGGGAGAATCAACCACGGCTATTCTTATATACAAAGTGAAGAACACTCTTTGTTGCCAGGGCCATCCCTGTATTAGCCAAGCCTACATAAAACCAGCATGCCTGCTTGATACTTCCAGAGGGATATACTGTGCTGCTGATCTCTCAAGCAGCCAAGAAACACAAATGTTCATATCACTGATGCCTCTAGAACAGAGGGGGAAACACTTGTCTTGCCTCACCCTGCCTGAGCAAAGGAAAAAGAAGTCCCCAAGCATCTCCGTCTAGGAGCAAGAATAAGAGTAGCCCTCAGAGATCTATAGCCTGCTACAATAAAAAAAATGGCAAAGCTTCTGAACTAAGAATTTCAGATCAGGGTTTAGCTCAGATGTTTTTCCTTCCTTTCCAAGCAAGAAAGATTTTTGTGGTTGTTTTAAAAAAGCAAATTTAGATGTGATAAAGCTGCTAGAGGAGATTTGTGAATAAAATATAAATTATTATTTGAGTGTTGTCGTTGGCTAAATGATGTGAAAGGATATGCAATTCATTCAAAAGACTGAAATGCAAGCCATTAAACTGAGTAATTGCAAAAACCTGGTAGAGGAATGTAATCGAGTTTCTGACAGAGGGAAAACAGCTACTGTGGTTATGCAAGTATCTTGTCTTTTGTGGGTGAAGACAAATATTCCTATAGCAGGGACAGGAAAGACAACAACAAAGAAACCTTCATGGCCTAAGTTTGTGAAGTATTTTAAATAGTAAAAATAAATTATTCCCAACGACTGAGATTGGAATGTAATCTAATAATACACTGGATGGAGATTTCATTAAAAATGTGACAGATGCTCAGTTGTGACGCTAAACAAATGTATGAGGCAGTAAGCTCACTGAATGCAAGTGGACTTGCTTCAAGTGGTGACTCGGATCTTCCAGTGAATCTGCTCTGGCATTTAGTCTGAACTCTAAAAGAACTATCCAATGTGCTAGACCTACTTGGAGATAAGGTTCAGCACTTTGGATAGGTCGCTTAAAGTTTCAGGCTCAAACCTGGAGTAGATTCACTGCCCAGTGATATGTAAATCTCCATGTTGTTTAGAACTGCAGTGCTCTGTACAGGGAATTGTGAGCTGGTTGGCTGCTTAAAGGTGAGGCTTGTTTGTATTTTTTGAATGCACTGGATTTACGGAAAGCAATGTATCAACAAGGCTTATGAGGATAAGAAAGCTGTCATCAGACCAGCGAGGAAAGACTTGGGAAAGAAGTCCTGCCCTTACTTAGCAGGATAAGCCAGGAGCTGGAGGCAAATTCAGCTGGACTGAAGTAACACATTTGGAAGTAAAATAATACACATCACAATATAAGAGCAGAATCCCCTGTGAGACCACTGAGTAAAGTCTAAAATTTGCTGACAACCTCTGGCTGTAACACTGGACAATAATTTCTCTCCTCCTGCAGTTCTGACCAAATGCTATACTGCTGTATGTACACTTACACCCATTGTTCTTAAAAGGATAGCAGTCATGCAGTCAACCATGATGATGGAATCTGTTTTACACCTGAAGCAAGGTCTTGTGTGGCAGCCCCCTTTTAATGCTCTTGCATGAAGTTTCCCAGGTCATGGCTGGAAGTCACTATGGAAGTAAATTTAAGCAGTGCTGCCCTGTCCCCAGGTAGGACTCACCCAAGTGCATAGAGCCACACGGTAGACTCATGTTCTGCATTAGCTTCAGGGCCTCTACAAGACATTTTGCTGCCTGAGGCAGAAAAGCAGCCTCCACATCCTAGGCACAGAGCACTTAAAACCACCCAATTTATTTTACTGCATGAGGAAGAAACCTAAGCATCTTTCCCAATCCTTAACAGTGAAAATACAACAGTAGTTAAGAAAATAGCTCTCAGTCTGTTGGCCTTCCATGGCACTCTAAATATGCTGTCTGATGCAGCTTCCTCACTCTGGCCAATTGTAGGACGGGTCCTGATTGTCTTTGACAGGTGCTGAAACAAGACCACTGTCCTACCAAGCATGGCCAACAAGTGTGAGGAAGCAAGGAAATCATAAAATTTTCCTCATTGGCTGGTACACAATTGATAATCTGTCCACCTCAGATGAAGTACTGGGTTGTGACAGAATTCTCCATATCTTTTTGGCAGTTTGGAAACAACCAGCTTATAAGTGGTTGACAGTAAAAAGTGACCATTTATCTCAAGGTATCAGGGAGGAGGCTTTATCTTGAGGGCTGAATTGTTGCATTTAAGTTGCCATTGTTGCATTTGAGTTCTTGGAGATGGCCACAGCCAGATGTAAAGAACCAAAAATGCCAGTACATTTTACTTGAAGCTCTTAACTGACAGTAGTTAAGCAACAGGAGAGACATCCCAGCATTTAAAATGGGAAAAAATGTAACAAGTCTAGAAAACCCACAGACATTGGTATAAAGGGGAGGGGGCCTGGCTGTTTTAGGACTCCAGGAGACCTGAATTCAGTCCCAAAACCTAAGGTTTCTCACCACAGTGTAGCTTCAGTATAGTCCACACTGACTGGTATAGCTCCCCAGCGTTTCAGATCCTTTTGAGTTTTTGCCAGCTGTACCTGGAGACCTTTTGTACACAAAGCAAGTACTCTGCCATTGAGGTAAATTATTTCTCAGGCAACATGCAGAATTCTGATAAGCCTGATAGTTCTGTACAGTAGATAGGAAGCCATTCTTCTTCTGTGGAGGCTAGTAACATTTCAAAATTTCATTTTAATAAGGAACACAACCTCAGCTCTTCCTGTCATCTGATACATAAAAGAGAAGCCATCTTCTGTACTCAGAAGAATTTTACAAGGGCCTAGAACAGGGTTGAGAATGCTGTTCACAATGACACACTCCAAAACTTAACTCCAGTGGAAAGTCTTCCGGTTTGCCTATAAATACCACTGAGCCTAATGGATGGCATGAAAAACAGTTCTCCCAATCCACAAAATGAGAGGTTGCTTAGGCATCTGGTATACTGAAGCCATCTCAAAGTGCTGGAATTAATAGACACCTGACAAAGTCAGGTATTAACTTCTCTATGAAAAATGTATGTTGGTACATTCAGATGGCCAGTGGCCTCACCTCCCAACACATCACTCAAAAATACTACACTGTGGTTACACCCATCAGTTACTTCACCAAACTGGCCACCCAAATTGTCATTAGTGCTGGTTCATGCAAGTATATTGTGAGTCCAACTGGTCTCTTTAGACTGTCCATGGGTATTTGGAATACAATGTGAAGAGCTGATGCAAGATATACTTCCTTAGGGACTTCCCAAATGTGCCACTGAAACTTCAAGAACTGCAGCAGAAACATGACTGTGCATCATCAGTTTACACACAATGCCTTCCTCGTGCCATTTCTAGTACTAGACTGGGCCTCAATAGTTGCTCTAAACAAGAAAAAAATGAAGCATGGAAAGTTAAAATAATTAGTTACAAGTCTACAGGTCACTCTACAGCTGTAGTTCCAAGGCAACAAGCTATAATTAATTTTCCCCCAAAATAATGCTTTATTTCCCTTTTTCACAGAAGTAATGAGTGACAGTTATGTTTTGATTTTTTAAAAAAGAAACCTGAATGTTACAAGATGCTGATACACACACACACACACACACACACACACACACACACATATTTAGAAAAAGCCTCTCCTCCCATATACATTGTTGTTTACCACAGTACCCAGAAGAGAGCCCAGTGTAACAGGAACAGCCAGCTCTTGAACTGTGTGATATTCCTGCCTCATTCCTGTCACTATAAAAGTAACAAAAAAGTTACAGTGATAGTGCAAATGGAGTGACATTATCTCCGATTAAGTTAACAGTAATAATGTGATGTAGTTATATCTGAATTATTGGGGAAAGGAATTAGTTACAAGTGAGTAGTCATTTGTGAGAGAGCAGGCATGGTATAGTGATTTGAGCATTGGACACCAGAGACCAGGGTTCAAATCCCTGCTTACTCACAGAAACCCCTTCTGAACAAATCTTGCCAAGAAAATCCCATGAGGTCACTATAAGTTGGAAAGGACTTTGTAATGAGTTACTTCTAAGCTCACATATCTAAACGAATATGCACTTTCTAGCTTTTGAAAGTCATGTCCTTGTAAAAATCGAAATGTTAACTTCTCTTTATTTGGGAAAGAAAAGCATTCAGTGAACTAGTTGTGTCTAAACCCATTTAATTTAGTAGATTATGGTGTGCCTCAGACTGTTTGGGAAGGAAGGTGCCTCCTGCCCCATCTCAGTAACAAGGTGGTCTGTACTCACATGGGAACACCTTTCTCATTCCGCTACAGTCCACCTCTTACTACGTTATGGGAAATGCTGCATGTAAAATTATACATTGCTTTCTAGCCATGAGTGCCAGTATATGTTTATTTCTAAGCTGCTTGTACTTGTCTGGCTTTGAATATAGAGGAATCCTTGAGAAAGAATCCTGACTGATTGAGTAGGCTTCCAGAAACTACCAAATTTTGTGAACTCTATTAGACAGGATGGAAAGGGCCTCTGTTTATATTCTGCTCTCTAACCTGAACTTTCTCTTTGCATATGTGAATCACTGGTCAGTATTACATGCCCTGAATCTCGTTTTCTCCCTGCTCCCCCCACCCATTCTGTTTTCCTTTTTTCTTCCAGACATTTATAGTTTTGAATAAAGGGAAGGCGATCTTCCGATTCAGTGCCACTTCCGCCGTGTACCTGTTAACTCCTTTCAACCCTCTTAGAAAAATAGCTATTAAAATTTTGGTACATTCATATCCTTTTCAAGTGGTTGATTTGCAATGCATGAAAAAGTGCTAATTCTGTTTTCAGTAACATGATTATTCACAGGCACTTGGCCCCAGAGAGCAGATGAACCACATGTTTTGCCTGTCTCTTTCTCACCTGCTTGTTTCCTGTATGTTTCTTCCTTTTCCCCATTTCTGCAGCTCCCTACTCATTGTTGGAGGATAGGGCTTTCAAATAACATACTAAACACTGCCACCACCATTTCTTTACTTTGCTCCTCATTCCCCCCCCCACTTTATTTTCATGTATCCCACAGTTCCTCTTCTTTCTCACTTTTTTCTTTAAAGTCCAAGTATACTGCTTTATAGCTGAGGCTTTTGCATTTCAGCCCAGGGTCGCTTGGACATTTATGAGAGGCCCTGCGAGGAGATGCAGAGCAACTCACCTAACTTGAGTGAGTCTTACTCTAAAATCTGTGTTTGCAGGGGAATATTGTGTGTGCTCCATGGTTCTCACTTTCAAGCCATTTCTGCCCTACGCTGTTACAGTGCTATTATTCCACACTGAGCATCCCGTGGAATTCTGGAGTTTGTAGTTTACTGAGGCCAAAGAGCTCTCTGGCTGAGAATTCTAAAGGCCCCTCCCTAAACTCCAAACCCCAGGATTCCATAGGAGGTTGAAAGTGGAATAATCGTGCTATAACAGTGCAGTGAGAAAATGGCCTTGATTCATGTGGGGAAGTTTTGAGGCCCAGCCAGTACCACAGACATACCCTTCAATTGTTCAGATTTGGCAACGACGCTTCTGAGATCCTCTGTCATCCTGCTTTTTTAGCTGCTTTTAAATTGTCCCAGTTTCTCTGTCTTCCACTCATTTCCCCCTTTGTCCTCAGCTTACCTCAATTGCTGCAAACTGTGTTCAAAGAGTAAAAGTAGTTTCCACTCAGTTAACTCATCTGGAGGAGTGAGAAGGAGGAGGGAGGAGTTTTGCTGTTCTCAGTGAGCTCAGGCAAAAGCAAACTGCTGCAACCTCTCCCAGCTTGTGTGTTTTTCCTCTTTTATAATTTTCACCATCTTGATCACATGCTAATATTGCCTGGCTACCCATGTCCCAGTTTTCATCTGTGAAATGTTGCAGCGCATGGAACTTAGTATGTTCCCTAAATAGGGATGTAGACAGCGTACACAGAGTTTCTTGTCCTTGAGAACATGCTGACAGCTTTTGTTGAAAAAAATTAATGCCAAGCACTGGGAATTTTTTCATCCCATGTGAATGAGAAGAACAGCAGTTTTTTAAAAGCAAAAAGGTAAAAAAGAATGCTACACAAAAATGTTGGGAAGTTGATTTTTTTTTTTTTTTTTTTTTTGGCATCCAAATCTTGATTTGTACAGCAGCATTGTATTGTGGGTAAAAATACTGCACAAAAAATTTGCACATTTTTTTTGCAAAGTTCCAAAATGCAGAAAACCAAACAAACAAAAAACCCAAAACAAAACAAAAAATCCAAACCTTCAATCATTGTAAGTATACAAAAACTCTTGCAATCTCACGCAGCAGTGAGAAGAGTTTTGGCATTTTTTAATGTTCTTACATGTTAAGAACAAAAGAAAAAGTTTACATCCCTACTGCTAAAATACACAGATAAGCCCTGCAGACATTGAGACAGTATTTCTTGTGTTTTTCCTGTTGATATAAAAGTTAACGTGTTTTCCAAAGCTGGTGTAAGTTTCAAGTGGATTGGAAATTGTGATGTTCAACTATAGTTCTGATCCTGTCACATTGTAATTATTAGTGTTGAAAAACTGGAGTTGGGATGTCAGAGAGATTACTACAAATTTTTGCTTAGGAAAATTTAGACCTAGTGTTATGTGGAGACCAAATGTTTGAACAAGAATTCAAGAGTTCAGGTTCAGATCTCTGCTCAGCTATGAAGTTTTTGAGTGGTCTTGAGTTAGTCTTTCTTCCAAGTATGAAGGTTAGGAGTATTATTGCAAGTTCTTTGGAAGAAGAGTGAGGCAAACATATTGGAAATTGAAGGTTGCACTTTAAAAAAAACAACAACTATGTGACAGAGTGGGGGGGAAATGAACAAACTACAGATATTAAGGCCAAGACATTGCTAATTTACTTTGGAATACCAGTTGGGGCTAGAAGTCTGCTTTAGACCATATATACAGCCTTAAAATAATGCAGCTTTGACTATATTTTAGTTTTTGGTGCCATCGTGTGGCCATGTAGTACCTGTCATATCTAGCCAATGGTATACATCTGCATGAGGATGTAGGGTTGGGTTATACAGTTTTTGAGTGACAGAGAACAAAGTTATCTATTAAGACTGTGCATGGAACTAGTTCTGCTCACTGTTAATAGTGACATAAACATGGAGTCATTTCTTCGATGTTTCTCTTATTTAGTCTTGTCCCAATCTTCCATATGGGAAAGTTTCAGCTCCTTGGGAAATGGCCAAGATTTCCCAAACTGTAATTTCTCTAAGCCATTCACAACAATAGAGCTGTAATGAGATTGTCCAGATATTTACTACTATCTCCCCAAAGGGACAGTAATTGTTAGCTTGCTGAGTTATCACACCAGGAGCTTCTAGAAGCTCTAGCAAAATGCAAGGGCCTTTAATTTAATTGTTAGTCCCAGCTAGACTAGACTCATTGAATAAAATATGTTTACATATACCGTTCAGCAATTCATTCAATGGATCTATTGTAGTTGGGACTATAATTTGGAGGCATGCTTGAAACACCACGGGAAATTATGTTATGTCAGGTCAGACTATTATGTACTTCTGTATTGTCAGCTACAAAGAAGGGCAGCAGACTTCCAGAGTTTTAGATAGGAAGTGTGGAGATGTCAAGGGCTGAACCTGAGACCCTGTTCATGCAGCCGAAGACCTCTCTCTCTGAAGTTTAGCTTGTTCCCTCTAGTTTTTGTAAGCCCCACACATTATTTTACCATATTTTGATGTTACTGTGAAACTTATCCTAGATCAATTTAGAACAGATAACATTTAGATATATATTTCAACTCAGTGGCCAGTTGGCATTAATTATTCAAGCTTAATAGTTGTAAATTATATCTTAATGAACTTTGAGTTAGCCCTATAGCATTCAATGTGTCTTCTGCTGCATTTTCTACTTCGTCTCCAATATTGTTCTGAAGTATGACTTCAAAATCCTAGATGTCTGTTAGGCACATAAACCCTTTTTAACTTCCTTTTTTTAAAAACTTGTACTTGTGTCCTAGTATTTTATTGACTGCTCATCTGTGACTCAAACCAATTGTTTTTACTTTTAAAGCTGAAGATTAAGTTATGTTTTTTTTAAAAAATTCCCTTTTACATCTTTTAATTTCAGAAAGTCAGTCTGAATGTCTTACTGTTACTTTTTAGTTGTGCAGCAACGTGTAAGAAAGTTTTGAGATGCTATCTAAGTGTCACTGTAACACAACAAAGACTAAATGATGCTGGAAGTAAGTCAGAATTACATTGCTGATGTTCTAATGATATGTTCTCAAGTATATGTTCCTTAACAATAATATACATTATTCAGCATGCTTATTATGTGCACTATTTTAACCAACTGTGTATTTATGACTATGAGTAACCCTCCGGATTGGACAAAGAATGTAGAGTAAGTCTAATTGCCATTCACTGTGTTATATATTGCATATCTCTATATAATACCTATAGTAATTCCAAGTGGCATGTTCTGGTAGCAAGCAACCTATTTCCAGAGCTTGGAAAAGTTACCTTTTGTACTACAGTTCCCAGAATCCCCTACCCAGCATGGAAGAGATCATATGTGCTGGAGGATTCTGGGAACTGATGTCCAAAAGAGCATTCTTTCAAAATTCTGGCTAAAATACAAATCTGTGTGATAACACGTTTGGAATGCAAGGCTGGAAGTGCACTTAAAACATCTTAGTTTGTATCTAAAACATAATGTGCAAATAGCATCTGAGGCCAGCTTAGCTTCCATTCTATATATTTGTCAGTGTTGTTAAAGTTCTTAAAGGATTGAATCCATAGCTTCACAATACTTCCACTCATGATCTCTGCAGTGGAATTAGATGGTTCAGAACCACAGCCTCCCTCACTGTTTTTTGGCCCTATTTCATGCCATTTCCCAAACTCAGGGACCAATTAAAATGTAGAAAGATGCATGAATCTAATTCCTAATACAGTATTCAGTACAACTAGATTGCTTCAGATGTCACATCAGACGCCAGCAAGGAAATGCATGAATGAGAACCAGATTGTGTTCACTTTGTGTTCATCAGTGGAGAGAAGACTGTGTCTCTTGGTTGGCAGTTCTAAAGGATCCATCTCAAAGAAGCAGAGGAGATCACAGTCCAAATATTCAGGGAAATAGGAACTCTTCTCTCCCCCGTCTCATTTCTTTGCCTGTTGTGCTCTCTGTTTCTCTCTCTTCCTGATGATTAATTTCCCAAGGAGCTGGCTCAGAACAAAAACTGCCTGGTAGTGGCTCTCTGTTTTCCATTAATCAAGGGACCTGTGAACTTTTTGAGATTTTTTCAAATTGGAGAAGGTGAGGTTTCCCTGGGTTCCTTCCTTGCTCCCAGCAAGGGCTCAACATTATCATCTCATCTGATGAGCCTGATGCGAGAGGATGCGCAGACCCTTCCTCCCACCCTATCCCAGAGCCAACATTCAGATTGCATGGCTTATTAACATCAGGTCTCCCTCTCTACATTTCCTCTTTCCCTTTCTTCCTCTGTACGCTTTGAAACAGCCTGCCTGACAAAGACAGCTGATTATCTCAAAAGCTTACAAGGGTATCTGTGCTTTTTTGGTTGGCGTAATAAAGGTGTCATCACAATAGAGATTTTTAATTGTTCTTGCTGCCCACATAGTTATCTTGTGTTCTATGTAACCACTAAGAAGGCAAATAAACAAAAGACAAGAACTGTCCTGTAGCAACTTCCTTATGTATTTGACTTGGATCCTTTGCACTTTTTGCAGAATGGGAAGCCATCAGATTCCTTGTTCGGAGGTTTTAAACAGATGTTGGGTGGGCATTTTCCATGACTACTTTAGTTGTGTATTCCCACATGGCAAGGGGTTGGAGTAGGTGACCCTTATACTATCTTCCAGGTCAAAGGTTTTATGATTCTGTGCTTCTTCACATGTGCTTCACATGTGCTGTGCTCTTCACAGCTTATCAATCAGTGCTGGGTTGCAGCTGCTTTTTTATTTCTGGATTATTATCAGGAGAACGAGTCCGTGCTTCCCTTGCTCTGGTGGGATATAGTCCTTGCAATATTATGTAAGATTTCTAGCATCTTTCTTCTTCTTCTTTTTGGTTATCAGAAATTGTGGGCATATTCTGTTAAAATCATTTTTTCCCTTGCTGACTCTCACACTGATATTTTCCTCAGATACACATTCACTGGAATTTATACCTTTGAATCCCTAATAAAAATTCTTGCAAGGGGCTTCTGTTTGGAAGATTTCACTTTCCTCCGGGATCCGTGGAACTGGCTGGACTTCACAGTCATTACGTTTGCGTAAGTATTTTTTTTTTAAAAAAAAATCATTAATAGGATTTATTAGTCAGCAGTCATCTCTTAGTGGAAATTTTATTTACAGGAAGAACCTTGGGAAGGAAATTCCTGTTATAATAATGTCTCTTTTTATGAGCAGTACTATTATTTTCAATATCCCAGAATAATATTGCACTACAGATCAAATATAGAATGTATGTTGTTTGTAACACAGAAATTAATTCTGGCTCACTCTCTTAAAAATAAGCTGATTTCATATCTTCATTCTGTTCACCAGAAAAGAAGCACGCTCTCATGTTTTTAAATAAATAAATAAACAAAGCAATATAATCTGCTCACTGACATTTACAAATTTAATTTGAAGGCCAGAAAAACATATTAATAAACACAAGGCCAGTGCAGCAAAAGGGGATGAGATCTTGATGAAAGACCCCGAGTAATTAGCAATAAGCTCTGCCTCAATTCTGAATAACTGTGATTTAATTCTACAGGTATGTAACAGAATTTGTAAACCTAGGCAATGTTTCAGCTCTTCGAACTTTCAGAGTATTGAGAGCTTTGAAAACTATTTCTGTAATCCCAGGTAAGAAGTGGAGCGGCTTGATGAAGTGCCAGGCCCCTTGTATCTCCAACTGTTTCTTGTGTGCTGTCATTGTGTTTGTGTGTGAACTCCCCTATTACAGATATGTGACAGAGTTTGTGGACCTGGGCAATGTCTCAGCGTTGAGAACATTCAGAGTTCTCCGGGCATTGAAAACAATATCAGTCATTCCAGGTGAGAGCTAGGTTAAACGCAGAGGCTGACTAATAAAAATTCCATTGAAGATGCAATCACATTTTGTACACTAAGCTGCGTTGCTTGCTGCACAATACAAGTAAAAATAAAAAGCAGGAATTGTTTTCAGTAAGCTGTGATTCCTTGCTTTTTGAATATTATAGCTTAATTTTGTTTTCAGATCAGCCTTTGAGTTTAACAAATTCTTGCATGAGACATTTGCAGTAAGTGGCTATATGATTTGCATCTTATGACATCAAGCTTTATACTTTCAAAAAAAAGGTCAATATATTGAGGCTTTCATAGCGATGCAAATTTTACCATTTCTTGCAGGCACTTCAAAATGAAACTTGCAATCTGTTGTATGTGTGCGTGTTTTTTATTTAGTTATATATTTACTTTGAAATTATGCATTAAGATATGTAGAAAATGAAAGATAGCATGGGCTGTGCATGGGGATTACCTAAAAGATGTCCTTCTTCTCCAAACCTTTGCCTTTTTTTATCCAATAAGTCTGAATGTGGTATCATAATGTAACATTTCACATAATATAAACTTATATATGCTGTTGAACACTGTAAAAACTGACTCTGCAGTAATGGTTTGGGCAAGAGGCATCAGCAAAATAAAGCAATATATTTTCTACTGAGGGCTTAGATCTAGCATGGATAGCAAAACCACTTTTTTTTTTTTGCTTAAGCAGTATTTCTCCAATTATATACTACATATATAGACAGATAACTCTTTTTATTTCCATACACTGTTTCGAACTGGCATAAACCTAACAGCTTCTCATTCATGTTCACAGGCAATCAGGCTTTTCATGAAACTATCACAAATATAATCATTTCTGTCATCATTCTGCATGAAATTTTTTAAGCTAAATTGAGCACATCCTCATGACACCCTCCTATATTTAGAGTGTGACATCATAACAAATAGCTTTCCATCTGCAGGCCTGAAGACCATTGTGGGAGCCCTCATTCAGTCAGTGAAGAAGCTCTCGGATGTCATGATCCTGACTGTCTTTTGCCTGAGTGTGTTTGCACTCATAGGGCTGCAGCTCTTCATGGGCAACTTGAGGCACAAATGCCTGATCTGGCCACCAGACAATTCTACCTTTGAAATAAACATAACTTCCTACTTCAACAGCACACTGGGAGAAAATGGCACCTTTATTAACACAACAGTGACCACATTTAATTGGGCAGAATATGTCAGTGATGATAGTAAGTATTGGTGACTTGCATTTATTTCTTAATTCTTTTTTTTATAAAATGTTCTTTCTCATCACATAGAGTATTGTCAGTGTGCGCTGAAATTATGCAGTGTAGCCTAGGCTGCGGTCTTCAGGCTTGTCACTTTGGTTGTTCTCTTTAACCATAATCTTATGGCTCTTGAAATGTTAACATCAGGAGAGGCAGAGTAGAATAAGTGTTCTGGCGATTGTCTAGCAACGTGTCAGATTTGAAGTGGGGTGATTTAAATGAGTTTTCAGACTATGGGTCAGGTCCTGAATTCCCTTCTGGGGGGAAAAAAAAGAGTGTCAGAAAGGTTTATAATCTAATGGAGGACCTGTTAATAGAAGATGGGGGCAACTTTCCCTAGTAATTTTCCTTCCCTTTGCAGAGTTGTCCACCCCTCCAGAGCTGATTCTGGGGTGTGCAGGTGGAAGGAGAAAATGACAAATGTCATGTCCTACATTTCCTCTGAAACATATGAGTTCCTATAAGAGGAACTCTGCTCACAGCAAGAATAGAGAACCTCTTTTTAACCACATAATGCATTTGAAGAAGTCAGTTTCAGAAACTGACATCAATTTTAATCTCAGAGATGACACATTCTGGCAGTGGGTGTGGCCAGAGGCAAAAGGATAGGGGCAAAAATGCCAGCATCATTTAATTTAAAGTTCTTATTGCCATTAACTAAGCCTTAGAATGGGAAACCTTTTAGAATGAGGAAGAAAACCTGTACAAATTATGGGATAGCATGATATGATGGTGCCTTGGAGAGGTGCTGGACTGAGACACCAGGAGGGAGGTATCCTGCCCAGGGGCTGAAGTTCCCTACTCCCATTTTACAGGCACCCCAGCTTACTGGAAGGGCCTTAAGGATGGTTACCATTGTGTGGTTCCATATTGTGTTCTTAGCACTGATGGCAGAGAAATTGTTTACAGCATCACTTACTGTTATGGGCTATTCCATTTCATTTTACCTATGTACACAAGAGAAACTTTGTATTTCTGCTGACATTATTTATTATTATTTACTGTTACTATTAATTTTGTTTATCTCTTGTTTTTGCCCCAAGACTGGGACTCAAGGCAGCTTACACATTAGAAAGATTATGGTTAAAAACATACCAAAAAATTAAAACCAAATTAAACCATTAACAATATTAAAAAGATATGCTCTCACAAAGATTTTTAAAAGCTAATACAATTTTAAACAATACAATACATACAGCACCTTTTTAAAAAATCCTAAAATTCTAAAAGTCTGTCGGGGGGGGGGTTACTTGCTGCTGGAAAGACAACAGGGAGGGGGCCTTTCTAGCCTCCCTAAAGAGGGAGTTCCAAAGTTTAGGGGCAGTCACTGAGAAAAAACTCTCTTATGTTCCCATCAACCATACCTGTGAAGGTGGTGGGACTGAGAGAAGAGCCTCTCCTGTGGATCTCAGTATCCAGGCAGGCTCATATGAGAAGATATAGTCCATCAGATAGTCTGGACCTAAACTGTATGAGGCTTCTAGTTCATAATCATTACTTCGAATTGTTCCTGGGAATAGATTCATAGAAATCATGGGCCCCAGAAGGTTTAAATTCCCAGTCAAAATACTTAAGCTCACCCTGTGTATTTAACCATATAGTTGTGTCTGGTGCCTCCTTACAAGTTGAAGAACTCATGAGAGGAATGAAACGCTGATGTCTTGTTCCAAGACCGTGGGTGCTCCATTGGTACAGTCAACTGTGTCTCTGATCTCTTACACTGAGACTGAACTAGCACAGCTGAAACAAATTTTCTCACAGATTCTGTAGTGCAGCATTTAGTGCAAATTACTGTACAGTGTTGAGTTGTGCATATCTTGTGTTCCTTTTCCCTCCCCATTTTATTTTTACTTGTGTGGCATGTCTGTTTGATTGTGGGTCTGTGAATAATGACTGCTGCAACATTTAATAGTTTAGTAGATTTTAGTAAATTTTAGCTGATTTATAAGTCTATAAGTCAATATAAGCAACAACAATATCACCGTCTAGCACAGGGGAGGAGAAATTGCAGCCCAAGAGGCCCATGAAATACCCAGGAGACTCTCCAAAGCCCCTGACAGCAATTTTAAAAAATTAACTGATTTTTAAAAAATCACAAAGCCACTCAAACTACCACAAAAACAGGGTGGTTTAGAGCCCTTTCTCCCATCACTCTCAACCCCAGCAATCCTAAAAAATGAGAAAGCAGCCTTTTTAAAGCCAAAGATCACAACCAGAAGTAATGTTATGCCACTTCAAGTTGCACTGGAAGTGAAGCTGGATTCTGTGGGGTGTAAGAAGGATGGTTTTGCCCCTTTTGCAGTTAGCCACCGTGCACAATGTTGGATCACAATGTTGACTTCATTGGCAGAAACTGAATTATTTACTTCTTTGTTTAAAGATGCTATAGCCACATATTTGGAAGTAAGCCCCATTGAATTCTGCAGACTTCCAAGCAGTGCTAGAGTCAGATTAAGTCATCTGAGAGATCATCATGGTTTACAACTTACCTAAACAATATTGTTGAGGATTGTTATTCATTATTTTCACTGATCCCTGGGTATATTCTGAAGTCACACAATCAGCAGTGCAGCTGAAGCCAAGAGTACTAGGTATGGTCAGTGAGTGAGTTGTGAAGAAATCTTGCCATTGCTGATATTCTAGATGAGCCTTACTGACTCTATATAGCAAGACAGCACCCCAAGGGTTCTCCATCCCCCTTGAGAGATCTCATGTCCACTGTGATTTTTAATTGCAGTTTCTGCTATCTGTGTAATATATACTTTGCATAAAACATGTCTCTGCACCAAACTTTCTGAAGCTGAACAGACATGTACAGAAAAAGCAGTAAGAGAGACCAATTAATTCCAAAGGCAGAAGGAATGCATCCAGTGCTATTATTTTTATTAAAAGACAGCTGCAACCTCATTTTTCAATACTACACATTCTTTTGGAAATGTGCAAATTAAACTAAAAAGTGTAAATTCTCTCTAAAACCAACTCACAAAAACCCCAAACCATGTTGTCTTGCAGCAGTTCAAGTTGAGGAAATGTCTCATTTGCTACATGTAGTCGATATAAGTCATGATTTACATCTCTGGATGTAATAAGGACGAGGATGGGAAACTGCTTTGGAATGCAGTTATGACCTCCTGAATTCTGTGGAGCAATAGGAAGATGCAAAGAAAATAAACATTCAAGCAGAAGCTGTATTTATATTAAGAAACAACAGACTCTATCACAAAACTCATCCCAACTATATCCCATTGAGTTCAGTCAGACTTGGTTGTCTCAGAGTCCTTTTCTGTCACTTTCAGTGGAATGTAGTAACACAACTAACTTGCATCAAGACTGTGTTAGAATCCATTCAGATGATTTGGGCACACATGGGATAAACGGTTTTGTCATTGGCACTACAATCCTAAACACATATACTTAGAGCTAATTCCCACTGTGTTTACTAGGACTCACTTCCCAGTAAACAGGGTTTAGGATTGCTCTCCTAATGTTGCAGTATTCCTTCTGTCAGTGTTACCACTGTTTGCTATTTTGAAAACATGATAGCTAACGATGTTTGGTTTTCCAGCCTTGGGAGACCATGGCTGCCATACGGTATGCCTCATCATAGTGTAGTAGGTTTACATGTAGACCTATGCCACCCCAATTTATTGAATAGCCTTTGAAGCCCTCTCACATATGATTATTAGACACTTCATGGGAACTGGAAGGATTGCAGAAAGATCTGACTCAGTTTGTGTAACTAGACATGAAATGATTACAGCAGCACTGAGATCTTCAGAGGACCTTGGTAGATATTAGCAGTTACATCATCATTTTGCTTCTGGCTACAGGGACACAGCAAGATACTTCTGCAATCTGGCTACTTTCCATGAAGCACGGAATGGCTGTGCAGGGGTCTTCAGAGGCTGTTCACTAAGTTGGAGGGGGCTTATGGTGGGAGGAAGCAAATATGAAGCCCCCTATAGTACCCAAAAAAGGATGCCAGTCTGTATTTGTTGTTCTATGCTATAGTGGTTATTTTAGGGGAGTGTTTTGGTTTTTTTGCTACCACAACATTACATTGCCTTTCCAACCAATGAAAAATGCTGTATGAGAGATTATGGTGGTGGTGGTGATAAAGATAATCTAATAGTACAGACAGTGGGAAGATTTATACATATTTGGGACAACATCGTGCTTATTATGGTAATAAATTGCATCTTGTTTCTTAGTGAGTGGTACCCACCACTGCACAAGGCCACTGCCACTGATGTAATGGGATTTCACCCTCTCCTCCGCATTGAGCCCCCAGTATATCCTCTAGAATTGCTCCAAAGGGTCTCCCAACCTTCTGTAGTACATTTTGGGGCCATACAAGGGCCATGAGGGAGGAAAGAAGGATGAATGTATTTCAGGAGAAGGAGGACTCCAGTACAATTTGCCCATTACGTTCCTATTAATCTTTGTTCAAGCAATGATAAATTCTAAAATGATAGTCATGGGGGACTGTTGCAGCAAAATCAACAAAATGTGTTATGAGGTCTGAAAGCTAAGATACTGATTGTGGCATTTTGTTTTTGCCCTGCACTGTCAAGTCAGCTTCATTTTATGGTGGCCCTATGAAGGAGAGTTGTCCAAAATATCCCATTATTTAACAGCCCTGTTCAGGCCTGCAGACCCAGGCCCATGGCTTCATTGATTAAATCAGTCCACCCGTTGTGTGATCTTCCTCTTTTCCCATTCCCTTCAACTTTACCAAACATTATCTGTCTTGTCCAACGAATTATGTTGTTTCATGATATGCCCAGAGTACAATAGCTTCAATTTAGTAATTTTGGGTTCAAGTTAAGAGTTCAGGCTTGATTTGCTATCAGACCCATTGATTTGTCTTTGTGGCATCCCAATATTACCTGTAGAACTGTCCTCCAGCACCATGTTTCAAATGAATTGATTTTTTTTTCTGTCTGCTTTCTTCATTATCAGGCTTTCATTTCCATACATACAAAATCGGAAATACTATGGCATGGATGATTCCGACTTGGTATTTTAATGACATTTATTTAATTAATATATATCTCACCTTTCTCCGACTATGGGACCCAAAATGGCTTAATGGATGATATGTCTTTACACTTGAGTGTCCTATTTAGATTGTTCATAGCTGTCCTTCCAAATTTTATCCCTCTTCTACTTTCCTGAATACAGTCTCTGTTTTGATTAATGAGTAAGCCAATATTTTCATCACCTACATTGAAGTCATGGAAATCTTCATTATTCTTGCCTCTTAATATTCAGCTGTAACCCCGCTTTTACATTTTATTTCTTAACTTTCATCAGTATTCATTCCAAGTTTTTGCTATTTTCTGCTAGCACTGTTGTATGTTCTGCATATCTTAAATTATTGACGTTCCTTTCCCCAGTTTTTGCATCTTGTTACTCTAAATCTAATTCTGCTTTCTGTATGATATTTTCTGCTTGTACAATGAAACAGCTTGGGTGATAAAATGCACCCTTGTCAGACCTTCACCAACTGAAAACCATCCCATTTCTTCATACTGTGCCCTGATAGTAGCCTCTTGCCAAGAGTACAGGTTATGCATCAAGACAATAAAACGTTGTGGCATTTTCATTTCTTTTAGAACAATCCAAACTTTACATGAGCTACACAAGTAAAGGCTTAGCTGTAATCTATAAATCACAAGATGGTTTTCTTCTGAAATTCTTTAGTGTGCTCTGTTAGCCTGTATATTCTCAGTATTTTGAGTACAATCTCTTGTGCCTCTTTTTTTCTGAATTCAGCTTGCATGTCTACATTTCTCACTTCATGTACTGTAAAAGTTGTTGTAAAATCTTGAGCGCAACTTTGCTTCCATGGGAGACTAGTGTTATGGTTTGGTGGTTCTTATAATCCCTGGTGTCTCTTTTCATGAGAACTGGAATGTATACTAAGTGTTTCCAAGTTATGGGCCATCATTTTGTTCCATATTCATTACAAGATTTTTGTTGGAATTTGGATGGATTCTGTCTGTATGGTTTGAAACAGCTCTATTGTATGCCCTCTGTTCTTAGTGTTTTATTTCTTTGAGAGCAGTTGCCACTTCACTGTCTAAAATTGTATGTTTTACAAAGCAGAACCTCATCAAAAGATTCTAATTTGAAGGCCTTTGTCATATCTTTTGTATAGTTCTTCAGTGTATTTCTGTCATTGTCCTTTTATTTTGTCCTGAGCATATAATATGTTCCTCTGTTGATCATTCAGTATCCTGACTCTTAAACCTAAACCCCAAACTTAGGTTTAAGAGTTTATTAAACCTAAATTAAACTTAAACGTAGTTTATGGTTATAGTGATAAGTTTTCCATGAAATATTATTATTATCATTTAGTCAGACTAGGATGGCTACGGAATTTTGAGAACTGTAGTCTAAAAAAGTGACATTTCTCAGTCTCTGAGTTAGTCAGTTCAGTTTAAAGAGTTGTTTTTGATATAATAAAATGTTACCAATTTCTCTTTTCCAAACAGATAACTTTTACTTCTTGGAAGGACAAAATGATGCTTTGCTGTGTGGCAATGGCTCAGATGCAGGGTGAGAGTATGGTCCATTATTTTATTGTCATATAATGTTGAACAATTTTTAGTTTTTAGTTTAGTTTCCCTTAAAATTCTGCAGAATTTCTAACATTTCTGGATGAGAAGCCTAGTGTCTGAATTTCAACAACTACGTTTATGAGATGCCAGGGAGTATATTTATTTCGTTGTTTTCCAGAGAACATTTGTTAGAGTAATATCTCCACACTGACCTCAGTTCCCCATCTTATGTATGTTTCAGATTTGCTTTCAGTTTCTCTCTTGGCCAATACTGGGAAACTTGTAGCCCTCCAGATATTGCTGGACTACAGCTCCAAGACCAGACAGCATATTCATTGCTGAAGGATGCTTGGAGCTGGAATCCAGTAACATCTGAAAGGCTACAAATTGTCCACCTCTCATAAAGGATTTGAGAGAGACAGCAACAAGGAGCTTTATCACAAGAGGCAAGTAAATTGAAATTACAACAGGATAATAGTGTCTTTGGCTTATCATGTTATTTTGTTCCCTTTCTGTTATTCTCCTTGTGGGAGACCATTAGGAAAGTGGTTCTTTTACAGGAGAGGTCATTAACAGTGTGTGTGTGTGATAATGAAAGAAACACATTTCAAACAATCTCCCATCGGGAGAACAACAGAAGGGAAACAACTTCATCTGGCAAGTTCCAGCCTAAGACACTGTTATCTTGCTGCAATTGCAATTTGCCTGCCTCATGTGATAAAGCCCCAGTTTCCACTAGTTAATGTCAAAAACACTTTGGCCCTGTTATTGGATATGTTGAAATGTTTCTCAGAAGGAACTCACAGTTGAAACATATTTTCATGTTGCAGAAAACTGACATATCACTCTCTGAAGTACCAGCGTCTACTAAAGCGTACATTGGTTGGGATAACAATGCAATTTCTTTTTTTCCCCCCATCTAGTCAATGTCCTGAAGGTTATATGTGTGTAAAGGCTGGGAGAAACCCCAACTATGGTTATACAAGTTTTGATACCTTCAGCTGGGCCTTTTTGTCACTCTTTCGGCTGATGACTCAAGACTACTGGGAAAATCTTTACCAACTGGTGAGTATTTTCTTGAAAAGAGAGTGACATTAGCACTAGTATTAAGATTGATGGAATAACGATTCCTTGCACTAACCATTTGGACATATTATTTTATTTTATTTATTAAAATATTTATATCCTGCCCTTTATCCAAAGATCTTAGGGTGGCTTACAGTGGCTTAAAATCAACTTAAAAAAGATAATTTTACAAGGTTAAAAAGATTAAAAATGCATTATTACAAAGAAAGATAAGCTGTATTATTATGTCACAGATAGCTTATTGGAATCTAGAAGCATAAAGTCACATAATGAACCCAGTAAAAGAGCTTCAGATAGTTTTTAAAAAAACTATTGCCAAGATCAGAGGGCATGGATGGCAATCTTGCCACAAAAGACAGACTCTGCAGAGTTTGTTAGATTCATAAACAGGTGAACAGCTGAGTCTGCCTCTGGAATAGAATCATTCCTGCATTTTTATCTGCCTGTCCTATACACATATGTGAAACTGACATATATGGCCCACCAGTGTTTACCCTGACTGGTAGCATTTCTTCAAGATCAACCCTTCTACTAGGGAAGGTGCCAGGCATTGAACCTGAGGCCTTCTGCTTACACAGCACGGACCACGAACCCTTCCTTGACCATAGGATCATGGGATAGCCTTTATCTTGGCCCTGTAGGCTAGAAGTAAAGAACCCCTAGGTAAAAGGTTACCCAATAAACACTAGCCTGTGACAGAGTATACTTTCAGTACATACCTGCCACAGAAGTAGAATGCTATTGTTGTATTAGACCAATGAAAAACAGAATTTGAATTACCCATACCAAGAATGCTCAAAAGTAAGATGACAGGCAGGGTGAAACAAAGGGATTTTAGAAAGAACAGGCATTGACAGAATAAGTGGAGGTGGCATGGGGGAAGAGGTGAGGGATGTCCACTAGCATCCTCAATGATTTTCAAACCACGCTAGTACTTTCAGTGTGTGGTCAGTTTACCACGCTAATTATTCCAGCTTAACAGGGAAGACTGTGACTCTGATGTATTTGAAAATGTTCTCTCCATAATATTGTACAGTATGGAAATAACTGTATTAATATCTTGACCACTAGCAGACGCTGGGTGAGGGAGAAACACTATCTTTTACTGTTCTCCCTGAACTCCTCCAGCCATTCTTGTTTCTTGGAAAATAAAACTGTGTATGTGTCAGGGATTCCAGGCAGGGAACCCTAGGAAAATGATCAGCCCACTGCAAAGATGTTGCATCATGCCCCAGCTGTGGGTAATTGCAAGGTTGCATAAGAAACTGGGGTCGTGTGCAGATGGTAGAGGGAGGTGTGCAAACCTCTACCTGATTGGTTGTAGATATGTATATAACAAAGCAACGCCAGTATGTATTTGTCTGTTGACCAAACCTGGTGCCTGGCGCAAGCTTTTGTCCGTCTGTCCTATGTTTTGTATATAACGGAACTTTGCTGCAAGATAAAGTGCCTCCTGTTTTGGAAGAAACTCCTCCGTGTGTGAGTATCCTTACTGGGGAACGAGGCTGCTGCTGTTGGCTCGCTGAACTCTGGTTTTTCTGCTGCGTTTCCGTGGGGCTGAAACTCCTATCATCCCCAACAGTGGTTATGGGCCAAGGCCCAGAGTGCACGGCATCCACAGCGCACCTGTAGTTGTTTTTCCCCTGGATACTGGGACTGTTTTGGACTGTTTGCCTGGCTCTCCGGTGCTTCGGGAGTCTGTGTTTTGGTGGAGAGACAGTTAATCTTCAGTCTGGAGCTCATCAAGGTCACTACGGCCAGCTGCTTTGTTTGTTGAATTTTCCTTACAAAGGCAGCAGCATGGCTGAGGGAGGTTATCTGCGTTTTGAAAAGTTGACCGATGCTAATTATCAAAGCTGGCAAATTTATGTGAGAGCCACACGTTTTGGAAAATGAGGGACAGCCCCCAGAAGGAGCAACTGCTGCTCAAGTAGCACCGTTCAGGGTTGCTGACGAAAAAGCCAAAGCAGTTATTTTGCTTACTTTAAGTCCTTGCCAGTTGATTCACGCTGCTGCTGCGGACACAGGATATCAGTTCTGGGAGGCTCTGAAGCGTGTGCATCAATCTTCCTCGTGTTTGTCCAAAATGCTATGGACGAAAAGACTGTATAACACAAAGTTATGTCCCGGAAGCTGTGTAAGAGAGCACCTCATGCTGATGAAACAGTTATTTCAAGAGGCAGCCACCAGACGGATAAATATCCCAGAAATGCAGAAAAGTTTTATTCTGCTGGGAAGCCTCACTAAGGAGTGGGACTTTTTGATGTACAGCCTCCAGGGTGTGTGTGAGGAAGAGCTGACTGTAGACTTGGTAGCCTGGAGGATTTTGGAGGAAGTCCAACGTAAGCAGTTCGATTCCAAACTGCAGTCGGAGGGGAGAACAGCCAGTCGCCAGGAGGGAGAGGCAGCTCCCAAGGAGGCCTCTGACCTGGAAGAAGGAGCAGTGTGCAGCTTTGCCAGACGCTGCTACAGATGTAAGAGAGTCGGCCATCTCCAGAAGGACTGCAGAATGCCAGCGCCGAGCAGAGGGAAGAAGACAGCCCAGAAGCAGAGGGGCGTGTCGTCACAGGCTGAAGGCCATGTGTTTGTGGCAAAAGAACAGTCTGAGAGTGGTGTGTGGTTGCTAGACAGTTGTGCAACTCACCACATGGTGAACAATTTAAAGCTGTTGAATGATGTTACAAATGCAAATATAACAGCAATTTCCCTTGCAGATGGGGCACCAAGCAAGGTGCAGAAGATGAGTACTGCATATGTGCCATGTTTTGGGAAATCGTTTAATAATGTATTGTGCGTGACAAATTTGCAGAACTGTATTTTGAGTGTCTCCCAACTGGCCAGTGAGGGTTACAAAGTGGTATTTGAACAGGAGAAATGTATAATTACTGCAAATGGTGTTTTTTGTGCAAAAGGGGTGAAAAAGCAGGGTTGTACCACATGTTGCCCAAAGGAAAAGTGGCAAACGTTAACCCTTTTCGTAACAAACCTCTACATGAAAAGTGTGTACATTACCTCCACAGAGTGATGGGTCATGCCAGCTACAAAGGTTTGCAAGAGTTGGCAAAGGTTTGCAAGAGTTGGCAAAGGTATGCCCTGGGTTACAGGTCAGAAATTGTCCTAAGTTCCTAGAGTGCTGTGTGTGTAAAAAGGTTAAGGTAAAGGCTTACCCCATTGCCAAGGAAAGCAAGTGTGTCACCCAACGGCCTTTTGAGGTTGTTCATGCAAATTTGGCAGGTCCTTTTAAGCCAACTGCTGGACAGAATAAGTATGTCCTGGTAATTGTAGACAGACACACCAGGTTCTCCTATGTCTGTCTACTGAAAGAGAAGAGCCAAGCAGCAGATAAGTTCCAAGAGTGTGTGAATGCTGTTGAGAGGGAATTTCCTTATAAAGTGGCCAGTCTTGTGTCAGATCGAGGGGGAGAATTCCTGTCTAATAGCCTGCAAGCCTGGATGCATAAGAAAGGCATGAGGCATAAAACCACCAACCCCGCATCTCCCGGGGAGGATGGTCTTGCAGAAAGAAGAATTGGGCTGTTAAAACAAATGAAGGACTGTATGATGGAGGATGCCCAAGCCCCAGCAGGACTTTGGGGAGAAGCAATAGTGACAGCAAACTACCACTTAAACAGGATGTGGTGTTCAAGTGTGAAGCAAACTCCATATTACCTATTGTATGGTAGAGCGCCAAACCTGCAGCATCTACGTGTTTGGGGTCAGTTTGCTAGTGTGTATGTTCCCCCAAGTTTCAGAAAGTCTGGAGAGGAGAAATCTAGATGGTTACGCTTTGTAGGATATGAAGGTAACAAATATAGATTTCTACACCATGCTGGCAAAATAGTGTATTCTAGGAGTGCAAACTTTGAAATCCATTCAGGATGGGATAGACTACACTGTAACCAAGAGGTTTTGATTCCCCTGGGTAAAAGTGTGAAAAGTGTTCCTGAAATTCCTGAGAATGGAGGGGCAGTGATGTCTGATGAGGAAAAGGACAGTGTCCCGGATACACTTGAAAGCTCTGAAGATGGAGGGGCGGTGATGGCTGATGATGAAGAAGAAAGTACTGAGGAAAGTACTGAGGAGGAGAAGCCAAAAATCTCACTCAACGTCACACCAAAGAGTTCAACACCGCCATCTAGTGCTGAACCTGCATTTACAGTCAAGAGAGAGCCTCGCACTGAGGTCAGCACTAGTTCCAGCAGTGGTTCCAGTGAAAGTGGGTCAGGAAGTACCCAACTTGCTGAGTCAGGAAGTAAAGTTATGCTTATCCCTAAAAGGTCAGGAGGAGGGTATTTTGCTGTCCCGTGTGACTGAGGCAGAAATTTTGAGTGTAGGACTACATTGGGGTATGGTATCTGAAAAACAATATCATGGATTTGCTTACAAAAGCCCTTCCAGTAGTAGGCCATGAGAAGTTGGCAGGTGAACTGGGCCTTGCCACCAGAGTGTAAGGTGGAAGATGAATTGTACCCTTGAATGTATGTACTGTATGTATTATGTAACATGTATTGTATGACATGTATGGATTGTGAAAATGTCCTACACAGTGGCCTGACCATTTTGGAGGGGATTGTCAGGGATTCCAGGCAGGGAACCCTGGGAAAATGATCAGCCCACTGCAAAGATGTTGCATCATGCCCCAGCTGTGGGTAAGTGCAAGGTTGCATAAGAAACTGGGGTCATGTGCAGATGGTAGAGGGAGGTGTGCAAACCTCTACCTGATTGGTTGTAGATATGTATATAACAAAGCAATGCCAGTATGTATTTGTCTGTTGACCAAACCTGGTGCCTGGCGCAAGCTTTTGTCCGTCTGTCCTATGTTTTGTATATAACGGAACTTTGCTGCAAGATAAAGTGCCTCCTGTTTTGGAAGAAACTCCTCCGTGTGTGAGTATGCTTACTGGGGAACAAGGCTGCTGCTGTTGGCTCGCTGAACTCTGGTTCTTCCGCTGCGTTTCCATGGGGCTGAAACTCCTATCATCCCCAACAGCATGCCACATTTCCTGTCCTTGTTCTCTGAAATTAGCTTGCTGTTAGGCACAGTGGAAGATGTTATCATTTCTGAGGTGCTGAAGAAAGATTCGGGTCCAGCCGTATCAGCTTCTAGATTTGGATTGGGAAGGGGATGCCATCTTGTCCATTGCCTTAGGGAGTAAGTTGTCTTGGAATGGCCATGGCTGTGGTTTCTCTAAATTAAATTTGTAGTATCGTGAAGAATAATTTATCAGACATTGACTATGGATATATAGCAGGTTTAGTTCTTCAGTCATCTCTTCCTACTTCTTTGCTTCTTTTTGAGAGAAAGCGAGAGGGAGGGAGCATTTCTGTATCTTAGATGTAGGAGTGGTCCATTCCAATTGTGTCAGGACAAGAGCTGTTGTGTATATATACATTAATATACAGCGCAGTGGTGTTTATAGTAGTCTCATGTTTACTACATAGATTAATATGAAGCTTGGATATTTAGGTTCCAGACATGACATATATGAGTATGGAAGTACATTAATTTGAAAAAAAAATCTACTGATAAGAATGTGGCCAGTGTTTATTTTATGTAGCACAGCACTATTATGAATGCTTTACTATTTTATAGGAATATGAAACTACATTCTTTGTTTTCTTTTATAGACTTTGAGAGCTGCTGGCAAAACATACATGATCTTTTTTGTCCTGGTAATCTTCTTGGGCTCTTTCTACTTGATCAACCTGATCCTGGCTGTTGTTGCCATGGCCTATGAAGAGCAGAACCAAGCCACAATGGAAGAAGCAGAGCAGAAGGAGGCAGAGTTTCAGCAGATGCTTGAGCAGCTGAAAAAGCAACAAGAAGAAGCTCAGGTAGCTTTATGGTGGAATATAATTTTGTATGAGTTCTCTGTTCATTTGGGATGGCATGTAAAAATAGTGATGCACAGTATCAAGCTATGGGTCTTTTTAGCATCACATGTACTTGAACTTGAAACCATTTAGGATGACTGCTTGGTAGTGGGCATGAACACACACGTACCCAGATGGGAGGCAGAGAGGACCATTTAATCAGGAAAAAAGTTATCATATATAATCCTTTCAGGCAAAAGGACCAGGCATAAACAGAATTGTGTCAAGAGCTCTGTTCCTTTCCTCAGTCAGTCTTGTAGAGCTCCCAGCACAAAAAGAGCCTCCAGGAAAAAAATATGTAGCAGAGATAACCGATCATGAAGTGTGATTTCTATTCTTGAATGTAATTTGGCTTTGTTGATCTAACTTTTCCCCTATTTCACTGCTTCTGTTAAGACAAACAGGCTGTGGGGCCAGTCTAGTGAACAGGCACTTTCTTTTTCATGCTGCTTAGTAAGACATGGCAGGGGAACTCTCGGCTCTTATTCTCGTTTAGGTTTTATTGGGCCAGTATTCAGACTGCTTTTCCGCTGAGAACTATGCTGTTAATAGGGTTGCCTTGCCCAGAAAGAGAAGACAAATACATTTTCTGTGTCCTCTTCTTTTTTGTGGTCAGTCAGTTACCAGAGAAGGATGGATTAGACATTGATGCTCAGTGCCAGGGAGAAGACATGGCTTCTTCTCTTTGCTGTTGCCAGGGAGGAAAAGGGAAATGTTCCTCTAGTGAAATTCAGCAATTTGAGGGTAAACTTGGCCAGTGCTACAAGGTGAAATGACCTGCTTCATGTGGCACCCTAAGGTAGTACAGGGGAAAGGAGGGAGGGAAAAAGTGAGATGAAGGCAATATCTTGTGTCTGAATGTTGCAGCAAGGTTTTTAGAAGGTGGTTATTCATAGCAGAGGAGAGGGAGGTCACTGTTTCAGGTAGCAAATTCCTTGAGTCAGAGCAGAATTTGACATTGTGATGTAAATGTAGTGATGTCCTGGATTGTTTCATAGAATTTTAAACCGTCACAATTATTTTGTAAGCTCATTCTTCTTCCCTTGGAACATTGGATTAGTGTAATGAACATCAGAGCTGTTTCCTTTTAAAAAGAAACTCCAATAATAGTATTAACAGATTAGCACTGTGCATTTTAAATGTATTTAACTTTGTCACACAACAGGCTGCTGCTTTAGCTGCTGCAGCAGAGGAATCCAGAGAGTTCAGTGACGTTGGTGGTGTAGGAGGGTTCTCAGAGAGTTCATCAGCAACATCAAAGCTGAGTTCAAAAAGTGCGAAAGAGAGGAGAAACAGGCGGAAAAAAAGGAAACAGCGAGAACAGTCTGAAGGAGATGAAAAAGATGAAGATGAATTTCACAAATCTGAATCAGAGGACAGCATCCGAAGGAAAGGTTTCCGATTCTCCATTGAAGGGAATAGACTGACCTATGAAAAAAGGTTCTCTTCCCCACATCAGGTACTGAGACCATGTTGTGTCCTTTTTATGTAGTAACTAATATTGGGCCAACTAGGAAAGGGCTAGCCCTTCATATATATTGAATGTGCATGCAGAAGTGTGTTTGTCTGCCTACCTGCCTGTCTGTTTGTTTGTTTAAAAACAAAGTTAGGTACCATGAAGCTCTGGTTCTCTTCATGCCCAATGATGATCTGATGCAAGTATGACCAGATCTTGGGTTCACATCCTCTTGTTTGTGCCCTCTCTTCCCCCTACACTTTGCTATATAAGTAATCTCTCTTTGGTATGTTTATTAGTGGCACACAGGTAAGCATTTGTCAGTGTCATATATTTGTTTCTGTGCAACAAGATAGTTACTGCAAGGAAATCATGGCCTGCAAGTCACATTAATCAGGTACACAACAGGAAAAGTGAAGCAAATGAGTATGTGTACTAGGGATGTAAATATTCTATTATTTCATTATTGCTAGTGAAAAAGCAGCAGAAGCAGTTCACAAAAAAGCACTTCTTCAAAAAAAGCCATCATGTGGACTTTTTTTTCATTAAATATTTGAAGTGATGCCATGTTGAAGATGGAGCAAGCTTATTTTCAGCTGCTCCAGAGACTAGGATATGAACCAATGCAAGAAAGGAGATGCTGCCTAAACATTAGTAAGAACTTCCTGACAGTAAGAGCTGTTCCATAGTGGAAAATACCAGGGGTGGGGGTGTGATCCAACAAAGGTTGAATGACTGTTTCTGGAAATACTTTGATGGTGTGCCTGCATGGCAGGGGTTAGACTAGATGACCCTTGTGATCCCTTCCAGCCCTATGATTTTATGATTCTACTGCCTTGAGGCTACTGCATTACCCTGCCTAGTGGGGGACGGTGATTCCCATATCAGTGGGGCAGCGAATCCACTCCAGGTTTTGATAAGATTTAAAAGAGCTCTCTCAGGCCATGGACCTATTTAGGAATGTTTGGGATGGACAGTTTAGATCAATGGGACTTAAGTTGGCCATAGTTAAAAGAGGTCCCGTTGAATTCATTGGGTTCCATTCCAAGTCTGACTAAGTCTGGATCTCACCCAGGATATTTATTTTCTTCCCCTTCTTCTTGTGGGAGCTTGAGGATGTTTCTGATCTTTGGTTGCCTTCTCTCATTTCCACACAGTCTTTGCTGAGCATTCGCGGCTCCTTGTTTTCTCCAAGGCGTAGCAGCAAAGCGAGCCTTTTCAGCTTCAGAGGCCGTGCAAAGGACATAGGATCGGAGAATGACTTTGCGGATGATGAGCACAGCACCTTCGAGGACAACGAGAGCAGAAGAGATTCCCTCTTCGTCCCTCACAGACATGGCGAGAGGCGCAACAGCAACATCAGCCAGGCCAGTCGCTCATCCAGGATGGTGCCCGTGCTTCCAGCCAATGGGAAGATGCATAGTACAGTGGACTGCAACGGAGTGGTTTCTTTAGTTGGTGGGCCACCAGTTCTCATGTCACCCACAGGCCAACTTCTGCCTGAGGTAATAAAAATAGCAAAAGGATATGCAGGTGTTTGTCTCTGCCATGGCTCTAAAACATGGCGAAAAATGCCATGAATACTGAGGGGACCATGAGTTTGTGCATTGTTGAGTTATTTTGTTTTTAAAATGGGTTAATTCAATTTAGTTTGTTCATGTCTTTATGTAGCTTCTTGTGCTACTTTAAGATACTAGGTGCCAGATTTTACCTGACCTGGAGCTCATTCATGCTACATAGTTATAGCGCTATTATTCCAGTTTAACTGCCATGATTCTGTTCTGTGGAATCCTGGGGTTTGAAGTTTGATCAGAAGCACGTGAATTCTCTACCTGACGATTGTAAATGCCCTTCACTAAATTGCCAATCCCAGGATTTCATAGTGTGGAACCATAACAGTTAAAACGGAATAATAGTGTATGTATGGGAGATTTATTTCTCCATAGATTTTCTAGGCAGCTCCATACGATGTTTTACTCTGCAGGGTTCCTAAGTGCTTGAAACAGTTTGGGGAAGTGAAGGGGAGACTGAGGCCATTTCCACACTACACTGTTATAGTGCTCTTATTCCACTTTCAACATCCTGTGGAATCCTGGGGTTTGCAGTCTAGGGAGGAGCCTTTAGAATTCTCAGCCAGAGAGCTCTTTGACCCCAGTAAACTATAAACCCCAGAATTCCTCAGGATGTTGAAAGTGGAATAATGGCACTGTAACAGTGTAATGCAGAAAGGCCCAAAGAGAGAGAAAGAGGGAGAGAAATTCCTACTGACAAGGGAAATCATTGGGAAGGTGAATCAGTCATCTTCAGTTCAGCTAGTACTTAGAAAAACTCATCTCTGAGACAATACTGGGCTAGAGAGTCCAACAGACCAATGGTTTAAGTGTACAGGTGGCTTTTCTTGTGTGACTTTTCTGAGAAGCTTTTTACATCCTGTCATTATATTTCTAGCCTTATAATAATACAAGTCTAAAGCTGAGAATAATTCTAGTTCTTTTAGTAAGCAGGAAAAAAAAATCTGATAACATCAGTTGCGGGCCACTTTTGTTCCCCCTTTACAGAAAGGAATGTAGCCCTCGGTATGCAGGGACTAGAATGCAGATCTCCCCAGCCTAAGATCAGCAAATTGTTATCAGCAATAGAGGAATGATGGAATGACACTAGGTCCAAGTCTCCCGAATGAGATTTGCCACTCAGGTTTCATGAATGTTTCATGAGAAGATCCTGAAAATTGTTCAGTTGCTGGCAATTGCTACATCAAGTTAAGGAACCTAGCATGTTTTTAGGTGGCGTATACAATATCAGTGGGATTTCAGGGTGACTGGTATCTTCTCATTTATTTATGAGATTTGAATCCCACTCTGTTTTCAAGGAATTTGAATCAACACAATTAAGAGTTGTAACTTCTCTTTCATTCCACTGTTCGTCAGGTCCAGAATTTCTTGGCTTCCTTGAGTGGGCTTAATTGCCCATCTTTAGCCCACTCCTGTATTATATTCTATATTTATATGCATTGGAGATGTGTTGCTGAAACCTAACTATCAACAGGACTATCATTGCATCCTGAAAGAGTTTTGGAGATCTTTAACAATTTGTGGTGCTTGCTGACCTTTTTTTTAAAAAAAAAAAAAACCAAATCAATGTACAGTGACTATTTTATACTCATAACTAATTTATTTCCAGGGTACCACTACAGAAACAGAATTAAGGAAAAGACGATCAAGTTCTTATCACATGTCCATGGATTTTCTCTCTGATCCTACTGCAAGACAGAGAGCAATGAGCATAGCCAGCATACTCACCAACACAATGGAAGGTGTGTAAACTTGAGAAGTGAGGAGGTGTAGTGATATCTGAATTGTGGCATTCTAAGTCATGAGTGCCCACTATCTTGAATACCCCAACAAAAGCAAGAAAATTAATTGCTTATAGCATGGTGCTAGTGGCAAAAAAGTAGTTAAAACAAGGCACGTGGAAAGTGTGTGCTTTGTTTTCAAGCTGAATTGTGCTTCTGGGAGATTTCTGAAGGCACTATTTAATTTGAAGATAAGGTATACACTCACTATGTACCTTGTTTTAAAGGCAAAGTATGGGTTTTCCCCTGCTGTAAGTGCTGCCAATATTTAGACAGGCGCTGGCAAATTTGGTGGTGAGGGAAAGGCAAGGGCCGCAAAAATGAATGGGGGACAAGTTCAGCACTGTGCTCTGCCTAGCCCAAGTCTAAATACGGAAAATGTTCTGGAAATTCCTGATAAACTCAAGAATTCCAGCTGGATTCTGCATGCTGCTTTGGTAAGAGAGAAATCCATGTAACAATGGCTGAGGACACAATGGTTGTAATTTAATTTAGGAACTGTCAAAGATTTAAATGCTTTAAAATTATTTTTCTTGTCCAATGTGTGGTATAACCATAAATCATACATGTAGAGCTTGCTGCTTTCAGCTAGATTTTAATTTCACTTTAACATTCAATTGCATAGATTGCTAATAAATCACATGTACTCATTGCAGGAAGCATAATTATGTGTTGGATAAACTGGATTGCTTAATAAATGTTTCAATGTGCTCTCTATCTCTCTCTCCCCCTCTCTCTCTTAGAACTTGAGGAGTCCAGACAGAAATGTCCTCCCTGTTGGTATAAATTTGCTAACATGTGCTTAATCTGGGACTGCTGCACTCCATGGTTAAAAATAAAGCATGTTGTTAATTTAGTTGTGATGGATCCATTTGTTGACCTTGCTATCACCATCTGCATTGTTCTGAACACTTTGTTTATGGCCATGGAACATTATCCTATGACTCCACAGTTTAATAATGTGCTGTCCGTTGGAAACTTGGTGAGTCTTTTGTTTACTGTTCTAAGTACCAGAAAGCAAATATTTATTGAAAAATGACTGAAATCAGTTGAACTTGCTGTGCTGTATCCAGACTGAACTAGTCATGCTTAGGTCTCATTGGAGTCCATGAGAAAAGCTAGTCTTGACTTACCATAATTTCCACTGATTGCAGTGGGAACTAAGTGCGACTAAACCTTCTGTCAATGTCAAGAGGAAATATATCTATGTTAAATCAGGCCTTAGAGCTTAAAGGCCCATCTGGGAATTTGCCATAGCTATCAGTAGATCCACATCCTAGTAGTTTAATCTAATACAAAACATAGGCTAAACAATGCTGGTTGTACTGCATACCAGAAAGAAGGGGTTGCTTCTCAGGATCACAATCAAGCGATTCACTTTGGTAGGTTTTTTTAAAAACCTTTTTTGATACTGCCCTTCTTTTGTCCTTCTTAGTGCATATTTTGATGAATGTGTCAGAGACTGATGACAAATCATACTTTTTGTGTGTAGGTGTTCACTGGCATCTTCACAGCAGAAATGTTCCTTAAGCTAATAGCCATGGATCCTTACTATTATTTTCAAGAAGGATGGAATATTTTCGATGGCATCATTGTCAGCCTGAGTTTGATGGAGCTGGGTCTTGCAAATGTGGAAGGTCTTTCTGTCCTGAGATCCTTCAGGCTGGTAAATAATATAAGTAAACTGCAGACATTTCCACCTATACTTTGATTTCATTATCTTTAAAAAGGGATTGGATTATGAATGCAAATACTCTATATTTTACTGCTTGTGTCTGCATTTTATCTAGAGATAATTGGAATGCCCATAAATGAATCAGCAGACAATAGTGAAGTATTCTAAAAGCACAGCCAATGCATGTTTGCTAGGAATTCTGTTTCATCCAGTTGAACTAATTATACTCCAAAGTGAGTGTGCATAAGTTTGCAGCTTAAAACTCTTTAACTGTTCAAGTCTCCAGTATTTATCTGCTTTAGCTTACCTTTAACTACCATAGAAGTCGAAAGAGAATGTGTAAATCCAGTGGCAACTTTCTACTGCAGACTTTAAGATAATTCTTTAATAAAATAAATAGAAAGCTGATGAACACTGATATTGAATCCTATGTTACTTTTATTTTTCAGCTTCGAGTTTTCAAATTGGCAAAATCTTGGCCGACATTAAATATGCTGATAAAGATTATTGGCAACTCAGTTGGTGCCTTGGGAAATTTGACCTTAGTGTTGGCCATCATAGTCTTCATTTTTGCTGTGGTTGGAATGCAGTTATTTGGCAAAAGTTACAAGGAATGTGTCTGCAAGATCTCCAACGACTGTGAACTTCCACGCTGGCACATGAATGACTTTTTCCACTCTTTCTTGATTGTCTTTCGAGTACTTTGTGGAGAATGGATAGAGACTATGTGGGACTGTATGGAGGTTGCAGGACAAACCATGTGCCTTACTGTGTTCATGATGGTCATGGTAATTGGAAATCTAGTGGTATGTATCCAACAAATCTGTATTGTAAGTCAAGCATTGCATTGCACCTTGATTCTTTAACTTTTTCTACTTTTTAATAATATGCCTATAATAAAAGGATTTTTTCCCCAAAACCACGCATGAGTCACAATAAATAAATTTAAAGTACATACTGAAAATTAGATGGTAGCACCATTTCATGTTCATTTATATAGTACTCAGTGGGTTTTATAATTAACGAGATTTAAACATATATATACTATTTTTCCTAAGCTGGACAAATCAGTAGAGAATTGTAGAATCATAGAGCTAGAAGAGAGTACAAAGGCCATTGAGTCCAAACCCCTGCATCTAGGAATACATTATCAAAGTATTACTAACAGATGGCCATCCAGCCTCTGTTTAAAAACTTCCGAAGAAGGAGAGTCCAGCGCACTCCAAGGCAGTGTATTCCACTATCAAGCTACTCTTACCGTCAGGAAGTTCTTCCTAATATTTAGGTGGAATCTCTTTTCCTGAAGTTTGAAGCCTTTGCTCCATGTCTTGGTCTCTGGAGCAGCAGAAAACTAGCTTGCTCCATCTTCCATATGACATCCCTTCAAGTATTTAAACATAACTATCATGTCACCTCTTAACCTTCTCTTTACTAGGGAAGATTAAGAGGTGCTCCCTAAGATGTGCCTCATCGAGTATTGTTTCCAGGCTTTTTACTATTTTGGTCACCCTCCTCTGGACACTTTACAGCTTGTCAGTATTCTTCTTGAAGAATATTGAAAAATTCTTGAAGATCTGGACACAGTTTTTTAAGTGGGTCTGACCAAAGCAGAATATAGTGATATTATTGCTTCCCTTGACTTAGATACTGTACTCCTATTGATGTAGCCTAGAATTGCACTTGCCCTTTTAGCTTCTGCATCATACTGTTTGCTATTTTCAGCTTGTGGTCATCTAAGACTCCTAGATTCCTTTCACATGTACTGTTCTCAAGCCAGGTGTTACCAATCTTATATTTGTATATTTCTTTTTTTCTGCCCAAGTGTAGCGCCTTACATTTCTCTCTATTGAAATTCATCTTGTTAGTTTTGGTCCAGCTGTCTAATCTGTTGAGGTCATTTTGAATTCTGATCCTGTCTTCTGCAGTGTTAGCTACCCTTCCTAATTTGGTGTTATCTACAGATTTGATAAGAATTGCCTCTATTCCCTCATCCAAGTCATTAATAAAGATGTTGAACAACCCTGTGGCACCTCACTAGTTACTTCTCTCCATAGTGAAGAGGAGCCATTGCTGAGCACCCTCTGGGTCAGTCAACCAGTTACATATCCACCTAACAGTAGCACTGTCTAGTCAAGATTTTACTAGCTTCTTTGCAAGAATATCATGGGAGACCTTGTCAAAGGCCTTACTTAAATCAAAATATGTTGTATCCACAGCATTCGCTTCATCTGCCAAGCTAGTAACTCTACCAAAAAGGAGATAAGATTGGTCTGGCATAACTTGTTTTTAAGAAATCCGTGTTGGTCTTTAGTGATCACACCATTCCTTTGTAAGTGTTTACAGGCTGTCTATTTAATAATTTGTGCTGGAATCTTTCCTGGTATATCTGTCAGGCTGACTGGGCAGTAATTGTATGAGTCCTCTTTTTTCCCCTGTTTGAACATGGGGACAACATTTGCCCTCCTCCAGTCTGCTAGGACTTCTCTTTTTCTCCAAGAATTCTCAAAGATTATTGCCAGTGGTACTTTTGCCAGTTCTTTTAATACCCTTGGATGTAGTTCATCTGGCTCTGGAGACTTGAATTCATTTGAAGTAGCCAGGTATTCCTGTCCTACTTGTTTATCTACACTGTGCTGCATGTCCCTTATCTCATCATCTGCTCCATTTTCCCTAGGTTGAACACTGTTTTCCTTTGGGAATAAGACCATGGCAAAGAAGGTGTTGAGTAGTTTTGCCTTTTCTCTGTCCCCTGTTAGCATTTTGCCATCTTCTCCATGCACTGGCCCTACTATTTTCTTATTCTTCCTGAAAAAGCCCTTTTTATTGTTTTTAGCCTCTTTAGCAAGCCTGAGCTTGTTCTGTGCTTTAGCTTTTCTGACTTTCTCCCTACAGTTGCTGGATATTTGTTTGAATTCTTCTTTGAAATTCCCCTTTTTTTTTCCTATTTCCTGTACATGTCCCTTTTAAATCTTAGCTCAGTTGAAAGTTCTTTAGACATCCATTACAGATTCTTTAGACACCTCCGATTTTTCCTTCTCATTGGAATTGTTAGAAATTGTGCCTTCAATATCTCACTTTCAAGAAACTCTCATCCGTCATGAACTCCCTTCTCTTGTAGTATTCCTGACCTTAGGATCACACTGAGTATTTCCCTAAGTTTACTGAAATAAGCTTTCTTAAAGTTTAGAATGTGTATCTGATTACACTTGGCTTCCCCTTTCCACTGTATAATAAACTTCAGGAGAACCTGGTCACTTCCACCTAAGGGTTGTACCACATCCACCCCATTAACCAGGTCATCTTTGTTGGTTAGGATCAAATCTAAAATAGCTGTTCCCTTTGTTGCTTCTTCAACCTTTTGGACAATGAAATCATCGGCAAGGCAAGTGAGGAGTTTGTTGGACCGGATACTCTTGGCAGAGTTTGACCTCCAATAAATATCAGATAGTTGAAATTTCCTATTAGTACTACATCTCCCCTTTCTGAATATTTTATCATCTGTTCCAGGAAGGCATCATCCAATTTCTCAGGCTGTCTTGGAGGACTATAGCAGACCCCCACAATGACATTGGTGTTGCTTCTAGCCTTAATTTTTTGCCAAATGCTCTCAGCCTGGCTTCCAGGATTTAAGTCATAGATCTCTTTACAGATGTAAATCTTCTTAGAGGGCTGCCCCACCTCCTTTCCTGTTTGGTGTATTTCTCTGAAATAACTTATACCCCCTCTATTGCTACATTCTAATCGTCAGACTCCTCTCACCAGGTTTCAGTGATGCCTATTGTGTCATATTTGCTTTGCTATGCTATGAGTCCATCCTGTTTATTTCCCATGCTCTGTGCATTAGTGTAGAAACATCTAAGACCTTGGGTCATTCCCCCTAGCTGGTTACTTAAGGTTATTCTATCCCACTGTTGGGATCTTGTACCATATGCTCAGTTGTCCCCATAATATTTGGGCTACAGTTTCTAGCACTTGATGAACTCCTACCCTAAAAAATGCTGTCTCTTCTCCTACCCCCTGCTGCCAGTAACTCATTTTAAAGCCCTCCTGAACAGGTTTGTTAGACTCTTAGCAAAAACATTCCCATCAACTACTGTGAGGTGCAACCCATCATTTGCCAGAAGTCCATCTTTTTGAAACCACAGACTGTAGTCCAAAAAGTCAAACCATTCCTGGCATTGTTCACCTCCACTATTTTTTTTCTTTCCTTTCCTGGGTCGTGTCCTTCAACTAGGAGAAGAGATGAAATGACAGCCTGTGTATCAAGATCCTTCAGCTTCTTACCCAGAGCCTTGTAATCCCTTATGATCTTCTGAAGGCTGTGCCTTGCAGTATCATTGGTTCCCATGTGGATCAAAAGGAAGGGGTAATGGTCAGTGGGCTTGACTAGAGTCTCTCCGAAGGAGAAAGGATGATTCACTATTTCTCTTAGCATTTCTGCTAAATCCTGTCAAATATACCTCTCTGAAAGTGCACATTTAGGCTGTGACCCAAGGCTTGTTTGTACAGGGGCTGCCTATTTTCTTTTGAGAGATCAACTTTGTTTACAGCAGGGTTCAGCAAAGTCCAGGTGGTCCTAAGGGCCCAGTCTTATGACTCCCAATTTTTTGCTACTTAATATGGCAAAATGTACCTTCACTTAGTAGATCAGGAAAGGCACGGAATGAAAGGTAGCGACTTGACAGTAATTATGAAATAAAATTGTTAAAATGTCCATTTCAAGCAGGTCTTACTGTCATTGTATGTCACATATGAAAGATCAGTTGTCTTCTTTTTCCACCACTAGGTTTTAAACCTCTTTCTAGCCTTGCTGCTGAGTTCCTTCAGTTCAGACAATCTTGCTGCTACAGATGATGACAATGAAATGAACAATCTCCAGATTGCTGTGGGGAGGATTCAGAGAGGGATCGATTATGTGAAAAGAAAAGCACGTGAATTTGTCCAGAAGGCTTTTGTGAGGAAGCAGAAAGCTTTGGATGAAATCAAACCTCTTGAGGATCTGAACAACAAGAAAGACAGCTGCATCTCTAACCACACCATTGTAGATATTGGCAAAGACTTCAACTATCTGAAAGATGGCAATGGAACAACCAGTGGCATAGGCAGCAGTGTGGAAAAATACATAATTGATGAAAGTGATTACATGTCATTCATAAACAACCCAAGTGTCACTGTGACTGTGCCCATAGCGGTTGGAGAATCAGATTTTGAAAATTTAAACACCGAGGAGTTTAGCAGTGAGTCGGATTTGGAAGAAAGTAAAGAGGTAGGTTTATTTTAATACAACACTTACATTATTTCAAAAATATGCCCTGTTAATAATATGAACTGCTGTAACTAGACATTTTGTCTTTGAGCTTGCATTTTATTATTTTATAGTCTCTGTAAATAAATAACATACCACAAATGCAAAAGTAGATTGTAATGGTTATTATTAACAATCATTGTTCGTTAAGACCATCTGGATACTCTGGCACTTTTCTGAAATTTAATTTTAACTTCATGCATCCTAGGTTTTGATTTTAACAGACTTATGAAACAAATAGAGAATGGTTTGTAGTTTTATAGTTTTACACATCTTCTATTGACAGTGGAATTTCAGAGTGCATTAATGCAAGATTTTCCATGGTTAATCAGCTGATTTATTCTGTTATTAACAGTCATTTACTGTATGGGACAGCCTATAAGGCGAGAGAACCATTTAGTTCATTTTCAGATAGTGTCAACAATTGTTCTGGTATGATGAAGATTGATTAATAGCATTATGTTTAAAACAAGTTAATTTTGAAGACGTTACGGATACTAATTTGTACATGGATGACTTAGGGTTTGTCAGAATGTCAATATTCTGCATAATCTAATACTAATAGTCACTCAGAACAGTGAGTGCTGCCTAGGCTGCATCTTTCACATCCCACTGATTTTAATAGAAAAGTTATACATGTGCTCAAATTTCACTGAAATAAACAGGATGGAAAAGTTCAGTTGGATTGTGCTCATGGGTTACTAAACCCATAATTAGTTTTTCTTTAGATGAGTGACTTAGCAATGTCATCCTTTAAATTCTGGAGTATTTCTTTTTAAACATGCTACAGTGTTAAGAAGAAATTTTACTAGAATATGTAATTAGTTGATTTTAAACATGGTTTCCTTTCAAAAGACTTCTAAGCCTTTGAAGAGTTCTTAAGTAGTGTTTTTTTCATCAGTCATGTTCCACTGTTACTCATGGTCTATTTATTATGTAATTCCCAGAGTTTGATGCTGATTTAGAAGTTGGTTTAGAAACAAATGCTCTGGCTCTCCACAAATGTCATTTTGTATTAGCTCTTCTCCAATGAACCTGACTGAACTTTTTATACTTATAATACTGCTTTTCTTAAAATTATTGTGCAGCTCCATATTCCTGTAATACCATTTTAGAAATCTGGTTTTAAAAATAATGACATTGTCACATAACTCCTGGAAAATAATATTTAATTTAGTATAGCAGTTGGTTAGAAGGATCATCTGTTTTTTAACCATGGGCATTAGACAGGTTTTGTGTTTATTTCTCTGCTTATAACACATCAGTGTGTGATTTCCAAGAAAGTCACAAGTACAAACCATTAACATGGCTAAGTCTCAAGACCTGTTCTCATGACAGTGAAAGTATGATTTGTAAGTAATTCCTATTCGTGGTATGTTTTCTAGGTATGTTTTAATACTGTGTTTTTGTATGCAGGGGAGTGATTTTTTTTTTTTTAAATTGGAGGGCACCCTCCAAACAGTGTTTAGGAGTATGGGAGCCCATTGAGAGACTTATGTCATAATGCTGCTCTCTTTTTGTGGACAGTGGAGGGTGAAAGATGAACATATAGGCAAGAAAAGAGGAAAGAAACAAGTCAGAAAAGAGATGGGAAAGAGATAACGATACAGAGCTGGATTTTTGTTTTATCCTAGTCTCCTTTCTTACTTGCCACTTAGTGATAGCAACCTCTTTTCTAAGGATGTGTGGCTCACCCACTTCCAGCTCACAAGTCACAAAGTTTCAGAGCAGTCTCTCCTCCTCACAAGGTGTGCTTTGTCATGCATTCTGCTAACTGCTCTTTCTTGCAGGCATAGAATGTAAAGGCCTGGGAGGAGAAAGCAGGAAAAATGGGGTTTTATCCATTCCCTCCCAGAAAAAAATTAGGGTTTGGGGGAGGGGTTCCTGGGCTCAGCATTGTGTGGTGTTTGAGCATTAGATTATGGCTCTGGAGAACAGGGTTCAAATTCCCACTCAACCATGGAAATCCACTGGGTGACCTTAGGCCAGTCTCACTCTCTCAGCCTCAAAGAAATGCAAAGGCAAATCCCTTCTGAACAAGTCTTGCCAAGAAAATCCCATAATAGATTTGTTTTAGGGTCGCCATAGGTCAGAAATGACTTGAAGGCAAACAACGATGACAAGAACAACGACGACACATCTCTAAGTAGGTGTAGCATTCAGAGATTTATCCTTATGAAGAATGGCATTGCAGGAGACTTGGTTAATTGGAAGAAGCTATGATAGGAACTTTCGTAGACTGCTCCACACATAGGAAGTACAGAACTGAGACTGAATCCTGTTGCTAATCCCAGTCAGAGCAGGCACGCTGAATCAGTTGTTGAAAGGTAAATCAAGGGTGAGTCAACATGTGGGTCAGGAGACCAACATGTAGGTCAGGAGGACCCCCAAGTGTGGCCCCTGAAGCTTCCCATCAGCCCCTCCCCCAAAGCCCCCAGGCCTCACAAGTTCTTTTGGAAAAAAGAGTGGGCTGATTTTCAGGCAATTTTTTTTTTGCCTGAAAACTACTCCACAGCTGCCCAATGTGAAGCTCTAACACCCCACAGCCCCCCTCCCATGCATACCCTCCATTAATAGTCCCCAAATCAAAATAGCAGGCTAGAAGTGATGTTGTATCACTTCAGTCATACCAAAATGTGTTGATGCAGCCCACTAGGCACATTGTGCAAAGAGATGGCCTCCATCCCCTGCACCCTTCCCCAAATTTGGTGCAAGTAAATCCTGTCTACTTTAGGGGACTGCCAACAGACTGCAAACTTATAATTTCCTAAGAATTGTTCAGTTTTAAAGTAGAAATTGATGGAACTTTGGCTGGAATTATTACTTGTGCATGAAAAAAAGTGAAACTTTTTTTCATGCTAGGCCGAGGGGATAGTGGTGACCATCTTTGACCTCACCCCTGACTGTTCCCAGTATGGTTAATTTCCATGGCCCATGTTAGCAACAAATTACCATTAGGAAACAGTCTAGACAATATTCTGTGAACGTTTGACTTTTTAAAATGTGAATGAACAGATATATATGCTTTGCACAGCAGAAGTGTAATTCCTTCACACAGAGAGATCTGCTTTACACCTTAGTTGGAGCTTAAGATATTGTTACTGTATCAGTCCATTACTTATTTTAGTTCTGTACCTTGGATAATTTAAATCTGTGCCCTGAAGTTACCTGTGGATATAGAAGCAATCATAAAATTGGTCAGGAGTAGTCTCCTTTGAATAGTTGAGAGAAGAAAGAGCTTAAATGGAACTGAGGACTGAATTGGGAAATTTTCTGTACAGGTGCCTAAGTTAAGGCTGTTGGAGATTGGACATAGCTTGGAAAAGTTGTACTTTTTTGTACCACAACTGCCATGATAGCTGGAGGATTCTGGGAGTTATAGTCCAAAAAGTAAATTTCCCAAGTGCTGGGCTGGGAAGGATATATATACATAACATAAAGATTTCTACCATTCTCCTTGGAAGTATTTGGGATTAATTCACTGCTGACAAACATCTGGGTGGCATGCACTAGTTCCACATTTTAAAAAAAAAGTCAGAAACTTGGTGACTATGATTTCATACTCGGTCTCCGACCCACTAGTATTTTGACATTGGGAAGGACTTCTACCTCAGTTCAGATGAATTAGGGACTCAGGAAGAGAGGTTGCAGAGGTGGGTGGGTGAGTGTGGCTTGGCATTCCTGCAGTATATACCTGGCTATTTTTTTGCTTTGAAAGACACCAGGATATTTTGCTCTGAGGTTAGATTCACCTGGCCTCCAGCAACCCGAACCTTGAAACCCAAAGCAAGGCAGAAAAAATTGCTGTATCATTCTGCTGGTCCAACAACTGTCTATACACCCAGGACCACCTTATCCATTAGGCACTTCAGGCCTAGGGCCTAAAAAATTTTAGGGCCTACAAAAACATCCATAGTGGTACATAGAGGTGAGATGGAGAGTCGAATGCAAGAATGCCTAGGGCCTACAAAAACCTTAACGTGGCTCTGTATACACCCATGCTATTCATTCAGCTA
The DNA here is from genome assembly GCA_030412105.1 of Cyclura pinguis. Classification (NCBI taxonomy): domain Eukaryota; kingdom Metazoa; phylum Chordata; class Lepidosauria; order Squamata; family Iguanidae; genus Cyclura; species Cyclura pinguis. The sequence goes on along the minus strand of CM059599.1, from coordinate 226,719,402 downwards.
CAGCTGTTAGCTGCAGCTCAGCCTGACCGGCAAGAAGCACTAGTAAGTGGCACTCTGTTTTTGTGCTTGGAGTGCATGATTTGGCATGGTTGTTCCCACCCTTGCATTCAGTCATGCCTCAAACGTACTGAGGTTTGTTATTTTCGACTGATATGTGATGTGGGCAGAGTTTCCTTCCCTTGCCAGACCCATACTAAGGTAAGATGAGAAAGGACACACACCCCCATCCTTGTCACCATCAATGGGAACCATGGAGGAACCATGACAAGGAAGCTAGATGTGGAATTTAGTTCTGGCTGTCTCGGAAGCTCCTGGGGTTTCAAAAGAACCTCCTTTTGCCCTTCTTACAAAAACAGTGATGATTGGACCTGCAAAAGCACCCTCAAAGTACCAAGACAAAAGGAAATTTGCCTGGATCTTTTAAAAAAGCTGTGGTTAATACAACAATGGATTAGGCCAAATCCCAAGACTTTTGCCCAGTCTGGAAGAAACCTTACAGGCATAAACTTCTGCCTGCCAAGTTTTAACTTCTGTGGTAAACAGCACCTATTATATCCTGTGCCCACATGGTCTGTCAAAGGTGTAGTGATGGGGGGGGGGGTGGACGAAATTAAGGCTTTGCCCTCCAAATAAGAATTCTGCCTTCCAAACTGTCTGTGCATTTCTAGCATTGCAAAGAATATGGAACTGAAAATTGTTCACACCTTGAACTCCTACATTTGCTATATATTCATTTCCTTGATAACTGTTTGTCCCTTTTTTTGGGGGGGAGGGATGCCTACACTCTATCTCCAAATGCTCAGCTGCAGTACATTATGGGAGTGAATGAAAATTTCATTCATTCCATTCATCTTATTTGGGAGGGACCGTGTCCCCCTACCCTGCCGCTACATCCCTGCACTCTATATAAATCACACAGGTTCTATAGGGGCACACACGTGGTTGCCTCTGGTTGTCACTGACCCCTGGAGAACCAACACTTGTGAAGGAAAGGTCGGAATGCCCACCCAGCCCTCTGCAGTTCGCCGATCTTGGGATCCTACTCATAATGCACATGTTGTCCATGTGTCATCTACCCATTGTAATCTGGTTTAGTTAGTGGAGTTGGAAGGGAAGTGGGAGATTTCTTCTGAAAACAGGTGATTCTGCCAGAGTTTGTGAGGGTGAGGGGAAGCTTTCAGAACTGAAGCATCTAAATTATTACTGTTGACCTGAATGATGGGGTTGGTTCCAGATTTCGTTTCTCTTCACAGGAGGTGTCTTGACCTGATTTGAGAGGATTTTTTTCCCCCTTCGCTCAGTCCCTTGTACCACACCATTCAGCAGGGCCCCACTTTCCTCTACATAGCATTTCTGAGTGTCTGGAGTGGCTGCTTTGAAGAGAGAATGATGAAGCCACTTCTGTCAACCTGGTTACATGTTTCTAAATTTACATCCAACACAAAAAATTTTTGAGTCAAGATGTTTAGGTGGCATTTGTTTCTAGGTTTTGATGATGAAATGCTTGTGCCCTGTTTATGTTCAGTGGAAACAATAAGGCTGTGTCTTCAATGTGTTAATGTTCCAACCTTGTTCGTGATCTCAAAATGAATTTCAGGGCTGCAGTGTGGAAATCTCAAGAAAAGAAGCCAGTGAAGCTTCTTTAGGCCATCCTGCCCCATTAAGAGTCACATCCAGTTAATATGTGTATTTGATAATAGAAGTATAAGATTTAATGGTGCATGTTTTTTGAGGGTCAAGCTGGCCATTTTTAAATAAGAAAATAAATAGATGTTTTCCAGTATAATCTTAGAGAACATGCAGTAATATCTTATAAGCCGTCATACATGAGAATCCAAAGTCGAAACCAGAGGTACTGTATCATCAACTTCATTTCCTACCGTTCTTACTTCTCGCAGGATTAAAATCAAGCTGGATCATTCAAGAATGCAGCTCTCATGCTTTTTTTATCAGACAGAGCAACGAGCAGCACCAATTTTAAACAGGTTACCTAAGCAAGTTCTACCTCTGTATGATCACTGTTCAAATGAATATTGACTGGCCTGCATGCTCTTCAGCCATCTTCCTTCCCCATTCATTGCAATATTGTAGAAACCTTCACGGCTGCTCTCTGCAGGTTCAGATGTCTCGCATCACAGCATGGTCAGGCAGGATTGGCAACCCCAACATTTGTAGGATTTCAAGCTGTATTAATCTGTGTTCCTTGCCACTTAATTATAGCAAGACATCAAAATGCATGCTATTATCTATTCAGCTTTGAAAGCTTTTGCTTAGTTAGAAATGTCTGTCTAGGAGACAAAATGCATTGAGTTAAAGGATTCATTGCTTAATCAAACAGGGCTGTATTTTATTCTCTGTAATAAATAATACTATGGGATGGTGTGCATGATTTTTGAGTTTTTAAACATAAATAACTAGCCTTTTTGTATGCTAAGATGTGTAGGTTGCCAACATTCTGTCATCTAATTGTACATCTAGTACAAAACTGAGAGCATCTCAATAATTTATAAAAAATTGTGCAGAAATATATGTGGAGAAAATCAGTGTAAAGTCATACCAATAGAACGATTAACCCTGATGTTGCAGTCATGACCAAAAAATCCTTCGGCCTTCAAAACCAGAGAAAGTAAAGAGCTGTATATGGGTAGCTGGTTTGACAATTTTCATAAGGCTCAGAGCGCAGGGAGAAAAATTGCCATAGTTCCGAGTCCAGACATCCCTACTCAGTTCCTACGTAAAGTTTTAAAATTAACTAAATACAATGCCAAGCTATGACCTAGATCCTAGTGGTAAGCCCAACTAGAATAAGCCCACTGAATCAGTTACTGAGTGGTGGGTTAACATTCATGGAAATCCCATTAATTCTGTTAATCAACTCTTGTTGGTCAGCAAATTCAATGTAACAGGTAGCTTGGTCTTTAAACCATGTATCCAAATCAAAGGAATTGTGGTTTCTGAAGGAAAAAATGTGCATAACAGTGCATACAGCTCCTTAAAATAGGTTCTGCCAAAGGCACAATACATGCCAGTCCCCAAGCATCATCAACCAATGTAGTCTTCCCCCTTCTGTGTAGAAGCCTGTTCTGCACCCACTATAGCAGAGTTAGGCAACTGTGATGGATCTGAGAGCCAAGCCTGCTCCATTGTCCGTGCCCTGGACACTGCAGTCTATTCTCTCCCTTTTTGACCAAACTGCATCATCACTTCTGGTTTTCCAGAAATACTATTTGGGGTCTAAACAAAGTTTAGGGTGACAGGAAAGAATAACATTAGTAGGAAGCTTGCACTCAGTGGAAGCATTTAAAGGTATAATTCTCTGCTTTTTTCTGGATTTTTTTTTTTTTTTTTTTTTTTTTTTGAGTGATGAGGGACAGGGAGATATCACACAAAAGGTCCCCATCGGCCCCATTTGTAGCCTACCGGCCACACAATTCCGACTCCTGCAGAACAGTTAAGCAACACGGAGAATTGTCTTTCTGTCTGCGGATTGTCATGGTTGAATAATGGTTTCTCCATTCACTTTAGACAAACAGATTTATTATGAATTAAGAAAGCGTATATGATTCCCTGAGATCATTTAAATCAGTTTATATGTATTGGCCTCTCCTTCTCTTTGTTCCTTTACTGGCTCTCTCCATCTCTTCCACTTGGTGCCCACATCCCAGTAGATTACTAAACCAGTTTTAATTTTTAAAAAATGAAATGGAGACTGTTGGCATGTTCTGTGTTCAGCTTTTTTCTCTTCTTTTCCATTTTGCTTAAATTTCGAAAGAGGCTAAAAGTGATGTAAACAAATACAACTGTGGCATTTTTTTTAAAAAAATACATATTTAGAATGTAATTAATTAGGCTTGTTTCCTGTTTTATGAAATGATTCCCTGACAACCATGCTTATCTGATTCTAGTTCTCTAAACTGAAAATTTATTCCCTTTTATAATAACATAAAGCGGAATGAAAGCATTGTGACAAAGTTGACATGTACATGAATGAGAATACTTTCAAACCATGCTGTGTATTTGTACCATTTGTTTCATAAATGAAAAGCAGCAGGCACTGGGAACCAAAACAATACTAAAATATTACTTATCTCTTCCTTACTTCTATCTTGTATTATTAGCATGCCCTCTAATGCATCTAACATGCCAAAACAAAGAAAACATTAAAGTTTCTACAGTGCCTGAATTCTAATAAATTAACCATCTTTTTAAAAACATGATGTACTTTCCATAGCATATTGTTTGAAGATCTTCCTGTGTTGGCATGTGTCCTGAAGTTTGTTTGGTTTTTTTACGACCAAAATTCTAAACTACTTCTTAAAATGGGGGGGGGGGACCCTCTACTATTTTAAAAAGAACCTGTTAACTTTACAGTTTTCACTGTTTTAATCAGAAAGTGCATATTGGATTGCAATCAAATGTTGCAGTCCTAGGCACATTTAGCTGAGATTAAGTTTTGCTGAACTCAATGAGACATCTAAGTAAACATGCACTGGATTCTCCTCTAAGTGTTTGGTTAGCCTAGGGGAATAGGTTAGTTAACATGATCACTGCCTAAAAAATAACCAGAAAGAAACAACACATGAAGCAGTATGTTGTAAAATTATTTTTATTGTTTTTGCTTTGGTAATATAACCATGTCCCATAAGAAGAAAATAATTATAATCCTCATTTATACAGTGCAACAGTTAAAATCCCTTAGCTCAGTGCTGGTGATGGTCTACATTTTGCAGCAGCTAAGCAGAGGCCGGGAGAAAGATACTTGGCTCTGGAAATTGATTGACGTTGTGGTTCGTAAACTGTAAAATGTCTTGCCATGTGGTTGCTCATATCACTCCACAATATTGATATAATTCTTCATCAAGTTTCTTCTTGAAGTAATGAGCAGTTTTAACAATTTTCTTCCCACTGTGGGGAAATCTTCAAAAACTGCATAGTTTTTAAAGCCTAGTCACAATTCAAGACTTATTCTGTGAAAAATTTGCATGTAGTTGTACAGCATTTTTCTGCACAAAAAACAATATTTTCTGTATTCCTATGTAGATATATTGTTTCCTGCTCAGAAAATGTTATTTCCTGTGCAGAAAATGCTGTTTTCTATATAAATCATCCACGTGTAAATTTTGCACAGAATAAGTCCACAATAACCCCTGTTCTGCATAGGAAACACCAATTTATATGCAAGAAATAAGATTTCTACACAAAACAACCATGTAAATTTTTCATAGAATACGTTCCAAACTGCAAAGATTCTCTTTAATTCCACAATTCCACTCATCAGGGTTTCTTCTCAAAGAAAAACAAAAACATGTTTTTGAGCCATTTTTCAAATATTTTTGGCTATTCTTTCCATCCCTAGTCCATAGTAGGTTGGCTGATTGTGCATTTCCACACACAAAAAAAGGGGCAAGCATAATTAAGGAGGAGGATACAGGTTTGCATAAAACTGACATGGGCGAATTTATGGCTGCTATCCTGTTGAAGGCCAATGGAACAGAAACATCCACCACATACTTACCTGGGAACGCTTGAACAATGGAGGTGGTCAGCCTGGCAGCAGTGTGGCCAGCTTAGCTGGAAATTTCTTGGTGCATCAATGCCCTTTTGTGGTCATGGTGGGGACACAATATGGATGCCCTGCCAAGAGGGAGTGGAGCCTGGATTCCTCCTTATACAAGCTGGTAGAAAATTCAGCTACTCGCACAACCAGGAGTTGCACCAAGATAGTGCTCCAGTTGGATCCTGTTCATTATTTATAGATACACATTTAGAAATAATTTAAACAGAAAGAAAATACATCTCACCACCATAGTGCAGATTGATAATGTGACCTGTGTATCAGTTCAGTTTGTTGCTTGGATGCAAACTGTTGATAAACAACTACAGGATTCCTGTTCTACTTTCATAGGTTTATTCCTCTATAAACAGAATTGGTCTGGACAGCCCATCAAATAGAGGTTCTATTCAGAGGGCTGTGCATAATGTAAAATCATGTAGAATCCAGTAGAATCATGGCAACCTGCTCTGCTTTTATCACCAAGACATGTAGTAGTTGCTATACGGAAGCTCTTTCTTTTGGTCTCTGCATGGCAGTTGCAATTTGTAGTCTGGTTTTTCAGGGACCAGGAATACCTAAATTTCAGATCCCTTTTTTCTCTTTAAACAGATCAGTACTTGCTTAGCATTTTTAGCTCTAAAATTGAAATGAAGAGTTCTGAATGGCACCTGGGAACAGAAACCAATGAAGATCAAGTGGTAGAAATAATTTTCTTGTCATGCCTTCAAAAATCCAGAGGAGGGCTATTTCGACACTACTTTGATTTGTAGTTTATGGAAGCCCAAGAGTTCTATGGCTGAGAATTCTAAATGCCCCTCCCTAAACTGCAAACCCCAGGATTCCACAGGATGTTGAAAGTGGAATAATAGCACTATTACAGTGTAGTGTGGAATTAGCCGAGTTCACAGTTCTGTTTCTACAGCATGGTCTGTTTGGCATTAATCTCTGGACTGTGATTAGAACTATTACCTCCCAGATGTTTTTTACCTACATCTTCCATCAGTTAGCTAGCACAGTCAGTGCTAAAGTCATGTATGAGATGCAGTCCAACCATCAGTTTCTACTCATAGGTGCCCAAGGTAGATCGACTTAGGCCCTTTCCGCACGAGGCGAGTGAATCGCTCCGTGCCGTTACTTACCGGTTCTTCTTGGCTCAAAGCAACGTGGACTGTCCCTTAAGCCCTACCGCAGGGCTTCTCTCTTTGTTCCAGGGTGATGCGGAGCAGTGCGATGTCTTTAGATCCGCACTGGTGAGACTTACAAAATGGTCGCTTCCGGTTGTTTGTGGGTCCTGAGCAACCGCTGAAGCTGGCCATGCCCACAGCCCACCCTCCGATGATCGCAGGCTCGCATTGGTGCGAATCTGCGCATCTGTACAACTGAGCAGGAATGAAATGGCGCACTCCAGAAAATTGATAGACCCTTTTTCCCGGTCTTCGCTTAGCGCATTGGAGGACCACTTGGGGGCATTTTGGATCGGACTTAGGTGCGGAACTAAGGTAAATAGTCCGAACCTAGATCGATCCAAGGTGTGGACAACCTCCGTGACAGGACGCCCTGGGTCGTCTTAACTTCCTCGTGCAGAAAGGGCCTTACCAAAAATCTTGTGCTCAGACAGTACATACTTAATGATTTACATTTATCTCACAAGATTTCCTTTGTGTTTGCAGTTCCAGACATTATAATCCACCAGAAGGACTGCTTTGGAATACAATTGCTGGGACAGGTAGTCACCGTAGCTGCCCCAGCCCAGTTTTCATAGTTTGACACTGGTGCCATATAGAAAGGAGCTGGGTCACAGGAAGTAAGAGTGAAGCTCAGATACCTTTTGCAGTATGTGAGCAACATCTTTTGCTAGATATGTGCCCTTCCCCATGGAAAGTCAAATTCAGAATAGGCAGATTAGAAGTGAGTGCATGCTAGCATGCCCAGTGTGCCTTCTCTAAATTGATACTTCAGCCTTCTTCACCTTACCCCTTTAAACCCATCTTCTGGTCGTTGGTCCCTAATATTTTTCTTAGTGACCCTGGTTCCAGTTAATTTTTTTGATGAAAGATGGCAATGTTTGGCTCCCTTCTGTTATATATTTCTACCAGACTTGCCTCCTCAAATAAACACAGATACGGAAAAGGAATTTTTCCAGGGTTAATTATAAATATTTCTTAAGTAAGATGAATATGTGTCACAAGACTTCGGGTGCTTTTTTCTTAGTTGTTTGGTACTTGTGCAGTATCTAATCCAGACATTGATTATTGCTGCTGCTGCTGCTGCTGCTGCTGCTGCTACTACTACTACTACTACTACTACTACTACTATTATTATTATTATTATTATTATTATTATTATTATTATTAACATTGTCCGTCCATCCATCCATCCATCCATCCATCACAAGAACCATACTATTTTTGACTGAGAAAAAATTTAAAGGTTTAATTTACAATGGACAACAATTAGACTCATCCTCCATCAAGCAGGAATGTTGAGTGGCCTGATCATCTTGTTTGCATGCAAAAGATCTAACATATTAATTTTATGAATGAACTGCACATTCTTTCAAAAATTATAAAACAAAACCAATACTGTCAAATTTGTATTCGTTTATTCTTTGACTCAGCTGCTAACAAGACAACGTTTTTTCTTCAAAAAAATAAAAACAATCTAAAAGTATAATTTTATTTTCTGGAAAAGAGTTCATGATTTATTTATTTATTGGTCTGGTTTTGGCTTTTTGTTGTGCTTCTGCAACAGTATTAATGCTATAAAACACTGTTCAGGATGGAATGATGCAAGCAAAATATTATACAATTTCAAACTATAAAAATCACAGTCAGGATTTTATGGTCCTGAATTTATTATAGAACCTTGGATTGCTTACATCAAGAAACATGATAGGAACTTGCATCTCAGTCCAGCAGTACTGAGTTGGTGTAGGTTTCAAGTTTATGCACAGAAAGTGGCATAAACTTCTTATCACTGATTGAAATAGGGGTATGTGCATTCTCTTGCACATATGAACTGACTCCTTCCACTGGAATTAATGGGGCAGCAAAGTATATTAAAGATACATGGGTTCATCAGGTGTTTTGATTATTAAATTTTACTCGGTCTATCTGTATGCTGTTGAGCTCTCAGGAATTTTAATGTCACAACTGTGTGCCTTAAGTCTAGCACCTTCACCTGGAAGCTAGCCCTTTTGATTTCAGTGGAATTTAATTTCAGACCATGTACTTTGTACTAAATGCAATTTTAAGTATGGTATAGAATGCCATTTATGAAGGGTGCGTATGTGTACGACATATGGCTCCTTGTGTTCAGGATGATGCTTAAGCAAAGCCTTTCCTTGTATACATTTGGAAGGAAATGGTAATGGTATATTTGAATGTGCTCTTCACAAATGATGCTGTATTTCACAAAATCCCAGACACAAAACATGCCCTATGAAGCTATCCTAAGCAGGCTAAATTTTCCCAGAATGAGTTTTGCCTATTTTGATAACATGCCACCATGGGGCTTCAATCACACTATCAAAATATGATCTCCTTATCAGTTCTACGGAAGATTATTAGTGATAAATGCATAATTTTAGTTTTGTAACTTTTGTGATTTCTTTTTAAAAAGCTAATATGGCATTTTAAGAAAATCACTTGTAATTTTTTAAAACTATTATTACTATTTTAACATGCTCGGTACAGAAGCTTCCATTTTCCAATAGAAATAACACTATGCAGAAATGTTTGTCGTTTTATAATATGTCTCTGTGATATTATGTGATGCCAATGAAGTTATTTTATAAACTTTTATAACATTCGTCAGCATGGGAAGAATTGTTGTTCTGCAAATATCAACCTTCTTTGTGTTTATTGGCCTTAACATACAAATACAAAAATCAAAGTACGTTTTCTATGGAGATTTAAAATTAATATCTAAAGTTTGGATTCTTATCAAAACTAGGGAGTTGGGTGAGCTAAAAGATTGCCTTAAATCTAGTTCTATTTTTCCCCAATGTAACATTTTTTTTCCGAGGGGGGGTATAATCTGATCTAATCAACAAAATCTGTTTGAGCATCAGAGAAATGGATAAAGCCAATCTGAAAAGCAAAACACCGTTCTGAAAGAAATGTAATTATTTTTAAACATAAATTGGGTAAACGGCCTGATATAGACTGAAATGGTGGCTTTTGTTCTGAATTGGTAAAGATAGTGTAGATCATCTGAGACTTTTTTTCTTTACTAAGTTTAAAATGGTAACCAAATCTTTCTGCTGTTTAAAAAAAAAGAATTCTCAAACTGGAACAGAACAAAGCTGGTAAAGTACATTTTTCATCAAACCAATACTTTAGTTGATTAGAGTTGTTTAAAAAAAAGGCTTGATTCCAATAAATAATGCCAATGGATTTGTTTGGAATGTTATGTAAAGAATTATCTTTTATAACTAAACATTAACACAAGTATGTGTTATTCACCATCTGCTTACATCATTCCCCACGTAAAGATAGCAACTTACCAATGCAGCCATTTTAATGATGTTATACATGGTAATAACATTGTACAAGGCTACCAAATGCAATGACCAACACTACTTTTATTCACTATGGTACTCATATTGTCAACAGTTCTTTGTGCAGTATTCCATTAGTTTCTCTTAACAGTGTCAGGAAATGAGTTGGAAGTTTCAATGACATCATTTTTCATTGTTGGCAGAACGCCTTCCACTGCAAAATAAGTTTTTATTGTGTTTTAATTGTCAGGGTAAAAATATGAGAATTTCACTATGTCCTAAGAAGATATATATGTGTACCATCTAAGAATAAAAAGTAGTTTAAAAATGCACACTTGGTTGTGCAAGTGCATTGGCAAAAGAGAATGCAAAACAATGGCTCTTGCTCTGGAATTAATATGCTGCTTTCCTTTCTGAAACTAGAGAAACTCAGAATTACTTACACACTGATAATTTGTGTTTTCATGTCAATGGGAAATAAAAGGTTAAATATAGTTTGCTGCATATGCATATTCTACCATCATTAGACATGAAAATGCATCCTTTAGTTTTCAGTTGGTTTGGTCATGATTTGGGAGAATGCTGCAATTCATGATGCTCTCTATATTATCCTATTTGAATAACCAGCTGGCTTGATTAAAAAATTCAGAATTTTCAGTCCAGCATGTGGCTCATCAGCCTAGCAAAATTGATTCAAAACTGTGGTGCATATAAATATAATTCCATATTAATATAATTTCTAATTTTTCTGACCTTACACAGAAAAAACAGATTGGTATTACAAATGTATGTAAGGAGTTCTGCTTTTCATCTTACATGGAGAGCATTTTGGAATGCATTCAATACATCCAGTGCTATAGCGGCAGAACTGTCGTTAACAGTTTTGTATGGGGCTTTATTTGCAGAAACTGAATGCCTCTAGCTCTTCTGAAGGCAGCACTGTTGATGTTGGAGTTCCGCAAGTAGGAGAGCAACCTGAAGCTGAGCCTGAAGAATCTCTTGAACCAGAAGCCTGTTTTACTGAAGGTGAGTGAAATAAAGCACTAGGGATGTTTTGGGTTTGCTTTCCTATATCAGGGTTCATCAGACTTCATACTTGTAGAATCTTTGTTGCTGCTGTATTTTATAGTAATCCTGAGATCTATTATTCAGAGCCTAGTGAAAAAGATTCACACTAAACATTAAATATTTCTGGGCCTAGGAATTTGTTTCCAATGCCAGAACTGAACGCAATGCACAGTTGTAGCACTTAAAAATCTATTCCTCTTTCCAGCAAGCTTTGTTCATTTCGGCAGTATACTTTAGAACATGTTCTAAACAACATGTTGTTGCTACTCCTAAAGGACTGGGAGTTAGTAATTCTTGGCAGTCTTCCACTAGAGCCAAATCTACCGCGTGCCCACTTCTGAAGTACTGTATACTTCTGGCTTCTTATGTCAGCACTGATACAAATTGTGATGGTCTCCATTGTTAGATGAAGAATTCGTTTCTGTCATAAATCCTGTTAGCCAGTAATCTTGTAGAACCTTTGAGAGTAACTGTGAAAAAGAAATTTCTAGCATAAGCTTTTGTGGATGTCATTCCCCTTCATCAGACGCTACATCTGTACCCTTGAACATTTCGTAGAAAAAAGTAAGGACACATGCGGCCAAGCAATATCAGAGTGTGGGCAAGATGCAAAAGTTACTAATGAGGAAGAACAGGTAAGCTAGGAGAGATTGCAGCAGTTTGCTTTTGCCTGAGCCTACAGGGAAGGGCAAAATTTAGCTCCCTCCTGCCAAGTTGGGTGCAAACTACTTTTGCATTTTGAAGTTAGATTGTGGCAGTTAGCTCAGTAAGTTGGGGAGAAAGGGGAGGAGTGGGAGGAGGAAAGACAAAATTGAACAAAAGCAGCTGAAAAACTGGGACAATCAGGACAATCAGAGGAATAATCAGGACTGACCTTGCCAAATCAGGCTGTTGGTGGGCAGTGGGGGGAGTGTGTGTCCATCTGGTAAAGTCTCAAAGGTGCTACAGGATTTTTTTATATCTTTTCATGCTGAAGCAGGCTCATACGACTAAGTTTTTGAATACTGGGCTTTTGCGGGGGGATCTCATGAACTGGTGCAGGCAGAATCTAATTTTCAGGATGTATGATAATTTTAGGATATCCAGAAAGATACAGCATTCTGCTGTCAGTATTCTTTGTTCTTGTTTTCACCTGTGTACTTTAGGAATTTCAGGAGGCAAAAATATTGTGGGAGGAATTTTGTCTTCTGCTCCTCCTCATAAAACGGTCTCTGCACTCTGTCTCTGCATGATGAGATAGAGTCATAAATGGAGCATTCAGTGGATATTATGCAAACTGGATCATGAAAAGTTAAATTCAGTTTAGTAAACCCATTGAAATCAGTAGGACTTGATAGTCATGATTAACTTGAGCTGATTTCAACAGATTTCTGTGGGCAAAAGTAGTGTTGGATTGAGCCCTAAGTATTTTATACATCATAATGGAGGGCAAGATCCATGAATAGCAGATTTCATGGCGTGAGTAATAAGTAGACAAGGTGAAGGGCAGTGCATGATCAAGCTGGTGTATTATTTTCCCCATTAACTGCTGTATAGATCACACAACATACCAAGCCAAGGTTTAGATACCAATGACCAAATTTAAGAATATATTCTACTCAAGACTGACTGTAGCCTATATGACTTGTTAGCTGTGACTGCAGAATAATTTATTTTTCCACTGTCATCTATCACACTCATGTGCCATCTTTTGCCAGGCTGCATGCGGAGGTTCGAGTGCTGCCGAGTCAGCGTAGAAGATGGGAAAGGGAAAATGTGGTGGAACCTTCGGAAGACCTGCTATAAAATAGTTGAACATAATTGGTTTGAAACTTTTATTGTCTTCATGATTCTCCTCAGCAGTGGTGCTCTGGTAATTCTGAACACTGGAAACTATTCTTTATCGTGGAGATGGGACGATGAATAAATTTGGATGTGTTATTATCAAGTGCTGAAATATGGGCATGGCAGGGGTTACATTTAGTCCTCCTGTGAGGTCAGAGCTGACCATTCTTTTGGTGAAGCTTTCAGTGTGGCCCACCATTTTACATTCCTAGAGAAGAGACTCAATTTTTCTGTGTTTTTGATGCCCATTTCATGCTGTATTGTACATATACATTTTTTAATCTGAGAACTGCACTAAAATAAGTATTGGGTCAGTCAGACCCTCCTCCCCTTTAAGCTGTTTGGAAAAGTGGTATTAGCGAATTTAATTGCCACAAACACGATGAAATTCCATTTTTACTCACACAATTTTGTGTCTAATCAGACAGGGAGGTTCCACAGTTCAATGGCTTTTTTTAAAATTTACATCTCCTAAGTATTTTGCATTAGAAATAGACAATATGTGATAGCATCTCAAGGGTCAATGGAATTTCATAATTCCACATGGCAATTTATCTGCAGATATCTGTACTCTAAACAATAGTTATAAAAAAATGTTTGGAGATTTTTAGTGTTAAATTTCCAAAGCTGTTTTGCTGTTTTTATTTTAACTGTGGTCTTGTGTAGCTCTCTCAGCCATCAAAGTAATCATGAGCACAGCATAAGGAACAAGCTAATGATTGTAGAGTTTCCAAATTGGACTTTTAATAGTTGTGTAGGAGAGGACATTTCAGCAGCTATTGTTTTTCACACAAACAGGTAAAAAGCAATACCAGTTGAAATTCCTTCTTCTATACACTCATTAAGGGACAGGAGCACTCTCCAGTTTTCACTCTAGCAACCCTAAATGGTTGGGCCAACTTCCTTCAGTGAGGCAGGATCTTCCATGTGATAAACTCTTTGTTAGCTTATTATTTGGACGATATGGGAGTAATTTCACAAGACCTACATCATCAGGTCAGAAATATCCTGCCGGGTAGGGATGAGGGGGCAGGTTATTCAAAAAACCGGTAAGGGGTTTTCATAACCATGGGGCATTTAACAGACATAGAAAGGGGGAAAAAGGCAGCCTGTATTGATAAGCAGTTCAATACATATATGGTATGTTTTTAGTTAAATACAAGTTAGATACACAGATTATATGTGTTGATGGACTTGATCATTTGTTTTTAATTGTGTTCTGTGCTACCGGGGTTCCAAATATTGGGAGAATTAAATAATAGGTTGAAGGAAGAGTATGTTTAATCTACAGATGAGAAGGCCAAAGGATATAATAGCATTGTCCAAGGAAGTTGCACACAGAAAAGGGCAGAGGCTTTTCCTCTGCTACTCCAGAGGTCAGGAGAAGATCTAGGAGGCTGAAGTTACAAGAGGGGAGATATCACCTGAATAGGTGAAATGTCTAAAAGCAGTTATAGAACAAAATACTTCTGTTGTGTGGAGTTCTTCACTGGGGATCTTCAAGCAGAGACTGGACAGCTATCTATATTGCATGTTTCCTTTCTCATAATTTCTTCCACTGAATGAGTTTTACACTAGCTAGAAATGGTGTGGTATGGTGGTTTGGATGTTAGACTGTGACCCTGGAGGCCAGGGTTCAATTCCCTGTTGGTCATGGAAACCCACTGGGTAATCTTGGGTGAGTCACACATTTTCAGCCCCAGAAAATCCTGTGATAGAAAATCCACTGAGCTATGATCTTCCCACCATGGATAGGCAATATAAATGAACAAAACTGTTCCATGTTTATGTCAGGTTCTGATTTGACAGATCAAATATTATTTGAAGTACAGTGGTTAAGGCTTTTAGCATCTGCTATTTGACATCTAGGGGCCTGGGGCCATTTTTTCTGACCTGGCCAGAACTCCCTCCACTGCCTTAACGATAACCCTGAAAAAATTAATCCCCCAAAAATCAAATCAGGCCCCAGAAGCCTTTGCATATGGAGTATCCCCTCTAAGTATTAGGCTTCCAGGCTTTGGCAAAAAAAGCCAGCTGGTGATACCTGGTATCTAAAAGAAAGACCCTTTCTGACCCCCCACCTCACCAACCAGGACTGTGGGGAAAAACTACACTGAGAGTGTGTACGTCCGTACTCTCAGAAGTTTCTGAGCTGGGATTTGGCATTTTGGAGACTAAACGTTTTTGTTGGCACTGGAAAAGGCCACCCTGGGATACCTTCATGCTGCGTGTGGGACACACTTTGATCAGCCCATGCTATAGAGGGAGGAATTACTTTTAGTTACAGAAAGGGAAGTATTTCAATATTTCCAAAAATAAAATCATACTAAAATTCAGGAAAAACCCCACCTCTTTATTCACAGGCCTTTGAAGATATCTATATTGAACAGCGCAAGACCATCAAGACCATGTTGGAATATGCGGACAAGGTCTTCACGTACATCTTCATCCTAGAAATGCTTCTGAAATGGGTGGCTTATGGCTTTCAGATGTATTTCACTAATGCCTGGTGCTGGCTGGACTTCCTCATTGTGGATGTACGTATCCTGTGTTTCATTAAAATACGTTATGGTGCATTCATTCCTGTTACTGTGTTACAGATAAATTGCTAACCCATTGCTTTCAGAAAAGGAGCATATTTGCAAACGTCTGAAGCCTTTGCAGAGCCCACTGAGGAGCCAATAGATGCATCAGAAAGAGTCTCATTGGTGGGCCAGCACTTTTGCCCCAGAAGCCACTCAGAAGGTTCTGCAGGCACAGAACTACCACTGGTGATTTCCCTACTGATGGCAGCACCCAAAATGGAGTGTTCCAGAGGCAACTTTGGATCCCATGGATCTAATTCTTCCTTGTTACCCTGACATACCAAACTATGCCCCCAAACTATGCCACCCAGCCTCTCTTCCCTTAGCGAACAGAAGGTGCAGGAGTGGCAAGGAGAGTCCCATCTAGCTCAGGAGGGATGTTACGGCTCTTGTTACATTAATTAATTTTTATTTATTTTATTTGTATCCTGCCTTTCTCCCAGCATGGAGAAATAGCTTCCAGAAATGTCATTCAGAATCCTGTAAGTCCTGATGTTTAATTAATTCCTTTTAAAAATCTAATTCACAGCACCCAGCCAATCTGTGTATTTAATCCATTTTTCAAGGACTGACTACAAATTGGATATATGCATGGTTCACCCCATCACTAATTCCTGCCACTTATTTAATATAATGTGATCTAACAGCTAACCAGCTGTGTTCTGAGCGTCTTTCCCCATTTCACATTCCACGGTTCTTGTGGCTAAAAGTTTTACCCGTACAAGAACAAAGTCATATGGTGTCACTAACCAGAACATGATCTTTGAAATAACTGAAGCCATATCCAGGGCTCCCTTCCCTTTCACATTACATGGGTAAAATGGGCTCTAGCTGTTGGCTAAGGTAACACTGCTCCCTTAGCCCTAATCCCAGTGTGTGCACTTGGGGCATCTGCAGGAGATGTCTTCAGTGCATAAGAGAAGCCTGTGTACATTGCCCTCCAAGGGTTTGGGAATCCTAATTGCGTGAGAGCCTACACATGTAAAGGTTTATACATGTAGGATCCCCTTTCACTGACATCGTGGCTTCCCCAGCGGAGGGTGGAGCTAGGGAAGCACCATAGCCCCTCTAGCACTTGCCCCTCTGAACAAGAGACAGAAAAGGGTGAGGGTCAAAAGGCATTGTGGTAAATCTATTTGTGACAGTTAGCATAAACTTCTCTGGTTTGGGAAAAAAAGTGGTCTCTTTCTTTGTCCTATGCTTAGGTGTAAATACACCATCCAGCATCTCACGGATGAAAAGTGGGACAAGTGCGGCCAAGCAACATTAGAGTGAGATCAAGATGGCAAAAGTTATTAATAAGGAAGAACAGGCAAGCTGGGAATGGCTGCAGCACTTAGCTTTTGCTTAAACCTACTGGGAAGGGCAAGATTCTGCCTTATCATTGCCTCTCCCTTGCTGAGTTGACTGAGTGCAAACTACTTTTGCCATTTGGACTCAGTTTGCAGCAACTGAAGTAGGCTGAGGGCACAGGAAGAAAGTGGGAGGAAGAGAGAAAAACAAGGACATTTGAAAAGCATTAGAAAAAGTAGGATGACAGAGAATTAATTGGGACTGTCCCTACCAAATTGGGACAGTTTGATTGTAGACTATTGATGATAAACATAATTCAGGGACTGGAAATTATACCCTGGAAGGGCCAACCCTGTCATTAGGTGTAGTGAAGTGGCTGCCTTAGGCCAAAAATGCTGGAAGTGTCAGTAAGGTATTGAAGAAGAGGGCTGTGTGTGCATCCTGCAGTTGCCAGCTGCCTTTGTATGCTGTGGTAATGCAGTCCTGCTGCCATTTGTGAAGCAGGAAGCAACTGCTAGATTGGCAGTCTAGCTTCTTAAGCAGCAAAATAAGCTGAGCTGGCCCAAGTCATTTTAACCCTGGTCTCACTCTTTTTTTTTTTTTAAATAGCATTAGCTTTCCTCAATCCAAAAATAATTTTTGTCAAGGAAGCAGCTTGTCTTAAGATGAAACTTGCTGTTTTGCTTTACAAAAGTAAAATATGAGTGCCTTCTTCACTCCTGCTACAGACAAGGCAGCAGTTAATATCTTATATTGCTTTGTTGCAGATAGTCTGTCTGAAATCACTAGCTAGGCCTGCACTGCTGCTTGTGAAATTCTTTTTCAAACACTTTTTAAAATAAAAATCAAGAATTTTCCTTTGTGGTTGCTCTGATTTTATCAGAGGATCTTCTTTTAACTTATATTTATTCTTCTGCTTTAACTGACCAGAAGGATCTCTGAAAAATTATAGCAAAGATTTTTGAGCATGGTAGTTCTTACTCATTCAGTGAATTAATTTCCTTTCTCTCTCTCTCTTTCTTTTTCATGTGTAGGTCTCTTTAATTAGCTTAACAGCTAATGCCTTGGGCTACTCTGAGCTTGGTGCAATTAAATCGCTTAGGACTTTAAGAGCTTTGAGACCTCTGAGAGCCTTGTCACGGTTTGAAGGAATGAGGGTAAGGGGAAAAAAATACATGAAAGAGCTTGAAATAATGTAGGCATGAAGCAGAACCATTCAAATAATCTTCTTGAAGACATACAAAGAATGTGAGGTGCAGAATATCCGGTTTAAATCTCATTGGCAGTGTGCCACTTACTCTCTCACAGATTCTCTGAAACATGAGAAGAACAATACTAATCTACCAGGATGCTGCAGTGAAAACTGAGCTAATGTTTGAATGTTTGAAATGTACTGTACAAATACAACTATGTTTGGTGTTGTTGTTTACCACCAACTTAATATAAATCATCTTATCTTGTTTTTTAAAAACATGACAGAACTCCAGGCATATATGTATATGTGTATATGTATATGTATGCAGTACTCCCTCCCCGTTCCCTTGCCTTTTGCCAGGGCGTGGAAAAGGAAGACATGCCTGTCTGGGCAAAAGACAAAGGAATGAGAGGAGGAAATGTGGAGGAAGGCACATGCATATCTGGCGAATAATCAAATTCAAACCTGCCAGTGTAGAGGGAGAAGTATTCTAGAATTTTTAACTTTTGTTGGGATGAGAGAGTGATTCCTCCTTAATATCCAAAATACTGGAGAAGAGAGGGATCAACCAAATTCTACTAATCTTTTTTTTAAAAAATACAAACAATGTGCATTATTCTACACAGTGTCTCCCAAATTTAAAGTCTCTCTCATATATTCTGCCTCCTCAGGTGTCATCTGTACTTGGGCCCCTATATACCACATGTCATGTTGGTGACCATTAACATGCATGTAGCACTTCCCATTTTGAGTGTTGCCAAAGGATTCATACTGCAAATGGGTGCTATAGCTGCAGAAAAGCAGAAATGTATGTCAGAGTTGTGGAAGGAATAACACATGGCTGATCGTGGAGCTAGTAGAGAATCTAAAATCCCTCAACCTTGGCACTGCCTGTGCCTTGAAGCTGTTTGACTACAACACTGTTTCCATTTGATATATAGAATGTGTATGATATCCCTGAAGATGATTGACCCATTTGTTTTCAGAAAACAGGAAAACCATAAAAATAAGTTGTTAAGTAGTGTTGTATTTCATACTGGCTGTTGTGTGTGTGCCTGTTTAAAAAAAAAATGCAATTTCCAGAAGCAGACAGATTTTTTCAAAAAGAATTCCACAGTTCTAGCCCATTCCAAATTTGATGCCAAAACCTCAGTTCTGTGTGGTTTGTTAATTTTGTGTAGCATCTGTAATGCAGGCAGGCAGGAAATTTATGATTCAATCAGATCATGTAGTTCACATTCTACAGTTCCATCTGCCACTTTTGGCACTGGGATGATCTGGATGGCCCATGTGGCTGCAGTTTGCATATGTTTCCATGCATGTTATCTGTGTGGTACCATCTAAGTTATTAGAGCTTCAAATATACAGAAGGAGTTTTTCTCACTAATTATGCTGCCAAGGCAACATATTAGTCAGGCTGGAAAATTATTCTTCATGTGCCTCTGCCACTTATCTATGGCCCAATGGCTGTCCTTCTCAGTTGACTACAGGAATGATTTTGAAATATATGGAGGAGGTGATTTATTCAAGTGCAAGGTACCAAATCTGGGAGAATATTTATTTTCTAGAAGTGCTTAAGGCTAAAATTGCTCTGGAATCCATTCCTATTCACCTGTAAGTTGTATCTCCAACTGTGCACAGGAAGGCAATTGATAGAGAAAGGTCGTACCTAGAGGAGCATACTTTGTTGCTATTTTATTATGGACCCTCTGGATCTTTGGGGATTCAGTTCCAGGACCATTCCCCTCCCCAGTGGGTGCCAAAATTGCAACTGGTATTATTAAATGGCAACGAGTGTGAATAGATGTTTCAGCACATCCATGTTCATGTTGCCACCATTTTATGCATAGGACGTGATGCTCTAGGATTAGTGGAAATTGCAGAACGAGAGCTCGAAGATCTGGAAAGCCCACTTTCAGGGTTCTGTCTTCCAAGGCTGAGCTCAGCACTGAGCATATGTGCTAGGAGAATAGGAGACAGCCGTATATCTAGTTAGATTACTTTCCCATCTAGCTCAGGACTTTCTACTTTGCTAGCAGAGAAACATCTTTCCTGTCATTGCTATTTGAGTTGCTCTTAGCTGAAAATTTTAGGGAATGAGCCTGTGAACTTCTACAGATAAGACACATGGCTACATAACAACTATAGCCTCTCTTCGGAGCTCTGAAACTGACTTCTAGCAAGTTCTGGCTCAATCTGAACCTGGAATTTGGAGCTCTCTGACACACAGACTTGTGCTCAGAAGTATCCAGGAAACCATATGTATTTTCAAAAACTTTTTTTCATAATACGTGTATTTTGAAAGTATTGCTTTCAACAGAAATTAGAAACGAATTACAAATCAGAATTTTCGTGATGTAAACTCCTCAGTGATGAGCTTACTAGTCACTCTTCGTTGGGCTCACTCATTATCCCCCTCTATATCTTGGAAATTCATTTTATAATGTGACTGTTAAGATAATTGAGATGATGTATGTGAAGTGATTTTAAGCACTCAGAAAGCATGATTTCTTATTAATTTGTGCTATTTTACAAAGACTCACCACCTTAAGCGTGATATATCGTTCAGTCCTTAAGTATGTAATCATCAGTCAACCATTAAGAATGCAGTCATTAGTAAGTAAATTTTCCATACCTTTAGCAATAACCTGAGTTCCCACGCAACATACACCAAAGGCTGCAGGCCTGAAGAAACATCCAGGTCATTGAACCATACCCTCCAACATTTCACAGTTGAAAACCAGAACACATGGGGCCAAGCAGCATCATAATGTGGTCAAGAAGGCAAAAGTTATTAAAGAAGAAGAACACACAAGCTAGGAGAGGAAGCAGCAGTGTTTCCAGAGGCTGAGGAAGTGGGAGGAAGAGAGAGAAACTGGGACATTTTAAAGACAACTGAAAAAGTGGGATGACAAAGGACTAAATGGGGCTGCCCCTGCCAAATTGGGATAGTTGGAGGGTACATGTGATTTGGGAAGTCACTCCTAGGCTATGAAGGGCAGTCAGAATAATAAATCCAGATTTCACAGGGTTGTCATGCCCGATGTTACCCTATTGTAACTAGGAACTGCAGAGAGCCAGGGAGAGATTACATGGAATTCCCATAGACTGCAGCCAGAGATCTTGGGGATGGCATGTCTTTATAGTCTCAGGCTACAATTTATGACAGCTGCCTGTGACTTAGGCTGGACACAGCTGTCAGATCCAGCTGTTGATCATAGAGTCCCTACTTGTGCACATTTGTGGAGGAGTGATCAAAGCCTCAATTCAAGTCAATGCAAGCTCAGAGGGTACAAACCAACCTCAAACTAGGACTGCTCTAACATAAGCACTCCCACCACAAATATTTATATATCCATGTCAAGTTAGGGCTTTCATGGAAGTGCAGAAACATCAAGGATTTTTCAAGCATCTGTCTGGTCACTATGAAGAATCAGTGAGCTATAGCTGGCCTGTTCTCAAGCTGCAGGGGCTTTTTAAAAGTGAATTGCACATCCACCTGGATTTTTTTTATATATGAATTACTGTTCAAAAGACAACCTGGTATTAACATTTACTTGACTAATTAGTGAGTAAATAGTAGCAGATGTAACTTTAGTTCTTGAAACTGCTTAACTTAAAGCCATCTGTTGAGGAATTAATACATGATTGTTTTAATTTAAATATTTCTTATATTTGTTCACCAATTTCTTCAGTTAGTTTTTCCTATTTTATTCACAGATTTTCTGTACATTTGCATTTGAAATTGCTCTCTTTGGGTTTTGCTTCTCAGTCCATGTGGTTGGTGCCATGAAACTAGGTTTTTGAATTCCATGATTTTACACTTTCTTGCTCTCTTTGAATTTTATCTTGCTTATGTATGAATTGGTTCTGTGACTTGAATAGGGCATCATGTCAGAAAGCTGAGTATCTATCCACATTTAAAACCAACAGGTCAATCCTGTTGTTGGACTGGAGCGCTCTGATATTCCGCTGAACACCTCCCTTTAAAAAAAGGGTGGGGAGAAGAACCAACTTTCCTCCTCTTCTGAACAATAGGATGGCAAATATTTAGTATTGCTCTGGGATTGTCTAAAGGTTCTCCTATGTTGGTTATATGGTGGAAATTTGGAAGACTTTGAGTATTATGCATCTAGAGTCCCTCACCTGATCCACCCACACCATCCTCTGATCTGCCAATGTTTAGCCCCTTGTGACATTACAGATCTGATATTGGAGGTGGAGAACACAATAAGAACTGCAGAACATTCAGCAAGGACACAGAGAAGGAATCTAATGTCTCCCCTAAAGTTGGAGCTCCATCTCCAACCTCAGAGGAAAGAACTGATTTCCTCTAGTGGCCTCCTTGTATGCTATGCCAGGACAATAGGATCAGAGCCACAATGCTTTACAAGTGTTTCTTTCTTTCATTTTATTGTTCCACTGTCATAAAGTACCCAGTGCATATTTTGCACAAATGTTCACCCTTTTCATCTATGCCTTCGTTTGTTCCATAGGTAGTGGTGAATGCCCTCTTGGGAGCAATTCCCTCCATCATGAATGTGCTCCTCGTATGTCTTATATTCTGGCTGATCTTCAGCATTATGGGAGTGAACCTTTTTGCTGGCAAGTTCTACCATTGTATTAATACCACAACAGGTGAAATGTTCAGCATTGATGAAGTTGACAATCAAACTCAGTGTGAGGAGCTCATAGAAAGAAATGAAACAGCCCGATGGAAAAATGTGAAAGTCAACTTCGATAATGTGGGACTTGGTTACCTCTCTTTGCTTCAAGTAGTGAGTAGCCTATATTTCTTAAAGTTAAATTCTTTAAAATCTAATAAAAAAAACCCTCTTACCTTGTGCTTTCTGTCAACAATGCTATCTTTCACTTTAAAAAATACTGTTAAGCGATGGTTGGGTGGTAAATTTTAAAGTGCAAGCACTCCTCCTGTCGGTCCCCATGATCATGCTGTCAAAGATAATAATAATAAAAAAAACACTGGCAGCTGAGTCGTTTATACCAGCAAAGTAATGCTAGCACTTCCTTTCACCATTTTGGTAAAGATTTTGGATCTTAATTGCCAATTGAAGACCAAGCGCTCAGAAGTCCTTTGCACTACAAGAAAGATAGCTGGGAAAATCTACCCCAGTGTCCTAGCCACTGTGAGGGCCTAATACAGGGGATGATAGATGTCATCATTGCTGTTAAGATGAAGCAGACAGACAAACTAGATGGACTACCTGGCTCTAGAAGGCACACGTTTGCAAATTAGCTCATGAAATACTCTCTTGCGCGCAACTATTAAAGATACAAAAGCCTTGTCCCATATTTCACCTGGCAACCTTATTCTTGAATTATGCCAAATGACACAGATTTCCCTAAGTATTCCAGTTTCCCATAGGCTGTGTTATTGGAGTCAAACTAATATATCTTGCATGCGTTTAGATTAAGTGTTTGCTCAAGTGAAAGATGTTAGTTTGTAGTAGTGTGTGCTTTTCTCCAATTATACATGTTGCATTTATCGTGCTTTGATTCATGATTGGATATTGGAAGGTGATCACGAGAATATATCTCTGAGGAAGTCTCATTGCTGGAAACAAGGAAAAAACTTATTAATTGCATTCCGCTTAATGTAAATGAGCCTAATGTAAAACAATCATTTGGTAGTTTGTTTATTTCAATATATAGTGTAGCTATTTGAAAATATTCCTTTGTTATATATTATAATATAATATTTATTTTAGATTAGATTGTATATATTATATTATAATATTATCTCAGACTTCAGAGCATCAGTCCTTGAAAAAACCTATGAAGGAAACTTGGAAAGAGAAACAGCAAAAGTCTAGTCAATCAACAGTGGGTTGAATAGGGACAGTTGTTGCCTGGCATATTACACATAGATTAGTTAACAACCCAGCCTCGTGAGGGCTCCCTTGGCCAGTTTATCATACCTCCTTTCTGGTTCTCAGCCAGCATCATACAACATTCC
Source organism: Cyclura pinguis (assembly GCA_030412105.1). Classification (NCBI taxonomy): domain Eukaryota; kingdom Metazoa; phylum Chordata; class Lepidosauria; order Squamata; family Iguanidae; genus Cyclura; species Cyclura pinguis. The sequence continues at coordinate 226,695,405 of CM059599.1, read as the reverse complement.
AATAACTCCCTCCGCCATTCATATGGTTATCTATTCACCCTGTCTTTAGGCAGTATCTTTCCTACTGCCTTTGTCCCCCAAAGACCGTCATTGAAACTAAGCTTGTCACCTCATTGCCATACCTGCAAGTTTTGTATTTTTATTGTTATTCACACGTACAACCTGATCATTCATTGCTATAAAGGTCTGTACCTAAGCACTTCACTCCATCATGGATCTGATGAAGTAGGCTTAGACTAGAAAAGCTTATGCTACCATCTTTCTTCTCTCAGTCTTAGAGGTGGTACAAGATCCCTTTGCAGTTTAAAATTGCATTACTCTGGACAATGATGGAGACAGAAAGTACGAAAGAGAGCGCAAGGGAAAACTCCCTTTTGCCACTCATCCTGTCACTACTTTTGCTTTGTTCATACAGTGAAGAGGAAAGAAAGAGATGGGGGAATAGTCATGGTGGCTTCAGAGAAAACAGTAGAAGGCAGAGAGGATGGAGTGAAGCTTCCAGTTGCTCAGTTTGGCTCAAAAACTTTCTCTGGTTTATGTTGCAAGAACTGGGGGCAGGGGGAACTGAACCAAACTGAGAAGCGCTTCAGAGGACCCTCACACACACACACACACACACAGCACATGACTGCTTTTACTCCTCACTCTGAAAACAGTTGCCATCCTGCCTATGAAGAGCAAGAGTTACCCCTGTGTTCTCCTTGCAGGCAACTTTCAAAGGCTGGATGGATATAATGTATGCAGCTGTGGATTCACGGAATGTAAGTATATTGCCTTGACACATTCATGTAAACAGCCATTATATCAGCCACTGGTTCATTCAGGAATGGTTTCTTCTTGTTCGGTTTATTGCACAGTCACATAGAGCAAATCTAAATTGTGAAGTTTGTCATACAGTTTGCTCATGAGTAATTTTTTTTCACAAATAGTTAATGTATGCCCATCTGGATTGAGGCCCTGATGTAGGACAGAGACCTCCCTCTACTGTGGCTCTGATTCAGACTGGGATTATGGTTCCCGGTAGCTGAAGCTAATTGAAGCTAATGGGAACATTTTTTTCCTGAGTGAATTTCAGACAAGGGCCTCTGATCTCAAGCAGGAAGACAGCAGTGAGCAAAGAACAGAAATCTACCCCCTGCTACAGAATCTTGATCCAGATCAGATCATCTATACTTGCAATTGTCAAAAGAAAAATTATGCACTCTCAAAGGCAAACCACATGTTACTGTGGTAGTTGTTAAAGTGTTGGACTGAGATTTGGGGATACGAGGCTCCAGCCATTAAATTCACTGGTTGATCTTGGCCCAGTCACTAACCTACCTCACAGGTTTGCTATGAGGACAACGTAAGATGTAAATGTAAAGAATGAATGAATAAAGTATAGTCCTGCCCTCATTGTCAATGCAAACAGAAAGAAATTAGCTGTCTGCTGTTCAAAATGAGACACTCCAAGCCTTTAGTTTTCATAGACTGTTGGACCTGTTCTTTCTCCTTATTTTCGTCCCTGTAGACAATTCATAGTGCTATCCTTTACTCTCTGTTCTGACAAACTCATCTATGATACTTACCTCCTCCCAAGCCTTAAAGACTCTCACTGGAGTTAATAGCAGGATATGGTATACCACATTTTCCTTACTGAACAACAGTGAATGGAATAATCAGTGCAATGGAATAAGGTTGCATCCCAGAAACAGAAATTGGTTAGCAGCATTTCATGCCTAACAATATAGATTTAGTATACTTTTACATAACAACTTGAATTTGAAAAATGAACATGTTTGTTTGTGTTGCTAATATCAATTAAATAAATCAATTCCACAGCATTGTCTGGGATTCGGACACTATGGGTGTATTTTTATCATATTTAGGAATAAATGCTAGTAAATTTAGGCTATTTCCCTCTACCTCCAAGGGAAGCTTGGCTGAATATAGTAAGTGCTGGCCTTAATACGCACAAATCATAAACAAACACATTTCATATTACTGATAATGTTTTCTCTTAACCTATCAGTATTTTTGCTCAACATTTCTCTTATTTTGTAGGTGGAAAAGCAACCTCATTATGAAGATAATTTGTATATGTATCTCTACTTTGTTATCTTTATCATTTTTGGATCCTTTTTCACCTTGAATTTATTTATCGGTGTCATCATAGACAATTTTAATCAGCAAAAAAAGAAGATAAGTATTTTATCACTGTGTTCTAAACGTACCATCAGAGGTTTAACGATAATGATTCAGCAGCTCTTGTACTGCATTTATCACTGGTATTTACAAATAATGTTCCCCTTAAAAAAGATGATTCATGAGGCAAATAATACACGTAATACAAATGAATAAATATGCTGTAGTAGAACTGTGTGTGCTTACAAAGTATGGATGCCTAATATAAAGGTAGTGTTGTAAGCTGAATAATAATAGGACCGTCAGTGGTGGCATATCTGTGCAAAAGAACAGAAAGGCAACTGTCTCAGTTCTTTGGAGAAAAAGATCAACTATTAATTGATACAGTGATACTGGAAAAAAAAGTAAAATGTGAAAAACAAATTTGCGGATAGTTTTAAAAAGCATTTAGTTCTTTACCACATACACTCATCGAAAAATTTCTTGAAATTTTTAGGAATCAGCAAAAAACATCAGAAAATTACTCACAACTATAATGAAATCATGGAACACAATGTTAACAGTAAATGGACAAAAACTCGACAGAGTCAGTATTATGCATGAGTTTTCCTAGGATGATTCTCTATCTCCTTTCTGATTTGTTTTTGCAATGATACCATTTTCATTAATAGTGTAGGAGATAAGGGATATGAAATATCAAAGCAAGCTGGAAAAATAACCTATTTATTCTCTATGGATGGTTTAAAACAATTTGGAAAGTCATCAGCAGACACTGAATCTTTATTGAATACTGTAAGAATATTTAGTCAAGGTATTTCAGTGGAATTTGGAATTTGGCAGATGTACTATGCTATCAATAAACAGAGGAAGAATTGCTTGGTCAGAAAGAATAAAGCTCCTTGATGGAAATATCATTAGGGTAGAAGTTACAAATATTTGAGACTATTATAAGCTGAGAATATTCAATATAAAAAAGTGAAAGAGAATATTGGTACTAATACGGGTATATAAATGAAGACATAAAGTTTTAAAATCAAAACTTAACAACAGAAATATAATTTAGGCCATAAATTCCCAAGCTTGTACCCTTTATCCACTATGGGGCTTTAATACACCAGCCTGTTATTTTGCAGCAATGACATTATTTAAGGAAAAAGAAAAATACCAGTATGGAAACAATCACTTCCACACCTTCTCTTCAATAATGCTATGGTGCCACTTTGCTGATGGATGTTCCCACAATCAGTTTTCTGTGCTGCCTTGCTGTCTTTGCCTTCCTACCAGTGCCCGCACTACATAGCGCATACATGCTGTTTGTTTTCTTTTTTGCTGTAATTGTGCCATTTCGGATCTAAGGGACATATTTTGTTTTTATTTGTTTTGTCATAATTGCAGCATGCTGCCGACCACTATAGAAGCACAATTGTGCAATTACAGAAAAAAAAAGTACCAGAATATACAGTAAAAGCAAGTTTGTTCCCCCTCCTTTTTTTTGCCGTAATTGGTTCCTATTCCTTTAAAAAAAAAGTTTTGCCATAATCATGAAATTGCAGCCACAGCAACACTATTATGCAATTATGGCAAAACATTTTTTTTAAAAAAAAAGAAATACGTACCCAGGAATGGAGTAAAAGCAACATTGTTCCTGTGAACCACGATGGCCTCTTTGTCCAGACACTGGAAGTGGAATGACTTCACCCCGCTTGCGGATAGAGAGGGCAGGAAGAAGAGAAGGACACCCACTCAGACCACATGACTGCCGGACTATTAGAACTGCAGCAGAACTAAACAATTGCACTGAAGCAATAATTGAACAGTAGCAATATGGGGGCCATTGACAGGTTTTTCCCATGATTGAAAAGATGAGATCCAATAACAATGGAAGTGCAGTGCAGGAACAGGAGATCATGATATTGTGTGATAAGGAAATCTTAAACACAGAACTAAGCCAGTGCAATTGTGCAAAAAACCTAGGGTGTGGTAAAGTCCATAGTATTGGAATGGTTGCCTGGACTCAAGCACAACTATGTGCACTAGATAGAAAAGAAAAAAAATATGATGGCAAACCATGCTTCACTTCTGCAAAGTGATACTGATCAGCAGAATTTACCATGTAATATGGGTGACAGGGAATTATTACAAGTGAAACCAAGCGCTGAAAAACAGAAGAGATCCTTAAGGGAATACATCAAAGAAAAACACGAATAGATGTATATAGAATTTATTGAACACTGAAGAAATAAGATACGGAAGGAATATTATGAAAAATCACATTGAAATCTCACAAAATAAATTCAAATAGATACAAGCACAACAGAATATTTGCAGCATCAGTTTGCTAAAACAGTTTTAGGTAGGCCAGTTATTTATGTTTTTACAGTCTCCCACAATTCACTGGGACTGTGGAGCTAGCCAACAGCCTGGATGGAAATCACAGCAGCCTAGCCAGCCTAGCCAGTGGTGAGGAATGATGGGAGCTGTAGTCAAAAAACATTAGGAGGGCTGCCTGATTCCCATCCCAAACTAATAGATGGAAAAAAGAGACTGTTCTTTGTGCCTATTCTTTGTCCCATTTGGTTTCTGAGTCTTCTTTTTTCTCAGATTACCGAGAACGGTAGTCTTCTATTTATTCCTTTATTTTACATCAGTTTTTGTAAATGACTGCCTGCTTTGAACAATTACCTGCCTATTTAGATGTGGTGGCTTTTCTCTCCCACATTCAAAGTGAGGAAGGGGGCCTTGTAGAAGCCCTTGAAGTGAGATGCAGTAGCTCCTTTCTCAGAGATCTATTGCTCTCTAGCATGCATAAAAAAGCTCTTGTACACAGATGCTCACCAAGGGTCATGATCCAGTGGGCGACTTCATGCCAATTCCTGGAGCTTCTCGGTCCTTTTCATTGTTGCTGGTGCTGCCTGTCTGTTTACCTTCCCTGTCTGAGTTTGTAGCCAGTGAGTAGAACAACACAAAGAACCTTCTTCCTGTGGGAGATGCTGTGCACTCAATCTGGAGGAGAGTCTGAGTCCCTGGGCAGTGGTGAGGAAGTATATGCAAATGAAGGATGGGTGCCCACTGAAAGTATTATGGCCCAGAAACCGGGATCAGCACTATATATGAAGGTTTGTTTCATTCACAAAGAAAAAAAAAGATTCCTGCAAACAACTGGTCTGATTTCTCCATTCAAATGAATGGGGCAGAACTATAAAGGCAGCATTACTTTGGGGTAAATAGGTGACTTCCTACATCTATGAGAAATTAAAACTGGGCTAGGGAATGTGCATCATCTGACTAGATACACATATGTTGGAAAGCAACAGCCTTGTCTAATGGTCAACCTCAATTTATAATCCTACACGGTTGCTCAGGTATGAGGCCAAGTGAAAGAATTTACTAATTAAATAAATATGAAGATGTTTGTTCTGAGAAGAGATAGCTGGTTGTAACCAGTTTTGGTTTCATTCTTTTACTTTGGAGGTCAAGACATCTTTATGACAGAAGAACAGAAGAAATACTACAATGCGATGAAGAAACTGGGGTCCAAGAAACCACAAAAACCTATACCAAGGCCAGCAGTAAGCTCATGATTATTCCCTCCTGCATTATTTACTTACTGCCCTTTTGAAATGTGTATTGTGGCTGGAATGTAGCTGAGGGAAGATTTACACTCTGTTGAAATTATATCCAAGATAACTTGCTGAAAGGAACTTCTATAAATTACTTTTTGAGCCCCCCCCCCACCGCCAGCTTCACAAGAAATAGTAAGCATACTTTATGACAGCAAATCAAAACTCTGCTAGCATTGAAACTGTTGTATTCTGGCTGTGCCATTCAGATAATGGCTGGGACACTGCACTGAAGAGTCATTGATGAGTTTCTTCCGATTCCAATTCTTTCTACCAATGTCCCAGAATGATAGTATTACAGGAAGTAGTTGTTCCCCCCAAAAAGAGAGAGAGAGAGAGAGAGAGAACAGTGAATCTCTCCAGCAGAGAAATCAAATTAACAGACGAACATCCAGCCCCATGCCCTCAATGTAACAGAGAAAAGAAATAAGCTTAATCTAATTTATAAAACATAAAAATAGCTTTACTCAAATACATGGTCTATTGGAGAAGAGAAAAAAGAAGAAAAGAGGGCTGCGGGTTGGGGTGATGCAGGAAGAGAGTGGGTGTGGAAAACCGAACAGCCTGCAGACATGCAGACTAATGGTTAGTGAGTATAGGCATGCTACAGTTGCTAACTCTAACAGTAGTCCTGTTTTCCCTCCCATGTGGTCTTGTTACATTATTAGAGTAGATGAAGATGGCGTGAGAGCTTTGCATTCTACTAAGGAATGACTCCTTTCTTCTTCTTAGCTTTGATGATACTTAAATGGTGAATTTATGGAGAGAAAAAGGGTAAATGTTACAACTTATCTCCTAGTAGTCTGTGTAAATCGTGCAATACAGGAATAATGTGTTATTTTCTTCCATCTACAGAACAAATTCCAAGGCATGGTCTTTGACTTTGTGACAAAGCAAGCCTTTGATATCAGCATCATGATTCTTATCTGCCTTAACATGGTCACCATGATGGTAGAAACTGATGACCAAACTGATGCAATGGAAACCATTTTATACCGAATTAATCTGATCTTCATAGTCCTGTTCACTGGAGAGTGTGTCTTGAAACTGATTTCACTCCGCTATTATTATTTCACCATTGGCTGGAACATTTTTGATTTTGTGGTTGTCATTTTATCCATAGTTGGTAAGAAAAAGTCCATTTCAGTAGAAGATTAACATGGTGATGAATGAAAATTATGGAAAGTTAATGTAAATCTATCAATTAACATTTTGAGCAGGGCTTTAATAAACCTTTATCTCACTAATTAAGTTTTCAGTTAACCTCTAATTGTAATTTTCTAGAGATCGTCTTTCATTTTAAAGGGGTATACCTGGTAGTTTGCAATTTTACAAAGATTACATATTCAGACTTTCACCTGAACACATGTGGACCTAAAATTAGGGATGGGGAATGGTATGTAAATCCTGCCCCAAATATCCTCAAGCAGCTGAAACTACATTCAACTTTCATGTCTTGAGCACAGAAGTGTGATGAAAGCTCTGCAACTGTGTTCAACCAAATGTGGTTACTTCTGGGTGCTTGGGACCAGCAGGAGTGAAGCTTACACATACGCTTACATTCCCATCATTGGTTGTAGCCTTACACAGGTTGGACCAAATGCCTAAACAGAGTTTGTGTAATCTTAACTAACCTACTTAACATTTATTTCTAGGTATGTTCCTAGCAGAGATCATTGAGAAATACTTTGTCTCCCCCACCTTGTTCCGAGTGATCCGACTGGCCAGGATAGGCCGGATCCTGCGTCTGATCAAGGGTGCTAAAGGGATCCGCACGCTGCTTTTTGCCTTGATGATGTCTCTTCCTGCCTTGTTTAATATTGGCCTCCTCCTTTTCCTCGTCATGTTCATCTACGCTATATTTGGAATGTCCAACTTTGCTTACGTGAAGAGAGAAGTTGGGATTGACGACATGTTCAACTTTGAAACTTTTGGCAACAGCATGCTGTGCCTCTTTCAAATTACCACCTCTGCAGGCTGGGATGGCTTGCTGGCACCCATTCTCAACAGCGGGCCTCCGGACTGTGACCCTGAGATAGACCACCCGGGAAGCTCGGTCAAAGGAGACTGTGGCAATCCTTCTGTTGGGATTTTCTTCTTTGTTAGTTATATCATCATATCTTTCTTAGTGGTTGTAAACATGTATATTGCTGTCATTCTGGAGAACTTCAGTGTAGCTACAGAAGAAAGTGCTGAACCTTTGAGTGAGGATGATTTTGAGATGTTCTATGAGGTCTGGGAAAAGTTTGATCCAGATGCAACCCAGTTCATAGAGTTTAGTAAACTCTCTGACTTTGCTGCTTCTCTGGATCCTCCCCTCCTTATTGCAAAACCAAACAAAGTTCAGCTTATTGCCATGGATCTGCCCATGGTAAGTGGAGACAGGATTCACTGCCTCGACATCTTGTTTGCTTTCACAAAACGTGTCTTGGGTGAAAGTGATGAAATGGACGCCCTCCGTGTTCAAATGGAAGATCGGTTTATGGCTGCCAATCCATCTAAAGCCTCCTATGAACCCATCACCACCACACTGAAAAGAAAGCAAGAGGAAGTATCAGCTGTCATCATCCAGCGAGCCTTCAGGCGCTACCTCTTAAAGCAAAAAGTTAAAAAAGTCTCCTGCATTTTTAATAAAGATCAAATCAAAGAGGGGGATGACACCCATATCAAAGAAGACATGATTATTGACAAGCTTAATGAGAATTCTACTCCTGAAAAAAATGACATGACCCCTTCCACAACCTCCCCACCTTCATACGATAGTGTTACAAAGCCTGACAAAGAGAAATACGAAAAGGACAAATCAGAAAAAGAAGATAAAGGTAAAGATAGCAGGGACAGTAAAAAATGAGCAAAGCAAAAGGTTCTCTTTGTGACAAATTGTTTACAGCTTGAGAAAGTAAAGTATTATTTTAAAAGGACTCCCATAGGAGGTTTATGCCAAACTGACTGTTTTTGCACACACACAGAGATACACACACACACAAATATCTATAAATATATATACAGATGTTAGATATATACTTAAGGTCAGTGCCTATTAACAAGACAGTGACCCCTCGTCAATCCAAATGCTGCCCTGCAAAACAGGATGGCAAGTTTGACAGGGGGGTTACTGTTTTCATTACCAGCTGACACTGCTGAAGAGGAGGGGAAAATGGCTACCCAGACTGTAGGGATCAGGAAAAGAGGTGCAAACTGAGAGGCTACGTGTGTTCAATGTGAAACACTCAAGTACAATAATTGTATCCACTGTTTGCATTCCAACTGCCACATTTTTGCCATATTTTTACAGAAATCGGTGTTGGTGAGGTTGTCATTTTTTTAATTCACAGGTTGTTTACTATTATATGTGACTATTTTTGTAAATGGGTTTTCTGTTCTAGGGGTGGGTGGGTCCAGGGTCTTGGGAAATATGAGGACCAGCCGTTCTGTCTGATTCTCTTGTAATGTACAGGCAGAAGTGATTTGCATGAAGGCATGCTGCACTTATAGACCATGCATGGAAACAAGTAAGACTTCTTTGCACAAGAGTTTTAAATACTTCCATGTTTCAGGATGGCTCCAGATTCTGAGGTGCTTAATAACGGTGTACATCTTTATGTCTCATCCTGATAATTCTTAACGTGCCTGTAAGTCTCATAAAATCAACAGTTATTCAACAGAGGTGCCCTCCCCCTTCCCCCATTCACACACATAAACCATCCGTCATCAAAGCTGACATGAATGTCACTGGCAGCATAATCCTGTACATGTTTACTCCTTGGTAAGCATGTATAGGATTGCAGTGTAAATGTAAAACTTGGGTGGGGAGATGGGGTGGGGTGTTCTTTCGAGTATTTAATGCCGGAAACAAAATGCATTCACTTGACATTGATTTGGGGCACCACACTAGCCAGAAGAAAGGGGGAGAAATACAAGACGTGTATACGTTCTGTTTGTTTGTTTTTAATTTCTCCTGCAGTATTGTTTTGCCATCTTCCACTCTCAGCAAGGTTGACATTGTATGTGTCAATGAGATAGTGCTGTCTATGTAAATAGTTATTTTAACCCTGTGGTGCATGTTTGAGCAAAGGAATCAGTGACCTGTGCACAATATTTATTGCATCAAATATGTACCACAATAAGTGTAGGTCGCAAGCCTTGAGCAGGAAAATATGATGTATTCTGTACCCTTATAAGTAGTTTGGAGGCTCTCAGTGATGCATGTTTATCTCGCCTTTGCTGCTGAATGTTTTTTTTCCCTTGGGTTTGTTCAGAGATCTAATAAGGGAAGCCATATGTCAGTGGTATAAGAGAAACAATTTGTTCAACCAGACATCATTCCTCATTTCATCGAGCAATAGTTTGCATCTGTTTGGGGTGGGGGGACAGGGGGAGTGGGAGGGAGCAGGGAAGCTTCTTGCTCTGCTCTTACTGATTTTATTCTTCTCTTAAATTTTAAGTGAGTATAATGGTACAGTGTGTAGCCAGCTGTACACATCATGTTGCAAAGCAGCTCAATCTGTTCAAAAGACATGGTTAGCGTTTTTCTAAGGGGAAAGAAATATATATATAAATAGTGTACAAATCTCATTTGATTTTATTTTTCAGCATTTTGTACATAAATGACGAAACAAAACTGATCTTCAGGTCGATGTCACTTGTTACTTTCTGTCCGTTGCACTTTTTAATTCAAGACCATCACAAAGTAGGGAATAATAATAATAACAGTAATAATGAAGGAGAGAATGGGGACAATGGTAGGTTCCTGGGTTGCTTTTTTAATTAGTACTGTATTTTTGCACACATCTTAATTGTGATTTTTTTCAGACTGAGTCCAAAATGCACTTGCTTCCAAATAGCTATAACTTGTAATTGAAATGTGGTGGGAAAGGTTTGTTTGATATCCTAGCACTGCCTGCATCAGCAGTTAGTCTTATTAATTCATAAAATCCTTGATCTTTTCCAGTGTTCGTTTACATAGACTATTCTTATTCTTGTTGATTCATGCTGCACTAGAAGTCTTCTAAATATTATATGCACAATTATAATTTTCCCCTCCACAAGAACCAAGTAGCGAACTTGTATATCCAATCACATCAGGACATTTTTATTTTGTATTCCATTCACAAGCAAAAATTAAATGTTAATTCCTCCTTTTACTGAAACTGTTGACTTTGTGTGTTGGTGAACTGCATGCAGGAAAATGCTATTACCATAAAGAACGGTAAGCCACATTACAGTTGAGCCAAAAGAATAAAAACTTCATTTTTTATTGTACTTGGTGGTTCTGTCGTTTTTTTAAAACAAGCAAGCAAACAAACTTTCAAATTCCTTACCTGACTGGCATTCTGATACTAAAAATACGCTCATAAGTAAAATGTTTTTGATGATTCCATCCTAAATACATGAGTACACGTCATATTTTCTAAAGGAATAACATTGCAATTGGATCCCCACTCCAGTCATAATGCATAGAATAAGGATAGCCTTTCCCAACTCTATTCCCTTCAGATTCCTATCATCCCCACATAGCATGGCCATGCGGTTGACAGGGGTTGTGGTCCAATACCTCTGGAGGATAAAACTTGGGGAGGGCACTGGCTTATAGGCTGACTGTGTCAACATCCTCAAATGTGTGCCAACTATGACAGATTAAGCTGGGCTTCTTTATAAATGAATAGATAGATAGTTACTTTTTAACCCCCCCACTGGTATGGGCTATGTATACATGCACTACATCCTACTTTCTCATTCCTTCTGTGTACTCTCCATGACTTGCTACAATATGTAAACTGGTCCCAGGATGAAGATTATATCCATGATAATTATGTATTCACAGCATTGTCCCCTGCTCTTCAACCAAAAAGGCACCTAAAACAACCTATGTAAGGTGATTGTGGTGGTGATTAGGATGACTTGTTGATACCCAGCCTTCTTTTTCAAAACTGGGACGCAAGGAGGCTTACGAATTATAATGATTGCAAGATAACTAAGCATTTAAAAAGTCAAGATTAAAATTATACTCTTCACCACATTTGGAATATACACTTAAAAGGATAAAAAGCAGTTTAAAAACAGCACCATTTGGAAGATCAGTAACAAAGAAGGCAGCTCCTGCTCATCCAATTAGAATTTAAGAAACATCAGACAAAAGTAAAAGGGGTGAGTAATATATTCAGGCATCTGTTTTTACTATTACAAAATTCTTATGCTGATCACCATGAATCAGTACAGTTCAGGACAAGGAGGAGCCAAATGGGACTGGGCCCTGCTGTCTCCTCTCCCTTTTCCTGCACCCAGTTCCTGCCAGAAGATACTTGGTCTGTGGTGGTCCAAATGAGCATGAAAGAGATTGACTCATGTTGTCATCAAGCTATAAACATAGATTTGAAAGAGATGCCTATAAATCATTCTTCTAAGATCCAAAATACCAGCCAGTAAAATGTTCTCCTAGCTCATAAGATTGCCCACAGTGCTGTTATAAGTTAAAAGCAGGATTTGGCTAATTAGCCCTCTTTGTTTGCTGTCTTTGTGTCTTTTCTCCTCTTTTGCCTAGCCACATCTCTTGTTGACTCCATTGCATAAATTATTCCTGCTTATCCAAGGACATTTCCGCACTAGGCTGTTATAGCGCTATTATTCCACTTGCAGCATCCTGTGGAATCCTGGGGTTTGCAGTTTCGGGAGGGGCCGGCTGGTCCAAGTTTCATTATTCCACTTAATCTAAGCCTAGAATTAATGCAGCGTTCTGATGTTGCATAAAGACGGAGGTCCTTCATTGGCCTTCCATTTCAGAGAGCAGCTGACCACTGGTGCCAGGCACTAGCTGTCTTACAGTGGTAAGATGTAGTGACTACCAGGCAGTCTTGTCATTCATAGAAGTGCCTACAGCCAAATTGTGATTTTGTATCAAGACTGCATTAGCAGGGAGAGTGCTCAGTGTAGACAGGTGGACAGCTGTGGAAGGGTAGGGGGCTGAGAAGGATAGTGGCTCCAGGAAACCCTGGAGGGCTGTATCCCCCATAGCACCTGTTCCCACACACAAAATCATTTTTTGTCCCCAAATGCCCACTCCCAAGCCCTCTAGGTAACCTGGAGGACAGTTTCACCATCTTTTGGGGCCCTCCTGGCCCATTTTAGGCCAAGCAGAGACTTTTTTAAAAAAAAATAAAAGCAGTTGTGTAAAAGCCACTTCTTGTTTCAAAAAAAAAAAAAAGTCATTGTTGGGACCTAAATTGGACCAAGGTGGTCCACAAATATCAGGGACAACTGCCCTGCACCCCCAGAAAGTATTTGAGGGCAAAAATTTTTTGAAAATTTTTGCAAAAATTGTGTTTGACTACTGGAGACACTGAGGGGCTGAAAACATGGTGGAAATGACTGCAAACCCTCTAGAGATCATTTGGGGCCATTTTGGAGCAAATAAATTTAGCATTTTTACGACTGGGGGGCCTGGAGGCTGGCAACCCATTGGCCACTCTTTGTTCACCCAAAGCCACCTGCTCATAATTGAAAATGGAGACCAATGGGTTGGATCAGACAGATGTTACCAGAATGATGAATAAGCGTACATATTGACAAAAAAAAATTGCATGTGGAAATTGAAACAGATAGATTCGTTTTAGAAATACTAATGTAATTTAAATAAGAATACCTAAAATCTCACTATGTCGGGAGAAAGGCAGGATATAAATTAGATAATAAACAAATAGTGGGTAAGACACTAACTCAGTGGTTTCTTTACCTGCTCAGTATGCTTCCAGGTTTTATCTGATGAAAGAATATTTTAACTCCCTCCTGATGGTGCTGCTTTTTTTCCCCCCTTTAAACTGGATTTGGGCCTTTGAAATAGAAGATTGTTGCTATTGTCATTCTGTTCCTTCAAGTCATTTCTGATTGATGGAAACCCTAAGGCAAACCGATTGTGGGGTTTTCTGGGGCTGAGAGTGTTTGATGTGCCCGAGATCACCCAGTGGATTTTTCCATGGCTGAGCAGGTTTCCATGGCTGAACAGGGAACTGAACCTTGATCTCCACAGTCATAGTCCAATGTCCAAACCACTACACCATGCTAGCTTTCTGTGAAATAGAAGATTATCATATGCAAACTAGGGCACATTGTCCTCCTAGGTCTAAATGGATAAGCCAAAAAGGTAATTCACATAAAGGACATCAAGCCCCATTTCAAGACTGGTTCAGAAAGATCAGGTTGTTGACATAGCAGTGGTTCCCAGCAGAGGCAGCTTCATGAGATGATAGCAGAGGTCAGTGGTAGCAGCCACTGACTTCATCAGATATTAAAAGAGAGAGGACATCCTATTTTAAGACTATTATAACACGGAAATAGATGTAGAGACTTGCAAAAAACAGCAGTTCATTCATTATAAAATGGAAGTGCTCAAGGTCACTCAGTGGGTTTCCATGGCTGAGTGGAGAATTCAAGATTCAGCACAAAGGTAGATAAAAACAGTTTCTTTCAAAACAGTGTCCCAAAAGAGATGGAGAAGAAAAAAACACGGCCTTTGCAGGAAAAGCTATATCATTTTGTTCTCAGGAGAGTGGAGAACTAGTGGATTAGAATGAAGTGCACACAGTTCCCTTGCCCTCTTGGCAGAAAGCAAGGCAACCAGTAACGCTGCCTTCGTTGGCAACAAGCACAAGACATTGGTGGGAAGAGGCTCAAAGGGAATGATTCCCAGATGTGAAGGAGATCAAGATATTCAAAAGTATATGATCCCAAAGCTACACTTTGTCCATCTCAACATAGTGCATTGTTGTCTTGTTGTCTATGGTAGTGCTTCTTGCACTATCTGAAATGGGGAGGGGCAGGCATTTTTCCCCCTAGTATGCTAGGAACAGGCACTACATTTGTGCCCATTGAGTACAATCTTTTCTTTCCTGGAAACTTGTCAGAGACCAGTCGCCAATAGCTCAGGAACCAGCATTGGTCCAGGATAGAACTGATCTTTGACTACATGAACAAAAAAGCCAGATGTTGTCTGATGGTTGTGACAGGAATAGAAGCCAAAGGTTACGTTTAGATGGGTTGTTAAAACCTGGGTTTTGCACCTGTGCTTTCTGATTTTATTTTGGAGAGCTACATCTGCTTACTTTATCCCAAAGCACTTCCTGGAAGTTCCCAACATTACCAAGGACTTTTCATTCCCTCTCCCCAGGGCAGTTGAAATTAACCCAGTCTTTTCCAAAATAAATGGTATCTGCACTTGCCTATTTGTTTGCACTCCCTCCCAACTAGCTAAGATGGCCACCACCCAGAAACACTGTGATTTTTTTTTCCACAAGAAGGTTTCAACAGAGATCAAGCAAGAGAAAGAGGAATGCTAGCACTAAAACAAAATGATCCTAATTTTTAAGTAGTGTAATATTGCTAAAGCACGTCAGCACTTTGATTGTAAGTCTTAAATAATAATAAAAAGGCTCAGTGGAAATTGGTGAAAATCAGTTCCTGAAATATTGTGTGAGACAGGATGTGCCACATGATCAGTGGGGTGAGGAAGGGAAGGGAGGGGGAGCAAGGTTAATCTTGAATATTTCTCAGACTGCAACTTGCAAACTGGTTGTGATCAAGACAAAAAGAATTGGAAACTTTGGAGAGCCTAGACATTCCCCTCCCCTGGGCTTCTTAATGCTCCCGGAGTCTCTGCTTGGAGCTATCGGACTGCTTGTATCTGAATGAGGATGTATATGTTCCCTTACTATAAAACCTGTGAGTTGCTGGGGAAGTCTAAATGGCTCGTGGAATGACGATTTTGATTACTGCTATGGTTGCTGAGGGTGAGATTAGCTTGATGGGAACAATCATAGGTCATGGAGGAAGATGATTGGTTTCTGAAATACTGCATTCTGGCTCTTATCATTATCTAGTTTATCATTTGTCTTAAGAACTGACAAAGCTTTCTTCATCAAAGAGTAGTAACAGATATCAAGCGACTAACATGATGACTGCAGCCACACGTTCCATCAGAGAGCCATTGATCCAGTTAATAGTCCCTCCTTTTATTTTTTTCATTCAGAAAATACTGCCATGTTGACCAGGTAAGCAGTGTTCTTCAGTTGCTTCCAGTTGCTTGGTGAATGGTTTAGAAAAGTGGTGATCTCCTCCCGCAGTTCCTGTTGGTGTCTGTTCATGCAGGTCTTATAGTCTGAAACAGGAACAGTAGGAATGTGGTGAGTATTCCCAAGACTAAGATCACAATCAGTATGGTTGGCAAGGTTCAAGGAAGCCTTCTGTGTGTCTCACTGGAGATCTAAAAAAGTACTGAAGTATTGATACACAGTATCAGAAGCAATTATGCTGTCTCTTTGAGGAGTCTGTCTTTTTTACTTTAGGAGATTGTTGAGAAATCTCCTTTAACTTGTCATCAGTCCCCCCTTTCAAGTGGGAAGCTATTTACTGTTCCAGTCCAGAACAGTGATAGTGATCTAGATAAATGCATTCTGAGATCAGCAAGTGAGGTCTGAGTACTGGGACTGATTGAACCTTTGTACTGAAGGGCTAATATTGGATATTGAAAGGTGTTATGAGTTCATTCAGTGATCTTAATGGAGATCTGGATGGTAAGAACTGTAGGAACAGTAAAGGAGACATTGAACATCTATATGTTCTAGGGATGTATTCTTCACCGAGGCCCTTTTCACACTTTACCTTCTTCCGAAGCCATCGTGCGGGGATCCTGGGAAAGCCTCTTCCAGGAGGGGAGTGTGTCTGTCACACTTCCCTCCACACTGGCTGTCTGCTGGATGGAAGGAAGCGCGATAGCTCCACCCCTCACTTCCACAGCCCAGCCCAGCAGTTTCCCAGGCTGCGCTGGGGGATGAAGCGCAGCCATTGCACTTCCTGACATTCTGCACCACAGGTAAGTGCGGGAGGGGGGACGGAGGACTGTGCAATTGCAGTTCATTGTCAGGAGAAACCCGGCAAAGATTTAATCCACAATTGCAATGGGTTGCCACTGGATCGCCACGAGATCACGACAACGTCATGCAGAACCATTGTTGTGATCCAGTGGCAATCCCATAGCCATCACTGGTTGGGGGTGGTGTGTGGAAAGAGCCTCAGTTTCTTTCTGAAGGTAGCAATGAACATTTTCAGCAATTTTCTTCCCACTGCAAGAAAATGTTCAAAAGCCATGCAGTTTTCAAAGGCCATTAACAGTTCAGCACAAAATTCACATGTGGTTGCTTCACACAAAGAACAGCATTTTCTGCTCAGAACCATCTGCCTGGAAAATAATATTTCAATGCAAAGCTATTAATTCTTCTGCAGAAAATGTTGCTTTTTGCACAGAAAAAAAAAACTGTGATGAAGATTTATTCTGTGTAAAATTAACACACAGTTCATTTATATAGAAAACAGCATTTACTACATAGAAAACAATATTTCAAAGCAGAAATAGTAATTCCTGCACAGATTATACTGTTTTCTGTGCAAATCAATTATGTGTGAATTTTACACAGAACAAATCCCAAATTACATCTTTTTGTTTATGCAGAAAACAACATTTTCTGTGCAAGAATTAACATTTCTGCATTGAAATACTTTTTCGCATGCAGAAAATGCTGGTTCCTTTGCAGAAAATGCTGTTTTCTGTGCAAAACAACCATGTGCAAATTTTGTGCAGAATAATTCCCAACTGCGAAGATTCTCATCAGACCAGGATATTTCTTATCAGAGTTTCTCAACACTCAAAAAATATTTTCTGACCATTTTCCTAATAGCTTCACATATTCCTTCCATCCCTAATCCATTCAGATTATTTTTCTTTCCTCCCCCCACCCTTTCTTTTCCCTAAATAACTTTATGTCTATCAATAATGACAGCTGCCCTTTCAGTTTAGGTTTCAAGCCCTTGGATGATATAGCTTTCACTAGAATGGACTCCACTCTGTTTATCATGTTTATGAACTTTTGTTTGAAAGGATGTAACTTCTCTCAGTGAGCCAACATGGATGGTCAATGCCAAGTCTGCTTCAGTTTTCTGTACTAAGTTCAGCTGTCTGGAGGCAGTGCCTCCAGTGGATGTATCCAACATCAATAACTCCATTGAAGGCAGACAATAGCAACTGTATGCAAAGCCCTGGCATAGCAAAAAGTTTCTAGAGGGAATACCAAGTCCTCTCATGGGAAACCATGAAATGGACCACTTTGTGTTTTTTAAAACCTTTAATGATTAAACATGAGACAGCCTTTGCAGGCTCTTTTGCTGTCTGCATTTCCTAGGCAGTCAGCATGACCATCTGTAGGGGAGACACTGAGCAGCACAGGAGATGCATTTCCTAAGTAAATGCTTCAAGCCCTAAAAGCTGAGGTATGTAAATGGATGTGATTCATGGACACACTCCGACCAGCAAACAACTTACCAAAAATGAAGAGAAACAAAAATGAAGACAGGAAGAAGTATTTACAAGAAGATTGAAGAGAGGAAGGATATTATGATAGGCAGCAAAGACAGTGTTCCAGAATGCTGCTAAGTGGCAGATAAACAGGAACTGAAGTAAAGTGGAGTTAAAAGGCACTGAACTGCACAGTGAAGGAAGTTGCAGAGCTCACACCAAAAGACCCACCATTTAACTCTAGAACATCCTGGACATTCTGCTCAGGCACAAGAAAATTTCATGTGTGTGAAAGATACAGAGAACACACACACACACACACACACAAACCCCAAATGTCTTTCCATGACATGGACTAGAGTGTGCCCTACCGTTAGGCAAAGTGATTGCCTCCGGCAAGAGATGCTGAGGTGCACTACTGCAGCCTCCTCACTGTTATTCTTGCGCTCCCCAGGTTTTCTCTGCCGTTGAAATGCAGAGCTACAGATGCCGCACAGCTTGTCCTGGGCCTCCAAAGTTGGCATGGTGCCCCAGGTGTAATGTGAGACATTATCCTATTCCAAGCACCTCATATATCCGTTTCAACCACCAGTTCAACCAGCTTCTGTATGTAGGTTGGGAGGGGGAGCGTCGTGTCTGCCTCAGATAACAAAACATTTTGGGCTAGCCCCAGCAGGGACTGGGAAGAAGGATGGATGCTGTCCTGATAGTTTTTCATTGCAGCTTTCCTTCTCCAGTGTTACAAACCTAACCAGTTCTCCCTGAAGGATCTTTTGAAAAGAGAGGCCAGACCTTTCAGGGCCTGGTTCCCAATTGGTGATTGTCTCAAATGCATATGTAGCCAAAAGTTTGGCAAGGACTAGCTTTTCTTGACTATTCATGTCCAGCAGGAAGCTGAAAGAAAGAAAGAATAAGAAAGAGAAATAAAGGCCATTTCTGCATGGGGTATTAGAAACGGTGCAGTCCGTCCTCCAGGGAGGACGTCCGCACCTGGGAGCAGCGCAGCCTGTCCCAGCGCAGCCTGGGAAACTCCCAGGTCGCGCTGCGGAAGGAAGAGGCGGGGCTCTTGCGCAAGCAGGCGGCTTGTGCGGAGCTGAAGCAGCAGGGA
The DNA here is from genome assembly GCA_030412105.1 of Cyclura pinguis. Lineage (NCBI taxonomy): Eukaryota > Metazoa > Chordata > Lepidosauria > Squamata > Iguanidae > Cyclura > Cyclura pinguis. The sequence goes on along the minus strand of CM059599.1, from coordinate 226,676,216 downwards.
CGCGAGAGCCGCTCACCGGAGGCTGCTCGCACGATCCCCGCACCCCAGCACCGGAAAAAGGTAAGGTGTGGAAAGGGCCTGGGCCTGAGGGTGTGTGGCAGTGCCAGGTCATTGGAATTTTCCACACATTTGCTGCCTGCTGTTGGTCCTCCTTGCTAGGTAGCCCTTGGAACACTCTATGCATTTTTTAACCTGGCACTTCTCTATGTCAGGATGGAAATTACTCATCCTCTGGGCATTATGTAGAGCGCCAAGGTTCCTCAAATTTTGGAAAAAATGTTTTTCATTTTTTCTCTCCAAATGCCACCAAATTCCTTCTGGATACTGTGGGGGCAATTATGCCAAGTTTTGGGTTCTCTTGGGCCAATATAAGCCCAGGAGAGGCCTTTTTTCAATAGGATGTGACCTGGAAATTCCAAATCCAGTTTGAAAGAAAAATCTCTGCACCTACAATGTTGAAGAGAGGGCAAAACTAGGGATATGGGAGCATTTGTGGGCAAAAATTTGAAACTCCTTTTTTGCTGGGGGTTGTAACAGTTGTATACTTTCCATAAATGCAAGATAAGTGAGGATCTGCTTCTTGTAGATACAGCAATTACAGTTCAATTCTACGTGAAATCCTGGTCTCTAAGATAGTAATCCAATGCTCAAATGACTTTACCATGCTGGCTCTCTTTTATGGGGTTACTGTATACAACAACAACAAAAAAAGGGGGGTGTCTCCAGGTTTATCAGTGATAGTACAGTCAGCCCTCCACATTTGTGGGTTTCACTCTTGCGGATTTGATTATTCACAGATTATTTGCTGTCACCTCTGCTGCCTCCCTATTACATTTTTAATAAGGACTGCAAACCTAGTGAAACTGAGAAACTGCGAACAAGGCTTGTAAGTCCCTCTTAAAAATGGTGTGGGGCAGCAGTGGAGGTTGCAATAAGCCCCACCAGCCCCCCACTTCTGCCTTGTGAAGGAACCCTGATGACTCAAAGGAATCCATGGTAGGTTGAATATGGTGATCATACTTTTTTGTGTGTTAAATATAGTTTGGGGGGCTCCAGAATTATTCACGTTTTTTCCACTTTCATGGGGGTCCTGTGCCCCTAACCCTAGCGAATGTGGAGGGATGACTGTACTTGATTTGTATGCCAATTTACTGGAGGAGATATTATTTCAGATAACAAAACAAAAATAATATTTAAATATAGAGGGAAGAGGAAGACCACTGCATTTACCACAAGAATTTGCCATTTTTAAATCCCTGTCCCCCACCCACAGACAGTGCTGTCAGCAAAGTGTTTCTGATAGGAGACATTCAGGCAAGGTATTATTCTAACAAAAATATTTCATTGTTCATATTGGGATACAATGGCTGACTTTTCGCAGTTTCTATGACAACTTGGATGTTTGATCTGGAAAAAAGGGGGGCTATGTACAATCATTTTTCTTTTGCTACATAAAAAAGATGTGTTGATCAAAGGAAATGCTGAAGGACACTGAAATTTTTGAATATTAGCCACAAATATTATAAACAGCACACAAATGATTCTTTAATTCAATTTTCTGAAAGCAGGTAACCTTCTCTTAATTCTTCGGTTAGTATGAAGAACTAGTGGCAAATACGTTCATGTCATGTATGAGAGCTAGTCTCAAGTTATATTTTTGTACCATGACATCTGTGAGACTATTGTAGGCTTTAAGTTTGTTGTAGTTTGGTGGGGCTCTATATAAAGACCATGCAAATTCAAGAGATATGTGTGTGAGAGAGAGATGTGTATGCCTGAATGTGCACACATGAACATACATGATTTCTGTCTGGGAGTGGGAATGGCCGGGGGAGCCCATTGAGGAAAAAGGAAAAACCTAGGGTTCGGCCCTATAGCGCTTTTTGAAATTCAAAATGCACACATGTGCCCCAAAATATAAAGGACTCTTTGTCTACCATGCAAACCTTGAATTGGCCCCAACCACATCAGTGTAAGGCACAAAAATAATCTTGTAATTTGAGGCACGTTCTGGCACATACTTGGCCAGCCTTTTCTCCAAAAAAACATAGGGATTTAGTAAGAAACAAGCCCTAGAGAAACTGGTGAAAATTTGTGCCAGTGACCCAACAGAATAAATTGCTTCTAAAGGACAATCGGTAGGTCACTGAAAAGTAGGGTGAAGATATTGCATAATGACATTAGCTAATATTACAATAATACACAATGGCAACTGAAGAGTCTAGTTGCTATCCCTGCTTTTTGAGCCCTTTCCACATGATGAGGTTCAGTGAAGTCCTTTCGTTGCAGCCCCGGTGGGGAGGGAAAGTGCACCAGGAACGCTCCCCTCCACACTTCGCCCGGTTGCCGTGGAGGGGAGCCCTCTGGCCCCCACCTTTTCCCTTCCTCAGTGCAGCCAGGCACTTGCCATTGCTGCGCTGGAGAGGGAGGCATCACCGGCACGCTTCCGCCCTTCTGCATGACCGGGAAAGGTGGCGGTACGGCGTGATGGTAAGTGTAAAATGTTTTTTTTTCCATTTTACAAATACCGTGCTCACGCAACACACGGGGACAAGATGGTGGCGGGACTGCGATGGCGTCATGCAGAAGCACGACCCACAGAGCTCTGCCATCGTGTCCCAACTGCTGGGCAGCCACGTCGTGCAGAAAGGGCCTTGGCTTTTCTTACAGATTCTTCTGCATCCTTTCATTATTTATTGTCCCGTTATGTATGTCATGTCACTCACTAGATATAGTTCTCACTCTGAAGCATTTATAAAACTATATAAATATTCATAGCTATGATTTTCATTTTTTAATTATCTCTAATGTGTATTCCCTCCTTTAAATAAGATGCTGCCTTCTAGATAATTAATCTCACAGTACCATACTACCTCTGAAATAGTTTATGGCAGGGGAAACCGTAAGGGTGAGAATAGCGCAGTTTTATGAACATCTATTATGTATTAACAGGGTTACTTTTAAGGTCTATAAAATTTAACAGAGAATATAATATTTTTAACACGTTTGGTTAACTTTTTTTTTTAAGAATCCTGCAAGGGGACCTTAATTTCTTGTTTATTACTACAGAATTTTATTTCAATCCATATATTTTTGCAAAACCGGATGTGTCTTTGTTTGCTTTTGCAGTTGATCTCTCATCACAATAATGTACCACTCTGTTGCTGAAAAATTTCCCTTAGGGTTCAATAAGTGGAAGCTTAGTGGGTTAAACAAGAGTTTATTTAGACAGATGCAACCCCAGGCATAGTCTGGTATTCAAGCTGTGAGTCTGATCAACAAACAGACAGTTAAACAAGGTTCATATAACATTCTTGAAAAACAATAAAGCACCAGCAAGTAACCATTTAAAAGAAGATTGTCAGAATCCTAGATCAGCTACTTATGTCTGTGTAGCTAAGTAAAGGTCATTTCCACGCTATACTGTTATAGTGCTGTTATTCCACTTTCAGCGTCTATGGAATCCTGGGGCTTGCGATTTAGGGAGAGGCACTTAGAATTCTCAGGAAATGACAAACCCCAGAATTCCACAGGATATTGAAAGTGAAATAATAGCGCTATAACAGTGTGGTGCGGAAATGTCTCTTGGCCTGATCCCCTCCCAGTCCACCTTAAGAGCCAGCCGGCAGATTGGCCAAAAGAAGTTAATTCACCTTCCACTTGGCACATAAAGAAGATGATGCTTCCATTCTCCTCCCACCAGTGAGTGAACCTGCAACAAGGATTGCAACGGATGAACTGCTTCTGATTGTTGCAGGCTCACTTGCTGGTAGGAGAGGGAAACCTCCTCCTCCTTGTGCCCAAATCTGAATGCACCTTCTTCATCAGTCTGGTGGCTGTCTCTTAAGGTGGACTGGGGTGGCATTTAACATAGGTTTCCAGTAAGACTACACAGTTTTACTGACTTCACACTGATTATGGATACCTAACTCTATGGCCCTTTCTGCACGAGGCTAGTGAATCGGTTCGTGCCATTTCTTACCGGATCTTCTGGGCTCAAAACAAGGCTTACTTTCCCCTATTTCCTTCCACACAGCTACTGCGTATGTTCCATTCCAATTCGGAGCAGTGCGAGTTCATAGATCCGCACTGCCTCCACAGTGGCCATTCCCGCTACTCTCCGCACCCCGCCCGGTCAGCTGTGATTGGCCCCCCCTTTTTTTTGACATGGTTCTGTACGTCATTACGTACATGTATATGTGCGTATGTGTGAAAGTCCATACTGCCCCCCCGGCTGCTCCCATGAGCCCTTCTTCCTAGGAAGCTTCTGGAGAGAGATCAATTTTTGGTACTAGCAAGGTGTGCTCTGTGGATCTGATTGAGCTTGCCAGTACATCGATCCTATTACTTGTACCCCAGGTGTCTTGTCCAGCTTTCGGGATGGAACAAGACTGGTTAAGAACTGTTGCCATGGTACAGTGTCCATTTTTGACTTGCGATGGCATCAATGCAAAGGCAATGGAACCGTGAGCGAGCCAGGAGGTACAGGCTCCAACAGGTGGGTGGTTACCCGCAAGGAGCCAGCGCCCTCAGTGAGGCTTCTCTTGCTGCTTCCTGGGATCACGGTGACGATAATGCCAGCATGTATGCAACCCTGGTAGGAAGCTCCTCAGAAAGTGTGCCATGGCCAAGAAGATGGTGGGTTCGGGAAAGGATGCACAGCACGTGGTGGACCAATGAGGTTCTGGCTACATGGGACGATGACCAGTGGCTCTGTCACTTCAGGATGACAAAGGCCACCCTGTTTGAGATAACAGACCATCTGAGTCGCCACCTGGAGCAAAGGACCACTGAGATGCACAAACCCATTCCTGTGGAGGAGAGAGTGGCCATTGCTGTTTGGTGGCTGACAACCCCCCTAATCTACTGAAACACTGCAAATACTTTTGGGTTGGGGATCTCCACAGTCGCAGAGATAGCCATCGAGGTCTGCCTGGCAATAGAGCACGTCTCCTGTCCTTGACCGTTTGCCTTGGAGACTACCGGAGGGTGAGTATGCATTCTGCACAGCACTGCAGCTGTACACAATCCATGCTGGCATGTGAAAAATAATGTTTGGTGGATATATGTTGATGCGCACACTCAGTCCTCCTCCACCTTCCTCCTCCTTCCAAGACACCCACCAAAAAGGTCTCCAGAATCTTCTGCCACACCCAATGGTTCCCATGTGCATCTACATGGGGAACATGGGACATGCAGTACTTTCCTACTACACTCTCACACCCACCATCCACCTCAAACTCCTTCCCCACACTTCCCAAGGCCCAAAAAAACACCCTCCAGAATGTACAGCCACACCCTATGGTCCCCATGTGCATCTACATGGGGAACATGGGACAGAAAGTACTTCCCTACTACACTCTCACACCCACCATTCACTTCAAACTCCTTCCCCAAACTTCCCAGGGCCCAGACAGCCAACTTCTGGAATCTTCCACCATGCCCAATGGTCCCCATGTGCATCTACATGGGGAACGTGGGACATGCAGTACTTCCCTAATACACTTTCACACCCACCATCCACCTCAAACTCCTTCCCCACACTTTGAAAGGGCCAAAACAACCACCTTTCAGAATCTTCCGCCACGCCCTATGGTCCCCACGCGCTTCTACATGGGGAACATGGGACACGCAATACTTCCCTACTATACTCTCACACCCACCATCCACCTCAAACTCCTTCCTCATACTTCCCAAGGCCCAAACAAACACCCTCCAGAATGAACAGTCACGCCCTATGGTCTCCATGCCCATCTACATGGGGAATATGGGACATGCACTACTTTGTTCTATATGTTCTCTACATTTGAAAATTAATTTTTCCTTTCTTTCCTCCCACTTTTAAATCACGGATGGTTTCCTTCAAATGGGATTCCCACAGTGCATCAGGGCAGTCGATGGCACTCATATTCCCGTGCGGCCACCCAAGAGAAGAGATGAAGAGTTCATAAACAGGAAAAGCTCCTTCTCCATCCTGCTACAGGGCACAGTGGGTCATTCTGGATGTTTTATTGACATTGTGTTGGGTTTCATGGGTAGAATCCATGATGCCTTCGTTTTTCGGCACTTGTCCCTGTGGCAGACCATGGAGGCAGGAAGATTTGTACCTGGAATCCCAACCATCACCATTGATGGGGTTCAGATTGGATCACTTATTCTGGGCAATGCTGCGTACCCCCTTTCTGTACGCTGGCCATCTAGACGCAGGGAAACTGGCGTACAATAAAGTGTTCAATAGGTGCAGAAGTGTAGTTGAAAGGGCTTTTAGAAGGCTAAAAGCTAGATGGGGCTGCCTTTCTGCGCCATTGACTGTTTTGGAGCAGAACTTTCTACCCGTTGTATCTGCCTGTGTTGTACTACACAACATTTGTGAGATAAAGGGACATATTCTGCACCTGGACTTGAGCCCACCACCACCTGTACGTCTTCCTCATCAAGCGGAAGATATCCGTCCCTATGCCTCTGGAAGGAAGCTCCGGGAGGGGGAAAGGGTTAGAGCCACGATAGCAAGCCTCATCGCTTCCTGATCAGTATCAGCCCAGCACAGGGATCCTCAGTGATGTAACCCCACCCCAGAATGCCTTTTTCCATCCTTTTGGGCCTTTTTCCCTCTGTTATTAGTAGATAGAGATCCCTTCGTTTCACTTGCCCCCCCGTTCCTGTAAATCCACCCACCTAATGAAATATAGACCGGCCTAGGACATCTTCACCTTAAAGAACACTCCTTATTGGTTGTATGTATTTCATAACTATATTCCACTAGTTTAATTTTTTTCTATAACTGATTTCTGTCATTAAAATAATTTAAATACTAATTCAGATGGGTCTCTTTTTTCAACATTTACATGAACCAAATACGAGGGAAAAAATGCTTCAGTGGCACAACTCGGAGCTTCCTTTAAGAAACTTAACTTTTATCATGTTTGTATTTCCACGGATTAAAACTCGTAACCACAGTGTATGCGCAAGATAAGAGAAATAACACCAACCTTTTACAATTAAGAATTAAGGATCTTTTAAAAGTGTCCAGAAAAAGGTGCCAGGCATGTCATCAGATTATAAGCTATAAATGATAACATTTTGATTTGGAAATAACCATGACATGTGTTTCCTATTTGACATGTCACCTAGTGTCAGAATGATGCTATGGCTTTTTGGATAAATGAAAAAATTATGGTAAAAGTAGCACTCCTTCTGCAAAGATACTGAAGTGATTTGATTATTTCTGTGTCCAGAAGAAAGTGGCCATTTCCACCAATCCTTGTTGCAGTTGTACAACTCACATTTCTGTATTTCATGGGTTACGGCTGCAGGCGGATTGCATTGAGGCATTTCGCAGCCATGCGCGGACTGCTAATTAAAGGAACCCTGAGAATATCTTAACAATAGAAATTGGGTTTTTTAAAAAAATTGTGCAAATTGCCAAAGGCATTGAGTTGAACAATGCCTCATGGACTATAACGCTGCAATGCTTTCTTTGGCTGGGAAACCTGTCCACTTTGACATTCTGTATGGGAGCACGAAGAGGTACTTTCTGTTGCAACACTATGACTTGTCTCCCCTCCTGATGGCTGAGTGCTTGTGGTGGCATCCTTCCTGTTAGTGCTTCTTCCACCGAATGGACCCCCCTCCAAGGATGATACCAAGGTGCTCATAGCTGTGGCGTAGATTCTCAGGAGGGCAACTATCTCTCTGCGTTCTTCAGCCCCAGATTCAATATCCAGTCTGTAAAGCTGTATCATTTCCTTCAAGGTCTCATTTCCCTCTCTCAATACTGATATAAGCTTGTTGTGATGGCGTTTCATGGTGCTGATAAGGACATCAAACTCCCTTGCTCACTGTGCTCTGTTAAGTTCCTGCTGTTCCTTTATGAGCTCCACTGTTGCTATTGCTGCAGACATGGAATCATTTCTCCTTCCAGTTCGGTCCCTGGAACAAGCCAATCTCTGCCCATACCTCGGTGACATCTTGGCCATGGAAACAGTGCTGATGCTGCTTCCAGCTTCTAAAGAAGGTTCTTCTAGAGAGAGAATAATCATTTTAAATTTAAAAGCCTGAAAAGTATATCCTGTAAAGCAAGACGCTTCAACTTGGCAGCTAGCGTCCATTTCGCATATCAAAACATACAGCGCTGTTACCTCACAATACAAAAGAAATATGCCGAAACAAGCCATAATAACTCACAAATAAACTAACAGTTTGTTTGCATGTCTAGCATGTTAAGAATGCATGGCTGGGCAAGCAGAGGGGAAAAATAGATCTCTTCTGAGAATGTTACCTTTCCTTATGAAGGGTCAAAACAGTCGTGCACACTTTTCACCTTTTTCCAGTATTGATGCATTATCTACATTAAGCCAATGATGGAATCAAATGGGTAAAGACGGTTCAGGATTCGTTCATTGGATATGTATTGTAGAAAGCATAACTTCCCAAATACAAGCTCCATTTTCCATTTATCCATTGCTTTCTGTGCCTCTTGCACTATTGAGTTTCTGTAGTGCTAGCATAAAGATGAATTACTTTGCAGGCGGAATTTTTGGCTATGTAACCTGATCTGGAGCATGCAGTGCCCTGTTGTCATCAAGGCAGTGCGGTTGTTGTTGCAAGCCAACCTTTGATGTGAAGGAATAGGGGCAACAAACCGCAGTGTTTGAAATTAATGCACTACATGTCCCTTGATCCCTTCCTGTCTTGAATAGTATCAATTACACATACTTCTCCTTACGTTGATGTAAACAGGTTCATAATGTTACCCTAGTGCGCAATCCATCACAAATAAGGAGATACGCTCAAGAGTGGCTGACAGAAATATTTGCATTGTGTTATTATTATGTTGACATGACTTTTCAGTCATTAGAGATTCACATAAAGCATTCAAAGTTTATCCTCAATGAAGGTGAAGGAAAAAGAGTCGCCCTAGGAAAAAGGAGAGGTGGTGCCACTCACCAGAGGCTGACAGACTCTCGACCTCCTGTCTGGAAGAGCCCGTTTGAGAAGTGCAAGCATTGTTGTCTTCATTCCCTATATGGAGAATGAAATAATCATTCTGAGAGACAGCTTGTGAGGTACACCATAACATGTCCTTCACACTACCCAGCCAAACCCAATGTTCACTAAGCATTGCCTTTCAGCGAGCAGTAACTGCAGCATCTGCAAATCCCAAACAGGAGGATGGGCAACCTATACAGCTGGTAATGTGCTATTGACTGGGGAAAGTATGCCTTGGTGAGGGAAAGGATATCCCTATTTCATGAGTGATAAAAAGTACATTTCAGAGGGTTATGGGTTGTTGGCATTTTATGTCATGGTTCGGAGTGCACACGGACTGCACAAGTAATTACATGCCAGAAGGGCCGCGTGCACCGGGATGAAGCGTTCCTTCTCTATAACTACCTGGGCAGTGGCACATGAGGTTTTGTATTATACCTTGTGGAAGGGAGAGATCTTGGAAACCGCGTCAAAAGACTGTTGTATGGTCCTGGAGTGCAGCAATGAAATATGTCTAGCCTCTGATCATTATTGTCTATTTCTTCACTGCGTTAGTGCCAGGGACAGGGGATGACATCTTTCCGCCAGAGGTGTGATGCGGCCTTCTGCATCGGGTTTAAGGGGAAAGCACTGTGGACTATGTGTCCTTTCAGAAATCCAGAACTCCATCTGCAACATTTATAGGCTTTTTGAAAAAAAAGAGGCATGCCCTTATAGTGAGACAGGAACATGATAAGGGATGGGGACAACAGTACACACCACTGACAGAAATGGATGAAAAGGGGAAGAATAATACAGAAAATGTTTTGTAGAAGGGTAGAGAAGGGTGGGGAACAGCAAAGGAAATCAGAAGTGGGGCAAGACAGGGAGAAGGCAAGCAATGGGACAGGGAAAAACACTCACAGGACACCAACCAATCTTCCACCACACCTATAACTCCATACTCCAAAAACCCACAAACCGAAAGTGATTCCTCCACTGGCCTATAGGGGTCCTCAGAGACACATTTTGGAGTTCAGCTCCACTGAGCAGTCGCGAACATTCACAGCCCGGAAACTGCGCAGTTACTTTCTAGCCATTTTCTAAGCGAGCAGCGGAAGAACTTGCCACCTCAGGTTTCTTGCGGAAAACAGGGTGAATAGAGAAGAAATGGAGAGTAACTTCTACGAGTAACCTTTGCAACCCTGGTGAGAGGGAGTCAGATCTTAGAAAAGTAAAGTAAGAAAAGTAAAGAGTAAAGGGAGGGGGATGGCACGGAGACCTTCCGAAGTAAAGGACTTGTTGGATGTTTGGGGGGAATGGCGTTATCAAGAAGATCTACAGGAAAGCCATAGAAATATAGAGATTTTCGAGGACATAGCACTGGAGTTGAGAAGAAGGGGGCACAAGAAGACTGCGGAGGAATGTAGGAACAAAACTAAAAAGCTAAGACTAGGCTATCGGCATGCTGTAGCCGCAAATAAAAGGACGGGTTCTTCTCGGATAACCTGCTCTTACTACGATGAACTTTCAAGGATACTTGGGGGCAATAACAGTCACGTGTGTACCCCGTAACTAACTGACTTGTTGTTAAAACCTTGACTGTAGATCCAGCACCACGGAGGCATGAGTTGTCACGCGTTGATGCGGTCTTTGACCGTCTGCAACAAATAGAGGACAACTCTACAAACCTGTGTAAGCGCATGCTTCCTGTGACGAAAACAGTTGGAAACCCTGCTTGTGCTTCCTGCTGTGAAGCTTTTCATGCCCAACATGACTAACCTATAACAGATCTTTTCTGCTCTCCACCCTGAAGCACTCATTATTCGAAACGTCCACGGCATTACGGCTTTCTATCTCCCAGGGCTACGAGAACATAACAAGGGAGATCCACGGACTAAAGGCCATTCTGAGGGAGAAGGGCCTCAAGTTGTAATTGTTTTTAACTGTACATTGTTGCCCTTCCTTTCCCGAACCAATTACTACTTGTTTCCCTTGTTTTCCCCAACCCAGCAATAATTACTCTTCCCCCCCATCCGTTTTACAAAAATTATCTGTATTTTTCTATAAAGTATTTTATTCAAAATTTAAAAGCTTTTCCTCTTGCATATACTGCATTTCCCAGGCACACCAGCATCTGCATGATGAGGCCTCTGTGCATATTCTGTTCTTTGGAGTGTGTGGAAGATACTAGAGGTGGATAGGTCGTAGTGAGACTGAACGACAGAAGTACTACGTATCCCATGATCCCCATGAAGTTGTGGCTGGAGACCATGGGGCTTTGCGGATGATTCCGGAGGGTGCTTGCGGTAGAACAAGGAAGTGTGGGGAAGGATTTTGAGGTGGATGGTGGGTGTGAGAGTGTAGTAGGGAAGTACTGCATGTCCCATGTTCCCCATGAAGAAGGGCATGGAGACCTTAGGGCGTGGCAGAAGATTCCAGAAGGTGGTTGTTTTGGCCCTTTGGAAGTGTAGGGAAGGAGTTTGAGGTGGATAGTGGGTGTGAGAGTGTAGTAGGGAAGTACTGTGAGCCCCATGTTCCCCATGTAGATGGGCATGGAGACCATAGGGCATGGCTGTACATTCTGGAGGGTGTTTGTTTGGGCCCTGGGAAGTGTGGGGAAGGAGTTTGAGGTGGATGGTGGGTGTGAGAGTCTATTAGGGAAGTACTGCATGTCCCATGTTCCCGGCAAGGATTCTTTTTAAGGGTAGTTTTTTGGGCCACTAGTTTATGTGGGTGGTTTGTTGGTATGTGGAGAGAGGAGAGGAATTTGCAGGAGGGGCAAGGGGTGTGTGCTACTGAAAGTATTGCAGGTCCCATGCTGCATCTAAGGGTGCATGTGGAGGCCATTTTCTTAGGAAATTGAGAAATACATATGGAGGAGAATGCGGATGAGGGGGAAATGGTTAGTGGTAAGTATTTTGAAAAGATAAAGGAAAGGACATGCAGCACTGTCCCCCATGTGAAAAGTCCAGTTGCTATTATCCCCACCCTCCACGACTACTTCCCACACCATCGCCAGTTAGAACGGTGAATACCTAACCTGAGCACTATAAAATTTGTAGAAATTGAAAGCCACTGTACATACCTGCAGCCTATTCCATGCCGTTACTGTAGTTTCAAAATTTGGAGGATCGAAAAATGGCCGCTTCCTGTCTGTTGGGCAGGACCAGCTGCAGAAGCTGACCACGCCCACAGCCCACCCTCCACTGACCACCAATTCACACTGGTGCAAATGTACGTATCTGCACCACTGCGAAAGTACGAATTGGCTCGATCTGGAAAATTGGAAAACCGATTTCTTCCGTTTTTCAAATAGCGTGCTTTACCACCACGTGGGGGCACATTTAGTCGGAATTACATGCGGAAGGAAGGTAAATAAACCGAACCTAGTCCGCCCTAACGTGCAGAAGACCTCCGTTACAAGACGCATTGGCCTACCGCGTGCGGAAAGGGCCCATGTTACAAATCTGTAGCTGCAATACTGAATACCAACGTATAACAGTAATATAAACTGATGCCAGTTCCAAACTGCATATGTCACACTTGTTCTTTGCAACATACTGGTGTTCTGACTAGTATCCAGAATGTATCAATATATTCAAGGACATGAGTTGAGATGCCTTGCAACTTAACTTGAAATTCTTAAGAGCTTTCAACATTTTCTATAGCTAAGCAGATTTCTTCTTCATGGTCACTCTCTGGCCTTTCCTCCTGAAGTTCAAAGGGGATAATTAAAAAAGTCTCCAAAACATATATGTTGTCATTTTTTTAATGTATTCAACTATATGAGGTACCTAGAAGGTACATAAAAATTAGGCAAACAATCCCAACCCACCAGCCAAATCCAAGGAACTAGTTAGGAGCACTTTAGACTTCTCTTATCATCACAAGAAAGGACAAATTATGGTATACTGTTGTTACTGAGCTTTCCCTACAATTGCCAAAGCTTGTTACTCAAAAGCAGGGAGATTTAGGTCCTGGCCTAAATTTATGCCTAAATTTTAGGCATAAAAGATAGATCTGGACCGAAGAACCCAGAGTCATCTTGTGACTCAGGCCCTTTCCACAGGACATCATCATCCCGCACTGGGGACTGGAGAAGGACGGGACCTGGACGGTGGTTCTGCATGACATCATCCGGGTCCCGTCCTTCTCCTGTCCCCAGGTGGTGCAACTGCACTGCAAATCATTGACAGGTTTTCCCCATCAATGACCCGTGATCACACAGCCCTCCTCTCACCTGCCTGCATTTACCTGGTGTGTGGGGGCCCTGGAAGCACAATGGCTGTACTTCCTGCCCCGACACAGCCTGGGACAATACCTGGCTGTGCTGCAGCGGGAAGAGGCACAGCTATCGTGCATCCTCCATTCACGGAGGCAGCTGGTGTGGAGGGGAGCGCTCCTGTCATGCTCCCCTCCTGCCAGAGACAATGCCAGGACCCACACCAGATGTCTCTGGAATAAGGTAAGCTGAGGAATGGGCCTCAGCCTCCCATTCATATGTTTTTTTTGGTGTAGTAAAAGCTTTACCACAATAATGGATTTTGGATTTTTTTTTCTTGTGACCTTATGACCTGTCTCAGCTCGTTGTGGGGACACTACAATAATCTAGAAGAGTAAATACAATACAGGGAGAAAAAACAAAAACATAAACATGGTTCTCCTTTTCTTCTTAGGTATTTCTGGACCTTACCTTCATCATCGAAGCTGACACAGGTAGGACATTTTTGTTAACCGGAGAAATACAGAGTTAGTGCCTCATGAACCAAACAGAGGGGACAGGCTAACTCCCTCCAAATGGTGGTGGAAGTCATCACCGCCAGCTCACTCTACAACTACCTATAATGCAAATACATGGCTGGCCTGATATCTGAATCATAAACTTCTCAGCACATGCTCTTGGGCACTATACTATACGACACTAATGATTTGATCTTCATCGAAGTTTTGGATGCTGAACAAGTCAGGCAGGTGTTAGGGCCCCAGAATTCCATCACAGACCATCATTTAACATCTGCTATAAAACCCATAACAAGTCCAAGTGGCCTCCGTGTTTGTTTTTAACGATGCCCTCTTCTGAGAGATTTGAGTGGAAAGCAACTGGCAGACCACCTTGGAGCACCTCAGTAACAGAATGGTAAGCCCCCCCATTGCAGAGCTTGGAAAAGTTACTTTTTTAAATTACAACACCCACTGACCATGCTGGCTGAGGAACATTCTGGGAACTACTGTCCAAAAAGTTACTCTTCCAAGCCTTCCCTCTGTGAACTCTCAGGAATCTGTCCTTGCTGCAGGCTGTACAGCTCTTACCAAGGGCCCCTTCAATTCTAGGGACAGCTATTCCATCTGCCATCGGTGGCCAGCAATATCATAGAGTTTAGCAAAGGCACCTTTAAATGATACAGAGATGGACATTCGTTGCAGGCAAACAGTTCATTGTGAGTCTTTTGTTATTTTATTTTCCTAAATGTCATACCAGGCCAAACTGCTTCCCCTGCCCCGCTTTGTATGACCTTTTTTCCTTGAAAAAGCAGATTTGTTAATTTAATGTTGAGAGAACTAATAATTTAAAACATTTTGCACCCAGGAGAGTGAATTACTTGTCTTATGAAGTGCTATTTCACCTCCTTTGCTCTCTTTTAGAGAAGAAGACTTTTGTAACAGCAAGTAACAGCTCATACTTCTTTATAGTAATATGTAAGACAGGGGTGAGAATTATGCAGCCCTCCAGATATTCTTTAAGCTGCAGCTCCCAGCACCCTTCAGTTTTGGTTGTGGTAGCTAATGCTACTGGGACTTGGGGTCTGGAGAGTCACATAATTCCCCCCACCCCAACTGTAGAGAACAACAATGTTACAACATGTGGCACCACAATCCTATCAGGAATTATCTAAAGAACACCACTGGGCTGCTGTAAAATGATCCAGGGCATGACATGCAGTAGAAGAATTAGTTTTTCTTCTTCAAAATGTATATGGAGCACTTCACAATAAAGGTACCTCTCTCAAATGGTTCAGAAAAGTTCTTAAAGAGCCCATCCCAAAGACTGAAAGAGATCGGGGTTTGCTCCATCCAGGGTGGCCGCTTATATATCACCAAGAAAAGAAATGAAAGAGCATAGAATAAAAAATTGTCATGCACTAATTACATGAAAGTGAATTTGATGTCTTGGTCAAATGGCTGGATTAGGCCATGGGAAATCCAGGGTCTGGTTCTCATAGCTCTCTAAAGTAGCGATGGAAAGAACATTCAAACATTTGCAGAAAATGGTCAATATCTGATTCTCAAGTCTCAGGAAACCCTGATGAGGAGAATCCCTGGACAGATGAGAATCCTCACAGTTTGTGGGTTAATATGCTCAAAATTGCGCATGGGTTGTGTGTGTGTGTGTATACATGCGTGTAGATAACAGCACTTTCTGTGCAAGCAACAACATTTGTCTACAGGAAATGGCATTTTCAATGCATAAAAACCAATGCAAATTTTACACAGAATAAGTACGAAGTGTGACTAGTTTTCAAAAACTACCATTTTTCCACATTCTTAAAGCAGAAGAAAAATCGTAAAATTACTCATTGTTTCCTTTGTGAATGAAAATTAGTGAAGAATTATATCCCTGTCTTGAAGCTTACAGGGTGACATTGGACCAGTCAGTATGTCTCAGCCTGACCTACCTCACAGGGTTGTTGTAAAATCAAAGTGAAGAGTAATAGAGTCATGTGTACTGCCTTCCCCTCATTGGAAAGAAAGTGAGATAAAAATGTAATTAATACACAATCAAAGGATTTGCTATAATAGAAATAGAATAGAAATGCAATGTATCTTGCCATCATGGTAAAAATTATGACAAGCTAACCTGTATTTCTGTTCACTCTTGTTATCCAGGTGGCAACTGTTGATGGGAAAATTCAGGGACCCTGGTTTCTTTGATTCAGAATTATTTCTCTTTAAACCAGATTTCAATTGGAGAGCTTTTCAAATTGAAGACATTTTCAAAATGAAGGCTGCCCTTGACAAAGTAGGATACCCTAGTGACTCCAATTTCTTCCCTGTCTCCGGGAAATGCTGAAAACGTTGGGCTGATCAGGGGAGGGGGGGCTTAAACCCAGTTTGGCACACATCCTGAGAAAGCTAGTAAAACTGCTCTCTCTGGCCCTTTTCGCACGAGGTTATTAACATGAGTCAATGTGTTTTGGCACGGAGCTGTTCTGCACGTGAGAGTGAATTAGGTTCATTTTATTTACAATCGTTCCGCATGTAATCCCAAGTTAATGTGCCCCCATGTGGTGGGGAAGTGTGCTATTTGAAAACCGGAAAAAATCCAAAACAATTTTTAAGATCAAGCAGATTTGGACTTTCGCAGTGGTGCAGATACATACATTTGCACCGATGAGAATTGGTGGGCAGTGGAGGATGGGCTGTGGGTGTACTCACCTTTTCCAGCTGTCCCCGGCCACCAAAGGACAGGCAGGCACCATTTTTTGTTTTGTTCAGCAAACTTTGGAAAATGGAGTAACCGGACAAAACATGGCACAGACATGTTAAAAGGAGAGAGCTGTTTTCTATTTTGCAAATGTTTTACTGTTATTTGCTGGCATTAGACACACAGCCCTATAAGAGCATCCTATTTTCGGACTATATTACTTAGGAAAAAAATATTTTAGTACTCTGTTCCCAGTTCTTGTTCTATCTGCTTGGGTGGGGGGACCTCCCTGCCCAGGCAGAAAGACGAGGCTGTGTGTGTGTGTGTGTGTGTGTGTGTGCGTGTGTGTGTGTAAGAAGCTCCTTCCCCCATTCCTCTCTTCCTCATGAGGAAACTTTCCTGCCGAGGTTGGAAGAGGAAGGAGGGAGGGAGTATGTGTGTGTGTGAGAGAGAGAGAGAGAGAGAGAGAGAAGCTTCTTCCTGCCATTCCTCTCTGGGGCAGGATCGTGCCAGTGGCAGGGCGGAGATGAGCAGAGAGCGTGAGATTACTCTCACAACTTTGCTCTGCCAGGTGATCTGCCTGGGTGGGGGGAGTTACCATATTTGCAACCCATTTTCGGAAGGCATTTGGAGGCGGGAGTGCCTCTTATACAGTGGCAAATATGTATGTACATAGGTACATACAAATGTACCAACCCAAAAGAGAAAAAAAGCCAATCACAGCCGTCGGAGCGGGGTGAGGGGAGTAGTGGGAGTGGTCACTGCCGAAGTAGTGTGGATGCATGAACTCGCATTCCTCCAAATCGAAAGGAAACATACGGCGGAGCTGTGCAGAAGCAAATGAGGGAAAGCCTGTGTTATTTGGATCCGATAAGACATGGTAAGAAACAGCACGAACTGCTTCATGCACCTCGTGCGGAAAGGGCCTCTTTGTATGTGCCTTCAAGTCACCTGTCAACTTACGGTGATCCCATTAATTTCATAGGGTTATCTTAGGCAAGGAATACTCAGAGGTGGTTTTGCGAGTCCCTTCCTCTGTAATGCAAGCAGTTCATTTCTTAAGGTGATCACTAGATGTCACCCTCTGATTATATCAGATCTAATGCCTAGGTGGAAATACCATGATTAGTCCTGACTAGGGAAGGCCAAAGGGAAATAAGCAACACTCATCCTATTGCTTCAGTGGATTTATGCTACTTGGGAGTAACAGCTTAGGTTTGTGCTGTGCTTAATACTGCTTCTGAAAAAGAGATTTATAGCACATTCAGACTGATTGAAAAGTCTGATATCTTGTTCCTGTTCTTTCTAATTTTATACTGGGCTAAAACAAACTGACCTGGGGAGCTGGTATAAAAAGTCTCTAACTGTGCTGGCACCTGAGAGAAAATATTCTGAGATAACAAAATCAAACTGGAAAAAAAACAGGATATTTAAAGCAGTCTGGATGCACCCTCTAAGAGGGAATTTCTCCACTGACAGACATTTTGATGACAGCATAGATTGAAGTGATACAGCTATTTAAGTGCAGCCAGTTTTGAGTCATTTGTGTTACTGGATGTGAAGGTAGAAGATGAATGAACCTAGTTAGAGCCAGCCAATCACTGTTCAGGGAATGCTGTGAAGGGGAGGGGCTATGGGGAAAATAGATATATCTTAGAGGCTTGTCTGTTAAAGGAAGAGATAGGGAAAAAGAAGAAATAGAATCAAGGCACTCAGAGACAGGGTGAAGATCTAAATAGGGTTTGGGGAGCTGGGCATGTGGGAAAAGTTCAACAAGTTATTGCTTAACTTAGTTGTTATATAACCAGTCTTTACTACTTCTGTTTTCTGCAGATGTGTCCAACTCCCTTTCATTTAAAAGTTGATAAGTGAACTGGTCACACTTTATCATACTGAACCCACTGATCAACACAACCACTTGTCCACAGTAGTTATCATTTTGAGGCCTGAGTACCAGACCCAGGAAGGGATCTTAAGGGTAAAAGGGCGAGATGAACGACGGGAGCCCAAGGTTTGGAACTGCCAGTCCAGCCCGGGTAGGAGTTTTATTCAGTTGAGCATCCATAACTACAAACTTTTTTCTAGCAAATAAGATTGGTTAATTAAATATGTGATAAGCAGTCGGATCAATATTTTATCTGGTCATCATGAGATGTCCACAATCGATTCCTTTGGCATGGTGATTCACTAAGACTTTCATCAAAGCAAATATAAAAGATCACAGCTGTTTTTGAAATCTATGGTCAAGTTCTGCCAAAGGGAGAGCATTTAGCTGTCATTTATTTCAGTGGGGGAGTTCAAAATGTGCCTAAATTTCTCCTATATAAATCAGCCGGAATGAAAGGTACCTTATTTGGCTGGATCGTACCCATGGAAGCTAGAAAGCTGGCGGTATGCCAATACTTTCAGAGGAATCAGAGCCAGCTAAAAAGGTTTTGTTGTCTGAGCTGAAGGTCAAGATGGTGCCTCTCTCCGTTCCATGCCCAGAAACTGACTGGATTGACAGCCGACTCATATTTCCACATTGGTCAGAGGATAGCATTTCCCACAGCACCTAAAGGTAGCAGGCTACCTTAGGAAGCATGAGACAATGGCCCTTTTCTCACCTTACCTTTTCCCGGTGCTGGGCCTTGGGAGGAATGCTCTCGCATCCCTCCTGCTTCGGCTCCGCAGCTGCTTCCCGGTCACGTGAGCGCCCCGCCTCTTCCTTCTGCAGTGCAGCCTGGGACCTTTCCCAGCCTGCACCGCACAAGAAGCGCGACTGGCCCTGCTCCCGAGGCTCTGCACGCCAGGTGAGTGCGCACAGGGCCCTGGAGCGATGCGCTACCGCGCAGCGTTTCCGGCTTTGAGCCGAAAATGAAAAAATGCGTGCACGGTCCGCGTCAGGCCCTTGAGCACCACGCAAATGTGAGTGCATCGTGTGGACCGCTCCTCACATTTATGCGACGCTCAAGGGGCCCTTTCGCTTCAGAAATGCCGTGCGAAAAGGGCCAATGATGTGGCACTTAGAGGCCTATCCTCTAGTCCCTTACCATCCTTCCCTGCCCACTAGCTTCTGCGGCTTGGGTTGGCTGCCTCATTCCGGATAATGGTCCTGAGTGGGATTCTGTACAGAACTGAGTGGATTCTATGTTTACTGCCTGTTCATTTAGTTATGGAATTTGGTCTCACTAGGTCACACTACGCAATAGTGTATGAAAGCCAGTGTGGTGTAGTGGTTTGAGCATTTGACTACAGCCTTGGAGACCAGGGTTCGATTCCCTGCTTGGCCATGGAGGGAACTGTCCTACTGAGTGGGCACGTCACAACTCTTAGCCCCAGAAAACTCTGTGATAGGTTCACCTTAAGGTCACCATAAGTTAGAAACAACTTGAAGGCACACAACAACAACAACAACAACATGAATTGGACTGGAATCCTAGGCCATTTCTACACTACACTGTTCTAGTGGTGTCATTCTACTTTCAACATCTTGTGGAATTCTGGGGTTTGTAGTTTACTGAGGCCAAAGAGCCCTCCGGCTGAGAATTCTGAATGCCCCTCCCTAAACTGGAAACCCCAGGATTCCACCGGATGTTGACAGTGGGATAAGAGCACTATAACAGTGTAGTGTGGAAATGGCCTCACTCACAGGAAAGTGGGTGCATGATTGAAGTGGGAACTGCTTTTTGGCTTTCTCACTCAGTCTCCAAACATTGCTGTGAATTTCCCCCCCAAAAATACCACCACAAGCAAATCTCCTTCCACTCTAAACCCTTTTAAAAGATAGGCAGATCTTTATTATACTGGGATAATATTTCACTTGGCTACTGAAACAAATGCCTGAGCTAGATCATTCCGCATGTTAATTCATGGTGAGGCATTCTAGAGTTCAAAGACAGGTGATATTTGTGAATGTTTTGCTAAAATCTTACAGCTATTCAGTAATGCACTTCATGTATCCTGGGGCAGGATGTCTGGTGCAATTGGAATAGGAAGTAATGAAACAGAGAGCCTTGGAGACAGGCTTCTGTTCATTTATGTAACTGTCATTGTAATTGTCTCTGTTTTCCATTCGTCTCTCCTTACCTACTCTAAAGACTATAGGGATTTTTTCCCCTCATCCCTGATCGTTCCTGGATTGTTTTGTTTTTGCATAATGATTTGGTGCAGTATAATTGTTATTTTTAGGTTTTTTTTTTTCAAAAAAAAGATACGCTATCCTACAAATCTTTTTCTCTGGACTTTAGAGATTAGATTCAGCAGTGGGTCAAATTTTGGAAAGGGTGCAAAAGAAAACAGGATGCTACTGACATCTTGTAGATCCTTGACATTTTAGCTGTGCCCTTTCAGACTCCAGGCTTACTTCAAGTGATTATATGCCCACAAGCAATTCACCTTGGATGTCCTTTTGTGTCATTTGCTGAACACGTCACTGTGTGTCAGTATTAAATTGTAATGGTAGTCCAAGTGATACTCCCTGTTTCTCATTGACTGTATTGAATCAATTAAACCTGATGATTTGAGAATTGGGTGGAAAGGGTGACAGGTAACAGTCCTGAAGAAGGAGTAACAGCAGAAGGACTCAGACAGCATCTGAGGATAGCATGGAGGATGTTACCTTTATTCAAAGGCTGATGGAGGGGTTGGGGCAATGATACACACAATTACAGAACATTTAGCCTAATTTCAGTGGCAAGGAGGGACCTAGAATAAATGTGAAAGAAGAAGCAAAATCTTTGAGACATGGAAGAAATGCCAAGCAAGATGGAAGACAGGCCTGAGTCCAGTAAAGGTGCCTAATTTAACTGAAACCCTTTTCCATTTAACAAAGGAATGTACTGCATTAACTATTTGTGGATATGATAAGGGGTTTGTATTGTGTACTTTCATGGGGGTTTTACCCTAAGAGATGGGGGACATTGGGGTCCACCTGCAATGCTGGCCATCTCCTTAGAATTTGGGGGAATTATAGCTCAAAGGAGACCTACAAGAGGAGGGTAATGGCAGGATCTTTGCACTATGTATACCAATGCTAACTGTAGAAAGGACTCTAGTTAAAGTTAATACAGTGTTTTATTTGAATTGACATACACACAAGAAATCAGACACTCTGAAGACCCATACAAGGGTATCAGAAAATGAGGGGGGGGAAAGATGGATAGGGAGAGATTGGGTGGAAAGGGTGATAGGTAACAGTCCTGAAGAAGGAATAACAGCAGAAGGACTCAGACAGCATCCGAGGATAGCATGGAGGAACAACTTTCTGGGGCACTACGAACTACATACTACAATTGACTGGGGATGAAACTAGGGTTTTTATACCTTATTATACACTCTGTAGGGGTGTGTGTTGGCAAAGGTGTAATGGCTTTTCCATGGGACTGACAAAAGCATTCTCAATGGGCTGATTGCTTTAACTCCAGAGTGACAAAACATTGATGGGACTCATGACGATCTCTTAATGTCCACTCAGGTAGGGTGGATAGGGAAGATCTCTGTAGGGTAAGATTGAGGGATGGTCTCTGATCACTCACCAATCAGGGCAGTTCATCTTCCATTGTATTCAAAATGCCAATAACCTGAAGTGGTGAAGGGATTATCACAAACTCATCAGCATCGGGTTTTCCACATAATCCTATCTGAACTTTCATGACCCAGAACACGTCTCATTAATAAGTTCAATTTATGAAAATCACATATCTCATAGGAGGGGTAGTAGGGTAAGGTAATGGGAGTGGGAGACTGATTAATCAGTTCATTAATCCCCCACCATTTTTTCTTTCAGTGGACCTTAGCTGGCTTGCATCCAATTTAAAAGCAAGGTACAGCTAAAAAGCTACTACTACAAAAGTTTTAAAAAACAACAACAAACAAACCATCAAACAATTATAAAAAACATAAAAAAAAAACACATTTAAAACATAATAATAAAAAAAGACAAAACCACAGCCCCATTAAAAGCCCCTTCTGCTACATGTGAATTACAAGCCAAAGGCCTCTCTGAATAAAAAGATCTTGGCATGCTGGTAGAACGAAGCAAGTAGAGAGCATCCCAGAAGAAGGCACGTTAAAAAAAACAACCATATGCTTGTTTACTCAGAAGTAGACCCCTGTGTATTTCAGTGAGCCTTGCAAAGGTTTAAAAGCAAGGTCAGGAAACTTCTTCATGTCTGAGGGCTGCATATGCCCTCCCGCCAGACCTGGGAGGACTGCCCCCCCCACCCCCCATATTCCTCCCACTTATGTAGGTAGACCTCCCTTAACAAAGTAAGTGTGTTTCTGGGCATTGTTTCTTTAACAGAAAATTTGATACCAGAGACAGGAATTACATTGAAAGAATAAAGATAGGTCCCTGCACCGAAGGAGGAGGAGGAGGAGGGAAGGGGAATCAAGTCTGTTTCAACAAAATTTTAGTCAAAATTAACAATATGCGCATGTGAAATAAAACCCACGTGTTGCCAGTGTTTTGTTTCATTTTTGGTCATTGCAGAGGTTAGAATTCTCTTCTTCCTTTTGTGTAATGGACAAACTCCACTCACAACCAATTTTCCTCCTGTGATTTCCCGCCCCCTACATCTACAACTCCATGTCTGTGTACTTGCCAGGAGAGAACAGTGGACAGCTGAGAAGTATCTGGCTATGTGACTATAGCAAGACGCACAACAATAAAGGCATCCTTCAGGATGTCCCGAGTGTCTTCCAGAGATCCTGGAAGGTGGCATCTTTGTTGTGCATCTGGCTTATAGTCACATGGCTAGAAGCTTCTTGGCCATCTCCTGCTGTCCATCAGCCACTTCATGGACACTGGGGGAGGTACAAGAGGAAGGTGAGTCCTGCAGAAGAGTAGGAGCATATTTCATGGTTCTGCCATGGGCCTTTCTGCCCTATACTGTTATGGTGCCATTATTCCACTTTCAGCGCACTGTGGAAATCTGACATTTGTAGTTTACTGAGGCCCAAGAGCTCTCTGGTTGAGAATTCTAAAGGCCCCTCCCTAAATTGCAAACCCTAGGATTCCATGGGATGTTGAAAGTGGAATAATAATAGCACTATAACACTGTAGTGCGGAAAGGCTCCATGATAACGTCTCTCAGTGCAAGATCTTGGCCATAATGTATGTATTTTCATTGAAAATGCCTCTCCACGTGCCTTCTATAAACTATGAATGGCAATCTAATCATAATTAGGCCAGGATTGGCCTATTCCGGGCTCAAATATAACTTCACAGGAAGTGATTGGAATTCACTTCCAGTTTTGGAAATGGTCTTTCTCAGCCTAAAACGGGCAGAATTCCATCCATAGTTCATAGAGGTTATGGGGGTTTTATCAGTTAAAAGGGAAGTAGGGGCACAGTGGGAGAACATGTATTCCATGGGCCATAGCTTGCCCACTCCTGCATTACACTCATAGAGTTTTATCCAGTACTAGTGATTTGCCAAGATGTACATCTCACTGTGTTCAGTCAGGTGTACTCTCAAGTGTACCTGTAGCGTAACTGGAGAATTAGGAAAAGAGGTTTATGGATACCATGGAATGTAAAAAGGCAAATGAATAGGTCTTAGAGCAAGACCTCTCACTAGAAGCAAAAATCACTAAAAGGAGCCTGTTGTGTATTGGACATATCACGTGATGATGTGACTCATTGGAAAAGATGATAATGCTGGTGAAAATGAGAGGCAGTAGGAAAAGAGGAAGACCACGTTATAGGTGGAGCGATTCAATCAGGGAAGCCACAGCCCTGAATTTTCAAGACCTGAGCAGGGCAATTGATGACTGAGGCCCTGGACATCTCTCCTTCATAAAGTCTCTGTAATTAGAAATTGCCCTGATGGCAATTAACAATAACAACAGCAAAGTGTAGCTGGACTGTATAGTAAGACACCACCTGATTTATTTTAATTCTTTTGCAATTTCCTAAATTCTGCCTGTAACCCAAATCATTTCAAGGAGAGTATGGATATCCATGAATACGCGCACATGTATGTTTTCATACTGAGCTTTATGGTTTGTTCTAGATGTAGATGGGTATGGTTTTGTTTTGCTCCAAATTATATTTTTAATGTTTTAATTGCACATTGCCTCAAGCACTTATTCAGTGGCAGGCTGATTCAGAAATAACATTAAATAAATAAGTATGAATTGTAGATAAGATATATATGTAGATCTATCACATGGTTTAACATGACCCCATGATGTTTAACATAGAGTTACTTTAAACTCCAGTACAGCAAATACACATTGCCTGGCATTCTGCTTGAGAATCTTCATAAATCTTCATAAATGGTCTTACATGTGTTTAAAACTAAACTGAGTAGTTTTGCATCATCCATCTTCTCCTAGGGGCTGCTGTGATGTTGCAATGTGTAGGCATTTGTTGTTCACTGGTGGAGTGACTGATGCACCATGGTGCTATGTGCAATGGACATTGCTGAGTATCAGGGCGCTCCTAGCATCTGGAAACCAACTAGGAAGTGCTAGAAACCAACAGGAAACCATGGTCTTTGAGGAGTGGCTTAGGAAGCTGGGTATGTTTAGCCTGGAGAAGAGGAGGCTAAGAGGTGACATGGTAGCCAAGTTTAAATATTTGAAAGGATGTCATATATCATGTGGAAGATGGGGCAAGCTTCTTTTCTGCTTCCCCAGAGACTAGGACACAGAGCAATGGATTCAAATTGCAGGAAAAGAGATTCCACTTAAATATTATGAAGAACTTCCAGAAAGTAAGAGCAGTTTGACAGTGGAATACTCTGTCTCAGAGTATATTGGAGTCTCCTTCTTTGGAGGTTTTTAAACAGAGGCTGGATGTTTACAAGTGCTTTGACTGTGTATTCCTGCATGGCAGGGGGTTGGAATGGCATGCCCTTGTTGTCTCTTCCAGCTCCATGGTTCTAAGATTCTAGGAGTGCCTGAGGTGTATCAGAAGTGCCTGACACACACTCGAGCACTCTTGCCTGAGCCAGGATATGCATCCTCACCATTCACTGACGGGGTTCTTTTTCTGCAACATAGCTATGGATTTGTAAAGTTACCAAATGTAGACTGTGATATAGAATCTTGGCCAAAATTTTCTCAAGAATTCATTTTCAATCACATGTACATAAATATCTAAACTACATCATTATAGGTGCATCTGATGCTCTTCATCCTAGATCCATACTACAGTACCCTGTATGGAAATGATTGAGGCCATTTCCACACGACAACACTCTTCTGTGTAGTCTTGTTGCAGTCCCAGGTCCAGAAGGGAGTGTGTCAACAACACTCCCCCCTGCACCCACTCGTTCCATGCGGAAGAGAACACAATGATGCCACATCTTCCTTCCGCAGTGCAGTCAGGCTTTTTCCATTGCTGCGCAACATAAGGCAGTGTTGCCAATGTGCTTCCGCAGCTTCTGCATGGCCAGAAGTGATGGGAGCACCACGCAATCACAGACGCAAAATGGATTTTTTCTGTTTTGTGAAAACCGCGCAAGCGTGACACTCTGTGACAGGATGGCAGCAGGATGGTGATAATGTCATGAGGAAGCGCAACCTGCTGACCACTGCCATCCTGTGGCAGAAATGAAACAGCAACATCATGCGGAAAGGGCCTTAGAGTCCAAAGTGTTCCTAAAGCAGTGATGGAAACTGTATATCCCTCCAGAAGTTGGTGAAATGCAACTCCTAGAATTACTCCCCACTGGTTAGGCTGTCTAAGTCTACTGGGAGTTCCAGTCCAACAACATCTGGGCAAGTGTTCAATTCCCACTCTTGCTCTAAATCCACAGGCAAGCAATGCTTCTATAATATTGTAGGCAAAATAGTAGGCATGCCTTTGAGATCTCCTTTGAGATCTCCAAGTCCTTTCATTTGGCAAGATGTTATGCAAAACAGATTTGGGGAGAAGGGAGAAGTCTGACTTGAGATTGCAGTCATAAGGTAAGTATACCCAGGGTCTTAAGATGGTGGAGAGGTGGAAGAGGCACAGATTTAAATGGATTAGGCTGGACAAAGAATCATCATGATGTTTGGGATGTCACAGAAGGACTTGCTGGCTTGATTGCTCTTTTGCATGTGAAAGTACCTATCCCTCCAAATCAGAACCAATTAATCAGTATTTTCCATTGCAAGAAAATGAAGAAGTAAAATGTACATCTTCTCAAAATACTTTCAGCACACACTAGTTGGAATCCAATTAGTGTCTTACATGTGAGTAAGTTCCCCTATGGAAACAGTTGTGATATTTTTATCCAGCGTGCATTATCTGCATTAGTTCAAGGTCATGGAAGTGGTGTTGCATATGAGGTGCCATTAGACATGCAATTGAACATTCTTGGACAGTGCAAATGCATCTACCCCTGCTCAAATAGACAGTAGTTTTCATTTGGTTTTCCACTGGTTGTGCAACCTTGCCGTTGAACACAAGAGTTTCATAGCAAGTGAATTCATAACTCTGCATCTGGAGATCTACATTATGCAATCCTGACATATGATCTTTGCAATTTTGTGTTAACAAGGGAGAGACCTCTGATACAATTCCTTGTTTGTGAAACATTTTCTTAACAGAGGTGTAACATTTACTCCATGGCACCAGTTTAAAACATTTTTTTTTTGTCCAGGCACTTATTGCCTTTTTACATTACTATACTATCTTTGCCTTTTTACATTACTATACTACCTTTGCCGTTTTACACTACAATATTACCTTTTCTTTAATGACTCCATTTTGTTGTATTTTTATTGCATTTTATAGTTCCATTCCCTTGCACACTCCTCTGAAATCTCTGGATGAATGGTGGTTTTAGAGTCTTTCATTTTAAGTACTACTAAAGTACCTTATCTAAAGTACTTTTATTTATACAGTGCTACTAATAATTCCTGAGGTCTTGGATGAAGCGCCTTTAAAAATCAGCAACATCAACATCAATTTAAAAAAGAAGAAGAAGAAGAAGAAAGGAAGAATCAATTATGACTGCATTTGCCTTGCTGAAGAGGCAGGAAGGAAAACAGAACCCACAGGGCGGAAACTTGCACTCAGTTGCCTGAGAATATGGATGTCCGAGGCAGTGGCTTCATAGCAGCAAATAATTCATGAATATTCATCCAAACATATAGTCCCCCAGTATTCCCAGTATTCATCCAAACATATAGTCCTCCAAATTATTTCTAGTGACAGAAGGGAGAAATGATTGTTTGGTACATAGAAAATAATCTTCTGAATTTCTTAGTAACAGCTAACTGGAAGAACCCTCTGTTGGACTGTTTCCATAGCCCAGAAATCCCTCCCTCTTCCCATTTTGGTTATAGCATGTTTTGCCTTTACACTGCTGCATCTCTCCTCTCTTTCCTCTCTATACTCCCTCCCCCCTTGTTTGCACAGAACTTGAAAGACGAAAGAGTGCATTCCAAGGGATGCCAGGATGTCTTGTCTCTGATTGGTTGACCACCACTGAATGGCTGATGGAAGACGGAGCAAGCCTTTCAGGCTGCCTTGATGGAGCTGGAAGAACAGAATCCCGATCACAGGTAATTCTAACTGGGGAGGACAAGGGAGAGAGAGGGAAGAGGAGATCCTTTTCCTTGCAAAAGTCCCAGAATATTTAATGTGCTGTGGAAACGCTGCTTGTGTTCATTTTGTATAACCCGTGCAATGCTTAATGCTAATGGCTTTCAAGCAGTTTGACAATTTGTTAGTCTTTCTTCTGCATGCATCTCTTCCAGTAAGCAGTCCATATACAGGAAAAAAATGGTTATGCTACCAAACCCCTCTGGCAACTTTTTGATGAGATTGCTCACCAGGCGGTCTTAAGTGAACATCGAGCATTTAAAGCACAGATTACAAAGCATCTAGTGCAAAGCAAAGCTAGACTGTAGAGATCATGGCAGGAGCAAAAAACCAGTACTGGGAAATCACAAGAGACTTTTTTAGGCCTAGGACAAACAGACTTCAACTGATGTATCTTTTGATCTTAATATAAACTCTTTATTTAGACTGTTAATCCAGAAATTTACCAATGACAGAACTACTGGTCAGTGCCTTATTAATTTTTAAATAAATGCCCCCTCCCCCCATATGAAAAAGAAGACATTAAGCAGTTTAATGCACAGCCTGGGATTACTGTTGGTTTGAAAGCACAGATTAGTATCAGTATTCCAGTGTCTTAAACCAGCAGCAGAAAAACATGTTTTCCTACTTCCTTTGAGCACTCTTTTTTAAAAAATTCCCCCAAGCTCTCATTGCAAGGTCTACAGTGAATTGCTTCATCTGTTTGAACTGCATCATTGCCTAGCTTCTGGAGTGGTCAGGTCATCTAGATAGGTTTTCTAGGTAGAATTGTCAACTCTTGGTATTTTGCACTGGCACTATTCAAAGCAGAATTTTGACAGACATATACGATATCAGATTAAATATAGTTACCCATGACTATACCACCTCAACTGAAATCAGTTGACTACTCACAGTGAATACTGCATTGTATTTAGGAAAACACTATATTTTACAAAATGGTCTGCAATAGCTGTGTGGGAGAATTCTGGGTTTAAATGTCTCTTCTTTCAATGGGATCCCCCCCCCCCTTTTTTAATAGCAAACTCTGTATGTTCTGGTTAATGTACTGGAATCAAAACTCATGTTTTCTATATGAATAATAAATTAAGCAGGGAAAAATACTGTGGAATTCCTGTGGAGAAAATTTCTGGACAGAAATAACTGCAATAGAGCACAAATATAAGGCCATTTCCGCACTACACTGTTATAGTGGTATTATTCCACTTCCAAAATCCTGTGGAATCCTGGGGTTTGTAGGTTATTGAGGCCAAAGAGCTCTCTGGCTGAGAATTCTAAAGGCCCCTCCCTAAACTGCAAACCCCAGGATTCCATAGGCTGTCGAAAGTGGAATAATGGCACTGTAACAGTGTAGTGCAGAAATGGCCTAAGTGTGAAGATAGTCCATCAGATTTCCTCTGTAAGAGTTTTATCACATCATACCTTAATACCACATTGTTCCGTAGGAATCCCACAATAATCATTCCCGTGATGGTATCAGATTATTAACGCTCTGTACTGCACCCTTTTGACATCTATGGATGAGTAGTGTCATTCACACTATTCTTCCCTCCGCATTACAGCATCATTGCTGAATCCTTTTCCCCACCACACACCTCACGATTGGTCTGGCAGTTATTGGGCAGAGATTTCCTTGGGAGTAGCTGAGAAAGGGATAACCCAGGAAAGCCCACACCCTACCCACTACTGGATCAGCTACAGAAGGAAATGCTATGAAGAAACCACACTCCCACAGCTAACTGGATTATTTGCAGGAAAGGGGGTCATTAATGGATTATTTATAGCATGAAAAAAGGGGACATTTCAAACAGATTACAACGCAATAGCTGCAGGTGAGCAACAACATCATGCTATCGGATTGATCCCAAACCAGGAATAAAGCTTTGTTCTGGTGATATGACACCTTGGTGTGATAAGGCTCTATATCTTTATTCAGTAGTAGATCTCGAGCTTTGCATGCCAATGGCCCTGGTCTTTCCACCTAAAAGGAGTGGAGGTATCAGGAGCAGCAAAGAACTCTGCCCAAGAGCCTGGAAAGCTTGTCAGAACAAACCATCCTGCTGAGAACAGAAGCAGAAAACCTCGAGCGCTGGTGTAAATCTGGCCCTTTAGAGTTCTCAATCTTGCCTTCTTGGCTTCCCAAGATACCTGTGCTCCTTCTTGAGAAACCAGCAATTGGTTGCTTTCCAGCTCTGGGGCAGGTTTTCCTTTTTCACTTAGGTCATTTCCACATGGGGTAAATAAAACAGTGCAGTGCGTCCTCCATGGAGGACATCTGCACCTTGGAGCAGACTGGGTCCAGACTATTTACCGTAGATCCGCACCTCAGTCTGCTCCGGAGCGACTCCAAGTGGTCCTCAATCGTGTTTTTGAAAAACCTGATTTTTCAGGTTTTTCAAAATGCTGGCATGTGCCATTGTGTGCCTGCTCTCCGATGCAGATTCGCAGGCTTGCACCAATGCGAGCCTGCGATCTGTGGAGGGTGGGCTTTAGGCTGGCGAGCTTCAGTGGTTGGTCGAGACCCACGACCAACCGGAAGCCGTCATTTTGGACGCCGAAGCAGTGCGGATCTATGATCACGCACTGCTCCTCCTCACCCCAGACTGGACCGGACTCACAGAAGATCCGGTGAGTAGTGGCAGGGAGCGATTCCCTCGCCACCTGCGGAAATGGCCTTAGTTACATAGTCATTGTAATATTTTTTTTTTCCTTTCAGTTTCTTCAATTTTATTTCCTTATTAAGTTAGCTGCCTTGAGTCTCAGTCTTGGGCAAAAGGCAAGATAAAAACAAAGTTAATTTTAGTAAAATAATAATTACTGTCAGTCAGAGTTTTAAGCTAAAAGATGCTGGTATTTTTTGGCCTCACCCTCTTGCCTTTGGCCCTGTCCACCATTGGAAAGCAGCCCACAAGAATATACCTGTAAATGAGAATACCACCTTTGGGCTCAAAGAGGTTCTTCGCTTTTGGTCTAGAAAAGGGAAGGGTACATGGCCTTCCTCACCCTTTATGGACCACACTGGGATGTTCAGCAATGACCCGAAGCGATGTTCCAAGTGTTTACAAGTCATTTCTAGTCTCTTTCAAACTTTTTTTTCTGTTTTAGAGTGAAGTTGAGAAACAGAATTTGTGGAATAGAACAGGAACCCTGGATCTGTATCTTGCTGGGGTGGAACATTTTTTTTGGTATTTGGAATGGGTCTTGTGGGGGAAGGAAGGGCTGAATGGGATTTCCTTAGGGCTGCATTTGGCCAAGGTCCCACATAATTTCCTGGCTTAGAAACTTAACCCAAGTTTAAAAAAAAAAAGACCACACATATTATACAGGATAGAACACCAGGAGGATTTAAAATTTTTTACTGAGGTAAGTATTGTCATTGCAATATTGCCCTGTACCTACAGTAGGCTGGAACCAGGCTTAGTTAGAATAGACCCACTGAAGTCAAAAGAGCTTCCATTGATTTCAGTAGGATTGTAATGGTCTCCTCTAACTCTGGATCCTGCTCTTTGCACTTGTTTTAATCACAGGCCCTTTCTGCACTTTACCTGTTCTCAAAACCATTGTGTGGGGATCCAGAGAAAGCCTACTGGATGGGAAGAAATGTGATGGCTCTGCCCTTCCCTTCCACAGTGCAGCCCAGCAGTTTCCCAGGCTGTGCTGGGGGAGGAAGCACAACCATTGTGCTTCCTGCCATTCTGCACAACAAGTAAGTGTGGGAGGGAGGCAGAAGGACGGCACAATTGCAAGTCATTGACAGGAGAAACCCATTAATGATGTAATCCGGGATTGCGACGGGTGGCCACAGAATCGCAATGGGATTGTGACAACATTATGCAGAACCATCATCATGATCCCGTCACAATCCCATGGCCATTGTGGGTTGGGGGAGGGGTGCAGAAATGGTTGCAGTTTTATTCTGTGAGTCTTTGAAAGCACTGTACTGGCTTCCACAATATGGACAGTCTCTGACTTTCATTAGCATACATATAAAAATATTCACACTTATGTACTTGTATATTTTATATGAGAGCCAGCATGGTATAGTGGTTTTTAGAACTGGACTACAACTATGGAGACAAGTGTTTGAATCCCTGCTTGGCCATGGAAACCTACTGGGTGACCTTGGGGAAGTGATCCTCTCTCAGAATGAAGCAAAGGTAAAATCTCCTTTGAACAAATCTTGCCAATAAAACCGTGTGATAGGAACCTTAGGAGCACCATAATTTGGAAATGATTTGAAGGTAGACAACAACAACAACAACAACAAAAGTATTGTGTATGTATGTATATTCATACATGCAGTTATTATAAAATCCCTTTTTTATATTTCTTCCTCTTATCTCAAGACCAAACCTTTTTGAAGGGGTCATTTGCTGAGTTTTTTCTAAGCTCAGAGAATATTTCCTTATCATCATATATTTGGTTATTGTAAAGAGAATTCACATATGATTTTAGTTTTGTTTTTATCTTTGTTTTTTATATTTTATATTAATTTCCATCACTCATTTAGTAAATTAAAAAGTATATTTTTAAAATTCTTAATAATTCGCACCATAATTATGTGTATTCCAATTATATTTCTTCAAAATGATATAAGACAGTTAAAGACTAGGAAAAAAGGATAAGAAACAAAAACACCCAAAAGAAAACAAAGTAATGAAAGAGCAGAAATAAACACAAATTTAAGAAATAAAAGAGCATTTGATCAGGGCAGGGGAGAGAAATAAATCTTGGATTATTGGATTATTCTAATTCAGTCAGTAAACTTTATGGGTAACCTATATCAGTTGATGTTTTCATTCCAGTAATTTAAATTTAAACTATCTCAACTGCAACACATGGTTCCTATTAGATGGTTCCTATTCGTTTATACAGCAATATTCAAATATAAGGTCTTTTAAAAAGAAAAACCATCTTGGTCTGAATGAGAATAGCTTTCCATAATGGTCATTACAATAATTTCTGCTTCAGTCCTTACCATAGGGTCAGACTAGACCAGTGATTCCCACCCTTTGCTCCTCCAGGTGTTTTGGACTTCAGCTCCCAGACTTCCTGACTATTAACCATGCTGGCTGGGCCTTCTGGAATTTGAAGTCCCCAAACTTGAAAGGCCAAAGGGTTGGGAACCACTGAACTAGACAATACACTTAATGGATTTTTTCTTAAAAAAAGAAGAGATGCTTGCCTCAAGTGGTGGAAGATGTTATAGCATGTGATTGTCTTCCCTATAAATATTGTATTTACTGCAACCTGCATTCACTAAGGTTATGGGCACAGGACCCCTGTGAAAGTAAAAAAAAAAAAGTGAATAACTCTAGGCCCTCCCAAACCATGTTTAACACATACAAAAAAAGTATGATCACCATATCCAACCCACTGTGGATTCATTTAAGGCATCAAGGTTCATTCACAAGGCAGAAGTGGGTGGCTGGTGGGGCTTACTGCCACCTCCACTGCTGCCCCACACCATTTTTAAGAGGAACTTACTAGCCTCGCTTGCTGTTTCTCAGTCTCACGAGGCTTGCAGTCCCTATTAAAAATGGCATAGGGAGGCAGCAGAGGTGATAGCAAATAATCTGTGAATAATCAAATCTGCAAAACTGAAACCTGCAAATGTGGAAGGCTGACTATAAATCTTTGACAGTTTTGCCTTTGCCCCATTTTCTCCCCATATAGTCAGAAAATGAAAAATTTGCACTGCATTTGCCCAGCAGTGACACATTTTGAAATGATCTAGGCAGTCATTCTGCAGAGAAATGCAGATAGGTTCCATTCCCAAATTAACCTGTTCTATTTTTACAATTAGTCTTGGAGGACAGGAGAAGTTCCAGCAGACTGGAGGAGGGCAAATGTTGTCCCCATCTTCAAGAAGGGGAAAAAAGAGGACCCAAATAACTATCGCCCAGTCAGCCTGACGTCAGTACCCGGAAAGATCCTGGAGCAGATCATTAAGCAGTCAGTTTCTAATCACTTAGAAAGCAATGCGGTAATCATGAGAAGTCAACATGGATTTCTCAAAAACGAGTCATGCCAGACTAATCTTATCTCTTTTTATGATAGAGTTACTAGCTTGATAGATGAAGGGGATGCTGTGGATGTAGCATATCTCGATTTCAGTAAGGCCTTTGACAAAGTTCCCCACGACATTCTTGCAAATAAGCTAGTAAAATGTGGGCTGGACAGGGCTACTGTCAGGTGGATCTGTAACTGGTTGACTGACGTTCCCAAAGGGTGCTCACCAATGGCTGCTTTTCATCCTGGAGAGAAGTGACTAGCGGGGTGCCACAGGGTTCTGTCCTGGGCCCAGTGCTGTTCGATACCTTCATCAACGACTTGGACGAAGGAATAGAGGGCATGCTCATCAAATTTGCAGATGACACCAAATTGGGAGGGGTTGCTAATACCCCAGAGGACAGGATCAAAATTCAAAATGACCTGGACAGATTGGAGAACTGGGCCAAGGCTAACAAAATGAAATTCAACAGAGAGAAATGTAAGGTCCTACACTTGGGTGGAAAAAATGGAATACAGAAATATAGGATGGGGGACACGTGGCTGGATAGCAGTATGTGTGAAAGGGATCTAGGAGTCTTAGTAGACCACAAGCTGAACATGAGTCAGCAGTGTGATGTGGCAGCCAGAAAGCCAATGCAATTCTTGGTTGCATCAATAGGAGTATGGTGTCTAGATCGAGGGAGGTACTGGTATCACTCTACTCTGCTTTGGTTAGACCTCATCTTGAATACTGTGTCCAGTTCTGGGCACCCCAATTCAAGAAGGACATGGTCAAGCTGGAGCAGGTCCAGAGGAGGGCGACCAAAATGGTGAGGAGCCTGGAAGCCGTGCCCTATGAGGATAGACTTAGAGATCTGGGTATGTTTAGTCTGCAGAAGAGAAGGTTAAGAGGGGACATGATAGCCATGTTTAAATATTTGAGAGGAATGCCATGTAGAGGAGGGAGAGGGCTTGTTTTTTGCTGCTCCAGAGACCAGAACAAGGAGCAATGGATTCAAGCTGCAGGAAAGGAGATTCCACCTGAACCTCAGGAAGAACTTCCTGACAGCCAGGGCTGTCCGGCAGTGGAATATGCTGCCTCGGAGTGTGGTGGAGTCTCCTTCCTTGGAGGTTTTTAAGCAGAGGCTGGATGGCCATCTGTCGGGAGTGCTTTGAGGGAATTCCTGCATGGCAGGGGGTTGGACTGGATGGCCCCTGTGGTCTCTTCCGACTCTACATTTCTATGTTTCTATGTAGCTGGAAGGTAAATGCTTAATTTGCAAGTCTGATTGCTGAAGAGCACATTTCTGAGTAAATCCTGTAGTGGGAGAAAGAAAGCAGCTTCATCAGAGGGAATATACTTTCTCCTTAACATCAATTTGATTCATAGGGCATAATTCACTCATCTGCCATTTGAAGCAGAGCCTTTGTATTTGCAGATGGAAAGCATCTCCCTCTGGAGTCGAGAAATTGTTCTTCTTCATATTTTAAAAATGATTGTAAAGCTTGCTCCTTTTTTTGTTTGTTTGTTTGGCTTTTGAAATAACATAGTCATGTTGTCATTTATCATTTATTCTGTAACTTAAGTTTTGTTCTATTCCATTATTATTTTTTCATATGATGACTGTTTTATCCTTTTTTCTGTTGTAAACCTTTTTGAATTTATGTTATAAATGCAGTGTATAGATGATTAAAACAAATGAACATGTTCTGAATGATCGCTGTTCTCAAACCCATCAATACAAAGGCTCGTGCAGGCAGAGGTCTTTCGTAAAGCTTCTGGTGTTGACGCTGGTTTGTTAAACTGGACATACCAACCAGTCGCATAGGAACATGAGAGCGGGGGGGTGATTTGCCCCAGGTGGCAATGTTTTTTGGGTGTTCTGGCCCATAGTCACACCCTCGTGTGCCCTGGCCACACCCCCTGCACAGTAACCACACCCCTCATGCCGTAGTCCCACCCCATTGGGTGACCTTGAGCAAGTTACATTCTGGCCCTTTCTGCATCCTACCTTTTCTCAGTGCTGGGGTGCGGTGCTTGCGCAAGCAGCCTCTTGTGAGAGGCTCTCACATCCAGGTTTCTTCAGCTCCACACGAGCTTCCTGCTCGCGTGAGAGCCCCGCCTCTTCCTTTCACAGTGCACCCTGGGACCTTCCCAGGCTGCACTGAGACAGGAAGCGCGACCGGCCTGGCTCCCGAGGCTCCGCGTGCAAGGTAAGTGCACGCAGGGCCTAGGAGCAATGCATGACCGTGCACCATTTTCGGCTTAAAGCCGAAAATGAAAAAGTGCACGAGCGGTGCCTGCCAGGCCCTGGAGCTTTGCGCAAATGTGTGTGCATCATGTGGACTGCTCCTCACATTTGTGCGGTGCTCAAGGGGCCCTTTCACATGGAAAATTCCATGCGAAAAGGGCTTCTGTCAGCCTAAGAGGAAAGCAGTAGCAAACCTTCTCTGAATTAATCTTGCCCCTCCACACACACCAGTAATAGGAGTGCCTTGAGTAAGAGTTGACCTGAAGGCACACAGTAACAACTATCCCAATATGCTTTACACTCAGTTGGATCAACTTGATATGCTTTCAGCAAAAACACTTAAATCAATGGCATTTAAATAAAGAGTTGTGTGCTACCTGAAAGGCTACTACCCATTTCATGGGATATGGTATTTGCTGGTGTATAAGACTCACTTTTTCCCCCAAAAAATACTGTTTGAAAATGGGGTGTGTCTTATATGGCAGTTTATCTTATATGTTAGCAAATAGGGAGTGCAAATAATGGGGTGTGTCTTACGCGCTGGTGCATCTTGTACGCCAGCAAATACGGTATATGAAGTGTTCCTTCAGCTGGCAAATTGTTGCACACACGTGCTTGGCTGGGTGGAAGGGTCTGTTGTTGTTACATGCCTTCAAGTTGATTCTGGCTTATGGTTACTCTATTCTAGGGTTTTCCAGGCCAGATTTATTTGAAGGAGCCTTCCTTTTAGGCTCAAAAGAGTGTCACTTGCCCAGTTTATTTCCATGGTTCACTGGGGATTTGAAACCTCAGAAATCACAGAGGGATTGTAATCAGTAGGTTCAGATATATTTGATATGCAGAATATACAAAGAGCAGCCAAGATGGAGACACAGCTACAATGGTGCAGCCCCATTGTTGTAGCTGCCTTTCCAGATGTGATGCCCCTCAACCTACCCTTGAAGCCAGGCAGAACCCCCGTGGAAGGATTCCCAAAGCACTAGAGAGTAGAGTGCTGACTGATGATAATGCATCCAGGACTCTCTTGGCAGCAGGGCACAATGCAACCAGCAGCTGCAGAAGGAGCCCACAGACATGCATGTTGCTGCCTGTAACAGTGCACCCTGCTACTGGGACAACCACTGGGACATGTCATTGATCAGCACCTCATTCTCCAGCACCTTGGAAATCCTTCTGCTTGGATTTAAAGTTAGGATTTTGGGGAACACTTTTAGTCATTGCATACTCAGATGTTTCTAGTAATTGGAAATGGTACTGTTTGCTCCTCAAAAAGAGTTCTCTCAGTCCTTCAGATTATAGATTGCTTGGGAAATTGCCTTTCTTATCCTTGTGGCATGTATAGTTGTCTAGGCCCTGCTCTCCCACATCCTCTGCATAAATTATACTCCTAGCAGATCTGGACATCATACTTCCTGCTTTAGGAATAGTCCACATACCCTCGTCACCAGACCTAGATGAAACAACAGTGAAGATGTTTCCATTGTCAGCCTTCCTAGAAGTGGTCCAACTCCAAGAGCTTATATCTGATAATCTTTTTAATTGTTTATTGCTCCATTTTAAGGTTGGGTCAGATGCTGCCTGCATCCTGAATTGTTCATCATATTGAAGCCACAAATTGTATGATCTCAGTGTGATATCCTGGACGTTAGCCAGGACTGATGTCTTGTAGGGCAATATTTGGAATACAACACACATACACACACACACACACACACTCTCAATACATTGCCAAGACAGTCGTCACAGTTGAACACATTTTGTTTTCGTTTTTTTAAAAGCCAGCTTTTTAAAAAGCCAACTAACTCCAATTAGCGCAAACCCACTGAATCAACATGAACTTGGTAAGTCAACATTTACACAAATTCCATTTGTTCAGTGGCTCTATTCAAGCCGGAAATAACAATTAGATTCAGGCCTCTTTTTCCCCTGTGAGGATTAGTAGGACCTCATATTTCTTAATGGTTATCAGTTCATGGTCTCAAAATAGTATGAAAATCAAGTCTACATATTCTCCAACCCCGCTTCTTTTCATCTGTAGCCAGAAAGAAATGACTGCAGAGCAGCAGAGACACCTCATCGTAGGAGATGTGTATCGTCAGGACAGTTGGTTTGCTGTAGTTGCAGCGGCCTTCCCGGTCTCTGCCACCAGGCTTGCTACGGGTGCATTCTGTAAAGACTGTGGTGGGGATTGTGTTCGGAGTCACAGATTCATTGTTAGCATTGTTAGGTGGTATACCAACTGGGCTAGCAGTTATCAAAATATTGATTGATCCAGCTGGGGTTACTGTGCCTGAGCTACTCAGGTTGGCCACAGCACCATTACTGTGGTGTACATTGAGGACGAGTTGAATCCTCCTTCACCCAAAGACCCACTGACAAGGTTTGGGCAAATGCAGAACAGAGTATAAATAGTGTTCAAATGTACCTACAGTGCCTTCTGATGTTAGCACAACCGGAAATGATCCATTGCCTGGTGGTGGTTTTACCAGAGTCAATAGAGGTTGACCCAGAATCCGTAGGGCAGAGCTTTCCAAACCGTGTGTCGTGACACAATGTGTCGGCTGCAGCGTGTGGGTGTGTTGCCGCCACCCTGGGCCGATAACGTCCCCGGCAAGGGTGGCGGGCAGTTTGTTTAACCTCTGGTTTGCTAGTAACTACAGGCACGGACATAAATTGCAGTGATTAAATGTATGGGGACACAACATATCATTTGAAAATCTTTCACTTACAGTTTTAAAAATATATGATTTATGCTTATTTATTTATTTATTTATGTATAATACATGCAACTGAATTACTGTGTCACAAAATGATGCATGTCTAAAAAGTGTGTCACCACTATGAAAAGTTTAGAAAGCTCTGCCCTAGGGGGTTGACCTAACCCTGACCTAACCTGGTTACCCAAGCTCCCCCCCCCTTTCTCCATTCAAGCAAGTTGTAGCCGGTTTTCTACTGTGTGTTGGAAAATTAAGCTGTAGTCCAGGGCCTCAGGTTAATGCAGTATCTCAAAATAAAATCATAAGAATTTCCCCTGCTCCTAAAGTAGACAAAGACAAAACAGTTTCTCGGTAGGGGGACTAGGAACTTAATTTAGGGTTTTGGCCTGTCTTAATCTGGCTCTGCCTCTCCCCAGCAGTTCCTGAGCAATCTACCAAAGTGAGCTTTTCTGCAGGGCTGGCCTAGTTGCAATGAAGAGTGGGTTGCGTGGGAGTCATTGTAAGGTGGACTGTGCCCAGCAGCTCCAGTAATCAAGAGAAATCGGTAGAAACAGATCTTAGTTCAACACATATTTCAATTATTCAGTTTCCTTGGAAACCTTCTACCGCAGATGGATTTGCCTTTCCCTGGCTAAAAATATCTATGTAGCCCCTCTCGAAACAACAAAGAACTGAGAAATGCAGAACGGGTGACTGCGTGGAGCACCACCGCACTGATTTTTTTTAACGTTCTCTAATAGCAAAGGCATTCTGTGTGAACTGCAGCCCTGTGCTTTCTTATCCCACATTACCTTTCAGTGCTGTTGGCAAGCTTTCGTCAGTTGTGTGGAATGGAGATAAGCCTAGTAGCTTTGGCTGCAACTCCTAAGGAGGGGGGAATGTGGTTGTGTGGGAGGGTGATAGATAAAAGGTTCCAAAGAAAATAGCTGGTAGCTGGCAAGTGTGGAAAAATACATTGAAGCAGTCTCTGGGATTCCTGGGTGCACTCCCCAGTTCGTCCTTTCAGCATGAGCAAAATTAGCACGCTCTCTCTCTCTCTCTCTCTCTCTCTCTCTTTCTCTGTATCAGAGTAAATGTGTGTGTGTGTGTTGCTGCAAATTCGATCTGTGCAAGGGATACCAATCTTCTCTTCTTGTGGGTTATTTTAGGTTCATTGCTTTAATTCACACAAAAAAACAGCTCTTGCATTTGCTGCATTTAGGAATAAGCTTTCATATTGGTATTTGATCACATTTAGTCTCACTGAAGCCCATTGATTTCAAGGGAGGTATTCTCCCCCTGCCTAATTCTGTACTGGACTGTGGCCAAAAGATACCCAGTGTCATTCGATTTCAAAAGGACCTTCTCAGTGGTGTCAGCAAAGGCCTGCAACTTCCTTCTGAGGAAAGCCTACCTCACCATCTCTTCAGTGGAACATGGTACAAACATTTATTTTTAGAAAAACTCAGCACTATTTTTTTTTACTATTCCTGGTAGAGATGTGAATCTTCCACTATTTTGTCTTTCTGTGTGAAGATGAATAATTTCTGTAGCTTTCTCCCCACTGCAGGTGAATATGAATATTTCTGTGCAGTTTTTGTTGAGTAAAGATGCATATTTTTTTACACTAAAAATATGTTATTTGTGGGGGGAAATTTTCATGCAAAATACACTTTCTTGATGCATACTTTATTGCACAGCGATAGTGGATTTGCATAAAAAGCCCACAGTTTTTTCACAACCCTCCCCCCATGTACTTCCGGAAACTGTGGCCAAGATCCTGCAGTAGGAGGCATACATGTAGTTACATCTCTGAAGTTATGTCTCCTAATGCTACCATTCCAAATTCACCTTGTAAGACACTTAGCCCCCTAAGATGGCCATTTCCTGGTTGTCAGGGGGGTGGAGATCAGCAGCAGTTATTTTCACATTATGACAGGCACCTGGGCTGTTGGGGATATCCCTGCAGATGATGTCCTTGAAGGATGAGTAGTTTAAAATAAAATAAAACAAAATAGCTGGATGCATCACCACTAATCCCCTCACTCTTCCATAATCAAGAAATTGCTGTGCTGGGGGCAGGTGGAGGAGGCTGCATGGCTTACAAGGTGAGGTTGGGGGAGCTATCGGTTGTTGCATGGTCAGAAGAAAATTCTGACCTATACGATGGCCAAAGAAGTGAATCGTGATAGCATATGACAGGCTCAATCTAACACAAACAAGATGCCAGCCTGTTTTTAGTGCAAAAACACAATTTTCACATAAAAAAACCTTGTTTTGAGGAACACAGAGCTATTTACCCATCATTTTTTTTTCAGAAACTCCTTACATGTGTATCTAGAAACTGTTATCAGCTCAGACTCCACAACTTTTGAAAAGAAAACTACGTATGTCTGCACATTTTCTGAATTTTCTGAAATGTTTCTGAATGTGTGGATACCAGACAAAAATTGTACAACATTATCATCTCTGTTTTATTCTTCCTAGTTGAGTTTCCTGAGTTGCAGGAAATGCATTTTTGGTTATGAAGTAATTTTTTTAAAAAATTCCTGGCCCCTGGTGATCTCCCACTTCCCTCCTTTTCTGCCTCCTGAGTTCTACTGATGATGATCGTACTATTATAGCGAAAGGTTTTATGATTTATTTTGCTAATTTAACTGTTCGTCTTGTTATCTGGAACTGTGGTTATCTTTAACAATGATCACAGTTAGGATTGCCAAGTGGGAAAGCTGGAGAAGGCTCCTGTACCTTTAATGGTTGTAAGAGGGAATTTCAGTAAGTGTTGTTTGTCACACAACAAGCAACACTTGCTGAAATTCCTTCTTCTACACAGCTAGACTTTGATATGTCTAATATGTACATTAAGTCACCTTGAACTCTTGGATAAAGGCACAAGGCCTTTTAAAAGGAGTAGATAAGTATCAAAATGGTGATATTTAACTGAATACCAGTTGTGGGATAGTGCTGTTGCACTTATGTCCCATTTATAGGCCTCGCAAAGTCATCTGCTTGGCCACTGGTGGAACAAAATGCTGGACAATGTAGTCATTTAGTAATGCTGTTTTAACAATGAAATATTACTAGGAATTCAACCAGGCTTTTAACATATTAGATCTTGAGGCATAAATTCAATTGTCAATCTCAACTAGAGTTCAATTGAATTTAATTAAATTGAATATGTGAAGCTAATATAAGTGTTGGCTTTCCAAGTTTCCTTTGAGCCAGTGGGTCTCCTCTAGATGTGACTGACAATTGGATTTAGGCCCGAATTTTCCATGAATTGCATACAAATCCAATACCATTTCACATGGATGTGGGCATTGCTGCTGATTGCAAAAACGGTATCTCAAAATTGTCCAGGCCTTAAATTTTTTAAAAAATTAAAGGTAGTCAAAATGTGTGTGATGGCTGAAAGAATTTATATTAGATTATTTTCAATATACAAAACTGCCAGTTTGTTTCTTCCCAAAGTACTGTGAGTATGGTGCAAAAAGCTATTTTTCTAATTGTCCATGGCACATGATTTTCCATCGATAGGTATTCAGTCTGCTGTTGCTGCTGTTTCTGTCCTATTAATTATATCAAGAGAATTATTTCATTTTTGATTAATCATTTTAATGCAAATAACATTTTGTCTTTATGCAAATGCCTCTGCCTAATAACTGCAAATAATTATTTGTTCTGTTTCCCTGCCAGACTTTTTCAGAGCATGTTGCTCTCTTTGATTTATGTGAATGCCAACATGGAAATGTTTTTACACTGAAGGGTGGGACACATTTTTTAAAAAAATATATATTAAAATGTCTCTGCCTTTCCATAATAAATAAATACAGGCAAATGAAAACAATATTTTACCTTCAAGTTTACCACAGTTTCATGTTGACACATTTGAAATTCCAGTGAGAATGCTTTTACATATTGTGTGTTTGTATTGAGCCAATGTGGTGTAAGAGGAGAGTAGGGTTTGATTCTCCGCTCGGCCATGGATGCCCACTGTGTGACACACACACTCTCAGCCCCAGAAAGCCCTCAATAGGTTTGCTGTAGGGTTGCCATAAGTTGGAAGCAACTTGAAGGCACACAACAACAACAAGGTATCTTCAACTGATATCTAAACAGACTTTACTATTAGGTACTATCCCTCTCTACACCTTGATAATGTCGTCTATCATCATCATCATCATCATCATCATCATCATCATCATCATCATAGTTACCCGGCGTTGCCCGGGATTGTATTTTCTCATAGGTAACACTTGTCATAAACACCTTAGGAATTATCTTACCTTACCTTAGGAATTAGATGCGGCTGAAATACACAGATTTTAGATCCTGTGTGTCCAGTATGTGTAACTTTTGCTCATATTCCCCAATCCAATCTGTATTCAGAGTTATTAACATACAGAATTTGGGTTCCTGAGGAAATACACTGCCCTCGTTCTTGCTGCTAGGCCTCGTCTCCATAGCAACCAGCCTGAGCTCTCTGGCTGAGAATTCTAAAGGTCCCTCTCTGAACTGCCAACCCCAGGATTCCATAGAATCTTCACCGCCAGCCAATCATATGAGGTCTTCGTGCTTCACACAGCCAATCATATGAGGTCTTCGCCTGTCTGACACAGACAGAAAGACAAGATCACTCACAAACTTTGACTTTTATATAGCAGATGATGATGATGATGATGATGATGATGATGATGATTTAACTGAAATAACTGCCCTCGGTCATTCTTTCTCTGGGAAGCAGCATATTGACAGAGAAGATGGATTATAAAATGCATACATCTATTTTATCCTTTGTTTTAAAAGTATTTTAAATGAGTACAACAGATCTCCTTTTAAGAAAAGAACAACATCTATCATGTAGCAACAGAAGAAAAAGAAAGGCAATTAAACTACAATATTTTTAGTCCAATTCACAAGCCAATAATGTGAAAGAACTTGAATGTAGTAGCATCCTGCTTTATCCCTCTTACCCGAAGACACACCTATGATAAAATTATAGGTAGTTGTGTTGATCCATTTGGGAAAAGAATCCCAGAGTACTGCCATCTTTTTATTACAACTGACCCAAATGTCACTGTGTTTTGGGTGAAGAATTCAAGTTCTTAAGTACTCTTATGTAGATGAAATGTTAAAAACAGGTTGAGCCTGTGGGAATAAAATATAAGCATGATATTGTTGCCCATAAATCTGCAGTGTGTGACATTTAATGGAAGACGAGTTTTGAAGATATAATTAATGAAACTATAAAGGTGAACAAAAGCACACCGGAAATCCCAGTGAAGGGGAATAAAGGGAGGATTGTAGGTCAGAGGCAAAGTGCATGTTGCCCTATTTAAAAAAAAAGAAAAATCCCCAGGCAAACCCTGTCATCTCCAGTTAAAAACGATCCCAGCCAGCAGATGATGGGAAATACCCTGGCATGCCTGGAAAGAGTGAGAGTGAGAAGAGACCATCCTAGGCTAGAGTGCCAGAGGAAGCAGAGCCTGGAAATGTTACCGTTCAGCTATATGTCCCAGAATCCTCCAACTGTGACCATGCTAGCAGGGGGATTTGAGGAACTGTTGTCCCCCCGGGGAAAAAAAGAATTTTTCCTGGCTCTGGAGGTGATAAACTTAGGAGTGAGTGAAAAAGAAGTAAGTTTCTTTTCTCTGCTATTTAGCTTGCAGGAAGAAAAGGTACGAGAGAGAGTGGTGTTGCTGGAGCTTGGAGCAATTTGCAAATTGCTGCTTGTCTCACAGGAAATAAAGGGAATTTTCAAAGAAGTAGCTGTGTTAAGTCTCTTGCAGCATAAGAAGGAGGAAGGAAGGAAGGGGAAAGGAAAAAAGGAAAAGAAATGTGGTAGCACCTTTAAGACTAACTGCTTTTTATTTTCACATGAGCTTTCATGGATATAAACCCAGTTCTTCAGATGCAGTGTAGAATGATAACCAGGCCT
This sequence comes from Cyclura pinguis, assembly GCA_030412105.1. NCBI lineage: Eukaryota > Metazoa > Chordata > Lepidosauria > Squamata > Iguanidae > Cyclura > Cyclura pinguis. Next base: position 226,631,416 of record CM059599.1, on the reverse strand, counting down.
CAGGATATAAAGCCTATTGACACAGTTGTGAGAGTAGGATGGAATGTAATAGGATCCAGAAAGATCCAAATCACGACCCTCAGCCTAAATTTTCAAAGGCCTGGACAAGGTGATGTGGATCTTTCAGCTTTTTACAGTTGTCAGTTAGCCTTGATGTGCGAAAGCAAGAAATCTGCGCACCAAAAATCAATTTCCCTGGGTTCAAAACTCTCTCTGAGAATATTCCTTTTGTTATATGTGCAGTAGTGAGGAGTCTTGTATTAATATACGTAGTGTGCCATGAAGCCATTGTCTGTTCATACCTTGTACTAAAGGATTGGAATTTGGGAAAATAATTCAATTCACCTGTTTCTTTTTTCTAGTCTTCTTTTATAATTTCCTTATTCAAGGATTGCAGCCTGTAAATCACTTACAGGCTGCAATCCTGTAAGGATTTACAATCCTGTAAATCACTTACAGGCTGCAATCCTGTCCAGGAGGGTTGGAATGTTCTGCAACTGGTTTTGGGGCATTGCCATTTCTAATGTCAGATTTGTGTCCATTAATCCTCTTGCGTACAGACTGTTCTGTTTGTCCCATGTGGAGTGCAGAGGGGCATTGCTGGTATAGCATGGCATATATCGCACTGGAGCAAGGACGAATAAATGCATCTCTGCTGTTGTGAGTGATATTGTTGGCTCCTGTAATATTGCTTCCAAAGTAGATGTGGGGACAAAGCTGGCATCTGGATTTGTGGCAGGGTCTTGTCCTTGTATTACCATTCATGTTCTGTATCCTGTTTTAAGTGTGTAGTCTAATAATAATAATAATAATAATAATAATAATAATAATAATACTATTTCTTACCCACCTCTTCCCCAGGCTCAAGGAGGGGTACAACATAAATTAAAATACAACTAAAAACACATCATAGATTAAAATACACTAAAAACACATAAAACCATTTAAAATGCATCAGTTTAAAATTCATAGTTAAAAATCAACTGGGTTGGCCTGCCAGAAGAGATAGGTCTTTAGTACTTTTTAAAATTCAGACAGAGTGTTTTACTGTTGGATCTCTTCCAGCAGGCAATTCCACAGTCTGGGGCAGCCAGTGAAAAGGTCCTCCAGGTAACTGTTGCCAGTCTAGTCCTGGATGGTTTAAATAAATGGTCCCCAGAGGACCTGAGTGTACAGGGCGGATTGTGTGGGGGGAGGCAATCCTGCAGGTAACTTGAACCCAAACCATGTAGGGCTTTAAAGGTAATAACCAACACTTTGTACTTTGCCAGGAAATTAATTGGCAGCCAGTGGAGTGATTTTAATATAAATATGATATGTTGACTCCTTGCTCTATCTGTAAACAATCTGGCTGCCACATTTTGGACCAGTTGGAGTTTCCAAACTTAAACACAGTGTAAGATTTGGAGTCTGCCTGTAGGCCAATAAAGCCATGCCTCCAAAACTTGTGAGAGGGCTGTGTTATTCCCCAGAGTTGGGCAAGATCAATGCCTTGGGGATCACTCTCACCCTGCCACACTTGTTGGGACAAAATAGCTGAGAAGATAAGGCAAATTCCAGGCCAATGACTTAATATAAGATGAAAGTTGCTTACAGCTTGTAAAACCAGAGCCTTGCCCTTCAGCAAGCCCATGTCATTCTCACCTAGATGAATAACTAAAACATGACGAGGAAGCCCAGAGTACTCCCGAACCAGAAAAGACAACAAGCTGCTCCACCAGTGCTTTCTTCTCCCAAGCCACTCCACAGTGGCAACATCACTCAATCTCAGTTGAGCCCCAAAAATGGCAACTTCAGGCCTGACATGCTGTCCGGTACACCATATTATGCCTACAGATCAAGACCTGTTATCTCACACCACATCTAGAAAGTAACAGAGAAAAGGGGAACAACATTACTTCAGCAAAATACCCTCAGAGCTCAAGAGGACACTTGTACCTCTTTGCAGCTAAAGACTTCTAATGCCCAATGCCCTGGTTAGCTTGCAGGCCGAGGCCCACTGCAGAAGCAGTAGAGGCAAACCCAATCTGAAAGAAATGGGTAACAAACTTAACCCCATGCAATAGGAAAGTTTGTAATATGTTGGGTAAAGTGTTAGGCCATTTTATTCCCCATTCTGCCATAGTTTTATGACGGCTAAAGCTCTACAAGGCTGACAGGATTCATTTGTCAGAATAGGGGGATATGTTGTTCCCGGAGGGGTTACAAAGGGGGTAAGGACTCTGCCGGCCAGCATGGTAGGGGAAAGGGACCAAGCAGACACTGGTCCCTTGTCTGTGACAGGTAATGGAGGGAGAATATATGGTTTTGATGTACACCTTTGGCACCCTTTAGGTGTAAGGGTAATGCTCTGAAACTTCCTCTTTACGGTCCCATAACTCAGGGGGTTGGAAAGGAGGCTACCCTTGAGCCTAACCTGAGATTTGTGCTCTCACTTGGAGGGGGTCCTATGTCATGGGTGGGAGTTCCCTAGGTTTACCTTCCAATTACAACTGGGTGGGGAGCAACCCAATTACTGGATTGCCTTAGGGGCTCAGATGTTTTGCCCAAGGGAAGGCTGAAAAGGTAATCGTGAGGCCTCAGGGATAAGGCTGGACTCACATCAGGTTGCTCCTTTCTCTTGCTCCATTTCCAGGCCAATGCAATTTAAATAATTTAGGTCAAATAAAGTGGGCCTTACTTAACCTGCATCTTATGTCTGGTCTTGTTACTCCATGGTCCATGGTTACTCCATTGGTTGTAGCTCATTGGTGATGCCTTTGAGTAATGTCAACTGGAGACTGGAAGTGACCACTAGGGGTGTTCTTTAATTTTGTGGTTTTGGTCTATCTTGTGGTAAATGGTTCCTGGGTATTAATCTTTCCCTGTCAATTTATTTCTTCTGAGCAGATACAGTTGTATCAGAGGACTTGACTATAAACAGTAGATTTGGTAATGTGCTCTGGGTGGAAACTGGAGACATGTAAGTATGTGTAATGATCAGCGGGTTTTTGATCGAGTGTGGTGCTTAGAAATCTATTGTGCAGTTGCACAGCTGCACTATTCTTCAGAACTGGGCAAGGTCAATGCATCAACGTTCCTAAGGGAAATGCCACTTTGGAGTCTTTTATTGTAGTTGCTGCTTTATGTGAACACTTACATTTGCATTTTCACACTGTTACTTGTATCACAACATGCTATTTTTATTTAAAACGTTTCAGTTAGGCAAGGTGAAGCCATTCTGTGTGTGATTTTAGGCAGTCGTCTCTGTTCCTTTAGATATTTTTTAAAATCACCCACACTTCTCTAATATGGGAGGAGAACTGAGTTCAACAATGACTATTTTTTTCTAGTAGGTATTCCAGTGTTTTGACTTATGAGCATCAGAGAAATTAACACTCTCATCTTTCCTTAGATATCAGTTTATGACCTGCTATTACTAGCCTGTTCTAGATGCTAGATGCTGTATGACTCACAATGCTTCACATCAGTTCTTCGTATGTAACATCTGGTTCATGCCTTTATCTGTTAATAACAATGCTAATTTAGAAAAGAGTTCATTTACATTGAGAAGCAAGCATCTTTGCACTTTAGAGATCTTCTCCAGATTTCTTTATACTCCCATGGGGCATCTGAGGACAACTGAGATTCCCGGCTGTGACTCATTCATTCTTTCAACTTTGGACTGCAAAAACTTTCTGTCTCTTTAATATTTCCTAGTGGTGAAGAGGGAGCAAATAGATTTTGTGACTTGATCCTGAGGGGGAGGGGGAAGCGATCCCCCCAAAAAAACAATCCATGGTCTTAATTCTGTTATGGACATATGCATGAGTAAGTCACGTTACACTTGTGGGGCCAAAAAGTCACCATTGCACAATGGACATATTCTGCTAAGAGTGGCAGAAGTTGAACTGTGCAGGCGGCATGTTCCTCTATGACTTCTCTTTGCATCTTGCACATTGTGCATTGTGTGTTGCAGCTGTGGAGAGTGCAATGTGGTTGTGCATCCTAAACTTTGAATTGTGGTTGTACATCCTTTGCTTTGCATTGTGGTTCTGTTACCCTGAAAATTGGGGGTATCTTGAGGACACCCAAACCAGGCTTCAAAAATTAAGGGAATTAGCAGAGCTGCCCAGCAAAAATTGCGAGAGGTCAGGGCAAGGGATCTTCAACCCTATGTCTACGGGGTCAGAACAACGCAAAAGTCAGAGGAACAATCTAAAATGGTTTTTATTGAAAAACCAAAGGGGAGGGTCACATACACATGCTATCAAATATTCTGCAATCTTACAAGGGCTACAGAGATAAAGTTGGAAATAAGCGACCAGTTGGGAGAGAAGGCATACGGACCTTAGTCTAGACTTCCTTGGAGAAGAAGATTAGCGAAGGCTCGGTGTAAAGCACTGAGGGGAGGCTAGATCCCTGGGCTGGACGGCTGGCAGCAGCGGGGTCTTGCAGAGGGTTCGGGGCGCGAGTCACGTTTGGCTCTCAGCAGCGTCGGAGAGGCTTGGATGGGAGGTTTCGGTAGCAGTGAAATGGGCCCTTCTGTCCGGTCTAGGAGGCTCTCCAAAGAGGCTCCAAAAGTGGGGAATATTTATAGCCAATTTCTGTCCTCAGGCTGTGTATCGGCTAGCAAAGTGGCGTTAATGGGCGATAATTGTGGAATATAATGTTAAGCAAATGTCACGACCCCTCCTCAGTATTGCTTCTTACTGGGAAGTCCAGGTGTGTGATAGGTTTAAAATTCCAACTTGACAGGCTTTGATTGTCTAGCTTCGCAAAGTTCATCAAAGTAGCTTGGGGCTGTGACAGTGTCAATGACTCAATTAATCAAGGAGCGAGTCTATTGTGTCTGCCTAGAGATACGTGACTCGGAACAATAGGTCAGTCTTTTAGCATAAAGGACGTTGTCTGCGTTCCCATACAGCAGAGAGGGGTGGTATTGTTTTTAGGAATTTCCAAATCAAAACCAATTTTTAAATGAAACTGACCTTTGCTAGCCAATATCCAAGTTGGGGGAGCCAAGCCAATTCTAGGGGTCCTCTCTTAGGATTACTTTGGGGTGTAACAGTTCAGAATCCTATACTTTATATTGCAGTTACACATCTTACAGTATGAGAACCAGCATGGTATAGTAGTTTGAGCATTGGACTATGACCCAGGGGATCAGTGTTTAATTTCCCACTCAGCCATGGAAACCCATCGGATGACCTTGGGCATATCAAGCACTCTCAGCCTCAAAAAATTCCATGACAAGTTTGCCTTGGAGTTGCCGTAAATCGGAAATGACTTGAAGGCACACAACAACAACAGTCTTATACTTTGTATTGCAGTTGTGCATCATACATTGTGCATTGTGAAATGGCACCCAATCATTGCCATGTGTTCCACAATGTTGCTATTCTGCATGGTATATCTCTGCTTGTGGACATGTGCACTACATGGAGATGATGTTGGACTGCAGCCCAGATGTTTTTCCCTGTAGTCATCCATGCAGTTAAACAAAATTTCGTCCTTTCCTGAACCAAATATCTACCAAAGACTGGTCTGTAGCATAGTTTTCAGTGAAGGAAACATGTAATAGAGCCAGGAGCAATGCTTAGCTTAGGAACAGAAAATCAAGTTGTTGGGTTTGTTGCATTTGTACAGTAATACTCATTTTGCCTATCCTACTCTAAGACTGGCAATGGAACAGAGCACAGCTTGCGTCAGAAATCTGTATATTTTCATGGCTTGCACAATGGAGGAAAAAATGGACAAAACTACACATGTTTCAAATATGCGTAACATTAAAAGTGTACATTTTTAAAATGAGCACCAACAAAATTTATTCACAAAGGTCCATGAAGAATATGATAAACTGCATACAAAAGGTGTACATTTTGAAAAACATACAGGAACAAATTTGCATACCTTTCCACCTTGCCAGAGTAGAAAGAGAAAAATCCTGCAATCCAATATGGAACTGAGACAGAAGAACGACAGAGGGATTCTGGGAAACACATCTAGAACAAGATTCACTTGGTTTTCACATCCATAGTTTAGGTAAGAATTAGTCTTCAAAAGCCAGGTGCTAAAATTAGGTGGTTTCCTGTGGTCATTCAACTTCCATTCAATTTTGAGTGGTCACCTCTTCCAGGTGTTCAATGCTGTTCAGACCTATGAAAACTTTGATGAATAACAGTGAAGGTTGAAGGACCTGGATTGAGAAAAATCTCTGTAGCTATGTATGCTCCCCCCAAACTACCTTGTAAGCCATATAGCCCCTCCCCAATATGGCCATTTCCATGTTCTTGGAAAGTGGGAGGATCCATGGCAACATGTCTACATATTTCCCTTTTTTTAGGCACACCGAGATGGGTATCTGCAGAGAATTCCATGGATCCTTGAGAGCTCTCTGGAGATGATGCCCTTGTAGTGAATCCAGCTAAAGGAAAACAGTTGCATACACTGCTTCTGATTCCCTCACTCTCAGCAATCCAGAAATGGCTGTGTTGGAGCTGAGCGATGACGATTTCCATGTTTCATAAGGTGGATTGGGGAGGGCGCTTTTGGTTACTGCATGGTTAGAGCAGAATCCCGACATACACAATGACTGAAAAAGTGAGTTGCAATATTGTAAGGCATCATAACTTATTAACAAGACGCCAACCTATGGCTATATGGACATACAAAGTAACCATATTCTTTGGAGCACAGTCATGATCCTTTCTTCTTCCCTGGGACAAATTTAATAGCATATTTGATGGGAAAGTTGCAAGTTGCAAACTGTAGCATATACCATATGTCTCCCCTTTTTCATATTATGTTTTAAGTTAATAACTCTATGGCTATTTTCAGAGGCCTACATCCAATTGTTAGTACTAGGTAGAGTAGATCCACTGAATGAATGGAATTAATGTAAATGTTTCTATTGGATCAATGGATCTATTCTAGCTAGGATTAGCAATTGGATTTGGGCCAGAGTATATGAATGTCATTCAAATGTTGTGATAGCATTTTGTGCTGGGTAAAATATATGCTGTCCAGATTAGCTGATATTACTTAAGTTTCTTTACTGTGAAAGTTTAGAAAAGGAAAAACAATTCTCTCTCCATCACTACTTTTCTTTACTTTTTGCTCTTTCCCACCACAGCATTTTCCTTTGAAAGTCACTCTGAAGGTCAGACTGTTAGAAAGTATTTGGGCAATTTGCATCTGTACTTAGAGTAGTGTGTGAAATGCTTCTCACTGTTTGCACCACTCTTCATTGGGAATCACACACTCTATGTGTGCTCAGATGATATGTAATATGAGACACACTTGAAAACAGGAAGTGCTGCCAGCTTGTGTGGGACAGAGTAAGGCAACAGGCTGTTTTGGTCTAAGTCTGATTCAGCAATCTGTTGTGGGTGGGTGGCTGGGACCGGAGAGTAGCATGGCAGATTGACAAGCCTCTTCCCTGATTTCAGTTACACTGTCTAAAATCCATGCAGGGCAGCATTCTCAATGTTAGGTCCTTCAGATATTTGGAACTTTAACTCTGAATAGCTGAATATTACTTAAGCTAGTTGAGACTTCTAGGAACTATACTCAAAATGTTTGCAGAAGTGAAGACTGAGAACTATTCAGGTCGGGCATGTCTTTTGAGAAGCATATATTGTTTGTGGTGATGGCATAGTCTTAATATTTGGGGAGAGGGAAGATTCTACTCCTAAACGAATGATAGTTCTGTTATTCTGTCCCTCACATGTCGTGGTGGTTCTACTCTTCAAGGCTGTGCTGCCAATTGAAATGCTTTTAAATCAGGAGTCAGGATTATTAAAGCAACCACTTTCCAAAATGGAAGGAATAGTATCTTACACACAAAGGATTACCTGGAAATCAATTTTCAGAGCTGGGACTGAGTGATCCCTTCTGTGAAAAAGAATTGTCCTTCTCCATATTTCCTTTTGCATTAACTGTCAACAGAAAAAGGTTTTCCAAAATGTTTACTTATCATTACTCTTCCTGGTATTGGCTTACAGGCCAAAAAGTTGTTGCCATATCTGGAAACATAATTCAACCTCATGAGGAGAGACAGCAGGGTGACCCATAATTGGAATATATGTTGCACATCTGTAATGCAGCAGGAGAGATATAAAATAGATGATAGGTGACAGAAAAGGAGGTGCCAACCATTTCCCTAACCACTGACCCCGCCTTACCCTAGCTATTTTTCTTACATGTGATCTGGAAACTTCACTATTGAGGTTGTAGTGAGCAAATATAGTAGATGGGGAAAGGATGCAGTACTTTCTTTCATCTGCTGCTCCTCTACTTTAACTCATTATTATCCTCTTTTCTCTTTGTGAGGTAGACCCATGCATACCTATGCAGTCTGGTCCTATCGCATTTAACCAATCATCCTCTATGCATAATGATTAAAAAGAGAAAGTGGCATGGAAGAGGCAGAAAGGTAGGAGCAAATAGTGATGAATACTTCACTGATTTTCTTCCTGAAGGAAGCAATGAGTACTTTGAACAATTTGCTCTCTGCTGTGAGAAAATCTTCAAAAAACCCACACAGTTCTCAGCTTATTTGCAGTTCAATTCTTATTCTGCACAAAATTTGCATGTGGTTGCTTTTCACAGAGAATAGCATCTCTTCACAGGAAACAGCATTTTCTGCACAGAAAACAATATCTATACTCAGAAATATTATTTCCTGCAGAGAAAATGCTGTTTTCTGTGTGATTTTGTGATTAACCTTTATTAGGCATACTATAACATATACATTTACAATACAACTTCAGTGATCATTTTTAGAAAATTTAAGCCAAAGGTTTGTTGCCTCCACCAGAAAATTGGCCATTAGCCTAGTAATATACGGATTCTGATCTTCCAATAAGTATTCCACTGATATCCTATCCAAACAGATATTCCTTTCCAATAGCCTCCATAATAACTTTTCCCTTGGAATTATATACAATGGGCAGAACAATACAATATGATGAAGAACATCAGGAGCTTGAGCACAATAACATATACGATCCAGAAAAGGGGTCTGTAGATATCTACCCTTAGTCACATTTGAGGGATGTACATTCAACCTTGCTAGTAGAAAAGCCTTCCTTGCCACCAACAATGAGAGAGTTTGAAAATAATCCGGAATCCTACCCTGCAAGGGGGGAATACCGAGCATCGATGGGGAACAAACCCTAGGAGGTGTTGGATATGACAGCTGTTATTCCCTCTCCGCAAGGCAGGCCCTGATAGTCTCAAGACACTCCTTTTCGGTTGATAAGAGGAGAGAATCCATATTTAAACCCATAGACAGTATTTTACTTTCATAAAATGTAGCCCACCTGGCGAAGTAAACGTCAGATTGAAGAAAGCATAAAAGGTCAGATCTAATAGGCTTAAAATGAATCTTAAACCAAGATCTATAAGTCATCAGCCAGGCTTCAGTTGCAAGAGAATTCAGGCCCAATTCTGTATAAAGAGTCAGATAGTGTACACATGGGGGAACAGATAATATTCTCCTGAAATAAAGTGTCTGCAATCATTCAATCTCCTTATTAAAGGCTGGAATCCAGGTGAATATACTATAAAGTAATTGCAGTCTTAATTTGGTTTTGTAAATTTTTAAGGTCGCCAGGATATCCTGGTTGCCTTTTTTATAGTAGAAGGATTGTGCAACAGTCAAAGCTCTTTTCCCTGCCAGAATTACCTTATCTCTCTGTTTGCACCAGTGCCCATTAAAATGACAAAGGACACCGAGGTACACGTACTTCTTGACCTGTTCGATTGTCTGGTTACCAACCTTCCACATTCTTGGGTGAAATCTCTTAGAAAATACCAGTATTTTGGATTTATCAGAATTTACCAGCAGGTGAAATTTATCGCAATATTCAAAAAATCTTTTCAGGGCTCTTGCCAATCCCACCTGAGACAGGGAGAGTAACAATGTGTCATCGGCATACTGAAGTACAAATAGCGGCCGATTATCCAACGAAGATGGATGCGAATCTACAGGTAGATCAGCCACAAATAGATTAAACAGGTGAGGAGCCAACACACATCCTTGTCTAACTCCTACACCTGAGTAAATAGGATCTGTTAATAAACCAGTTTCAGAAAATTTCACTCTGCACTGACTGTTTGTATGAAGTTGGGTTAAAAGAAACAACAGTCGGGGATCTATATTAAGCTTACCGAGCTTTTCCCATAATAAGGGCCGATGAATTGAATCAAAAGCGGCCTTCAGGTCAATAAAAGCTGCGTATAGTTTGCCTTTAGGGCGCGACAGGTATTTATTTACAAGGAATGAAAGCAGCATTATATGATCCACAGTGGACATGTGTCTTCTAAATCCCGCTTGCTCTGGCCCAATCAAAGCCTGGGCATTCATCCAACTCAATAATTTCAGATCCAAATAACTGGCATAAAGTTTACCCACTACCAATAGAAGACTTATTGGGCGATAATTGCCAGGGTTCCGTCTGTCCCCCTTTTTAAAGATAGGAATTATGATGGAATCCTTCCAGTCAGCTGGAATCTCACCAGAGTTATTTGCAAGAGCAAATAGATTAGCCAATGCCTTTATCCATTGCTCAGGGCAATATTTCAAGTTTTCTGCTGGGAGGCCATCATATCCTGGGGATTTACCAGATTTTAATTTAAGGATCAACTGATGCACCTCATCAGCTGAAACTGGGCTCCATAAATTAGGAGGGTTTTTTTTATTAGTGAATTACCCACAGATGTTTGGGTTCTCATTTTATCGGTAAAATAAAAAAACCAAGCCGAGGGGGGTATAGTAGGAGAGACCATAGAGTTCTCATTCTTCATATGTTTCTTAACCGCCACCCAAAAGGTTTTCGCATCTTTGGATTTCAAAGCATTATCCAAAGACGTCCAATTTTGCTGGAAAAATACCTTCCTTTTACCCTCCACCAATTTAAAATATTCTTTACGGGCCTTGTAATAGGGCCCAAGATTAACCACCGGATTGGCCAAAGCCTGATGGAACATTTGTCTTAACTTCCATTTCCAGATAAGACAACTTTTGTCAAACCATGTTCTTCTACCTTCTATATGTTTAGGGGGATAAGAGGCCTTATTTTGAAAAATAGTCACAATATCCATATATGGCGTCAAAGCATCGTCTATCCTAGTGCTAGTAGTTAAAACATTAAAACAATTGAAAACCCGTACGTCCTTAAAACTATTACTAATAAAATCTTCCATTTTAGAATCCCAATGGATTCACTTCATTCTCTCATATCTATGGAGAGTCAAATCACTCCTAGAGAGTGAAAAAACTGACTCAGATAGACTAAGAGAAACATATAGAGGTAGATGGTCACTTTCTGTCCTATGACAGATATCAAAATCGACAATTAGACTCAGCAACTCAGGACTGATTATTACCTAATTGATAGTACTTCTCCCCATGGGTGAATTATATGTAAAACCATCAGCTTTTGGGAACCCTTCAGAGCTGTTTAATATTTAAAAGGCGTTGCTAATACAAAGATTGATCAGGAATGACCCATTATTATTGACTTTTAGATCCTTGCCAACACGGGGAAGATTGTTTTCTGTGTAAAATAACCACATGTGAATTTTGTGCAGAATAAGTCCTGAATAGTGAAGATTCTTGCCAGTGAAAGGCCATTTCCACACATTACCTTATCCCATCATCCTCCCATCGCAACCCCAGTAGTGCCTTTGCTGGAAAGGGAGCGTGATAGGAACATGTCCTTCTGCACCTGGCCGGCTTACTGTGGAAGGGAGCATGAGCGATACATGCCTACCTTCTTCAGTGCAGCCGGGCTTTTTCTCATGCTGTATAGGGGAAGGAAGTGCCTTCATCGTGCTTCCTGCCTTCTGCATAGCAAGTAAGAGAGGTGTATCATGCAATTGTGGGCACTTAACAGATTTTATCCATTAGGTGAATATCTTGTGATCACGACCGGTGGGGGCAGGATGGCAGTGGGACCACAATGGCATCGTGCAGAAGCATGGCTCCCAGACTGCTGCCATCCTGTCCCCATAGTGGGACTGCAGTGCCATGCGGAAATGGCCCAAGAATCTTCTTGTTGAGGTTTGTCAACAATCAAAAATATTTTTTAACAATTTTCTTCCTTTTGTTTTTGTAAATATTTTTATTAAGAATTTTTCAAAGAAAAGAAAGAAAAAGTGAAAAGGGCAGACAAAGATAAATATTAAAACTGACTTCCAACTTTTCTAACAATGGTTATTCAGTATCCTATATAAGAAAACTTCTCCAGTTCTATACTATTCATGAACTTCTTCAACTTAATCAAACCCATTAATTATCAAAACTCACAGTTAACATGTTACGCCTACTTTTCTGCTACAATACCATCAAAGATTCCTAATCTTTCAAAAATGATGCCAGTGATTTTTCTTTAATCCATGTTGATAGTTTGTCCATTTCAGTTGGATCAGTTGAGTTCAGCAACTAGTCTTCCTTCATTGGAATTATGGTTCTGTGCATATGTTAGTCTTGCTGCTGTGGTTGTGTATCACAATAATCATAATAACCTTCCATATCTCTTCTTCATTTAGTCATCTACCTGTCCTAGTAAAAACAATTCAGATTTCAATTGAATGTTAACCTTCAAAATCTTCTGAATCAGGTTATGTGTCTCCAAAATTCTTTAACCTTCTCACAAGTCCACCCCCTATGTTGTTCCTCACATTTCCAACATAACATTAGAAGCACTTTATGCATTCTGGCCAATTTTTCTGGAATCAAATACCAGTGGTACATCATTGTATAAAAATTGTATAAAAATTAAGATCACAACATATGATACATTTCATACTCTTTGACTACATTTTTTCCCTCATCTGTGTATTATATCTCAAATTCTGAGCCCACTTTATCATACAGTCTTTAATTTATCAATCAAATCGTTCATCATCCATGCATAACAGCAACTCAAATTCCTATTTGTTCATGTCAAAACTGCAAATTTTCTTATCTATTTTAAATCTTTCAAATATTTACCTATATGAATATTGAGAACTATAACCCTCTGTCAATAACTCTGCATTAGACTTAATTCTGTACTGTTCTTGATCAAATTCCAACAGATCCGCTTTTGTCTTGCTGTTGTATCCTTACTTTAGAAAGCTTCTTATGTTGAATCTCACTGGGGCATTTTAGGAAATAACCTTAGTATGTAGCTATTCCATATTCTCAGCAAGGCCTGTCTCACAAAATGATTATTAAAATCTGCATTCACTTTAGCTATATTGTACCGTAAAACCCATGCCACCGAAACTCATGCTCCTCTAAATCCAATAATCCCTTGTTAGTCAACACAGTTTTTCAACCAGTTTCAAAGATTTTCAAATATTCTTTTCATCTCTAAGAGCAAAACATGTCAATCTGAAAAGGTAGACATTAGGGGCCATATAACTTCATATGTTTCTAGGGTATCTCAATAGTTAAACATAACAAATCAAATTAAATTCAAGACCAATTGATTTTCCTATGTATTTATTATGCATTTTGAGTTGTTACATTTTGATTTGCTTTGGGCACAGTCATATGGGAAAGTTGCATATAAATAAATGGATGCTGATGCTGAGGTTTTTGTTTTACCTCCTATTCATAGGCTTCCTGGGGATTTTGTCCACTTTTGCCCAGTGGATGTTTATCTTTCTCCAATGATGTATTTGTGTCTGTGATATTAGTTGGGCCCCTTTTCCTCTTATTTCTTGTATTGTCATAAGCGTGCCTATTCTCCATGACACACTTCACCATTACTGAGTCATATTTTATAATGTTCAGCACAGAGAATTTTAGAATCAGGTTCAACTATGGTTCTTTCCTCCTGTAACATTTTCTTTCCTTCTTTCCTCCTGTAACATTTGCATCTTTCATGATTGTTTCATCTTGCAGATAGAGAACTGACAGTGTGACTAAAGTAAACATGGATTATTTCCTTCAGATACATTTCTCTTAATGTACATGAATGATTAGTGGATACATTTGCTATGTGGCAAATTACCATAAGAAGCCTACAACAACATGCAAGACTTGTTGTTTGTGATGTCCAGTGAGGTAAAAAAAAAAAAGAATCTCCATTGCATATGCGCAACCAAGTAGGACCTCTTGACCCACCAACCACCATCTCCTTCACTAGGCAGCAGCCAAGAAATGGATGTCCATTCAGTTGGTGACCATGATGCAGGAGGATGTAAGGCTGTGACAAGGAATTGTGACATAGGCCCTGCTTCTGATTGTTGTAGCATCGCTCACTGGTGAGAGAGAGGTGGAAACTTCTTGTTCCTTCATCCCAATAACCAGATGGATGGACCTCCTTCTCTTGATGCAACTGCTACCTAGTAAAAGAGGTTTCGGAAGGCATTTATGGTCATGGCTACAGGGCTATGATCATAACCACATAGTGTTAGTGAATGTGGGTCCATAATGCTAGGTAAAAAATTTTAATCACATCCTGGCCTACCAAATTCTGAACAAATCTGTCAATTTCAGTCTACCTGGTTTCTCATTTCTCTGATCTTAAATTTGTTTCATCCTGAACTTTGTGAATTTTTAAAAGTTCACATGAAAATTCATAGACATTTTTGTGCACATTTCTCCTACTGTAAGTATTTTTCTAGGTAATTTTGCCAAATATACAATTTTTTTCCAAGCATTTTTTCCTAATAAGGGGTGGTTTCTTTTCTAGAGAGGACAGGTATGTCTACCTTATCAGCCAAATACTGATAAGTCTGCAAATCCCTTTTAGCAATATCTATTTTTGAGATATTGGCCCTTTACATGTTTTTCCTGTTAGAAACTATTAGTTATTGGGTGTTCCATTCCTACAGTTAAACCACAGACCTTTAGTTTTGATATTGCTGCTTGATTGCTTTTCACAAATTTAGTGTTACATCCATTACAAAAAGCAGTGGGGAACATTGTTTCTATGGGAGACATTTGTGTACGAAGTGAGAGGATAAGAAAGTATGTTGAACATGCTTCATTTCAAGATCCTAGGAAACCCTGACTACATCTTTTTCATTCTTTCTTTCTGTCTCCTTCTCTCCTTTTGTAGTCCTCTCTACACTTGACACATACTTTACTTCTTACAGTGACAGTCACAACTCCTACAATGGATACAAGAACAACTTGATGTGTTTCACTGTTTCACTTGTTCAGACAAAGTAATGCAATTTCTTCCCTCACTGCCTCCAGTATAAACATGCAGTTCTTTGTCTGCTGTCTCCATTAGCATTTCTGCCTTGCATCTATGCTGCACAATTACTTTACTTGGGGAATGCAATGCCAAGAGACATCAGCCGGGTTATAATTAGCTTTGTGCCGGCAGCTCTCAAAAGCTATAGACAAGTGGCACTTTGGAAGGTGCAAAATCATTTATTTTTGGATATTTGAAAGCACTGAAGGTGCAGCTATTCATGTATCATATGCTGTTGCTGTTTGTTATTTCATTGCTGTTCCTGCTAACCTACACAAGCTTGAGAGAAAGCCCAATTCCCACATAAACTCGTAGATTCTGAATTTTTTTTTCCATACCATAAAGTAATTGCCACTGAGCAGAACTGGTAGTTCCTAATGTGACTGGCCAAGATCCAAGGATGTATTTTGGTATCTAGTGCTAGTAGAACTGGGTCTTTCTTCCTTTCTCTCTCCTGCTGCAGCTCTCTGTAATGTGTGGGGGGGGAGGGATCGGTCTCAGAGGGGTCCTCCTTCCCTTCAGAGCAGGTTTTCAAGGAGCATGGGGGGTACTGCAGGAGGGGAGGTCACTGATTCTGGGAGAAACAGTGGAATCCAGCAAAACTACACTATAAGATTCTTACCACTGTAATAGCATCTGCTTAAATAAAGACACAGTTCTCTTATAAAGCAAGATTCATCTCTATTTTCCTCTGTGCAATTCTTTGATAAGCATTTTGTGCTTTAAAAAAGTTTTGCATTTTGCATTTTATGTACAAAGCAAAATGCTAATGCCAAACTCAGTAACTGTCTTTTCTTGCTAATACAATTCTTTTTTTTTCCTGTTTTCAGTTTTATTTACAGTTCAAACATAATACTTTTATAGATATTAACATAATACACACGATACATAATACACAATAGAGAATGTTTAAATCACACAGAAATTCATGGATGCATAAAATACCTGAATGTCTGTAAAATGCGAGATATATTATCTATGTTATTTTTTTCTTACATGATGATATAATAATGTTAATTCCATTACTCTAACTTAAATATCTAATTCCATTTCAGATGTGAGATAAAATTGTTAGATCTCTACTTATATTTAAAATGGAAAATGAATCTAAATTTTTATTTAAAGAGTTCTACTACAGACCCACAGCCCTATCTACACATCTTGCTAATACAATTCTGATAGGTAAGCATGATAGGTAAGCGTGCTCTGTTAGTATAATACACAGGTTACTTAATCCCATATTGAAACAGAAGTATTCCAGCTTCATTAGACAGTGGATGCTAGTATGCATTCTTTTGCAGTATGCACTTTCCTGAGAGTACACAGTGGGAATTACATCTGCGTAAACATGCATAGAATTGCTCTGTAAATGGAACTTGAGTCCCATGGCGTACATAACTACTGCAGTCAGGATTCTGCTACTTCTGTATAGCTATGATAAACCTGGCACATCTTCTAACTGTCTCTCTCTGTCTTCATAGAGAGAGAAGGTTATTACATATATATATTAAATTAGGGATTTATGGGAAAACCAACTCAAAGACAATTTTTATTCAGGTGTAGATAAGCATCAGTTACAAATACATGATGCCTTGTACTGCTTCCTTTAGATGTTCAGAATGACAATGAAGGATACAAGCAAATCTGTAAAACTAAAATTTCAACACTCAAATCTGTCCTATTTTCTTGGTTCCAGTTCAGCTGATACAAGATTGTGTGCAAGATAATATCTATGATAGGAATATGGAACATGTGGCCCTCCATATATTGTTGGACTACAAATCCAATCACTCCTCATCTTAGCTATGTATAGGTAGATGGGAGTTGCAGCCGAGTAACTTCTGAAAGATTAAAAGTTGACCATCGTGCTATTCATCTTTGGCAGCCCGCAAAAGATATAGTTCAAGAGAGAGAGAGAAAGGGAGAGACACCAGAAATGCATGTAATAAAAAAACAGGCCATGTTTGTCTCTGAAGCAAAACGTACAAAGCAAATAAGAGAATCCTGCAACAATTATCAACATATTTAATGGTCTACACGAGCACAAAACAGGCAGAAATATTGTCCCATCCCTCCCTTTCCGTTATATATCCTGAGCCCACATATAAAGAGTTCTACTACAGGAGAACAAGAGTTCTGCAAGATGTTGAAAATTACTCTTTTAAAAGAGGTGATCCCACCAGAAAGCAAATGATGTCCACTGATCCACTGGCTACTGATACAGAATAGAAACCAGGGACACTTTCACTCTGTAGAATTACAATGCTATGATTCCACTTCACTGTCCTGTGGAACCCTGGGATTTACAGTTTAGGGAGGGGTATTTAGGGTCCTCAGTCAGGGAGCTCCTTTGGTATCTTTGACCAAGCCTCAGGATTCCAGAGGATGCAGCCATGGCAGTTAAAGTAGAATCGTGGTGCTATGATTGTGTAATATGAAAAGGTCCCAGAGGGAGTCAAAAGCAAATCCCCACTGAGTTGCTTGTGCCCAGGGCTCCCTGCCTTTTTCTTTTTCCAAACTGATGGTTAGATTTCAACAACACTCTGGAGTAAGTGCCGCTGAGAATTGATAGAGTTTGCTGCTTCAGAAGTGTATTTAGAATTGTAGCCTGAAAAAGTCATGCCCTGCATTAGGGTTACAGAGTCACTTGGGGAGGTGTTTGTGGGTGGGAGAACGGAGGTGAGCCCTGTTTGCTTGAGACAAAAAGATGTTTAAAACAATAAAACCTTCTGCACAACAATTACAAGCAAGCAAGATAGTGATCAAATGAAGGGTAGATGATATAAATCATGCCAGGTTTTTCTTTTCTGGATTAATTGGAGCTATGAAGATTAGAGAAGAAACCGGGACTAGTGAAGTAACATATTAATTAGGATTACTGTACATCTTATTTTTCAGAGCTAAAATTTTGCTGCCTTGGGAGTGTGGTGGAGTCACCTTATTTGGGGTTTTTTTTAAACAGAGGCTGGATGACCATTTGCTGAGGGTGCTTTAAGCGTGTGTTCTTGCATGGCAGGGAGTTGGCCTCGGTGGACATTGGGGGTCTCTTCCAAATCTACGATTTCCGTCCCGGTAGATTTTTAACATTTGGGGATTTTAAAATGGCTGCTGCCGCTTTGCCTCCAGTCCACTGACACCGCCTCCTCGCCACCATCTCTGACTCCCTCAAGAGCCCCGCTAGGAGAAGAGATGGAAGCCACCCCAGCTGGGTGCTCTCAGAGAAGGAGGGAGGGAGGGAGGGAGGGAGGGAGGGAGGGAGGGAGGGAGGGAGGGACTTGTGGGTGGGGGAGAGAGGGGAGACAGACCAACTGCAGTGCAAACAAATTTGACTCAAGGGCCAAATTGCCTCCAGAGAAGTGCACCCCCCCCCACTCAACTGCTGACAGGCACTCAGTGATACAACTGCCCCCCTCTGCACAAATGAACACAAACACATAAACATATAAACGCACACATCTTTTGACGCATGTGCTTACATAATGTGCCTGTGCCCCAGCAGCTGAAGCCAGCTCCAGGCTGATTCAGTTCCTCGAGAAATCATTCCTATGCCGAATCAAGAGCTAACTTAATTTCTCCCCCAGCTGAGGAACACAAAGGAGAGCAAAGATAACAGAGGCCGTTTCTGCCCTACACTGTTATAGTGCTATTATTCCACTTTCGACATCCTGTGGACTTCTGGGGTTTGCAGTTTGCTGAAGCCCATGAGCTCTCTGGCTGAGAATTCTAAAGGCCCCGCCCCAGACTGGAAAGCCCAGGATTCCACAGGACGTTGAAAGTGGAATAAGAGCACTATAGGAGTGCAATGTGGCAATGGCCAGAGGCGGAGGCATGAGGAGCACATCACGGGGCGCGGGAGGGAGCCATTTTCCTGCCCCTTCCCAGCGCTGAAGGGAGCAGAGCTTTAGAGAGTGGGAAAGGCTGAACCTGAGGCCTTCACAAAGCAGGGTCCGAATTTGGTCTGCCAGCCAGAAGTACCCCACCTCTGAAAGACGTAGCTTTTTAAAAAATAAACTTTACTCAGATCGGCTGCAAATGGCTCCAATGATTTTAAGGTAATTATGCTGCATTATTGTTGTTTTCATTCTTTTTATTGTTGCTTGAAGTTGTTGTAGAGTTTTGGATCAGAGTTATCTTCCAGATCTAGCTGGAGGTGCCGAGATCGGGACCCGTGACCTTTTGCTCGCAAAATGTTTTCCGTTTTATGAAGAGGAGTCAGTATTCTTACTCTTTCACCACGTTAGCAATATCGATTTGAATTAGAACAGACTGTTCATTTCAAAGCTGCATACACACACGCACACAATTGGATTGGCAGACTGAAAACTAGAGATGGCTCCCGTACCTTTAATGGTTGTATAGAAGAAGGAATTTCAGCCAGTGTTGCTTGTTAACCTCACTGTGTGACAAGCAGTGTCTCCTGAAGAAGCCCTTTGCTGCACAACTGTTAAGGGTACAGGAGCCCCTTCCAGTTTTCAGTCTGGCAATCCCATCACACATCTTTTATTCAAGGGAGTAGAAGCACTGCATATGTTAAGCTTTACTTTTTAATTCGCATTGACTGCTGCTAGAAGTACCAGATTCCAGGGAGAAGCAGCAAGCAAATGTATTTGTAACTCCTTTTTCCCTTCCCCCCAAACCTGCCTCCAGCAATGACTTTGGAGATCTTGATAGCATGGTCAGCGGTCAAATGTTTTCATGCTTCATTTCACCCATTCCTCTGACAGGTACATGTGACAATGCTGAAGCTATGAGTGGAATTTTAATGAGGAAGTTTGAAGAAGTTGGCAGCTCCTCTATCTTTTCCGTGTGGGAATCGGATGATGAAGTTTCTAGCAGCAAAAGTGCTGAGGACAGTGATAGTGTCAATCTGTCCACTTCAGACCATTTTATTCGTAAGTACCAAAAGCAGCAGATGCCAGGCTCTTTTAAAGCCAATGTTAATGTGGGAATGTTTTCACTTTGGGATACCTTTATCCATTTAAATGTTTCTATAAGACCTATATAGGGTAAACATCCAATCAGGGCTTTAAAGAACAGACTTAAAGGATGTTTAAAAAGTGAAGAATTTTCAAGATTAAGAAAAACCCTACAAGGTACAGCGAAGCTCTGTGAAAATCAATAATGTTTATTTTTCTCCCAGTGGACTGCAGTAATATACAGAATATTTTTTTTTCTTTCATTTGCTGTGTAAAGTTTTGTGATAAATTATTTGCTTGGCTTTTAACCAATGGATTGATAGCTACTTAAAATGAACACTTCAGTATGCAGTTTCAATAATATGTATAATAAAGAGCTAGAGTGGCATAGTGGTTTGAGCACTGAGCTATGACTTTGGACACCAGGGTTTGAATCCCTGCTGAGCCACGGAAACCCAGTGGATGACCTTGGGCAAGTCACACTCTTTCGACCTCAGAGGAAGGCAAAGGCCACCTCCCTCTGAACAATTCTTGCCAGGATAATCTCATGATAGGTTCATGTTAGTCAAAGCAAGTCTCATAGCAGAATTATTTAGTTTTAATTGTTCTTGGAGGAAGCCAGCTTCAAAACAATTCAGTCTAATGCGGGCCTGCGTCTTCATCTAGGACTCTAATGGCCCGAATATTTCAAAAGCCATGTACTAGATCAACTGAAGAGCATACTCTTCTCTAACTGTCCTATATAGAGTAGACCCATTAAAATGAATAGGTCTGAAGTGACTAACATTGCCCATTCATTTCAATGAATTTACTCCATATAGCACTAACACTGGATTTAGCACTATATGGGAACAAAAGCTTGCTGTGGCTTTTGGAAGCTGATATTAATAAAACTGAGATATTCATTCACCTCATTTGAGGAAAAAAAATAGGAAAATGATACTGCTGCACAGCACTTAGCCAAAAATGTTGATTGTAATGGCTACTGATATTTTGTGTTTAATTCTATAATGCTTTTAGATCTTTTAGACTTGGCTTTCCACTTAAATTCACCCAAGCATTTCCAACACAAAACCCCAGGCTAGTGAGTGATTTCCCAGCAGATCTTCCCCATTATGCCATTGCTATGTCATGACTGGCTTTCCACTTTTTGCAGTTTCCATGACAACCATGATCTTTGATCTGCAAAGAATAATAATGCATCACTAAGAGGTATAAAACATTTTTGGAACATAAAGTGTGGTTCCCTCAAAGGAATAGATTGCAGACAGCAGGGCACTTATCATTAATCAGTACTATAATTGCAGGAACGCTATATAAATATGAATTCCTGTTGATGGCAGACAGCAAACCACATCTACTAATTTTCCAGGCTCTGCAGAAAAACTTGAAAGTACGGGAAGCCTTCTTGCAATTGCAACATCATTAGCTGGCATTCAGCTACTGCTGCTTGCTACCACTATGAACATTAATGAAAACATAGCATGGAAGGAGTCATTGGTAGAAAAATAAGGCACTGAGAAGGATTCCAGGGGCAACTGGGAGATGTCGACAAGGGATGTATGGCCAGAATAAGCAATACATGTTGCTCCAGCCCTGAAGGGGTCCTCAGCACCGCACCCCTCCTCTATTTATAGGTGGTAGCAGTGATCCGGTTCTTGTTGCTAGGCAGCAGTAGCAGTCCTTCAGTCAGTGCTGGGAGGCAGCCATTCAAATTTCCCACACTGCCCTGGAGTGATACTGCTGGGAGTTAGAGTTTCCTAGGGTGTTAGCCCTCTTGGGAAATTCTATGAAGCTAAAGCTGTAAGGATGCAGCCTCCTTTTAGCAGAGTAGCAGAAAAAGCATGTCCAAATTTCTACGTGTGGCTTTTCTTATCTGAAACTGACTGAGAAGACAAAACAAATGCAAGCAGTTGCAGGTTAAAAACTTAGAAAAGTTTACTAATGGCTTCTACATTTACATATGTATTGGGGAACTTACATCCTAACTAGCTAATGAATAGTAGTAGCTTCGTTCTTAACTCACCATCCTCTGATGGAGATGTGAAGCATGGTCAGAGACGAGGAAGAGGAAGCAAAAATGGAGGAGAAGAGAGAGCAGAAAAAAATCTGAGAAGGGGTCTCTTTCATTGATAAGACCGATGACCCATACAACAATCCTGGGTCACATGATCTGACCACCTGAACACCAGAGGTATTTATCATCACGCAGTTAAATGACACAAAGGCAAATGGTGGAGCTTTGGCATGCAAAAGAGGAAGGAAACCCTATGCTAGCTATGCCCACTTGCTCTAAGAACAAGATGAGGGGGGGAGAGAGAATGCTGGAATTTTTCCAACAGATACAATATTGGGGACACTATAGGGAAGTTAAAGGAGTGGCTGCCCATCCCTGAGTGGCAGGAAGGAATTAAAAAGGTAGGCAACCATGGTGAGTATTAAACTCTGCCGGAATGTCAGGGAGGCAACAGCTGTTCAAGACTGCATGCTGAGGAAAGCACCATGAAAAACTTTGCAAATGCCTTCTGCCCTAGGACAGATGTGGACAATGACAGAACTTCCTCTTGTTTTAAAGCGCCTGGATCAACACTTGTCTGCAAGAATATATGCGATGGAAATGGAAAGGTTTGAAAAATGTTGCCACATTGTCTACTGTTATTTTAAAGCACAGCATATTAATAGTATATTGTCCCATGAAGCACAAGCCAGTTTTCAAACTGCCCTTATTCAACAAGTAGAAACCCCTGTGTACTCCTATGTTTTGAGTCTGTCAAGGAAACATATATAACCCTGTTTAGTAAACTTTTAGACCTAAATCTACTTGCTGGTCCCCACAAATGGACTTTGAACCCATTTGGAGGCTCTAGCAAGGGAGGCTCAAGCTATTATATACCCTTGGCCAAAGAACTGTACACTCTTTCTAGTCCCCATTATAGTAGGCTCATTGAACCAAAGCTGAATAGCAAATGCAAATCTCATTAGTTCAATTGATCTATTTTGTTTGTGACTACCACTTGGGTTGCAGATACGCATAGATTAGAAGCAACATCTTCATATTATTTGCATTACAAGCCTTTTTTTTTAAAGTAAACTGAAGTAAAAAGTACCTTTTTACCAATGTTATTTTATGGAATTTTATAGTATTTGCCTGTGAATAATATGGGTAATGGCATTTTCTTCACTTTATCTACTGTTGATCCTGAATTTATTATTCTGTGGTGGGTGATGGCAGTAGCAGCTCTGGCAGTGGCTGTGACCATCACAAAGGATGACGGAGAACAAGAACAGGAGAAAGGGAAAAGCAGAAACGGGATACTGTCATGGTGCAGCATGCATAGGAGAGAAGGCCTGCAGAATCAGAGGAAGAGAAAAGTGGGGGAAGGACTGAGAGGAGAGAGAGGGAATGAGTGGAGGAAAAAAATACTTAGAAAGGAGGGGAGAGAAAAATGAATGGAAAGATTAGAGTTGAAGGAGAAGGTGTTGATGATATGTGGACAAACAAAATCAAAGCTAAGGCAACAGAAATGGACAAGATTGGAAGAGAGAGACTAATAAAGAAGATGGAGGAAACAGGAAACCGAAGATGAGTAACATCCCTGGGATGGACAACCATGCTGGAGAAGAATTTGAAAAAGGTGAGAAGATTATGATTGGGGGGGGGAGATAACAAGAGGATGGGAAAGGGGCTCAGAGGTAACCTGATTAAAATTAACAGAATTCATAAAGTCAGTATTTGCGGGAGTTGTTTTTGTAGGATTGTGTGTAGAATTTGTATTAATTTTCAGCATTTTAGGTTCTAGTCTGCCAATCTAAGCCATGAAACTGATTGGATGCATTTGGGTTAGTCAGTCTCTGCCTGACCTGTCTCACAGGACTGTGAGGATATACTCTGCCTCATTAAGCCATTGGAGGAAAGGTGGGATAAACATGTTAATAATAAATAAGTAAATACCTTTCTTATTTTTCTTCTGCAGAGTAACTTAAGGAGGATTCCAATTCAGTTGTAATTACAATGCTAACCCTTTCATCTGAAAAGGACTTAGAAATACTATACACCTGCATAAGAAATCATACATTCATGTGAGCGTGCCTAATGATTAAATCCAATATTAGGGGTTTTAATAAGGACAAATGGATATATGAAAATATGTTTATTTTACTGCATGAACAGATTATGCAAGTTAATTATTTTTTTAGAAATTGATTGATTTAAATTGAACAAATAAGTTATTTATCTATCTTCTAGGTGTTACTTGGCGATCCAGACATCAAAGAAAAGATAGAGAAGCAACTGGCTTCAACAATGAGGTACCCAGATATCAGTTTCTAAACAAGCTGTAAGCCTTATAGCCAGAGAAAAAGCTACTGGTGACATGCAGTTATTGCCACTACCCAATAAAAAAGGCCATCAACTCAGAGATAAACTCCACATCCAATGAGAAGCAACATTTTAAGGCAAGCATTGCAATATTGCTAGGTTGTTGTTTTGCATATAACACACATGTGTTAGGCATTTGAATGTGTTGTGAATGTCATGTGCTTTTCTTTCCAGTTTTGTGTTAGATTTGCTTTTCTTTTTTGTCTTTCAGAAAACACATGCTTAAAAATGGAAAGAGGTCATAGAAGCCACTGGGGATAGAAGGACAAATACCTAATCAGCAGCAAAGTGATCCTCAGTCTCCAATGAAGCAGCAGATAATGAGCAGAATTATCAGCTGTGAGTTTCCGAAGAGTGCTAGGAGGATTGTCTGTTTCTTTAAAATAATATAATGCAACTAAGAATTTTATTGTGAGGCATTGCTATTGATGAGGCTGGCTTATAGTTTATTTATTGATAAAAGTTTTGTTTCCTGCATCCCTTCTGTGTACATTCATTTATTTTTAACCTTTCGTTGGGTAGGTAGGTGAGAAACTGGGTCTTCCAAAATACATACAGGTGATTCCTCCCCTCCCAAGCTCAAAACAGGGAGGAGGGGGTCAGAAGGAATAAAATCACAGAGGGGACTTTTTCACCTTCCTTCTGTTATGGCTGTTACTGCAGCAGGTTAACATAGAATTCAAAACTAAATTAGAATTAACTTCAGTGTAATAAACATCCATTTCTCGATTTTAACATAATTAATGTGAGTTTTGCTTAACGTTTTAATATAAACATAATGTGTTCACACTTTCTCACAAGTTCTTTCTCAGGAAGAACTTCCTGATGGTCAGAGCTGTCCTGCAGTGGAACATGCTGCCTCAATGGAATGTGGTGGAGTCTCCTCCTTTGGAGGTTTTTAAGCAGAGGCTGGATGGCCATCTGTGGGGAGTGCTTTGAGGGTGTTCCTGCATGGTAGGGGGATGGACTGGGTGGCCCCTGGGGTCTCTTCCAGCTCTATGATTCTGTGAACATTTCTATCTCTGTGTTTACTTCGGTCAGAATTCACTAAGCCAGTTATGAATGCATAACCTAGAGACACACATTTGTGGCTATTTCATATTCATAATCCCTAGTTTATGGGATACATAGGGTCCATAAAAGATCTCCAATCCCCACTTACCAGGCAGCAGCTGCTATTATCAATACAGATCTGTTCCTCTGTTGATTGGGAAGCAGCTGCCTGATAATCCCACCCACCCCTTGTGTGAGTGATCTCTGGCATGAGGAGGAGTTGTGATAGAGACCTTCTTTCTATCTGTCACAGTGGAGGACACTCACAGGAGGGGTAGGATCGTCAGTCGGCTGCTTCCTGATCAATGGGGGGGCTGAGCCCTGCCAATCATCAGCTGCTGCTCAATAAATGGGGATTGGTGGGACTTTGGGCCAAAAGTCACTACATAGCTACTGAACAATGGTGGTTACACATTCACAACTACCCAAGTGAATTCTGGCCATTGTTTACCTGTGTGAAAACTGAATTCAGCAGGCAGAATGCAACATATTGCACAATGACATTATCACTGCATGCCAGACCGGAGAGTTCTTAGAAATTTTCATGCTTCTCCCGCAGTCAGTAGGCATCTTCTTGGCCCATAGATGAACCTATGTAATGGTTAGAGCAACAGGGAAAAGTCCACCTGCTGTAGGAGAATCTGAGCTTTTACTGAAGACTCCCATATAATTGTTCATACTGTTCAGACCTAGAGTCCTCTTTGCAGTGTACACCTCTCACAATCCATCCCATCTCCTATTATCTAAAAGAGATGGGCAAGACATTTGCCTCTGGCGTAAAAGGGCGTATAAGTTCAGAGAGACCTTCGATACTCCTGCACATATATGATACCTCTACAGCATTTGAGTCCCATGGGAACTACAACTCACATTATGTTCTGATCTTTGGAATTCCCTGTGTAATAAAAGATTCTGAACTGTGCTGATGAACAACATTAATTATATATGACCTGCAATTTAAATTAATCTGGTTTGTATGCATCTATTTTGAATCAAATATGGGTAAAGGGAGATTAGAATCTGCTTATCTCTGTGTTTTCATTACAACTAGGGCACTGCCCACTGGGCAAGGTGAAGACATTCTGCTGCCTGGGTCGTACCAAATATTACTGCTGCCTCCTCCTCCTCCTCCCCCCTCCACATTTGTTGTCATTGTGCACCTTCAAGTCATTTCTGACTTATGGCAACCCAAAGGCCAACCTATCAAGGGGTTTTCCGGGGCTGAGAATGCGTGACACACCCAAGGTCACTTAGTATTAATGTACCACATTGTTGGAGTCCCTCTTATTCATTTTTTTTCTGCTGCCCCTTCTCCAGTTTTTGCTCCTACAATAACAGTGCTGGCATGGGTACACTTTATAAGCTTTCCAGGACTAGCTTGCCCTGCAAAGTTTTGCCCGGGGAAGGCACTCTGCCCAAGACCATTAAATGGGGCAGCGATATCCTCAAAGGTTGTAGAAACAATGTACACACACTGCTGTCTTGCAGCTTCAGAAATATTATTTGAAGTTTAACGGTAAGCTGCTAGAATTTAAACAGCATATTTTCTACCTTGAGAAAGTAGAGAAATGGGTGCTTTCTGTTGCCGACTTGACCCACAGTGCCTCATCTGAGGAAGGACTCTGTCTTATAATGTAAATGTAGCACTGCACTGACAAATTTTTGTCATTGTACCCTCCAGCAGACAAGTACATAGAGTCCCCACATCTGGCTTTTTTTATCTCTTGGAAGAAGTTGAAACCGATGACGGATGCGGGGGGGGGGGCTGATGGAAGTTAAACAGGCCTATGGGCAGCCCTGCAAGTGGCATTTAAGTAGTGGCACAGATGTGGCAAGCTGAGTAAACAATCTCAACCTGTTATGTGAGCTAAGACTGTTCTATGGTTGTGATTCATATGTTGAAGTTTATGAGACATAATCTTAGAAGAATGTAACTAAATAACCCTAACGGCCTGAAAAGAAATGTGTACATTTGATTAACATACGTACATTTGATTACTGCAGTTATATGCAGAGGAGCAGTATGCTTCCTGTCTGTATGAGCTGTGCTGAAAGGTGACCATGTAATGACATCCATATAAGCTGGTTTATTTTAACCAACAGCTCGGTATTATTTATGCGTAGATAGAGCTCTGTTTTGGTAATATATGGATAAACATGAGATGTCTAATTTTCAATTATGGTGGCCTCTTTTTCTTTTTCTTCTTCTGCTTTTTCTTCTTCCTGTTGTTGTTATTGTTATTATAATAATAATAATGATAATAATAATTATTATTATTATTCATAACTCTTTTCTGATGTAAAAAGAATTAATATACAAATAGAGCATACTGAAATTCTTTTCATTGATCTGGTATCTTACTGCAGGCAAGGGCAATATGGGGGTCATCAAAGTTCACTGTATGGGGCTCCAGGCCACCCAGCAGATCTTCCCAGTAACACTTGAGCTAAAAAGGCAAGGTCTAACATGACCAGTTGTGCCTCCCAGAATGCATGACTGGTCATTTGGAGGCCATTTCAATCCTATCCTGTCCTCTAGTTGTATTTTAGACCTAAGTAAAAATTATTCCCAGAGTCTCCAAAATTGCCTATTCCTGTCTTAGTGTTTTCAAATGTCACTAATGAAACATAAATTTAATTTTTAAAGAAGAAAATAAGGAAATAATTGTAGATGGAAAGTGTAGTATCAGAGATCTAAAATCTCCTAGGACGCTGAAGTGCTTTGAAGCTAGAAGCACTCCTATCAGCTTTTCATGTGTATTCTATAGCCAAAATTTGAATTTTCTATTTCTGATTCTGAAAGTTAAAAAAAATAGTCCAAGAGAACAAAGGATATCCCTAATCCCTAATGTGATCTTTGATTTTACCTCAGATTTGAAATTCATATCTAATTCTAACACAAAAATTTGCCGGAAAGACTGGTAATCTCAATGGAATTTCACTTCCAAGCAAGTATATTTATGATCACAGATTAAAGCTGAAATCCTAGAATTCAGTGGGACTTCTGGGTAAACAGAAGGTTGAATCTTAGGTTCAGAGTATATGGCTGGAACTGCATCTATGAATGAGCCACTAGTGATTTAAAACTGTGAGAGTGTATTGTGAAAAAAAAAGATTTATATTTGCATAAATATTGAGTGGCATTCAGTGTCCCTTCCACAAATTGGAAGGTTCTACACATAGCAAGGATTAGAATTCACTGGAGGAAGGAAGGAAGTGGAAATGGCAAATTTTCAGTGATTCCCCCCGAAACCTTCCTCCCTGTTCCATCTCCCAAACTCTTATGAAGGATCTCACAACTTTCAAAGCAGCTTGGGAGAGGGAAGGGGATGGAAACAGGGATCATCCCATATTGCCTTTTGCCCTTTTCCTCCTGCAACAATATCCTGCGAGCAGAGTTCCTTTCATGGGATCTCTGGATTCAAACCATTCTCCTTTTGTGGCTGTTCTCTAAAGTACTATAATGAAGTCAATCACGCTACAGATAATAAATTATAAAGTCATGGACATTTTCCACTGGCAGGATTTTCACATTTAAATTGCAGAAATAAACACTCATCATCAAGTATCTTGCTCATGCCTACAAAGACATGAACAAAGACAATGCTTCAGGCTTTTCTGCTAACATTACAAGTCTTTCTTCACCATATTCTAAATAAGCTGTCAGTGAATACATCTAACAGAAACAGGTAAAATGATAGTGTTGTTTCTCTGGGCATCTGGATGTGACAAACACGTTGGTATAATCTGTGAACTGGAAAAAGGCCTTGGACTAGCTTCCTCCCACACACATAACTCACCTTTTCATCTATAAGCCCCTATACAATCCCCTGTACAATGCCTCACACCACTGCAAAGTGTCTCCTAGCTAACAGAATTTCAGGGCACTCGGGGAACAACAGGGAGAAAGGGGAAAACTGCATTCTTTGAAAATAACTCTGTTCCATTCACATTAGAACATTAGCCATTATTAAAGAAAAATCTGTGTTGGAAGACCACATTTGTGAAATACAGAATTGGATTTTTTTTTCTTTTCTTAAAAAAGGCAAAATATTCTGTTTATGTAGTAAATTTGCATATATCTATTACTTAGCGAACTATCTGTGGAAGCTAAAGAATGCTGAGATATTCAACAAGAGCTGGGCAGGTAATGTTGCTTTATTCATTCAGAATGGTCTTGGAATTGCTGCTTTAGTGGGCCAATGATAATCATGATTTTCATTATTGGCTTCCAAATGCTTTTAGAAAGCTACTGAAAAATCTATCAGTATATATTTGAAAGCCGAGCCAGCATAGTGTAGTGGTTTGAGCATTGTAATCCCTACTCAGCCATAGAAACCTACTGAGAGACTGTGAGCAAACCAGATTTTCTCAGCCTCAGAGGAAGGAAAGGCAACCCTCTCCGAACAAATTTTTTGTCAAGAAAACCCTGTGATAGGTTTCCCTTAAGGTTGCCATAAATTGGAAGTAACTTGAAGGCACACAACAACAACAACACAAATATATTTGAAAATGCACTGAGTAATTTTGAATATTGAATAACTGTGATGATCTTCCCATAGATATTTTGTGACCATTAAAAGAAGGACGTCATCACACAGTGATTAAGGATTTTTCTTTTATTATGAATGGGAAAGAAATGGGACGGTACATTTCAATACAATTTAACAAAAAAAAATAGTGCAGTTGGCAGGAAGAAATTAAATTATTCTCTTTTCTTAAGATTTTTGCAGTGCCACACATCTTTAAGAATCTGTGGATTTGGGCAGAGAGTTATATGTCATTTTTATGATAGAGTAATACCTTTGACTATATGTAGCGAGTATGTCAAATGCTGAAGAAACAGCTAAGGAAATAGACTGTAGAACCAGCCAAGTGCTCCTTCAAGACAACCAAAGAATTTGAGACCATATATTTCACGGGGTAAGTGGCATTTCTGAGAAGAGTGGATGGATAGCTGTTCCCTCAAATTTCTCATTTATTCCCCTATTTACTGTTTGGCACTTGCCAGATGATTTTGACAAATCCCATCAGCAGCCAACAAAGTCCATAGTCAGAGATTGTTGTGGTTGTCCAAAACATCTGGAGGGCATCAGGTTGGACAAGGCTGGTCTAAAAGGTTCTGTAAACAAGTTCAAGCCAGTCAAGTTGAGCTGGTGGCTACCTTTTTCCCCCCTTCCCTTCTGAGTGGCAGATCAGTCATCAAGGGTTACTACTCTCATACTGCTTGTACTTCTCACCCCTCTGTTGCTCACCCAGGATGGGGGAACACTTCTCTACTAGTATCAAAAAAATTTCTCAAGGTATTTTAGAAATCCTTGCAAGGAAGATGTACAAAACCCAGGTAGCAACAACTCATCTTTGTCAGGAAAACAAGACTTAACTTTGAGGCTATACAGACATACCTTTTGAGTTGCTATATGAGTGGGGTTCTTTCTATTTCTTGAAATGATGCTCTGCTAATTGTGAGCTTTTTCAGTCTTGTCCCCTTCATGTTCTCACTTTTTTTTTTTTTTTTTTGGTTTGTCCCTCAAGAAATCTGACTTTTCTGAACACAGTATTTTCTGGATGTTCAAGCAGTACGATTCACAACAGCAGCACATTTTGATTCATCTCTGATTGCCTTTGCTTGGGAAGTAGGCTGTGATGCTAGGTATGGGTGGTTCCAATCCCATTGCCTTGCTCACCATTTTGCCTTTGTCTCTGGTTGTGTTTCCAGTTTTCAAGCCCATATTCAATTTCCATTTCTCCTCTAGTGCCTCCTTTTGATTTTTTTACTTTTTTTTTATTAAAATCCATCAATATTTACACGTATCATAACAACTGTTCTATTTGTTTTTTTTCCATTCCATAAAAAAAAACCCAAAAAATTGTATATCTAGAGAAAGTAATTAAAGATTATAAACAATTCTTCTGTACTTTGCTTTGTATTGGTCTTTTTACAGTAAGGGTTCTCTTACAGTCAGAGTTCAAACTCTACAAAGATTCTATTTTCTTTAACTTACCCTTATCTGCATTCTAAATATACAAATTCCACTTCCATCCATCCTCTTGTTTGGTTGATTCTCTTGTTTCTTACAGATTCCTCTTAAGATTTTTTTTTAAAAGTATTTCTAACTTCTCTACAGGATTAAGGATCATTCAGCAAATGGAAAGGAAGTTGCATTATACATTTTGTATTTATGCACTATATTTGTATTGTACTTATATATTATACATAGATTTTGAGGACAGCTGAAAGTAGGCAGCAGGCCTGCCTGGGTGTTCATTTATTTTTATACCACCCTTCCTGGCAAAGAGCCTGAAGCAGCTAACATCTTATGTAAAAACACAATACAGCACATACGAACACACATTTCTAAAATCATTATTCTAAAATCACAAATATATAATAAAATATAGTAGAACCATCAGCAAAAATCAATAAGTGTGATGAGCTGTGCTTCCTACTGTCACCAATTACCACCTATTCCTCACAAAGTCAAGTATTTTCTTCTGGGAGGCAGTAACATGAAGATTAAAGCTAACAGATGGTGAAGCAAGCAAGCCACATCTTGAGCCCTGATACAGACTTGCACAGGCAAGAATCAACCAAAAAAAAAAAGGTCCACAACATTCTGGCCATGGTTCAATTTTTGACTCAGCCTGTCTGAATCCTCAGTTCATTGCTGACTATGATCAGTGGCCACCTAAGCAGCAGCAACTATTGGTGGTGAAAACTGGGTGCACTGGGAGGTTGGATGTCTGGGAAGTTGGATGCTCTTATGACAATGTGTACCCCCTAGTTCTGTACTGTGTCACTGTCACTTCCCCTTGTTTCCCTCTCACTCTATCTGAATGATGTGGTGCTGAGGCTGAAGCTGCTGAGGTCCACCAAGGGTACTCTGTATGGATTCCTAAATCTGGAACTAATCTTGACTTTCTCACATAGTCTGAACCTGAGCTGAGCAGAGGCTCCACTGTCCACAAGGGGTCATCCTCCAAATTGCAGGGGAATGGATTGGGAATAAAGACACAAAGGGAACACATAAAAGATAGGGAATTTGAATTCAAAAACTCAGCTGCAATCAGTGTTAGACATGTAAAATAATTAAAATTTTATCAGATGTGCCATCTTTCATTAATGAAGTTGGAGAACACAAGAACTTGACTGATTTTCCTTACAGTACTGTGGTTCCAGATTACTTCTTTGTCCAAGAAGTCCTAAGTGCAGCCTACAAGCTCACTAGCTTTACATCTAGAGTCTAATCCAATGAAGAATGGGCACTTGTAGGGTTATAACTTGGTTCAGTGGAAAATGGTTGAGAAGACTGGTTGTGTTTGTCTCAAGACAAAAAAGAAGAAACAGGATAGCAACATTCATTATTTGAAAGGTTGTGCTGAAGAAGACAGAGTAGACTTGTTTTCTGTTCTTCCAGAGGCAAGGCTAGGACCAATAGGTAGAAATTCTGAGGAAATAAACTGTTTTGGAAAACTCTGAGTTCCCTTTCCTAAGAGGCAGAGATTGGGTAGCCATCTGTTCAGGATGCCATAGCTTTATCTTGCACTATATATCCTGAGCAGGGAGGGTTGTATTACATAATTTACAAAAGCTGTTCCAACCCTATGCTTCCATTAAATGTCACAGTGGTTACAAAGACATTGCCCCTAATCCAGCAACATATATCCATATTACCAGAAATATTGTCCTTTAAACAGGCTCCATCTGCCTTATCTGTGAGACCTGAACTTGGAAAGTTTAGTGTAAATACTAATGTATTAATGTTAAATTGCTAAAGAAAAATTCATATGTTAACATTATAATCCTGGGAAAAGATGTAAATTAATTCAATAAACAATTTGATTGAATATCATTTAAAATATCTAATAATTAATAATTAGTGAAGAAATGTTGTTCATACAGAAGAATGACACCCTTGACATTTAACAATTAGAATATCAGATTTTAAGATTATTGAATTTTTTAAATGAATTAATTTTTAATGCATTATTTTCAAATCTCTGAATGAGATTTGTTCTCACAATAATGCCCCTAGCACTTCCAAACATATATGTTTAGGACAGACATGTCACAAATACAGATGCTGCAGCTTCTTCCCATGTTTGTTTACTTTTTATAGAAATGGTTAAGCACACGTTTCTCATGAACATTTCCAGTTCTAAAGAGAAATAAACTGAACACCTAGTTTGTGAAATCAGTGAAGGGTACTATTGCTTATATGTCAATGATTTTATTTTTTTCCTTTAAGTTACATGTTTATTACAATAGTATAGAAAGGTAACAATTCTTATATGTCAGTGATGTTAAACTTTGCTATGCACCGCTTTAATTTTATTCTGCTCTGACACATTTTCCAGGTGTAGTATCATGAACAGTGATGTCACAATGGCAGGATGATCATGGGGCACCAGGATGTGATGTTAGGACACAAGACAGTGTGATGTGATAATCTGACCCTGCCTCCGAATTCTCTTCTCAGACAATGAGCTGGCATGGATTAAAATCAGCAACTCTAAAAGAGTGTTTCTCGCAGTAGCGGCCAATGGACCAGTGCCAGTCTGTGAGCCAACAGCTGCTGGTCTGCAGTGCATTTCCAGGAAACAGAGAAACAGTTGCAGCCAATGGACACAGCTATGTTATTGGTTCCTAATACATTAGGAAGAATAAATTAGAAAAAAATCACCCTTATCAGAAAGATTCTAGAGACCTTTAAAAAAAAGTTAGTATCAAAGATTAGGAGTCAAAAGAGGAGTGGCAGGATGGATGAGTAGGAAGTGAAAAGATTTGATCAATTCTGTATTGTAGCATTTCTAGGGAAAATATATTGCAGGTTCATCAGTTGTGGACAGTGAAATTGCCATGAAGAAAGCTAACTAACTTATTTAAATGAAGAGCCGAAAACGGTGGCATAAACATCTTTTTCCTATAAATATGATGCTAACCTGAAGCAAAGATGTTTAGTATGGATTGAACTGCATCAGAGGAAAACTTATTTTCTCCAGGGCCTCTTATGTAGATATAAAATGTGCTTTAATCTTTTTTTTAGGGGTTGTGGTTTTGCTTTAAACCTTTGAAAGTGCATGAGTCTAGGAAGCTTATGTGTTAAGTACTGTTTTTCATAACATAATAATGTATGCAGAAATCTTCAGCATGGTTACAAGGGCATAAATTTCATGGGGGTTTAGTGCAACTTGCCAGTGAGAAAACATTATTAGGTCCATGCTGTTCAGTAGCACTAAGCTGATATTTTGTGTTCATTGCTGTTTTATCTAACTAGTTAAACAATAAATATTTGTGTACCGTAGATATTCCTATAAATTTACTATAAATACTTATATACTCTACATGAATCTATCCATATTTCATTCATGCATCACTCATCTGATACTAATGCTCATTTATCATTTGGTTTTCATCTTAAACTTAAAGGAGAAGTTGTGTATACTTGGCAGAGCTCCAGATTCAAAACCACAACACTCAAAGCTTCCTACTAAAGGGACCCTAAGACTATTGGCACAAGGAGGATACATGTGTTTATATTCATTATTTTTAATGAGCCAGTGAGTTATGAATCCTAAAATGCCATCTTCAGTCAATAGGGAGCAGACTTCATTAACTAGAACATAGGTTTGTAGTTACACCATCTGCAGTTGGAGGGAACAGTGTGAGAGGCAGAATTTCCTCATTCTCTTCTGTGGGACAGTCTCCCTTTGTAAGTGTGGAGTTCACAGTGGTAACAGGCATGGTCACAGCGGTCATTGTGTCACTCAGATGGGGCAAGTACACAAGTTTCCTTGAAACCATTCCTCTGAAGATGCCAGCCACAGATGCAGGTGAAACGTCAGGAGAAAATACAACCAGAAAACAGTCTCAAAGCCCAAAAAGCCCACAAGAACCAATGGATTCTGGCCGTGAAAGCCTTCAACTCTACATTTTCCTTGAAAGCTTTGGTGCATCTAAGTAAGGGATAGGCCAGCCTTTCCAAATCTGGATACTTCTGCTAGTTTTAAGTTAACTACATTGATTAATATGCATGTTATACTTAATATGAGGAGAATGTTTAATTTTCAGGGTGTAAGGGGAAAGCTTCACTTTTTTGGAACTCATTGTGAACACAAAACAGTGGTGCCAAGTTTTAGCTGAATCAGATTATTTGCTTTTAGACGCCATTATTTAAACTATACGACCAGGCATGCCTTTCATAGGTTAAAACAAAAAAAAAGAATAATTGTCTATGAATCCAATGGAAATGGACATACCTAAAGCAACTTTTTTAGCTAGCTAAATTACAAAGAAATTGCTTTATATTCTGGCAACCTTCATTCCTTTCATTTTTGTCACGCACTGTCGTGGTATGACTGTGTGGTTTAACAAACTGTCACACTGGCCACACTTGCACATAATGCAAAACCATGGCTTGGTATTACGTCCACAAGCCTCTGCAAGCAGGAAGGGGCAGGAATAAACTATTACTCCAGTTTACTGTATCCCGTTCTTCACCAAATCAGAGATGGTGAAAGGATACTATCTCTGTATGCTGTATGGTTTTCCTGGATTGTTTAACAAAACAGAGCTTGCTTTAAATGACTGTTCCTGAATTGTACTATTCCCAGTTTGTGCATAACAACATAACAACAAGCCAGGGAATGGAGAGCAAGTAACTATACTTGTCAGGTATCTTCCTCCCAGCTATGTGAGAATAGGAAAGTACACATGCCTGAGGTTTCCTTCAGGCTCACAGAGGCTCATATACATAATGGTAAATCCTGGGTTAGTGATACATGCAAGGTGATCCATTCTCTCCTGGAATTCATTTTCATTCCTATCATATCTCTGTCACTAATGTTAAACAGTCCAGACTAAGCTAAGGTTAACCATGACTACACCTCAATGAAGACAATGTGTTAGATCTAGATTCATAATGCTTACGAGAGGGTCCATTGACATAGATGAGATTTGAGTTAGCCTTGAGAAACTGGTTCCATTGGTTTGAATTGATTTTTTGGGGGAGGGGGTGTCATTTGAATGTTTCCAAGATTAGTCTTTGTCTTATTTAAAATATATGGGATAGATTGAAATGTGGATGGGGAGAGGTGGTGTGGGATTCTGCTTTAGGATTTAGTCATGAAAATCTTTAGAGTATATTTGTTGGCTATTGGGAGGATGGATGTCTTAATTAAACGCTTGTGCTGAGCTTTTTTGGAAACGTTCTTTCATTTGTGTGTATATCTGTGTGTGTGTGTGTGGTGCTTATGAAGTGAGCTGGAGCATTCTCTTTCATTATCATTATTTGGGCGGCTTGCCCATTATAGAAAAAGGGCACAACCCCCATTAGTGGGAAACAGCACAGCATTATGCTGCATGCTTTTCTCTAAAGATGTGAATGCTCATCAACTCATGCTTTGTTACCATGGCAGTTTACCCATGCTGTTTTGTTTTTAGAAGAGTTATCCCTTACCAACAGCCTCATGTTATCATGCTATGGGCTGGCTAGTTAAGAAGCACTGTTCTGTTTCACATTAAAA
Organism: Cyclura pinguis; assembly: GCA_030412105.1. Classification (NCBI taxonomy): domain Eukaryota; kingdom Metazoa; phylum Chordata; class Lepidosauria; order Squamata; family Iguanidae; genus Cyclura; species Cyclura pinguis. The sequence goes on along the minus strand of CM059599.1, from coordinate 226,594,358 downwards.
CATGCAAACCAGACCTATGAGTTCTCCTCAGTCTCCCTCCCCTCTCCTGCTTCTGCCCCACTGTCTCTTTCTCTGTATCCCCTTCTCCCCTATTTTTATGTTTTTACATAGAGGCATTGCTCCTTTTGGCCAAGCCATATTCTTGAACATTTGCTACCAAGTTGAAACATGCTCAAGGGAAGGAAAATAAGCTGATCTTTCAAGGCTCCAAGTCTATATAGACAATACTTTTTGGATTGAGTTTTCGGCCTACGTGCCAGAATTTGAGAAGTGCCTCGTCCTTTTGCCTGCCAGGCAATTCTCCTTGTTCATTCTAAAGATCATTCCCATTTTGCCTCAGATGGCAAACTTCATACTATATGGCGATGCTTTAGATTCTGTTTTATTTCCCCCTGTGGATTGGCCTTCTTCAGAAATGTCAACAGCAATCACTGCTTTAATTGTATGTTAATCAGAGACCAAGGGCAATCAGAGGCATTCTTTGATGTACGAGATGACTTTCGTTTTCTCAGTCAGTTCCTCAGATTGAAAGCTGCAGGTCTTGATTTCGTTCATTCATTCTTCCTTCCTTCTTACTTCTTTCCTCGTGCCACATTGAGGGTCCTGGTGGAAATCTTGCATCCTTAAAAGGTGTAGCATGGAGTTAATTATAGAGGTGCCGCCTTTGCTCCACATAAAAGGGAGCAATTGCTAGGTGATTACAATTCTACTTCTCATTGTTCTCTAGTCACATGGCATAAGAGCTTTCCACCACTGAATGTTTAGGCAATAAAAACAAGAAATGAACTCTGTAATAAAAGAGATGCTTCAACATAAACCATGCATTGAACAAAATTGTATGAACTTCCACCTTGGAAACTTGTTTTTCTGAGTAGCAATGACTGTATGACAAAATTCAGGTGCCTCATTTGTTTATGTCTGAATATCGGCAACAAAAGAGGTAGTAGAGTTGAGGCTCAGCTGTTTCATACCACATTGTCATTTAATCCTGCTTCTGCACAGAGGACAGCTGAATAGAGGCCATCATAAGGTTCTTGACCTTGCAGCTGGCAAGGCTGATACCATCTCACCTTTAGTCTGTAGAAGGCTATTGGGATGGGGCTACACTCTGAATACAATGAATAAATGCGAAGATGTGAAATCAGACAGATCTTTGTCGTACAAAGAAAAAGTTGAATAAAGTGGCTCCTTTTTCTTCAGGTTGTTGCAGCAGAGAAATAACAGTATGCAGAAACAAAATGCACCAGCAGCAGCAGCAACAACCCCCCCTCAAATTTGTCCAGCAGAATCATTTTGGAGAAAGTCATTGCACAAATGGGATAAAAATGAGTTATTCTTGGGTTGTTTCTTTTTAAAATTTATTTCCACAGTTCCATCCCCCCCCCCCCCCATTTTTTAAACTCTACTGTTTAAAACAGAAGCCAAAACTCAGGAAAACTTCATGATCAAAAAATTGCACTACTGTTTACAAACAATGGGTTGAGTCTACTTCTAGCCATACTTGGAGCAGACCCATTGAAATCAAGGAATAAAGCTAATCATGACCAATCTAACACTCATAGAGTTCAGTGAGTTCCCTTTAAGTACAATTAAGCCTAGATCCAACTCGATGACACCTTAATTTTAGAAAGTTTGATACAAATCACCTTTAATTCTCAGATGTGGATTCTTCAATATCCATGAAAACATACATGTAGCCAAAGCAGTCTCTATGTAAACAAAATGGCTTCCTTCCTTACATTTAGGCTGGAATTCTGCTTGTGCTGAGATTAAGTCTCAATGAACTTGAGGTTTACTTCTGAATAGACTTGTAGCAGATTTAATCAACCACTTATTGTGTTAATTTACAGTGTGGAAATTGACCTGGCTATGAGAAACAGTTCCACTAATATATTGGCATCACAGTGCTTATGTGCATGGCAATCTCAGTTATATCCCAGAGCACATCATGCGCAAACATCCTGAGTCTGCCTAAGGATCATGTACAGCTCTGCATACACAAGGGCAGCCTATGACCCTTGCCATTCTTTTTGCTGATTTCAGTGGGAATCTCAGATATTCTTCCACAACACTTTCACTCTGAGGCAATGCTACTCAAAGTGATGGTCCCTAGACCTCTGCTAATCCCTACTACGTTCTCAGGAAAGAACAAAGCAATTGTAGCCAATAGGCATAAATATTGTGCCAGTCTCTGGCAGACTGGAAAAAGAATAATTGCCAGTCTTCTACATCCGATAGCCTACGAAACAGAGCTCCAAGGAACTCCCATTGAAGCAAATGGATGGAGAGGTTTGTATACTCCAACCTCAGCCTTTCTGTCTCTTGGTTCTCTCTGCAGGTAATATAGAAGACAAGGTTGGACATCTCTCGGACTGCCCAATGAAAAGCAGAGTGACATGGTGCTTAGGCAAAATGTATAACTATGCCCTTGCCTGGCAAATTCCTGCTCCTTCTAATCCCTCCTCAAGTGTATCAACAACTCTTTATTTAGGCTTCCATACCTAGCACTCTAATGAGCTCGGAAAGGTCAATGCTGGCCGGCAGGAAAGGTCAGCATGGGTTCTGCATTCATTCTTTTCCTGTATGTTGGTATTCAGTGTGCAGAGAGGTGCAAGCGGAGGGCTGAGAGACAGCTGGGAGAAGGCTTGCATTGTATAGCAAAATAATGGTGTGATTTGACAGGTAGTCCTCATTACTCTTTCCCATGGAACACACAGCAGTTTCGACAGAATATATAGAGGAATTACCTGTGGGAAAGGATGTGAACAGTTTGAACTGATTTTAAAACTGTTGCTGTTCCTATTATGTGTGCAAGTAATGCTACTGTTCACCTTATATGGGAGATTCACCATAATGAGCACTTTCAAGTTTCTATCTTAATTAGCTTGGTGGTACAGGCACTGGTTGTCAGCCACAAGACATCTAAAGTTTGCTCTCAGGAATTATCTCTGTCAAGAAAGAAAGAAAGAAAGAAAGAAAGAAAGAAAGAAAGAAAGAAAGAAAGAAAGAAAGAAAGAAAGAAAGAAAGAAAGAGAAAAGCCAGATGTCAGTGCTTACGTAGTATGAACCACAAGGAGACAGTAATTATTTCTTATGGCTTCCCACTGTTTGTTGGTTAGGGTTGGAAGATCCCACTAGGCAACCAGAAATTTCTGCTTGTGCAGGCCAGGGTGGGTTTATGTTTATGGCTATGTTTTGTTTAGTAACATAGGGTTACACACCTGTAACATTGTGAAAAGTGTAGCTAGTTAGAGGCTCATTTCGGTTTTTATAGGGGTGAGGGTACCCACAAATTCCTTCCCTCTGTGTGCCCCTGAAAAGCCAGCCTGGAGAATCCCCTAACCTCCACAACCAGTTTGTAAGCAATAGGAAATGATGCAGATACCATTCAACCCCACTTGCTGATTTCCTTATTGTTCCAGAAATCCACTCCAAGCCAATATGTAACCCAACCCTTTCCAGTCTGGGATCCTTCAGATACTTTGGACTGTAACTCCCTGCATTTCTGAAAATCAGTCATGGTAGCAGAGACTGATAGGAGTTGAAAACCAAAACACTGAGAGGGTACCAAGTGAAGGAATTCTAGTGACTGGAAGTAACATGTGAAAAATAATGACATTTGCTTGGTACTTTTTGGAGTTCTTTTTGGATGACATAAAGTTGTTTCTTTAAATGTTTTAAAGAAAGCAGGACAGTTGCTGGGGGGCTGCAGAAAGACTAAGTGTGAATATGGGACTCATTACTTCTAAAAAGTAGCAAGTAAAAACTAACGTGTTGCTTTTTAATGTAGAGGTCCCAGAGTCTGGGAGAAGCCTGGCATCAACTTGCTACAAATAAAATTGTTAAAGGTACAAAATGTTTTAAAAGTTCTCAGTTGCAAGAACGGATAATAACATGTCTCTTATGCAGTTTTTAGTACCATCCATTTCTTTTTGCTAGAGGTCTAAAATGAATTGAATGCCTTGAGATATCTGTGACCACCACATTACTGGAAGTGCCTGAATAATAAGCATCCATTCTAGACCATATCTTGTTTCCATTTTTACTCAATAGTTTGGTTAAGGTCTGTAGAAAACCCCCCTTTGGCTTCATTAATAAAGGATTAGTTTCCAGATGGCAGTCCCCAAGGTCAAGAGTGCGCTCTGCCAAGGAGCTCAGTGGAACCTCAGACTCACTCAGACTTTCTGTTCTTACTACTGCCAACCACACAAGAAGTTAGGGAAACAGAGTCTGCAAGCTGTTAAAAAGATTTGGTTAATAACAAACCAGTTTTGCTGCTGCTGCTGCTGACAGCTATGAGACTAATAGTAGGATTCATGTAGCATGTTAGACTGTATGGAGAAGATCATATACCTTGCCAAGATCTTACATTCATGCAGATGTGTTCTGTCCATACAATTGTGCTGACCTGCTGTTTCTGCCCATCTGGAAGGCAATTTATGGATTGTGTCTCCAACAGCCATTTGATGGCCAGAGGAGAATGTGGGTGTTAAGGCAGCATTCAACTGCATATCTCTAGCTGGGAGGAAACAACAGAAAAGCGCCATCTCAGATAGCTAGTGTGTACGCTGGAGACCAAGAAGGGTGAGTCCGCTGTTCCCTTCAAAGTGTAGCCGAATGCTTCCCAGGCACCCCACACACATCCCTGGATAGTAAATAGCTGCTCTATTCCCCAGTCAAGAAATGGCTTAAAGGCCATTGAGCATACACGTAGCCATTGAGCGTGCACCTAGCTGGGAGAGTGGAAGGAATTGCACAAGGGGTGCTGGATATCCTCTTTGTGCAAGATACTTAAAAAGGCATAACTGTAGGTTACACACACATATGTCATCAAGAGGATTCCAGCCAATATCTTTGTAACCTTTATGCAAGCTTTTGAAGGTATACCATTAGGATCCAAATTAAGATAAGGCTGAAAGAGCAAAGTGTTGCTTGAAGCCAGTTTGTGTGTTTATATCATAACGGATGTGAGAATGAACCTGACATTTCACATGAAACCTTCTCACATTCAGAGAGAGAGGACACCCCCACCCACTGTATATTTGATATCTGTGGGAAGGAGCGCTATTGAGGCAACCACGATCAATCAGGTTTCCTCCTTCTGTGGTGGAGCTCAGAAACTGAACACCAAAACCCAGTTCACCTTAAGAGTCTCAGTGCAGTGGGGATCATTTTGTGTTCAAGCTTCTTCTTTTCTTTCACGCAGGATCTGGCTCATCAAAGACGGGGAAGATGTGCTTGCTAAATACAAAAAGACATTCTTCCCCAGCTTGACTTTGAGAAGGACAGAAGTCATATAGGTGCTCCTTTCCCCTGCACCCCTAAAGCTGGAAGTGGGCTTGGAATTTCCTTCCCATTCATCATGTTTTCCCTCTATTATGTCCTGAGCTGCCTAAACATCTCCCAGCAATATATACCATTGCTTTTGTTATTCAATATAGTACCATCAGTATGCCTAAGGTTTGACAGAGTTGAAGAAGAACTTGTAGCCCTGCCCAGAGCACTTTACCATCCAAAATCCAGCACAGAAGAACAAAGTGAAGGAGGAATGGAGGCAGGGTATAGAGGACAATATATGTTTAATCCAATCAGTCAGCCTAGCCTAGTTACATACATTTTCATGGACTGTCACAGGGACCTTTCTCTCTAGGGCTTGTTTCCTCTACTGTGCTGGTGATGTTGAATGCTCACAGAGGCTGTAACAGCAAAACGAAAAAAGAAAGTATGATACAGGGATGTGATGAGATCAGGTAAAAGAGTGAGAGAAAGCTGGAAGGGATAGATGGAAGAGAAAGGGATGGAGCAAATAAGAAAGGGCAGAGCTGGAAAGTAATGAGTACAAAACAAATTTTGCAGGAAAGTGTGGTTATGTGGCAGTTGCATTTTTCAAGACATTATTTCCAATGCGTGAGACTTCAACTATGAGAGCAACAGCTATTATTTATTAACCTTTTAATATTATCTTTGAGGAGGGAACATCAGGGTGTTTAGGGGACCAGAATCAGGAGCATAATAAAGTGTCATTGCAAGTGTCATTTCATCAGTAAGAGAGAAGTTGCATCAGTGAAGTAATTATTTCTAGTTAATTTCAGAAGTTACTCTAAAAGCATTTTTGAGGCATTTTGACAGGTATTTTTCAGGTTTTATGCCATTTTCTTATCCATCCTAAGATCTTTTTCTTCTCAAAACAGTAACAGAAAGTAATAGGAAAGTAACAGACAGCACAAGTAATGCATCAGGTTACTTTTTTGACAACTGGAATCAGTAACAGCAATGGATTTCCTCTAAAACACTGTAAGAAGTAACAGGAATGAGCTACTTCTTAAAAAGTAATTTTTTGAGTTCTTAGAAGGGGCAGTGCAGAAATATTGGCAGTGCATAAATATTGGGCTGATCTAGGTCCCACCAGACCTAGGAAGGCAGAACTTGGAGGTAGGATAGGGAAAAGGAGAGGTCCAAAGAAGCAGCAGCAATGTGGAGGCTCTGTGTATGTGCACATACAGGCTCAGTCCCATGCACAAGTGGCTTTTACCACATGCTGTTACGTTACCTGACATTTTCGAGATCTCCACTACAGCTGATGCCAGGAGACAAATGGAGAGGTAAATAAGAACTCGTGTTTACTACTACTTCCATCGGAAGTACAAGAGTGAGAAGTGGAATTGGTGTGGACAAACAGAAATAGACAATATTATAAAGAAAAATCATCTTGCCAAGCGTCTGCAAGGGCATTATGTGTGGTGGTGAGTTAAATAACATTGGAAAGCTTCCTAGGAGTACATCTGAGAAAATAATATCTTCCTTGCAGCTTTAACAACACCTATATAAGAAGCTGTGTTGAAGACAAATGGAATGGTTGTTATCCATAAGTATAACAGGAGCTGGAACTACACCTAAAATGAGATTTTATGCACTGGGCTGCTAAAATGCAGTTGTGTTTGCCCTAGACATACATCAATACATTTTAAAAGTGGCATCCACACTTTCTTCTCCCTAAATAAAAGTACTTTTTAGTACCTATATAAAATAACAATAATAAAATTAAATGAATTGCAATGTCATTCTCATGCTATGGACCAGGGGTCCTAAACCCTTTTTGTGCCATGGACAGAAAAGGTTAGGTCTGCTGAAGCCAATGGTTCCCTTCTCAGAAGAGCAGCTTCACCTCATTCTCTAGCAGTGAGTCTAATAAGTACAGTAACGAGCATATACAATATTTTGAGACAGCTGCAATAACTGTAATGTGAAACAAAAATATCTCTGATTTCTATTGGTGACAGAGGCCCTTTCCACACTCCACTTTGTCTCGTCATGCTCCAGTGGCGATCCCAGCAGCGTCTCTGCTGGGAAGGGAGCATAACGGGAGCACTCGCCTCTGCACCAGACCAGCTCCCTGTCAAAGGAAGCACGATGGACACGCCTCTTCCTTCCACAGTGCAGCCGGGCACTTTCCCAGACTGCACTGGGGCAGGAAGTGCCTCCACTGCACTTCCGGGGCTTCCACAGCTCAGGTAAGTATGGGGTAGTGGCACAATTGCGGATCATTGATAGGGAAAACCCGTCAATATTTAATCTGCGATTGCACTGCCTAGTGATGGGAGAAGGATGTGACCATGATGACATCATGCAGAAGGGTTGTTGCGATCCCGCTCCTCTCCCGTCTCCAAGCCAGGACAACAGCATCCTGTGGAAAGGGCCAGAGTCACAGGTGCTGCTAATAAGTTTTGTGGACTATATTCATAATTGAAGGAAATGCTTTAAATCCCGGTTAAAGAGAACTGTGAAAATAAAGATATAATATTTTTCCCTTCCAAAGTCACAGTCGTCCTCAATTTTACCCAGGGATCCCTTGGAGGTCCTGGACCCTAGTTGAAGAACTCTTGCTACAGACTGTCTTTTGTATTTCCCAGCACCAAAACAGATTCCCACATGACTGTAATCACCTCTAAGCACAAACTGCTGGAGAAATCTCCTGATAAAATATTCACAAAAATGTTGGGCCCCCATGAAATTCCTCAGATATTTCACCTAAAGACAAATGCCTAACTTTTTTTTTTAAAGCAAAATCAGGTGGCCACAGCCATATTGGCAGAAGAACAATTTTATAATCTGGAGAGAGAAGCTACACATTTACAAATCATACAGAAGTGTCATTTCCCCCCATTACCCTGCAAGGGTCCAAAAACAGAAATATGATGATGAAACACTGACAATGAGGAAAATACAGCTCCTGGTGCTAACAATAAAGAATAAAGGCACTGTTCAAGTCTCCTGCTGGGAACAGGAGTCTTGGAGAGCATTGTTGGTCTAACCTGCTTTATTGAGTGAAACTGTGAACAGAACAAGTAACATCTTGTATTTTTTTTTTTATTAAAAACACATATTTATTCTCTTGTCTTTTCAGCTCTTGAACCGGGTGCAATTGTGTTCTTCACTAGCTTTTCTTTTCCTTCCCAAATGACAGACAAAGGAACTTAAGGATAACTTTGCTTTACCTAGTATGAAAAAGAAAATGGCTCTGAGTGGAAAATATAATTTATACAGCACAAGTCAAGTCAGATACTCTTTCAGTGGGACAATTCCTTTAAAAGGGATTGGAAAATTGCAGCCTGCAAGACAAGTTTATTTAGTTTTGTTTTTGTGAATTTTCACTCTGAGTTAACAACTCCGTACAGGCACTAAAAACTTGTTCAATCTAAATCTCCATTTGCACTTCATATTGCGATTCCCTTACTTCTCATGTGATACCCATGTGAGGGCCTAATCACTAATATTGTTTCCACCTTTTACAGTTTCCATTCTTTCACTGAGCAAGTTAACAAAAAACAAACAGATAAACAAAGCAATGAAAAAAATCACACTGTGCTTTCAGAGGTACATGAGACAGAGCAACTGCACAGTAGACTACAATTGGGAAGCACTCTATGAAAAAAAATTTCTTCGTTTTTTTTTTTAATTTTACCAGTGAAAGGAGGAAAAGACAGAACGACTACATAGTGGCTTGTAATTTGTACTGCTATGAGTTGTCCACTCTAGAGGCACTCACAGACTTTGATATCATAAGCCCTTTCTGCACAAGGCTGATGCAACACAGTAGCATTGTATTGCCGCTTTTACATCTGCACATTAAACCGGTTTGATGTCGTTCTGTCCTCTGTGGTTCCGCATGAGTTGAGGTCTTAGTGCGGTTAACATTGACGTTAAACCGATGTATTGTAAAAATGGGAAAACTCTGATGTAAACAACCCAAACTGTTTCTGCTGCGTTTTTTCCTACATGCAGAAGCGTTACATCGATTCACACACTTGAGCTAAAACGTAGCAACGGTTTCTATAACATTTTTTTTTAATTGACCAATCAGCAGCTGCGGGGTGGAGCGAGAGAGAGGAATAGGAGTTCCACAAGAACTGACAATGCAGAAGCTACAAACGATTTTCTGTGCTTTACTTCAACAGAAACCGGAGGGCGTGCAGATAGGAATCGGGGTAAGTCGGAGTAAAAAACACCATTCATGACACACAGTGAAATGCTCCTCCACTCTAGTGCAGAAATGGCCATAGTGCCCTCCAACATAATCTGTCTTCCTATCTATCTATCTATCTATCTATCTATCTATCTATCTGAATTTATATTCTGCCTTCTTCTTGAAAATAGGGCTTTGATAGGACTGTGAATAATATTAAATAAAATAATTATGCAATCAAAACATAAAACAAGATTAACTTTTAAAAGAGAATAAAATTCAAAACTTACTTTGAAACAATCTGAAACACCATTTAAAAACTCAGGCTTGGAGACATGTGTAAATGTAAATGTGTAAATAGACTTACATCTGCTGGAAATAGAACTGAGCAGTTTTGCAACATTTGTATGCAGCAAGGGGCTGCTGTTATGTTACTACATGGTGGAGCCAGCAAAGTGACCATTGCACATTGGGACTGACATACAACAGGATCTGATGCATGATGGGATGCTGGCTACGGGCTGCCAATATGCATGAGCAGAACCTGATGTGCATCAGAACACTCTTGCTGGTGTCCCGTTATGCATTTTTGCAATTGACCAGCAGGGTTCTTTAACGTCTCTGCTAAGTATGTGTAAAGTTATGCAACACAGACCACAATAGAGAGTTCAGCCACATTTCTGAAGATTATAGTACCTGTTAACAAACCCCACCATTAGTAGCTAGTCATTGGCCAAAACTCTACCTAAATAAAGAAGTTTTCATCTGCTCTCTGAAGAACAAAAGGGATCTATCTATCCTTGGGATTGTGGTTGCGCTGCTTTTCAGTCTTTCTAAAACTGCTAGCACCAAACATCTAAATAGGTATCTATATGCTATAGCATTCAAAATTCTTTTCATTGTAACACAAGAGTTTTATCTGAGACAGGTTGGCCACACTGGGTGATAGACGTAGTTAAAAAGGAGAACGTAATATCCTAAGCCGAGGGGGAAAAAGCAAGAGGAGGAGGAAATGCTGAGACTGTTCCAAGGACAGGTACAGAACCTGAAGGGAATCTCACTTCTTGTGTGTTTATGGGAAGTAAACACTCAGTGTGTGTTTTCCACAGAGAAGCAAGAAGCTAATGCCAAGCAAAAGAACTGTATTGTTTCCAGGCCCACTTCCTCAGTAAGCAGCAGTAGTGTTTTGTTTTCAACCTTACGCCAATTGTGAGAGCAGGACAGGCTGGCACTTTGCCTTCTTGTTTAATTAAGACTTTAAAGAAACAAAACAAAACATGGTTGCCCAAAGGCTGCTGAGAAGCTAATTCTTTCCTTAGCAACTTATATTTTACAAAATATGGTTGTAGCAGCAGGAGGGGTGAGGGGTGAGGAATGCAGAAAATAAAAGGACTGTGCCGTAAAGAAATTTGCAGATGTCTTGCTGAATTTGACAAATGACTGTTTTCTGTGTTTTAATCTGTGAACTGATGCATACTAGAGGCAGTAACCTTTTACCATTTCCTGCTTATCAAAGAAATAGGCTTGTCTGAGGTCCCTTATCACTTGTGCATCATGACAACACATGAACAAATCCCTTAACCGATACCCTCTGCAGCAACTTTGATACAATGGAATCATACAGCAGGGCTTCTATAAAGCAGCAATGTGCCAAGATGAAATATGGTATGCAGCAGATGGGGGCATTATGCCCTAATTATTTTGTACAGGAGTGACACAGCTGAAACAGTGAATCAGTTGTGATTCCACAAACAGTGTATTGAGTGTATGGAACTACCTCTGCTCTCATTTACCCTTGTGCTCAAGACTTGTGTGTGTGTGTTTTCCCACAACTGTTGCATAATGTTTTTCACACCCAAGGAAATGGTAATGGCTAGGCCCCATTTGAGAAAGTTGTACAGGAACACAAAGACCCTTACCAGCTTTTGGTATATTAAATATGCCTTAGTTTCCCATATGTCTCAAAGTGTCTTTTTTTGTTTTTTGTAAGTGGCTATAATATTGAGTTTCACAAGCCTTTCAAGACCAATATTTAGTATATGAAGTTTGTGATACTTCCCCCATGCAGCACTTTCATAATGGTTACTAGTGCAAAGCAGCTGCCTGTACATAGTCTTTGGCACCTATTGTATGTTTATTTTGATGTAATTAGCATCAAACCTCCTCTCTCTGTTTGCCACCCCAACATGACTAGCTGTTCAGTGAATCCTTCATTTAGAGTGTCTCTGCATTACACCATTATAGCTGCTTGATAGCACTAAGCATAGCCGCATCCTAGGGAAGCCTCAGCAGACTACAAATCTTAAGATTTCATAGAAAACAGCTATGAAAGTTAAAATAGTTATCAAAGTCTTGTAACTGTGGTCCTTTTCACATGTCGGGGGGGAAACGGCTGAAAACGCCCAAAAACGGAGCTTACCTCCAGCCGGGTAAGTCCGTCGCCGCACGGAGCAGCGCGAGCTCGCTGCTCCACACTCCTCCGGCGTCGCAGATGGCAGCTTCCGGGTGGTGGAGGCTCTCCACCAACCGGAGAAGCTCGCCAGCCGGAAGCCCGCCCCCGGCAGATCTGCAGGCACGCACTTGCGCGCTCCTGCAGATCCACTTTAGAGCCGGGCGACGGAGCGGCACGGGGCTGCGCGCTTCGTGCTTTTTAAAAACCTCAAAAAAGAGGTTTTTAAAAAACATGCAGTCCGGCTAGTTCCGGCCGCTCCTGAGTGGATTCTGGTGTGAAACTACAAAAAGTAGTCCACGCCAGTCCACTCTACGGTGTAGACGACCTCTGTGAGAGGTCGCTCTACACCGTTCCCCCCCCCCACATGTGAAAAGGGCCTCAGTAGCATGGGTACATTCGCAAAATTGTTGTTGACGTTGTTGCTGCTGTTGCTGTAGTAGCAAATTCCCTGGATATTTGGATCATAAAAATACCTGGATTATAAAAAAGAGTTCTTTTTATTTCATTTGTGCAAGCGGGGAGTAGCTGTGTTCATGCGCCCAAGCTATATACCCTGCTGAGCATAGCTACAGAAGCAAAAAAAATGCTAGTTCATTGGCTACTCCAAATACATACATATAGGAACTATGTCATGAATAAATTATTATGTCAGTATTCAAGCATTGCGCACGTCCATATAGGTGGTCCCAAATATTAATACCAGATCTCATCTTGGGGGTGTGTAAGTTAATATTCTAATGAAGCATAATTAAGCTGTAGGTAACTAAAGTTCATGGCTAGCTGTGCCCCCTCCCAACAATCTGGTTTAGGCTGACTCTCTTAACTACAATGTTTCAAGATGACTAGACACAGATGGTTTCTTACACCTGCAATTCTATTTTCAGTCAGCTTCTACAGACTCCCATTGTTCCAGTTTCAAAATGTAACTTTTATCAATGTCAATCCCCATCTGCATTCCAAAGAGAATGACACACTTCCCAGGACTAGAATAAACAATAATGCCCTCTCAAGCTGAGTTTAGCATGAGTTTTCAAAGAGTATTTGATTGCATGACCCATCATGTTCTAACCACAACTTAACAGATTTCCCCTCACAAAATCCGTATTTTTATCTCACACCATCATTGCTGTCATTATTTTAGTAGACCATAAGCCTTTCCCACGTAAGAAGTGTTGCTGTACAACAAACAGTTTTCAGGAGAATAGAAGACACTTCTTAGCAACCAAGGAAAGGAATTACCAGGAAGTCTTTGATTTACCTAATGGGAGGTGGTAGAAGAACGAGTGTTGTTAGTTGAATTCACCATCAGTGATTTCACAATATAATATTTTCTAATATCACCACAATCGTTGTACAGGTTGCTTGGATTATGATGCTATTAAACCACACCTTGTCTCCATCATCCCACAAAGACCTAGTTAAATAATCCATGCCTTTGTCTATTCAGTTGTCAAAAGACAATGAGAGTGGCCCTGGCCAAACCACATGTCCCGCAGGCTGTCCATGAAAACTGCTAGGCCATAGAGAAGACTTTTTCTCTCCCATCTCACAAGAAAGCTGTGTAGGAAGGGCAATCCTTGCTTTCTCATGGCAGGTCTGTGATAACCAACCAATATATAGGATGGGTTTCTTTTGGTGCACTTAAGTTTCTTCTGATGCAGGACAGAGGCAAACCAATTTAGTTTCTCCTGACTTGGCTTCTAGCAGGTATGTGTGTTTACAGAGCCTCTGTTCCTCGCTTTTCCAGATGTATTTAGCAGGAATGGGGTTGAACTCATTCTAGGAAATCATCTCGTTTGAACTTATTGTTATGAAATGTCAAGGTATGTCTAAGCTCCACCTGCACATTGTGAAACACCTGCATGTGCTGATGGCAGAGCTTACAAAACTTATTATTTTGTGATCAGCAGGGCCATCTTCTTATGGCAGCAAATGCCATAAATTAACCATGGATTTCAGAGAAATACTTTTTGTCTTCCATGAATTTACAGCTAGTCTACTTCCCTGAGGGTGCTTCCAGATAAGGCTTTTACTGTTCAACCCTGAGTCTGTCTACATGACAGAGATATAGTGGTCTGATACCATTTTAAATGTCATAGTTCTATCCTATGGATTACTGGAAATTGTAGCTCTACTCTCCTAAACTAGTGTGCTTGAGATATCTCACAGATAATTATAACTGCCTCTTCAAACTACAAATCCCAGCACTTCACAGGATAGAATCATGAAAGTTAAAGTGGGATTGAACTACTGTAATGGTGTAATGTCTTTTAATCACGGGATTCTACAAGGGGACTAGACATAGTCATCTTTCATTTGTAAACATTGCATGGATTTTTTTATAAGGCTCCTTTTATTTTTTCTTCTTTTAATTATTTCAAACAATTGTTAAGAAAGAAAAGACAGAATAATTGCACAATGCCTTTTGAAGGATAGCATCAAGAACTGTCTATAAGCAGTGACAGAAACCTCAAGTTCTAGTATTATTTTAAAACATATTATTGCTCCAGTTTATCCACACCATTCATGTTTTCATAAACCTTTAGACTCTTGTCAGATTGCAGCTGCAAGCTAAACTGATAGTGCCACTGAGTTACTCAATGTGAAACCTGCCTCCAACCCACTTCCCACTGCTGGGAGGACACCAAATGGAAATCTGCTCAGAGGTTGTTGCTTCTAGAAGGAAGAAATGTCAGGTTCAGTCCCTTTTGTTCCATGTCCTCTAGTTTGGAGAAAAGCCTTTTGGAGCCCTTCACCACCTGCATGGTTTCACCTCCCCCACCCTTGTGAATTGCTTGGTTTTGAGTGTTTCCAGATAAAGGCTCCCCTTGCTATCAGTTAGAAAGCTGTATGCAGCCATTCTGCCTTTCCTTTGAATTAGATTTTCTGCAGTAAGGAAAAAGCAATAGAAAAATAAGAGAGGATTACCTGATTTGGCAATTAGAATGGCAGGTGACTCTTGAAGACCCTGTAAAATTTAGTGAATGAGGCACAGCAAAGATCAGGAATCACTTTGAGTTCGTAAATTTGGCTGTTCCTTGTTCACACAACTCCAGATAACTGACTAATGTTAAATAAAACAGCCTCCAAAACAATTTATTAGAGCAACCCATAGCATACCTTTGCCCACTGTGAAAACTCCTGGTCATTTCTACCTATTGTTTTTAAAAAACTTGTTACCGATCCAACCACTTACAGAGTGATTTCTAATTTAATACAGAATACTTTGGTAAGAAAACTTGCCAGAAGGGCTTTTGAAATTCCAAGCATATAAGGTCTACCAGATTATCCTTGCTTCCTTATTTGTTGATATTCCAAAATTCTAAAACATTATTGAGAAGGGATATGATTTCCACAAATCTATTATATACAAAGGGTAACAATTTATACTTTTCCAGTTAAATCAACCCACTAAATCCTGCCGCACTTCCAGGGTTTTTCTGTTTTGTTTTTTACCGTTTTGATGCAGTTGAGGAAATGCCAGATTTTAAGATACTGAGGCCATTTCTGCGCTAGACAGTTATAGTGCTATTATTCCACTTTCAACATCCTATGGACTCCTGAGTTTTGCAGTTTAGGGGCGGGGGCAGGGGGGGCTTTGAGAGAAATGTTGAAAGTGAAATAATGTTGAAAGTGGACTAATAGCACTATAACAGTCTAGTGTGAAAATGGCATGAAACTGAAACTTTGCAAACCAATAAATTTATTGGCCTTGGATTATTGTCTGTTTTTGTAGGAGCAGATTTCGTTGCTAGCCCGTTCAAACTTTAGTATTTTAATCAGTCCTTTAACTACCTGCCCATCCATCCATTTATCCATTATAATCTTCCTATAGTGTATAGTAATGCTATGTTGTTGTTGTTGTTGTTGTTGTTGTTGTTGTTGTTGTTGTGTGCCTTCAAGTTGTTTCTGGCTTATGGCAACCCTAACGTGAACCTGTCACGGTTTTTTGTGGGGCTGAGAATGCATGATGTCCCCAAGGTCACCCAGTGAGTTTCCATTAGTGAGGAGGAATCAAATCCTGGTCTCCAGGGTCATAGTCCAATGCTCAAACCATGCTGGGTCTCATTACACACACATACGTGTGTGCATATGTATGTGTGTACACACACACATATATAAGTTTTCATCTTATTGTATTTGCAATTTGTTTTGCTGTTGTTTCTGTCTGCTGTGCCAAATGGCTACCATTTATATGTTTGATTGATTGATTTATATCCTGTCCTTCTCCTTATGCAGGATTCAGGCTGGCCTACAGCATTTTTAAAAAATTGTACAGTTAAAATATTCCTTATGCAAAAGTTTAAAAAAATTAAATAGCAGTTTAATTAAAATCAGGAAATTAAACAATGTAAAAATACAGATTGTGATAAAAAGATTTAAAAAAAATATACAACCCCACCACAAACTCTTTTTGTTACATAGATTTTCACCCAAAGTCATGCCAGTATAAAGTCTTAGCCTACTAGTGAAAGAAAAAGGAGAGACGAGGTCTACTGAATTTCCTGCGGGGGGGAACTCCACAATCTGAGAGTTTATTTATTTTTACTTGATATCCTATCATTACATCAGTTTTTTAAAAGCATCACTGTTAACTGAAGAAACTCTTAATTAATAATTTGCCTAACTGATCTCCATCTTTCCGCAATAATATATAGGGCTGTCATCTATGTTCCTATAGATTCTTACCATGAACCATCTGCTCTGTCAGCGCTGTACAATTGTGTTTGCACCAAAATGGTGGAACTTGAAGCTATTATTACTGGTGTCATTTCTGATAGAAAAACAAATGCTAATTAGGAATTGGAATCTAGAGCTAATTCAACAGCTGATTAACCTGAAAGACTGTAGAAATACTTAGATAATATTCTCTTTTTCTTCATCAGGTTGCAGTTAGATGTTTGGTAGGTAATTACTAATAGTCCAGTTTTAATCATTTCCATCCTTTTATGCTTTCAGTTATGATTTTAAAAAGGGAAGATTTTTTAACCTTTGTCTTTCCCATGTCTTTCCCATTGCTCCCACTGCTCAGTTAAATTAAGATGGAGATGTGTGATGGACTTTGGAACTGGACCTCCAGCAGGTGATTCTTATTAGAGGTCCATTCTGAATTCTTTGAGGTCAGAAACACTGTTTTCAGTGACACCCCTTGCAGTACTTTGGTCATACCCTTAATGAGCAACAAGCTGTCAATTACTTATGCTAATGAGTAAACCACTGAAAAGGATAACAAGTAGGGGTTTTTTTTTCATTTGCAGAATGCTAGTAAGTAAATGACCTTATCATTTGTCATCTGTCTACTATCAAAAAGTAAACACAATTCGAGCTATATTTTATCATGAGCCAGCGTAGTTTTATGCTGGGAGTGGCGGAATAAACCATTTTTTTCAGCACCACTCATTTTCAGGGTAAAAGACACTTTCAAAGATGTACACACTGGATTTTAAATTTTCTACAATAAAACTATCCTTTCTTTTCCTCCTGAAAATGAGACACCATTTTCTGAATACAATGGTTTGTAATACTTTTGAGGAAGTAAAACAATTAGAACAATGTGGAACCTTTAAGTCTAATCTGATTTATTATAGATATCTTTTGGGGAAGTATCTGACAATTACTGTCATTCAAGGTAATAAATACACTGAAAGGGATTAACGATTTCTACTTTCATGTATAAATATTAATATCTGGATTTACATGTTTAAAATCTGAAGAGTTCAAAAACAGTATACAGAATTTTTTGTCTGATGTATAATTTCATCCATATGCAATAAGCAAGTTAATCCAAGAGGAAAAATTTTAAATGCAGCACAAGCATGTTTACTCTGACGTAACCCCACAAGTCCAATGGAGATTAGTCCCAGCTAAATGCATATAGGATTGCAGCTAGAGCTGAGTAATTTTATTTCAGTCGATATCAGGATTTAACTCATTCAGAGTACTAACATAATAAAAAAAAAAGGGGAGGAAAAATGTTATCCAGACCTTTGGGAATGGTAAGGCTTACTTTAATATCTTTCTCATTAATTATGTTTACTCAGAAGTAAGTCTCACTGATTACTTCTGAGTAAGTATGCTTAGGATTGCAACCTTATTCTTTGCGCAGTATTAGCAACTTAAATATATTGTAAATTTATTGGCAAGAGGCCACCTTGTATGAGTAGCGAGATGAATAGAAATTACGTCTTGCGTAAAGATAGTATACTGTGATACTGTCATTAGCTTTCACAAAACAAGTATTAATCACATTTTCAAATCTCTAATGAGTCCATGTTTTGTAAAACAGGCTTCGAAGGGATTTGTAATGGCCATGGAAAGAGGTTGTGAAGGGATTTCCATAATTTGCCTTGCGTTAATGACTTAAAGCAGCTTTATCATTTGTTGTTTTTTCCCCCCTAGTAGACCCTTAGCTGATAAAAAAAAAAAAAAATCCATAGAGAGTGAGATCAGTTGTATGCCCGGTTTTACCAGACAAGACTCCCATGTGATCACATAGGCAGCGTCAGAGAGACTGAAGCTGCTAAGCAAGCAGTAGGTAATGAGTCTTTGTGCAGAGGGTAGCTCTTGTCGCTGAACAATAAAGCATATGGTACCAGCAATAAAACACAGGGCTGGGAAATTTAAGAAGATTCTGCTGGAACCGGGGAGGTAGATAACACGTCATCCACTGACAAAATGACAACCTACATTGGTGCGTAATTGTATTAGGAGGGGGGAAAAAAAACACCCGCATGGATTGGAAAAAAACATTTGAACAGGTCAGTTTTTATTTTGTCTGTTTCAAATTATTCAAGGATGAAAATGTTTTGGATGCAATTCAATGCCTGGCTTGTAGCATTAAAATCTGCTAATGTGGTTGTTGTTATTTTTGAATCTGGTAAGGTGTGGCTCGTTAGATGCCCATGAGTTGAACGTCTAGCTAAATAAACTGTGCAAAGTATAGCAGGGGTTTTTTTTCCATCTTAAATTTCTGCAACCAGAAATATTACAGAGCCACAAGTACTGGAAGAGCCGTTCATTATAATCAAGCTCCTATCTCTGACCAGGAGCCAATTCTGAAAATGTCATATTATTTTAATATAGCAACAATCTATTATGTCAACGTCTTGTCACTCTCATTATTTTGAGAGGATACCATGTGGTTTTTAATGAGGCCAATTTTCTTTTATGCTTTTAAATGATAAATGGTATACATTGGAATGTTAATTAGGATGCGTGCAATTTTTTTTTAGAAACAGTCTTTTGTGAAATATTTTTGGAGCAATGATGCAATGACAGATGTACACACTCAGATGCACATATGAAACTAAGCTGCATGCAGCCCATTCCAGCAGCCTTTAAGAACAACATACACAACTGTTCTCTTATTTTTCTACTGTTCAGTTATTCATTCCAAGAGCTAGAGGTATCTCTTCTATTTTCACTTTAACAAGAAAAGAAAGATTTCACATGTTTACAGTCACTCCATATAGAATGTTAAATTAAATAGTGCAATTTTTTAATATTGAATTTTGAGAAATTAGAATTCTAGAAAGCATAAAAGTTTGACAGGCTTATCGTGACTGAAAAAAAGCCATCTAGCATTTTGGAAAGTGGTGGAATATATAGCCTTTTCAGTCTTGGAATGAACAGAGCAGACAGACTTTAATATGCCTTTCAGCAATTGGGAAGCAGCAGAATGTTTGAACAGGGCTAATGTATACTACAGGATGAAAAATAGGAGAAAGCAGGGGGAAAAAATAACCTGGCACATTTTACAGAATTTGTCAGGGAGGGGGAAGATTTTATATTTCATTCTGTTGAATGAATTTGTATTTGACAAAATACTGATGGCAGACATAAGTGTGCAGAGCTTAAGCAGTGTTATCTTGATACAAATCTGTTAAAAGGGTTCAATTACGTGAACACACGGGGCAACACTGGTTCATTTCCTTTCTTTAATGCCATTTTACTGTCACTTTACTGCCACTTTAATGCCATTTTACTGTCATATTCCTGACATACTCCTTCAGACTTAAGGTACCTATGGCAGCATGAGCCCCTGTGAAGCAAATGCATTCCAAACTAAAACATTAAAATTGACAACGACGTCCTTATTTTAACATACGCAGCTAGCCAAACTCAACATTGCAAAGTCCAGCAATGAAGATTTTTATAAAGCACTTTCCTCCTTGGATTTAACTAAAAACATTATTTACCCTTTTGTTTGTCACCTTGAAAATCAGACGCTGGAGTGTGATTTTGGGGTGAGAGACCCTGCAGGATGGCTCTTCGTATATTCATATATACATACATGTGCGTGTGTGTAGTTTTGTGTCTCAGCAGTCACACAACCCTTCTTCCTGCAGCTGTAAACGACTCCTGCCCCTCGTTTCTCTCTGTTATGATTCAGGTTTCTTCCATCAGAGCTGCAGTTCTACAATTTCTTGCTCTGCCAGCCTTCTCTTTTCAGCTGCTGGCTGCAGGCCTTCGCCAGCCTTATGCAAATCAGACAAGCAAAGTAGTGTTGACTGCAGAGGGAGGTCTGAGACTGGCATTAGGAGGGGGAGAGAAGAAATGAGTTCAAAGGTCACAGAGCTGGTGGAAGGCTGTAACAGTTGACGGGTGCGGGGGGGGGGACGAAATATACAGACTGCTGCAGTGAGCTTTTGCTGGCACAAAATGAGGAAAGCGAGTTTTTGTCCCTTATGGTGCAAAGAAAGCTGTGCATCTGGAGCTAGAACACAGCGCAGGTAATGAGCTGATGCGGGTGTACTTGTTAGTTATTTCTTCTGGAAAATAGCTTTAGGTTCACTCAAGAATCTCTCTCTCTCTCTCTCTCTCTTTCCGTGCTTTTCCTACTCTTGGTGCTTGTGCATGTATTCATTTGGGAAGCTGGGATCTTGCTGTGGAGAGAAGGATTGCGTTCTGGCGTCCGGTAGATCAGCATCTTTCGCTCTGAAAATGTTAGGCCTATCAAAATGAAAGGGTAGTCGTTGGAAACGTGCACTTCCACAATTTTTTTTAATGGCTGAATGTGATTGAATTCTACAAGGAAAAAAAAAACACATCAATAATCTTAAACACAGACAAATACATTCTTGGTTTCTGTCATGTCGTCGTTCTTCCTAATCCGTGTACCTTCTTCATGTGCAGTAGTGGACTACGGATGATAGGCATGGCAAGTTTAACAGTGGAAATCATATCTAGGGGGAAGGCTTGAGGGGGTGTGAATGTGAACCTGATCCATTAAGGACCAACCTATAACCATGGATGGTATTTTGATGCTATTTTTATGCTGGGTATCACCCTTTAAAATGCACACCCGGCAATTAGCATTTTGGAAGCTTTGTTCTTAGTGTGTGCATTTAACCTTTTAAGTCATGATTGAATCAGTGTCAATAAATCAGACTTCACATGTAAAACTTCTGTTGGGTATGTTTGTGGCAGTTTCCTAATACTGACAATCATTACAATGTTGAGGTGTTTTTGTATAAAATTGTGCAATTTATTTACAATGCAGTAGCTACAGATAATAAACTGTACAAGCTACAAGTCAGTTCTGCTTATTCTCTGCACAGTATTCTATAGCGATTCTTATTCTGTTCAATCAGCAAACCTCAAAAATAATTGTTTAGTCTGGCATATGATTTTAATAACATAGTCATTGTACCGAATGTCTTTTGCAACCATCATCCCTTTCTCCCTTCTGTCCTTCCTTCCTTCCCTACTTTCGCCATCCTCAGCCCTCTCTCCCACCTGACTGATTTAAAATTTACTCTTCAGAATCAGAATAGTCATTTAGGCTGTTCTTTTGGCTCTGATGACTCTTGTATCCCTTTAACATATTTAATAGCAAACTAGAAACTCAGCGTAAGTATAAAAGGCAGTGAATAATAAAAGCCTGACCTGGCAGCACAGTTGTGCCAAAGGTAAACACTTTAAAATCCTACTGAGAGAGATTTAAACATGTCTTTCATTGAAATTAGTGTGACTTAAGAGTGCTTAACTTTGGATGCATTGTGCCTGGATTTTGAATTCATAAGTACAAACCACGCAACGTTTTGTGCATTTTGTCCCTCAAAGCTTTGATGCTGGTCACAGAAATGAGTTCATTTTCTGTATTCTAGAGAGTAACCCTTATTCTATATCTGCAAAATCAGGATTTTGTCTTCAGAAACCAGGCCCATTTGGTTCATATTTATTTTCATGTATTCTTGGCCAATGCTGTTGAATTTACAGACTGGATGTTCTCATTAAAGCTGGCTGATTATTAATAGTCAGTTGTCTATTGGATAAAAATATCAAGTGTAAGGATGATGGTGGTGATGATGATGAGCAAAATTTATATACCATCTTTCCTCCAAAGAGCTGAGGATGGCACATATGGCCTTCCTCCTTCTTTATTTATTCTCACAACATCCTTGTGAGATATAGCAGGCTGAGAAAGAGTAACTGGCCTAAGATCATCCAGTGAGTTTCATTGCTCAATGAAGACTAAAACCTAGATCTCTCACGGATTAGTACAGTATCCTAACCACTGCAGTGCTCTGGCTCTCTGCTATTACTGCTGTGTAGTATGGTAGAGGTCACAGGTGAGAGGTTTCAGGTTTTAGTTTTGTTCCTTGTGGTCATGCTGGCATTCAGTAACAGACAGATATTTAAAGGGTGGACTTAATTATAAGTGATGTGGTCTTACTTAATGACTGCCCATGCGGAATCTGCTGCCAAGGCACCAGGGCAACAGAAAAGGATTGTGATTCCAAAGGAATGTGTCAATGAAACCATAGTGGTAGTTACTGTGAAGCCATGAGGGAAGTCGATACGTTGCAGCAGCGGCTGGTGGACTCCGTCTTAATGAAGCAGTGAATGTGCTCCAGCTTTTAGTACAAACGGTGAAGGAGCTATCCAAGGTGCTCAATCTCATCCAGTACCTTGGATGGTTTCTTTAAAGTTCAGACTGAAATATGCAGCAGATTCACTGTCCCATTGTCATAGAAGCTACTGGGCACCAGTGATGAAGGCTGAGTGACAGTGACTTAGAATCTTTGTGTGGAATATGCAGAGCACTGAATCCTAGTAAGTTAACAACTCACTCTCTCTCTGTCTCTCTGTCTGTCTCTCTCTCTCACACACACACACACACACTTTTCAAAGCACCATTTTTGGATGTTAACTCTTCAGCTATTGCCTACAAATTTTCAAACTCTTTATCCTTAGAATTTCCTCCCCAATAAAGCTTAAAATTGAGATTACAGAGGACTTTGTTGTATGTATGCAAGTGATTGGTTTGAGATTCTGTGCCTTTAGGGTTTCCATTTTCCTCTTAGCAGCATTTCAAAATTTATAATAAGCAGTGTAGGGGGCTCTGATGAACTCGGCGCACTGGTCAGCTTGACATTACTGGCCTCCATTTTAGAAAAGAAAAGAACTCCATGTCGGAGTCAGCAAAGATAGTTGTCATGCTGAGTAAGTGCATTTCTTTGTCAATTACCCAGGCAACCAGGTCTGGTTCTCCCGTCACATCCATTCATCTTGCTTGATTAATGCTTAGCCAATAATTGTAGTTTCTCAAATGCTTTAGAGAACTTCCCAATTTTTGACCACGGTTACGAAAAGCTCTACACTTAAAAGAGTGTTTAATTCAAATCAAACTTCATTGGCACAGGGAGTGGGAACCCCATGTAGAAGATGTTTGCCTGATTAGCTTTTTGGAGGTTCTGTCTTGTGTGGCCTGATCAGATATGAGTGGTCTCCTTTGAAGGGAGGGGTTTTTCACCTGATCCTGAATGCTTTGAGAAAGAGAGTGGGGTTAGTAATTCTTTTTGAGGGGGGGAAGGGTACTCTTCCATCTTCCGCCATCTAGCTGATTTCACTTTCACTTAAAATGGTTTTCAAACGGTGATGACTTTAAACTATGCCCTCTTTGACCTGTAGACAGACTTTTGGAAAAATTAAGTAAAGCATATATGAGTTTTCTCCCATTATAGAGTTTTTTTAATGGCAGTGAGGAGGTGTTGGGAGGCTACATAAAGCAGCTTGAAGGGAGCACGTGAGACTTAGACTTTGCAACTCTGTTTGTACAAAGAAAAATAGCTTCAGATGGAGTCAGAAATTTTTATTCCGAGCTATGTTTGGCATTTTCTCTAAAAAACAGAATTCTTTTTGTCTTGTGTTCTGACATGCTTCTGAATGTGACCCTCTGCACCTACCTCTCTATGTTTGGTATGCTACTTGTAAGCAGATATTTCAGTTTTATCTGAGAAATTGAACATCCGCAAGTAGTTAGAACAGAAGTGTCCAGCCTGCAGCCCTAGAGACACATATGCCCCTCAGCCGCTTCCTAAGCACCCCCTGAATGGGAACCCACTCTGTTCTTTCCCACAATTTTCAAGAACTTCTGGGATTTCGTTCTTTTCCTTGTGCTAGTAATGGCAGGAAAACCTGCAATCTTGGGCCATTTCTGCACTACATTGTTGCAATGCTATTATTCCATTTTCAACATCCTGTGGAAACTTGGGGTTTGCAGTTTGAGGAGGAACATTTAGAATTCTCAGCCAAAGAGCTCTTTGGCCTCAGTAAACTACAACACCTAGAATTCCACAGGATTATGAAAGTGGAATAATAGCACTATAACAGTGTAGTGCAGAAATGGCCTTGGTAGAAGTCACTAACAACAGGAAAGGTAAAAGCTTATCCCAGGCCTGAGCAGTCTTGCTTCTGAGCAGTTGTGGTTCCTAGGAATGGTGATATCTATGGTGATTTCAGAGAGACAGGAGAGTTTTTCACTCCTCCCACTGTCATGAATCTCAAGATCTCAGCTGGCAGGGGTGTGTGTTTGTGTGGTACTGGTGCTGGTGGTGGTGATGAAAGCAGGAGAATATCTGTGCAAAGAGGGTGTTGGCATGTGTATCAGGTGATGTCTGATGCAGTGAAAAGGTTGTACATTCCTGGTTAGAGAGGTATAAGAAAAATAGACAGATCCATTTAGAGCTGAAGGCTGCTCTCGGTTAAAGGTTTTATGGTTTTTCTCTATGTTAGGTGCAGAACCATTGGAATGCCAGAAGGCACAGGTTGAAGCAGTTGGTAAAAACTCCTGTTTGGTTCAGGTTGTCCCACGAGGCATCTTTTTCTTTTTCTGCTAGGTGAGGATTGCTGCTCCTGTACATAGGAGAACCAGCCATGAAATATACATGAGCTAAGCAGGAAAGGTTAGGAGCCTGGTAAAAGAGCAGCTAGGAGGACTAATGATGATTGCTCACAACAAATACCTTTCCCATACTCTTAAGAGTGTTTCATTCCACCTGATTCTGGGTTCTGTTTCCCCTGTTTGCTATCCATAGTGTTCTGTGCTCCAGAAAAACAGGATCTGGTCCTTTGGAATGGGATCTTTGGATCCAGACTCTTGTTCCTTTGAAGGATATCATGAATCTTTTAACTAATGATATACAGGAGGCCCTCCATATCTGTGGATTCTGTATCCTTGTTTTCAACCATTATGAAAATATTAACACAAAAAAAAAATCTCAAAAGCAAATGTTAGTTTTGACATTTTATACAACGGACATTATTTTAATAACACTATTTATCATTGTACATAATGGGACATGAGCATCCATGAATTTTGTTATCAATGGGAGATCTGGAATCAAACCCAGCAAAATACCAAAGGCCCACTGTACTTTGAATCCTTGGAAAGCTCTTTTGTCTAGAGCACTGAATGTGAAAGAGTTAGCTATGAAAAACTTGTGGGTTTTTTCCAGCTCCACAGAAGTTCACAAACCATTTAAATCCCCAAAAATATTTAAAATGCAAAGAATTAAGACAAATGTATTTAAAAAGAAAAAAAAATGAATCAGGAAAGAAACGGGGGGAAAAAAGACTAGCGAAGCAATCATATCCTTTTAAGTCAGGGTGCTTTTGAGTCAGAATGCCATACATAGTCCATGCTCTGCTGGATTCCTGCCAGAAAGGCAGAAATGAGAGAGGAGCTTTGTTTGCAGCTCTTCTTCTGTTTGGTTTTTTATTAATACTTTCAGCTAAAGCCACTCAAGAGCTAATGTAAACCTCCTCCCTGTGGATTGGGTGTGGTCAGGGACTGGGAAAGCTCCCTTGTTCTGCCCAAAGAATCCCCAGATCTTTCCATACTGACCTCTCTGCTCCCTTCTTACCACATCCCTGATCCTCCTCCTTTTTCTCTTCCATAATGTTAAAGCTCAGACAGTGGAAAGGAAGAACAAGTCTCCACAGGAGAAGGTAGTGTGGGTCTGAGGTCAGGTTTCCTCCAAAGTTATATCTCTCTCTTTCACTCCCCCCCTCAATCAGTTTCCAGAACCCCAGAGGATCAGATTCAATCTGATATCTCTACAAGACTTTCCTGGAGACAGGAAGATTGCTCTGTAAATGCTTCATATTACTGTGTTACTAAATTTATTACGTAAATTTTAAAGTAAATTATTATGTCACTGTACTATACAACTACATTTTCCTGGTTGGTTTTAGAGAGTAGTCTAAATGATGAATTCCCTTTATTTTAAAAATTGGGGTCCTCTGCCACCTCTTCCATCTCCTGTCCCTGAACTGATATTCTCTAGTGGTCTCTACAGGTAACAGTCAATCAAACTTCATGTGATCCACTGTTAGGATTAATTTGAGCACTGAAAATAGCAGCTGTATGTTGGCAATACATGGGGCATATATGAATATGAGAATTCATGCTGTTACGGCATGTTAAAGATATGGTCAGATATATTATTGTTTGAGTTAGATGAATTTTGACTCTTCTGAGAACACTCAACCGTGGCTATTGTAAAGTAACATATTTTTAAATGGTTTTCTGTGTATGTGTAAGTACAACTGTTTATTTTGCCATTATGTTCAATTGCAAATATTCAGAAATCTGAATAGTTGCAAAATTGTTTCATTAAAAAAAAAACTGAGGGGGAATCCTCAGTGTGGCCACCACTCATTTAATCAGCAGATCTGTGTATAGTATAGTATTACATAGAGTTCAGTATCAAATGTACAAGAGCTTGTTAAATAGTTGCAGGAAAAAATAGTAATTGCTTTTCAAGGGTTACTATGTTAGAGCACCTCCAAAGTGATCACAGAATCATAGCACTAATTGTTTTGCAGATTTTGAGACAAAATTTTATAAAATCTTTTTGAAAAGCCTTTTCAGTTTCAAGTAACTTCAAATAGCTGATTTGCTCCCAGGATTTTATATAATTTATCCAGTGAATAAATCAGCTATTTGAAAAGGGAAGAATGGAACATATCTAAGCCAAAATGCAGAAACATGGGAACATGGATAACATAGAATTTTAATAATTAATTTTGTTCCCTTTTTAATGTTCACTTGATTTGTTTGTTTATTTGTTTATCTATTGAATTTATACCCTGCCTTTCTCTTAGGATGGAACTCAAGGCATTTAAAAATTTATTCTTCCATGTCAGGTTGTTATCCATTCCAGTGTGGAAGGATTCATCCTGCAACAAGGATGAGACAAGGATAAATACATTTTTCTGTGGATGATGATGACACTCTTGCTCTTAAAAAAAAAGGGGGGGTGCTTTCAATAACCAGACCTTGACATTTTGAGCACACATCCTAAGGAAAGACCAGATGGCCAATTGTGCTGAATGAGACAGGTGTAATCTGTTGTGGGATCAGGAAAGCTTTTTTGAAAGATGAATTGGTTTGCTGTTTGTCAGCTGTCAGTCTTTGTCTTTGCTCAGAACCAATTATAGAGTCGAGACAAATGGCATTATAAGGATGCCACTCGAATGTGGTGAGCGAGTACTGTATTTGTGCGTGAGTGTCTGTTTTGTATTATCCATTAAAAAAAAGTGCAATTTCAGTAAATTTCTTTTAAAAAAATAAAGCTTCCTGCTCCAGTAGCGCTTGACTCCGGAATATCGGTGAATGTAAATGGAAAACAAAATAATGACTTCCTGTTAGTGATCTTGCATATGTAGCTCATATAATTTGCCAGATTAAATTTAATCTAGTAAAAATAACATGGCATTTGTTTTTGCTGACCTTCCTTGAAAATGGCCACAGCCCACTAATGATTATTTTGATAATCTTCTCTTTGCATGGCTTTAAAAAAAAACACTTTAACAGTCATGTTTTCCTTCTGGTTTTTCATATTTGTGCTCTTTTATATCACTTCCCTTCATTCTGAATTTTTTGCATCTTTGATTTTTGCCTTTTTTTTAAATAATAAACAGGCACAGAATGTGGTGTGTGTGTGTGTGTGTGTGTGTGTGTGTGTGTGAAGCTCCCTTCTCATCCACTTCATCTAGATAAACCTCTTAGGCTTGTGAAGTACCAAATCGCTGATTTTTGTCTGTAGACCATGGATAAGCAGATTCAATATCCAGGATCAAAAGAGATCACATGTTCAAATAAACATGGGGGTGTGAGTTCAAACCAAGTTAGTTGCACAAGTCCATTGAAATTAGCGTAAAAATATAGGGCTCTTTCAGATGATAGAATTATAGCACCATGATTCCTCTTTAACTGCCACGGCAACATCTCATGGAATCCTGCAATATGCATTGTGAGGATGGGCCTTTAAAATGCTCAGCCATAACCGTAACACTCCTCTGGTACCTCTGGCCACAGGATTCCACAGGATGTTGCCATTGCAATTAAAGTGGAATCATAGCACTGTCACTATGTAGGGTGAAAGAGACCTTTGCTTATTTGTGCTTTTCAGAATAAACCAAACTTGACGGAAACAACAGAGAGACTTCCAGTCCTTTACTGCCATGTCTTGTCACTTGTGAGTCCATTCCATCCTGCTGCTGTATTTTTTAAAAGCAATATGACATGTAAAGGCACTTTTAAATTTCACATTAAAATGTGTTTTAAGTACACATTTTTAAAAGTATTTTCTCTCAAAATGTGCACTTCTAAACACATTTTCTGCTCAAAATCATCATTTTACAAGGCATGTTTTTTAAGATAAGCACTGCATTGGAGCATTTAGGAACATCCAGTGCAAGCCAATGGAGTAGTAAGTCCCAATGTGCACATTAGCCCAGGAGATGTAAATCAAGTCAGTTTATACCATATTTGTCAAACAGCAAATTCTTTAAGCATTTTGATCAGTAATAACTTAGATCCTTTCAGTGTGACCTGATTGTGACTGTCTTGGTCCAGTTCCAAACCAGGATCTCCTAGTGCTGGCAATGACTTCTGTGTATGGTGTTGGGAGTAAGAAGGAAAAGCAGGAATTTGGGTCCCATTCTTGATCCCATCACATAGAGGGGCAGGAGGTGAAGTAATATTACACCATTGTTTGCTATTTTTAAGAAGATAGTCCAAGAACAAAATTCCTCCACAAATCATGCTTTTCTCCTTGTCTCATTGGCACTTTCTCTGTAGGATTCAATACCTGTTCCTTCTATAAGGCAAGAATTTGTTTATCAGTCTGTCTTAGTTCAATTAACAGAACAATACTGTGGCTCAGTTCACTCACATGCTCCCAGTTCACTCATATGCCAGTGCAAGAGCCATTCCTGCTGTCTTATCAAATGTGTCCTGCCAAAAGTGGTACCTCTTCAAAACTGGACTTCTTCTTTTTTTAATTGAGCTTATTTGATAAATAATGTCACTTAAAGGCATATTTTTTCCAATAGCACATACAGTAAATTAATTAGATAGATAGATAGACAGACAGATAGATAGACTATCTAAATGACCAATACTTCAGCTTATATCACTATATCTTTAGGTTGTCTTGTAAATCAGTTTCTTCTTTGTGGTTTCTGTGAATCACACAATGGGGTGTTTCGCGCCTGTGTGATACAGCATTTGGAACCTTCTGGAAGCCTAAGATCAGGCGTTTTGGCAGTTGGCCCATCCTCCACATCCCTAGGTATATAAGGCCCCTCCCTGAATAACAGTCAGTTCCTTTTCTTCTGCCATGGTAGCAGCAAGCAAGCAGCCTGTCTAAGCCTTGCAGATAGATTAACGGTTTTTGGAATTGGTCTGTTATTGGATTTGGATTTCTCTCTTGGCATTTTGGTGGTTGGTCGGACACGGTGCGCTGTTTACTGGACAAAGAGTAAGGACAACAATTCAAATTTGATTTTTGTATGGAAACCACATCATTTAAATGTTGCCTATCTTGTGGAGGAAAGATCCCAGATAAAGACGGTCATTCCGAGTGTCTTCTTTGTGTGGGTGAGGGCCATAACATGGCAAATTGTGAAGACTGCCAGTTATTTACCTCACAAACGAGGAGGAATCAAGCAGCTCGCTTGAAAGTGCTTTTGTGGGAACAGGTTCTGTCAGCCTCAGAACCCACAACTTCAAAAAAGTCTGCTCAGTTGACAAAGATGGCCCAGACATCATCTACGTCCTCCACAGTTTGACACAGCACATCAGAGTCATCTCAGAACTGAGAACACCCAATACAGCCATCGGTGTCAAGAAAGAAAAAGATTGCTGTGAAAAAGCAATCCTCCACCTCACCATCAAAGAAGACGGCTTGAGGTGAGAAAGACAAGGGAAAAAAAAAAAGAAAGCTGAAGGACTTTTCTTGTGAAGAGCCAACAAAAAGACCAAAAAGGATTGAGCAGCCAAGTCTTCCAGCTGCAGTTTGATCTCCATCTCCAACTGTACCGAGCACCTTTGTTGAGAAAACTGCAGAGGAGACACATCATATGGTTGTATAGGATGTGTATAAAGACACGGTACCATCTAGCAAGATTGAAGAGGTGTGTGTTGCCTCTGAGGGAGAAATTATGGATTTGTCACCAGTCTTCTCTGTAGGATTGGTCACATATTACCAAGAAAAAAGATCTCCTGATGTCAGACAATCGGGATCAGTGCAATGTGAAATCGGCGAGACTTACAATTCACCACAACAGCAACGAAGAACACCACCATTGCCTCCACTATCTGTGAGTAGGCACTCATGTTCACACACAAGATCCCCGCATTGATATCACTATGTAAGAGAAACACCTCCATACCATTATCGACACTATATTGAAGATGAACTTTCAGTTGACTCCAGGGATTTCTCTCCTTATACCGATGACATCTACTGGATGCCTAGACAATCTTGGTACCGAGGAGAAGATTCAACAAGCTACTATCGATATCGAGATGAAACAGAGAAACAGTCTCATGCTCTGAGGTCAAAGTCTAGATCTCCAACTCCTTCTTGTCGCAGGGTGTTGCCTGCAATATCTAGACCTACACATGATAGGGACACGGAAAGGATTCATCAACATTCTGATCGCAGCGCGCTCTTTCCTGAGGGAGTGAGGAGCTCTTGGTACCGATCTCCTAGATACCAAACCGCAAGATCTCCCTCCGTGTCTCATGCATCATATGTGGCTGAGCATTCAAAGACTAATTTTTTGTCAACAGCAGAATTTATATCGCCAACTGATTATGTTCGATCCTTCTCAGATCTGGTTCTGAGAATGTCCATATCCTTGAACCTCCGGGCTGAAATAGACAAACAAGATCTTCAGGATCCTATATTTCAAGAGTTGCAACACAGAGCACCTGTGCCATCCATCATTGCACCACTGCCTTACCTGTTGAAGACAGTCAGGAAATTCTGGGATACATTGTCTTCTAATCCTTCCACATCTAAGAAGGTGGAAACACTGTACCATCTGATTGAGAATGATCAAGAATGGCTAACTCAACATCCAAAGCCAAATTCGATAATTGTTGATGCAGCTCAATCCAGACAATCACAGAAGCTACATGGGTCACCAACTGATAGAGAAGGAAGAAAGTTGGATAATTTGGGGAAAAAGGCATATTCAAATACTGCTTTGTTATTAAAGATATCAAACTATGCAGCATGTATGGGTGCCTATCAACAATTTCTGTGGACAAGAATGAAAAGATTTATAGATATGCGTCCAGAGGAGGAAAGAAAGATTGCTACTTCATTGTATGTTGAGGCGTACCGCTTATCCTTACAGCAAATCACGACATTGAAGAACATTACAGATTGCAGTGGGAAAGCGATTGCTGGAGCAGTGGCCTTGAGACGACATGCATGGCTGAGGTCATCTGGATTATCCCAACAGGCAAAGAGCATGCTTGAAGACCTTCACTTTGATTCTGCAGGTTTGTTCAATGGAAGCACAGATGATAAGTTGGAACACATGCAAAAGATGCGTACTACTGCGAAAAAATATGGATTTCCGGTACCAACGTATTCTTCAAGGTATCGACACTGCCATTTCCAACCATACACTAGAAGAATGAGAAGCCCAACTGCCACTCAGCAAAAACATCAAGCAACAGTGCAGCAACAATTGTCCAGGAAATTTCCAACGTCTAAGTTTAAGCAACCACAATACAAAAATAGACAACAAGATCAACAGAAACGACGAGTTTGACAACCAACCGGGTGATACCTCTGCCACGCACTGTTACCATTGATCTACTGTTACCACTGCCGAAAACCCAAATTGTTCTGTGCAACTCTCAACCATCAGTACCGTCATCGATACCAATTACAGCTGCAGTACTGACATCAAAGCAGCACAAGGTACCGACACCTCTATCGACATTGATGTTGACATTGGTATCGACAAAACTATTGGAAGTTACGGAAAAGAAGGAAAGCCCTTTGGAGACACACTGAAACATTTCATCCGCACTTGGTCTTCAATAACAACAGACTCATGGGTGTTGGATGTAGTGAGACTCGGCTATACGACAGAATTTCGCCGTCTACTTCCAGTAGGCTGAGTTCATATCACACCTTTGTCTCCAGAATTGGAAGAAGAAATAACAACATTGGTGCAGAAGGGAGCAACAGAAAAGATATCATATGCTCAGCTGAGAAGAAGCTTTTCCTCCAAATACTTCCTGGTACCGAAGAAAGATGGTGGGCTTTGACCCATTCTAGATCTGAGAGGTGTCAACCAAAACAAAACAGTTTCAGATTGTAACACTAGCATCGATAATGTCACTTCTGAAAAAAGGGGACAGGCTCATAATATTAGACTTAAAAGATGCATATATCCATATATCGATAAGGAAAGAACACAGAAGTTACCTAGCCTTTGTATTGGGAAAACAAGCTTATCACTTCAGAGTCCTCCCCTTCGGAATAAGTATGGCACCGAGAATATTCACAAAATGTATGTCAGTGGCGGCAGCATATCTGCGTCAAAAAGGTATCGTCCTATTTCCATACATAGACGACTGGTTGATAGTTGCTTCATCCCAAGAGAAAGCATTGGAACATCTCAAGGCTACAATAAATCTACTAAATTTGTTGGGATTGATGATAAATCACAAGAACTCACACTTGATACCACAAACAAAAATAAAATTCATTGGAGCCATACTAGACTCAGACAAAGAAATGGCCTTTTTGCCAGATGACAGATGGCAAAGAATACGGAATACTTTATGGGAGTTCATAAAAACTCAAAGACTAAGAGCCAGAACTGTACAAGTGGCTCTAGGACTAATAGCATCAACCACTATGGTGACTCCAAATGCAAGGCTAAGGATGAGATCTCTACAACATTGGTTCATAAGGAACTTCAATCCACTTCTGCATCATCAGAAAAAATTTCTGACAGTTCCAAAGATGATATGTCAATGCCTAACTTGGTGGGTGAAAGAAAATGTTCTAAAGGGCATGCCTTTTCTACCAAACCCACCTGTTCTATCGGTGACGACAGATGCTTCCATGGACGGTTGGGGAGCTCACATGGGAAGTTTAACAATAAAAGAACATTGATCATTGTCAGAAAGAAGCCAACATACAAATATTTTGGAGTTCCTAGCTGTCATCAAGACATTCAGAGCCTTTCAGTCACATCTACAGGGTCTCGCAGTGCAGGTGAAAACAGACAATACAACTGTATCGTATTACATCAATAAACAAGGAGGGACTCATTCTGGTGCACTTCTGAAACTAACAATCAAGTTTTGGAACTGGTGCCTCTCCAGAGGGATAACCCCGTCGGCAGTCCATCGGCCAGGGACAGACAACCTTCTGGCGGATGTCCAAGTCGAAACCCAGTGTCCTGCCACAAATGGAAACTGGATGATTTTGTGATGGACAGTTTGTTCAGTCGATGGATGGTACCAACATGAGACTTGTTTGCATCCAGGGACAACAAGAAGTGCAAAATGTACTGCTCTCGACAAAAAACAGACAAAAGGAATCTGGGAGGTGCTTTTTTGTACAGTTGGACGGGACGTCTCCTATACGGATTCCCTCTGTTCCCTCTTATTACAAAAGTAATATTGAAGATAAGACAGGACCAAGTGAGGGTCATACTGATAAGACCATGGTGGCCAAGACAGCCATGGTTCTCACCACTCCTGGGAATGTCAAAACATCGGTACCGAAGGTTACCATTGATACCGAACTTGTTGATGATACATAATGGTACCGTATTTCACCTGGATGAAGAGAAACTTCGTTTGACTGCATGGAAGATACTGTAGATTCTGCTTACCTGGAGGAGGTTAACCGGATATTAAGAGCGGCTCACAAATCGTCTACTGTGAAATCATATGCCTACAAATGGGACAAGTTTTGTCGGTATCTACAAAATGCCGGTACCCAACCACAGAACTGCGGTACCACCAAAATACTTTCTTTCTTGGCACATCTCAGTACCAAGGGACTCTCGTTGTTTTTAGTCAAATGTTATCTATCAGCAATTTCTTGGTATCTATAGAGAAAGGGAAGGCCTTCTTGTTTCTCGGACTTGACAGTTAAGAGATTTTTAGGAGGTTATAAACATGTATACCCTCCAGTTCAGTCTCCGGTACCGGGGTGGGATTTGAGTTTTTTGATGTTGCAACTTACACATAAACCATTTGAACCAACGGCTACATGTGACATGAGATTATTATCCTGGAAAACAGTTTTTCTAGTAGCTATAACTTCGGCAAGAAGAGCAAATGAGAGCTCTAAGGGTGGATGCACCTTATATGCAATTGAATAAGGAGAAAGTGATACTAAGACTAGATATTACCTTCTTACCAAAGATGGTCTCACTTTTCCATTTGAATCAGGACATTATTCTGCCAGCTTACATGCAGAATCCAGAAACTGACATGGAAAAATACTTACATTGCCTTGATGTGAGAAGGGTTCTGGCTTTCTATGTCCAACGAACTGCTACTGTAAGGAAAACCAAGCAGCTATTTGTTTGTTAACCTGGTCGGAAACTGGGTGAACCTGTATCATCCCAAAGAATTTCTAAATGGGTGATGTCTCCAATGAAACTGTCTTATGAAGTCGCTAAGAAAAAATTACCAGAAAATGTAAGAGCGCACTCCACCAGGTTTATGTCAGCTTCAGCTGCTTTCATGCATGGTGTACAATTAGAAGAAATATGTAGGGCTGCTAAATGGTTGCAACCGCTAACATTTATTTTACACTACAGAATAGATACAAGAGAAAGGAGTGATGCAGCTTTTGGAACAGCTGTCTTGTTTTCTTCTGTTGTATAATGTAAAAAAAAAAATGAAAGGGGGGAAACTGGTTAAAGAAACATGACAGGAATGTTCCATTAATAAATGTTTATTGTTTGAAACATGAAAAACAGATTTAAATATTTCTCAAAAAAAATAATGTATAAGATAATATCAAACTGTAATCATAAGGGTTATAGTAATACTAATTCTATTAATTGTCATGGACATTCATAGATTTTGGATATTTGCAGTATAACATTCCCTCTTCCATGATTGACAGCTCACTAATCTCCCCGTTGTGGGAGGCACAGAGACCACAAAGAAGAAGAACAGGTTGCTTACCTGTGACTGTGGTTCTTTGAGTGGTCTTCTGTGAAGTCACACAAACCCACCCATCCTCCCCACATTATGTTCTATGTTTGGTTGGTTTCTGCAGCTGCTACCATAGCAGCGAAGGAACTGACTGTTATTCAGGGAGGGGCCTTATATACCCCAGGGATGTGGGGGATGGGCCAACTGCCAAAATGCCTGATCTTAGGCTTCCAGAAGGTTCCGAATGCTGTATTGCGCAGGCGCGAAATACCCTATTGTGTGACTTCACAGAAGACCACTCGAAGAACCACAGTTAAAGGTAAGTAACCTGTTCTTCTGATACTTGCCATTGCTAGCTGGCATCCTGTTGGGGATATACATGTGTGCTATTGATTCCATCTTTTCCAGTTCTCCACTTACTGTGAAGCAGCTGCTGCAAGCAATGGGGTCTGTTCCCAAGCCAATCAGGAAGGATCTGACTGACGTTCCCATTGCCTCCCATGAGCAATCTCCAGTGCAACAGCCAGAATGAGGCTCCCTGTTGCAATTTGCCCTTGCACCAGAGATTGTTCATGCTAGGGTGGGGTGGGAATGTCAGCTAGCAGCTTCCTGATTAACAGGGGAACAGAGCCATGCTGATCACAGCAGCTGCTTCCTGGTAAATGGAAATTAGGGGATTTTCATAATCCCTTGTTCCTGTTCTGTGCCTTCAAGTCATTTCTGACTTATGGTGACCCTAAGGTGAACCTATCACTGGGTTATCTTGGCAAGATTTGTTCAGAGGAGGCTCTCCTTTGCCTTCCTCTGAGGCTACATGTCTCCTAAACTTAGGGCTACATAGGGAGTGTGAATGCAAAACAGTCATGAGTGTGTAACTCTAGGTTATACATGTATAACTGTCCAGCAAGATTTCAGTCATTATTTATTTGTGCTATATATGTGTATGTATGCTTTGTATGACTATAGGACAACTTGCCACCTGTTGCAATGAAATGAACAGTAATTCATCTTTCCAACTGTCAGAATGTGAAGAATATTATAGACCTCTTTCCAGCATGTATGAAAGGACTGTTGCAGCACCATTGCAGATAACACGTTTCTGCCTTTCTTTATGATGTCTTAAGAACTGGAATATACACAATTACAGTAATCCAGCAGCAGCAGCATTCATTGGCAAGGGCACAAGGTATATCCAGGAGCTATTGTAGGCTTCTTCTGTTGGAACAGGTAGCTGCAGTGGTGAAAATGTGATGAGAAATTACTGGGGGTGTGGTGAAGGTTGAGTCTGTGGATTAATATGTACAAACCTTACGTGCTACTATGACAAAGTTAATTGTGCATATTTACAGGTATTATTTGAAATATTTACCAGAGAAGAATTCCTCTTTGCTTTAAATAACTGCTTAAAATCTGAATTTTCCTTTTTTTTTAAAATGAGAATTGAGGAATTGAAGGCGTGAGTGAGCTGTTGATTGGATTATTTATATAATGGTGTTCTTCAACTGTATTGCTATTCCTTATGACTTCTTTTTTAAATGAATGAGTTATATCTTTGTAATACTTTTTTAAATTTTTAATTTTAAAAAAATCTGAATTTTCCTTCTGAGTTTACAGATGTACGAGGAAAGATTTTTGCTGCATGGGAGACATCACATAACCAGGAAGGAAGGCCAACAGTGAGAGAATGTTGTAAAGGCAGAATTGTCCAGCACCAATTGATTCTTGCCAGAGGCAGTACTAATTTATACCTTTACCCTTGGCTTGACTTTTAGCCTTCTTTTGTCCTCCTTCCTCTCAGTCGTCTCCATTCTTTGGCCTCCTCTCTCATTCCCACCAATGTTCTGCCTGCTGCCCCAGCTTTGAAGGAACACATTTTGGAGGTCATTTAAAGCATGTTTGTAAAATAGTTGCGTTAGGCACTTCCCAGAACTTCAGCTCACACTGTTCAGCCTTTTCTTGCCTCAACTCGGGCCATTTCCACACTAGATTGTTATAGTGCTGTTGTTCCACTTTCAACATCCTATGGAATCCTGGGGTTTGCGGTTTAGGGAGGAGCCTAGTTGGTTCATTGGATATGTTTGCAGTTCCTAAAATATCAGATACCAATTAAAGATTTCCAATTATAAACACGGTTCTAAGTTGATTGGGTGTAACACATTTTTAAAATGATGTGTCACTCCTTTATCAAAGCATATAGGAATTAAGCTTTTGCTCTGATTCTATTTTAGGTGTTTCTCAAACTATCTGACGTGATGGAAGAGATTTTTTCTCCCAGCGCACCAGTGAATGGTGCCATATTTATGCCACATTATTACAAGATATATCTTTAGTTCCTGGAAACTCAGCAGACAATGGCAGCCAAAGGCTTGCAGACTGGCATTGGTCTGTGGACCACCGCTTTGAGTAGCACTAATGTATGTGAATTAAAGTGAAGGTATAAAGTATAACAATCCTAAGTACATTTTCAATCAATATTTCTGAAGATGTCCATTTCATTAGGCATGGTCTTATAAGAGCCTCTTATATAAATCTGTACTGTTAAGGAAAGAATGATCCAGTGCTAATGGTTGCTTTTAAGTTACGGTTACCTGGCTCTGGCATTGGAAAAATGAACTACTTGTATCTGCAGTTCTGAAATACTACACAAGTAATGGCTGTGACCATTATACATGCTTATCATTAGTCAACCAGAAGCTGTATCATGATGTATAAGTGTAATGGCAAGAAGGTCACACTTGCCCTACTCTTTTCCCTCTACCAGTGTGGCCTGAGCCCCATATCTTCCTCCAGAACTATGAGTAGATAGGACTTTCTGAGCTTTACCCTCATCCCTGTCCCTCTTTCATTCCTCCTACCCTGTTTTAATCAAAATAGGTTCATTGAAGAGTGAGGATATAAAGTTGCTCCCAGTTCCATCCATAAATCAGGTGATGTACATCAAACTGTTTACTTACTATTATATTGTTGATAAGTGATGATCTGGGAAAGGAAGGATGAAGAAACAGGTTCTCAGAAGTGCCTATGTTTATTAAACCCCAAAATGTTTTGGAAATATAAATTTCTTTTTTTCAGGAGCACTCTGAGAGAATAGACTTCTTGGCTCTAAATTGTTACTGAGGAATCTTCTGCTTCTTTTGTCTTGTAATTAATATACAATCCTCCTTCTTTGTTTCATAAAGTGCTATGGATTATATAGAAACACTCTCTCTACATGGTACTGCTAGATCCATCCCTCTGTTCCCCACAAGCTTAGAGGGGTTCAAACATAAAAGTGAGTCATACAGTGTTCTAAATGCTTGTTATAGCAACATAGGAAGCTGTCTTACCCCAAGTCAGCCTGTTGATCCATCTAAAATAGTGTTGTCAACTGTGACTGGCAGCAGTGGCTCTGCAGCAGGAGTCTTTCCACCTTTACCTGGACTCACTGGGGATTAACCCAGAGACCTTCTATGTGAAAAGCTTGTGCTTTGCCGCTGAGCAATAGGATTGGTCTCTGTGGGTTATTGGAAACTCCAGTCCCACATTCTTCTGCGGGGCCCAAGGAACCCCAGGGGCTGTGCCTAAACAGAGGCTCTACATTGCTGAATGCTGGAGGCAGACAATAGGGTCTGTGTGGAGTGGTAGCTGGTGGCTGCCTTCTCAATGCAAATGCTAAATTGCTCTAGGTTTTAGCCCAAGCTTTAAAGAAGCTGTCCAGGCTACTAAACCTAAGTAAGTTCAACACTTCGAATAGGTCTTTTAAAGTTCAGGCTAAAACCCAGAGTTGATTCACAGTCCCACTGACATGGGGGCCACCAATGTCTGTATGTACTTTGCACAACATGTCTGAGATTCTTGGAAACATTCAACTGTCTGCTTTTGGAAATAGGATGTTACAGCAGATGAATCCTTGGTCTGGTCCAGTAGGGATTTTTTTTTTCAGTTAAGTGTACATGACCCATCTCTAGAAATCAAGACCTTCAGAAAAGAATTCTGAGTACAGACAGCATAAAAATAGACACTCTTCTGTGTGCTATCACTGCAGAGCCTGTGTTTTGCTAGGGAGAAAATATGCAGTGCTTAATTATTCTCCACAACATGCTATCTTAATAAACCTATATGTTTATAAATCTAAGCTGTATCATAATATTCCAAAGTCACGTTTTAAATTTAAGTCCACTGCATTTTCATTTCCATGGATGTTCTTGTTAATTAAGAATGAGTAGATTTTTGAGCTGTTAACTTTTAAATTGTGAAATAGTCCCTAAAATGTCAGTGCTTATGTGAATGGATTTGGAAATCCCTGCCCAGGGAGATTTATCTTGCCTGCTCTTTATTAGCCAGTTGACACCTAGGCACATGTTGTTGTTGTTGTTGTTGTTATTGTTGTTGTGTGCCTTCAAGTCATTTCCAACTTAAGTGATTCTATCACAAGGTTTTCTGGGGACTTAAGAGTGTGTGATGAGCATGGGAACCTGTTGTTTATGAGGGTCAAACTATTTGTCATTCTTACTTAGGTTTGAATCAGAGTAGATAATAGAAAAAGCAGAGAAAATAATTTTAATCAGCACCTACTTCAACTGCTTTTTAGCTAAAGATGCTGTGGGGTCAGC
The DNA here is from genome assembly GCA_030412105.1 of Cyclura pinguis. Taxonomy (NCBI): domain Eukaryota; kingdom Metazoa; phylum Chordata; class Lepidosauria; order Squamata; family Iguanidae; genus Cyclura; species Cyclura pinguis. The sequence goes on along the minus strand of CM059599.1, from coordinate 226,554,114 downwards.
CCAGAAAAAAAAAATACTTTTTTTGGACTACAGTATCCAGAATTCCCCAGCCAGCATAGACAGTAACTTTTCCAAGCTCTAGTTTTATCTCAGTACAGTTGACTTATAGTTTGCATGACCTTCCAGTCTTTTGATCCTATGTGATGATTTTCAGATATACAAAGAGATACAGGATTTGAGAAATTCAAGAGTCATAGCCTAAGAAAGAATCTTGGTATTTATGGCCCAGTGTTGCATAAAACTGCACCTTTCCAACCCATAGAGTGATATTTCTTTGAGGGGGGAGACTTTACAATTTTTAATATACAATAACATTTCTAACAAAATAGCAAACAGAGAATTAAAAAAAACCCAGAAAATAAAAGAAAAAAATAGCTAAATATGACAAAAAATATAGATAAATATGAAGAAAACAAAAGTGATTTCCAGTCTTCCCTTCAGCAGTTATACACATTAATAACTGCTGAAGAGAAGACTGGAAATCACTTTAATCCATATTTTTTGTCATATTTGTCATATTTAGCTATTTTTTCTTTTCTTTTATATATTTATTTTATTTTCTGGGATTTTTTTATTTTATGTTTGCTGTTTTGTTAAAAATATCATTGTATATTAACAATTCTAAAGTTCCCCCGCACAAAAAAATATCACTTTATGGATCAGAAGGGTGCAGTTTTATGCAACACTGGGCCATAAATATGAAGATTCTTTCTTAGGCTATGACTCTTGAAATTCTCAAATCCTGTATCTCTCCCACTTATTACAATAATTCTTCATCCTTTTTTCTACAACATATACCTACTAATATCTAAATCCATACTTATACAACCTTATATAAATTTTCTACAGAAAGTCAATGAAGTCTTTCATAAAGGGTTAGTACTCTTAACAGAAAAGTTAAACTAAACAAATTATCACCCCTCATTCTGATTTAATAACAATCTACCATCATACAAAGTATCAAATATTAAATCTGTTCATCTTCATTAAGCCAGTTTCCCAGGTCTTCTCCAGCCTCTTTTCCCTCTAACTCATTTCCAGCTATAGAGTGATGTTTCTTCTCCAGCTAGTCTGTACAGAGAATAGTCCAATAAATTCTGTGGCATACAATAATGTATTTTGATATGGCATCTTGCCACATATTTGTTCAAGACAGAGATCAAAGTCATCATGGAATCTATTGGGACAGATTGTCCCTGGTGGCCGCTGATGGTGCCCCCCCCCATGCATCCAGGCAAGGGCCACTGTCTTCCACCTTTTGACAGTCATGGTTGGTGCAGAAGTGGGTAGGGTTTACCTGGAGGAAACTGTTGTGAAAAGTGGGCAGAGAAAGGTGTAGTTGGCCCTATAAGTTCCAAGGAGAAGGGACAGGATCGGAGACATGTTATCTGGATTTTCACAAACAAACAAAAAACTACAGGATACAAATACCACAATCTTCAATAACATGTATCTCATCTGGGTCTGCTCTTAGATAAGTTGAATCACGTTGACCCAGAATAGTGATCTAAGATTTAAGTTGCTATGTGAAAAACACCATCAGAAAAGATGGTGACTATTTCACTTTTCTGTCCCAGGGTCCATTGGAATGATGCCCAGTTCTTGTTAGAAATAAATAGTGCAACCATTTTTTAAAATGCTATAATTTTTTATTAGCAACACAGAAGGAATTGGCTAGTTGAGAAAATGCAGGGAAAAAAGTTCTGCTTGAGAATGCATGATGGTCACCTGGGTTATAACCTGCACATATCAGGTTGTGAGGTCATAATGTTGCCCAAAGGGGTGGGGCTAGCTTTCACTTACAACTTTCTGCCGCTGGATTTGCATGTACCCTGTGCAATGTGAGGGCACAGAACAGCATGAGCAGAGCTACAAGTGGATTAGCAAAGTAAAGAAAGGAAGTCCAGAATTCACAGGTTACTTGCTGGGTAATGCATGGAATATATGGTGCTGTGTAGCAGCATATCTAACTAAATCGATGAATTGTAAACTGGGTGTATTTATGGGGTAATAACTTTAAAAATGAGATGATATTGATGCCGAACTTAGCTTGGACACCTAATCAGCATAGCCCACTGCAGCCCAGAACTCCTGAGCTGAAGCAATCCAGCAGTCTCAGCCACCCAAGTAGCTGAATTACAGTCTTGCACCACCGCATTTAGAATCATCCAGTACTGAGTAAACTACATCTTTTTGCCAAAATAACTATTTTAATCCTAAAGATATTTGTCTCGGTTTTTTTTTTTAAGAAGCTGAAAATAATTTTAAATTCTTGATATTGCATATGTACACAAGCTCTTGAGAAGGCTGTTCTTCTGTGAAGATTTCAATTTCTCAAAGCAGATTGTTTCATTAAATTATTTATTAGCACAACGAATGAACATTAACATTGCCTAGAGTTGTAATTAACCTTCTCAGATAACTAACAATAGGAAACATTTACATATATATATATATATATATATACACACGTGCACGTGCACGCACACACACTCAGAGCAATCTTACGTGTACGAAAACTGACGCTGATCCTAAGTCCCTGTGGGAAGAACTGTGCTCATGGAATGCTTCTACCAGTGGAAGCAGAATTAGCATCTTAAAAATTGATTCTTTCTTCCTCTTGAATCTTTCCTGTGCCCTTTGAAAATTTACTCAGGAAAGCTGAGAGATCCTCTGGTATTGAGATCCTCTGTGTGTATGTGTGTGTGTGTATGGTCTAACTGTACGGGATGGGAGGAGTGACAAAAATCTCCTCCCTTCTTCTATCAGTCTGTTTAGGAAACTGGGAGACTTTTCCAGAAGTATTTCTGATCCCACATTTTCTGGAAAATTCATGTTGCTTGTTTACATGAAAAGCTGGCTCTGCCATGAAGTAAGGGGAGCCTACTTTCTAAAGAGGGAGGCTTTGGGGCAGGGCAGGGTGTGGCTAGCTTAGGGATCTGTTTAAAATTTGCAAGCCATGAAAGAATCTGCTTCCTTCTGGTTCTTGATTACCGGTTTAGCAAAGTGTTATCAAGGGAGGAGATGGCCTGTAAAGTGACAATATAGAGCCAGACTGAATATGACATCTCTCCCCTGCACATATCTGCCCTGTTTACATTTAATGAACCAAGGCAAGGTAGTGAAAGCTTCAGAATTATGGAGAATTATGTGACTGCTTTAGGACAGCCTTCCTAAATCTAGATGCCACCCAGATGGGCTGGATTTAAAACTCCCAGAAACGCATGCCTTTATTGATTTATTTATTTATTATCCTATCCTTCTTTTGGTGTGGAACCCAAGGTAGCTTATAACAAATTAAAACAGAATGCAGCTAAAACCTATTCAATACAAAAGTTTGGAAACCAATACACTTCTATTAAATCCACTACATTAAATCAGCTAGCTATGGTAAAACATATTTCAAGAGCATTAGGTTGAAGATGGCCAACCTAAGATACACCTATAACTGCACAACATGTGTTTGAAGGACTGTATTACTAGTACACACATACTAGCTGAAGGGTCTAGTTCTGTGTATACATTGCACACCTTACAACAGCCTCCCCTGACCTGGTGACCTCCAAATATTTGGATTGTAACTCCCATCAGCCCCAGCTAATGCAGTCAGTGGTGAGGGATAGTAGGAAATGAAGTCCATAACATCCAGAAGGCGCCAGATGGGAATTAGTCAGCCAAGATGAAGTATCTGTGTTTTCTGATAGCTAAGAATTTGAGAAGCTGATATCTGGTCATATTTCCTGCCAGACCTTAGTTTTGGGAGAGGGAGCAGTAGAAATTTGCAACAGCCTCCATACGTTATAATGCTATCCAGAACATACACATACATAAAAGTTCAAAAGTCAGGATGGGCCAAGTGTGATCTTCCAGATGTTATTGGAATTCCTACTAGCCGCAGCCAGGGTAGCCAGTGGTGGAGACTGTCAGGAGTTGCACCCAACCTATGGAGGGGCACACTTAGCTCACTCCTGCCATAAACCACGAAATTTTAAAAATCCTAAGAGTAGCTCTGAAAGTATATTTTCTATGAAATTATAGTTGTCCCTACCTCGTGGCTTTTCTAGCATGCTTTCTTTGCTATTTTGTATAATATAACATCAAATATGAAGAAGAGTTCCACAAAGGTGCCTCACTATATTGCAACCTTTGAGAAGTTCCTCATTTAACATATTGGCTGAGCCAGATTCTAGGAAAGTGTTGTCTATTGGGGTGGTGGTGGTGAAGAATAAATAAATAGAGAACGTACTCATGCCATTGGCTTCTTTTAGTTCTCTCTCTTTAATCCTTGTAGATTTCTGTCTTCTGATTTGTATTTTTAGCCAGAAATGACATTATGGTGTATGTTAGTATGTGTAAACTAGAATTCACCTATATGCCAGCAGTAATGACTGCCACTGTGCTAGGGATCAGCATCTTCTTTGAACATAATGGGATTTTGTCCCACTCACCAGCCATCTTTCTTCCCTCTAGAGGTATATAGGGACCTCTGATATTGCAGTTCTCAAGAAAGTATGTCACACAGGGAAACACAACTCTCTATCTTTGAGTCTTAGTTTAACTGTACAAGCATATACTTTGTGTTCTAGAGAAGGCCTAGGATAGCAATTCGTTGTTCAAAATGTGGCTAATACTATCTCAAGCTGGCTCCAGCAAATCACACAAGATCTGTACCTTACATGCTTAGAGATAGGGAGATAAATTTTCCATTAATAACCTCAAGCTACAATTTAGCATAATTTTCTGCTGCATGATGGGGTTGCAGCCTAGGCTGGGCCCCCTGAGACTTCTGGTTCCTGGTAAAGTGAACCCTCCCTGTTTGCCCCCAGTCATGAGCCTTCTTCTGCAGGCTTCCACATCCTGGCTTACAAGATTTGTAGGAACTTGTGATGCATTCAGCCGAAAGAGACAATTACAGGACCTTTCCCCTTCTCAGATTACTCAGCTGAGTTTTGTGAACATTCGGCAGTTATATTAGCATATACAGATACAGCCAGGCATAAAGGAATCCAATAGCATTTTTGAGACTAACTGGTTTATTGCAGCATGCGCTTTTATATCAGTACACTAGACACTCTGAAATAGACTAACAAGGCTATCTCTTTGATTACTGACACAGCCAGATATTTTGAGTTTGATATTCTAAAGCCACTCCTGCATTCCTAAAGTGCAAACCCCAGGATTCCATAGGATGTTGAAAGTGGAATAATAGCGCTATAACAGTCTAGTGCGGAAATGGGCTAAGTGTCATTTTCAGTTGTTTCAGTGTTCTTTCTGGCCGCTTGGACTGCTTAATAATGAAATTTGGGGGCTGTATAAGTTCCTTGGGCCTAAATATTGAAGTGGCTGTCTCTCCTTCTGTTTTCTGTGAAGCTTATTCATGAGAAACTGTGTTTCTCTACTATAACTCCTACTACAAAAAAAATCCATCTTAGAATGACTCTAAAGATCTTGATTGCTTGGTCTGCAGTCAAATGTTTCCTTGCTTCATTGCTTCTGTTTCTGTATTGCAGGTACATGTGACAGCGCTGCAGCTATGAGTGGAATTTTAAAGAGGAAGTTTGAAGAAGTTGACGGCTCTTCACCCTGCTCTTCTGTGCGGGAATCAGATGATGATGTTTCCAGCAGTGAAAGTGCTGACAGTGGTGATAGTGTCAACCCATCCACTTCAAATCATTTTACCCGTAAGTATTACAGCCATCAGGTGGGGCACAGTACAGAGTTACCAACAGTTGTATTTTGTGTTGGGTTCGGGCTTCCACCTTTGTTAACTAAATTCACTGTTCAGTGCTGTTTGAAATGGATTCTTTGTTCAACAGTAGCTTGTCCTGGGATTGGCCTCAAAAGGGAAGTCATGGGTGGCAACTTCATGCCTGATGTAATTTTTACAGGGTTGGGTATGCAGGGATTGGCTTTGGTTCCCATCCTGCAGAAGCCTTTACCCTGGAGTGAGATGGTTTTGATCTTTCACACAATACATGGTCAGGGGCCAGGATCTCATAGGAACTTTCTCCACCATTCTGAACTGGCCAAAGTATTCAGAAGTCCAACAGAGGTTCCTAACTGGGCCCACCACTATCAGATTTTGGGTGGGCAGACATAAGGAATGGGGCCTTTTTAGTAATGGTACCCCATAGAATGCCACCCCAGAAGTGATTTGCCTGACTCTGTTATTATTAGTCTTTTGCAATATTGTTGAAATCTTTTGTTTCCTTGGTCTTTCAGGTTGTTGCCTGCTCTGTAGAACATTTGATCTGCAGGTGCTTTTTTTGGAAATGCTTTTTAAATGCTTCTGTCAGATAATTTTATCTATAATTATATCCATTTTATATTATATTGTTCCATTTTGTAAGATGTTTTGAATATTTTGTATAGAAATGCAAGGTAAAAATTTATTGAAGTACAAATAATTGAATAAATAAATTAGAACTGTAAAAGTTGCTGTGATTCAAGTATAGCAAGTAGTGACAGAAGCTAGTATAATCACTATGAATTATTACTGTAGCCCAGTGAGTGGGGAGACAGTAAGGAAGGGATTGTACTTATCAGTCCAATTTGGTGAGAGGACTGGAGGGAAGAGGAGTTGTTTCTGCCAGGAATAAGAATTGGACCTATTTCATGTTGAATGAGGGCTTTGAGGTTACTTGCAATAACTAACTACTGAGTAGCAAGATTTTTGCAATGTGCATGGGATTTTGGGAGATTATGGCCCTGTCTACCCATACTGTTACAGTGCTATTATTTCATTTTCAACATCCTGTGGAATTCTGGGGTTTGCAGTTTACTGAGGCCAAAGAACTCTCTAGCTGAGAATTCTAACTGTCGCTCTCTAAACTGCAAACCTCAGGAGTCCATAGGATGTTGAAAGTGGCATAATAGCACTATATCAGTGTAGTGCAGAAATGGCCTAAGGATGTGCTGGTTTCAGTATGAAATATGTTACACTGTTGCTGCTAAATTTAAATTTTGATTTAAATTTGCAACCTGTTTAAACCACTGTGATTATGTTTGCAGTGTTCCCTTCTAATTAGACCCATTGGAACCCACAGACATTGTATTGTTTATAAAGCTAGCTTGTGGCAACATAGTTGCAATAATATATAAGACCCATATGGGAACTGGATTTGTCTCTCCTATGCAATGGTCTGAATATAGATTTAGGTGTGTGCTATTGAGCTGTTCGAAGCACAGTTCCTGTCCCTTTCCTTCCTACTGCAAGCACTCCAGTTCCCGGAAAATGCTACACAGAGGGTTGTTGTGGGGAGGCTTGCTGAATGAAGCCAGCTATGGTGATGGAGGAGGAAAGATGCCCCCAAATTAGATGGAGGCCCTTTCAGTGACCAGAGTTGTTCTGTCTATGAAATGCAGATCTTGGTTCTAAACCCAATGTCTTGTTGCCAACTTATCATAAGTTGTGGCTATTAAACATTAAGCACATTGGTGTCCTCACATACTGGCTCGGAAAAATCTAAAAATGCCAAAAATAGGTCACTCACTTGCAGTGTTAGTATTCTATTGCTACTTTTGAAATCTGAGGTTGCTTCTCTTGTTATAACAATTGAACAGTAGGAATTAATGAGCATATTGCAGTGCAACACTATAAAAGATCTAAAATTTATTCTTTCATTTCTCTGATTGGCAGCAGCAGAATGGAGAGACCTATAATAGTGAGAAGATGTGGTGGGAAAGGGAGAGGGGATAGGGACCATCATATGGTGGTAAAGTACTTGCTTGGCATGCAGAATTTCCCAGGTTCATTCCCAGGTGTCTCCAGATAGAGTTGAGAAAGACCCCTGTTTGAAAGTCTGGAGAGAAGCTAGCAGCGAGTATAGACTATGGAAGTGAGGAGCTGTCATGCTCCATGTGTGTTTAAACCTCAAAAGCTACCATCCCCAACCGTTGTCAATGGTGGCTAGGGTGATGAGTATTTGATTCGAAAACATCTGGAAGGCCACAAATTCCCTTACCCTGGTGTAGACAGTACTGAGCTAGATAAATCAGAGGGCTAATTGATTTGGTACGAGCCAATTCTATGTGTTTCTTAAGGAGATGGGTGGTGAGGAATAGGTAGTGTGAGTCCATGTGCAGATATCAGTGGTAAGTGGGAGATTTCTGGTGAGAAGGGGGGAAAACCAAAAAGTTAAAGTGTTGAGGGAATCTCTGGGGAAAGGAGAAGAAGAAAGGAGGAAGGAATGTGGAATGTGTCTGATTCCGGGATATGAGGTACCTTCCGTGAGTGGGGAGAGCATCTTTTTGATATGGCTGTGAAGTTGTCAGTTGGAGAAGAGCAAGGATGAAACCAAAATGTAGAGTAATCTTCGGTGTAACATCTGAATATAATGATTTTTTTTTATCAGGTGTGCTAAGATTTTAATGTGAGGCTTTGCTGCTTTTATGTGTTTTATATTGCATTTTGTGGGAAACACTGGAGATACATTTCTAAACAAAACACATAAATTCTGAACTACTCAGCGTCATTGTATTATGCACAGAATGATTATTTGTGGCTTTACGTATTGCAACAACACAGCATTTGGCTGTATATCATATGTCCTATGACATCACAGAAGAGTTTGGTGATTCAGACATTTTAAAAAAAATTTTTAAATAAACACTAAAGGGTTTTTGGTTTAGTTTTGTAAATATTAAGCACTGTTTACAAATGCAAGGGCACGTAGGATGAAACCAAGAAAAAAAAATCCTTGGTCCTTTTGTTTTTTACATTGCAGTATACAGTAGTTCAGCAGTGTTGTTTATATCTTGAATAAAACTGCTTTTTACAACAGCTGTGTTTTCAGGTTGTACCGTGAAGTGGAATATTATGTTCTGTTACTGTTTTTTAAATACATGTGCTATGTGGAACAAATTACATATTTCATACGGAGGAAAATGGAAAATGTAATGCTGCTATGAGCAGTTTGTGGTTTTGATAGCTAAGGGATGCAAGAATAGCTTTCCAGCCTGTCTGCCCTAGACAAGAATTTGCTTATAGTAATGTAAATATTTTGTAGAGATGAGTATTTGCCTCAGAGGTAGCGCAGTGGCCCAGTTCTCATTTTGATTATGATGATGATGATGATGATGATGATCATCATCATCATCATCATCATCATCATCATTATTTGTATATGAACAGATGGAGGGATGCATGGTGGCCATAATTAAGAACAGGGTTCATTTCAGTGTCCACCATTTGCATTTCCATGATGTAAATCATTTTAAAGTAAATTTTCAGTTTTTCGTTGGCTGTATGTATTTTCACATTCATATTCATGCTTCCTGGTCTTTTCTGCATGATGATGCTCTCTCTCTCATTGTCCTGTCATAATCCGGGCAGTGCTTCTGCTGGGATAGGGGTGTGTCCCCAGTGGTCCCTTCCACACCCTTCAGGCTGCTGACAGAAGGGAGCACGCGGACACGCTTCTTCCTTCTGCACTACAGCCGGCCTTCTTCCTATGCTGCAGTGGAGAAGGAAGCACATGATTGTGCTTTTGGCCTTTCTGCATGGCTGGCTATGACGGAAGGTTCATGTGATTGGGGGCCATTGGCAGAGTTTTTCCATCAATGATATACCCCGCAATCACTCCAGATGGTGACATAAGAGGGGTAAGACCACCATGAAGTCATGCAGAAGCGTCGTCGTGGTCCCGCCCCTCTCACATCCCCATGCCAGGAGGAAGCCGTCCTGTGGAAAGGACCCCTGTCTTTCTCTCTGTCAGACACACACCCCACATGGAAAGTAGCTAGAAATTTATTTCCTGCATGAAATCAAATATAGGTATTAGTTAATCAGAAAAGAGACCAGTGTGGTACAGTGGTTTGAGGATTGGACTACGACTCTGGAGACCAGAGTTTGAATCATCACTTGGCATAATAACCCACTGGACAACCTTGGACAAGTTACATCCTCTCAGCCTCAGAGGAAAGGGATGATAAACCCTCTCTGAGCAAATCTTGCCAAGAATAACCAGTGACAGGGTCTTCATAGGGTTGCCATAAGTCAGAAACAACTTGGAAGGCACACAACAATAACAACAGCAACAATCAGAAGGGAAAACAAGTATTATTTTTTTCAAAAAGAAGGCATCATTTGCTAGTGCTTTCCCACCTGCCCCGGCCCATCTAATATACTGGATATAAGATTAGATGTGTACATGGTCTGTAGTATATGTTTTACAGTATATTAGAACACATCTGACAACAAAGAAATTTGAAATTAGGGGTGCATCTTATGTTTTATCCCAGATATGGTGGAGTCTTTCAGAAACAAAGTCAAATTGAGTTTTGAGTTAATATACAAATAGACACTGTCACTTGAATATATAAAAATGCTACATCTCTTAGCCCTGCTTACCAACTCAAGGCAAAAATCAAATGAAAATGAAACAGCCTGGCTAGTTTTCTAACCTTAAGAGCTTTGCGTTACATGATTTGCATAAGGCAACATGTTCCAGGCTTCAAATTTGCTGCACTGCAAATAAATAAATAATCTCTCTTCTTTCCTTGTACTCTGGCTCTGTCAGGAAATAACCTTGGTGATGAGATGGGGGGAAGGGAGGTGGAGAGGAGTTGGTACCCAGCCAGAAGCCTGCCTGCTGCTAAAGCAAAGCTCTTACTGCTTCAGAAAAGGGACTTGAATGGGAGGCTCATCTGGTTATTAAACCAGACAGTGCAGAGATATTTCCCCCCCTGGGAAGTGGTTACAAACCTCGGGCACTGAAGCGATGTGAGCACATGTGGCGATTGCGTTTCAAAGCGGGCTGTGTCTTGAACTTGGAGAGGGAAACGCACCCAGCATAAGTGAACTGGAGCTCTTGGACTCCTTGACCTGGTCCCTTCTAAGACTCCCAGCCAATGCCAAATGTTTTCCAAGTATGGCCGAAGCACTGGAGTCCTCACATTAAATGCCTGGTCCTCTAAGAAAGAAAATAAGACTGTAACCTAGCTTCTGCAAGTGGCAGAGTAAATCCTTCTATGATAAGGCCCACTGAAAGGTGTTTTTTTTTAAAATTTGACTTCTGAACTCTTCTCACTGCCAAACAGTGCTATGTAATACCTTTCTCATCCAGAAAAGGTGGTATGGAGGCATGTGTTTGGGAAAATGGTCACACTACCTTTCAGTCAGCCTGCCAGTTAAGTCACTGTTAGATTTATTAATTGCTTCATGGAATGACTTCTCTAGGCAATACTGTAAACGTATTAAAATGTGGCAGTAGTAATGATGATTGGATTGAACATCAAAAACTTTAAAAACGCTGCATAAAAAGAAAACAAAAGGGAAATGGGGACACTTGTCCAGTTTTCCTTAGCTGGCTATAGTTGCTCCTCAGAGACCATGTGAAAAATGTCAGGTAGAACAATTTGATTAGGTTTGTGGAGAGCAAAGGTATTACCAGAAAATGTGGTTTAAGAGCAGGACATGGGCTAACTAACATCACAAAACAGATATTCTTTTCCCTATGGTAAAAACTGAGGGTGTTTCCGCCCTACGCGGTTATAGTACTATTATTCCACTTTCAGCATCCTATGAAATTCTGGGGTTTATAGTTTACTGAGGCCAAAGAGCTCTCTAGGTGAGAATTCTAAATGCCCCTCCCTCAACTACAAACTCCAGGATTTTATAGGATGTTGAAAGTGGAACAATAGCACTCTAACAATGTAGTGCAGAAAGGCCCTGGGTCACACTTGGCATCCATCATTTGAGACTATACCAGCAAGAGCTGACTTGCAAATGTGAATGGATCATCACAGATAAATTTCCACAGTACCTCAGCCATCAGATAAAATGCTACGATGGAGTGCTTCATGTATATGTATTCAAACATATACATGATCTTTCATCTGTACCAGTGTACACAAAGGACAACAAACCCAACTAATAGCTTCATTTATGTTGTCATGGTGCACAAATATAGGGTAGCTACAGAGAAAATGAGATGACTCAAGTACTTTTAATAGTTGTGTAGAAGAAGAAATTTCAGCAGGTGTTGCTTGGCACCTGGTTGCTTGACAAGCAACACCCGCTGAAATTTCCTCTTTAGCACAACCATTAAAGGTACAGGAGCCCTCTCCAGTTTTCAGTCTAGCAGTCCTTGGCATGCAGTAGTGTATATTAAAACATTATGCTAGACTAAAGTGGCAAAGTTAATGCTTGAACACTGAGAAAAAATAAGAATGGACTGTACACATTTCATTCACCACAAACGTTTATGGAAAAGAATAATGGATACCTTTCCTGGCACTAGACTGGCAGAATGTACCTCACAGTAGTAACAGAGCAAGAAACTCCATGGTGACAGGGAGCTGTGGCTTGCCAAATAAAGTGTTGCAAGGGTGTGAGGGAAAATGTTTTGGAGGTGGAAGATTCATGCGATGGAGGGGAAAATACAATAACTCTTGAGCTTAAGTGGCACAGGGTGGACCATCTGAAGGACAGATAGCTATGGAGCAGGATTGGCCAACTTTGGTTTGTCCGGGTGCCCTTCGGCATTCACAGACTTTGAACAGCTGTGCCACTTCCTCCCAGCAAAAGGAGAAAAGAAAGAGAAAGAAAGAGCAAGGGAAAAATCGATTGTGAATACATTTGCTTTGTTTCAGAAGGAGGGGAACACAGACATTTTCGCTTCCTATTTGGTTGCAACTCTTTGGAAACTCACAATGGACAAACACTCCTTACTAGTCTGCAGGCTTCTGGTTATGATTTTAAGTGGGATAATTGCAATAGTAAAGTTGGCAGTAGGATATACCCCATTTGCCATATGGGAAAAAAAGACCTTTGTCCTAGAGCACAGGTGTCAAACACAAGGCCCGCGGGCCAAATCTGGCCCACCAGGCCATTTCATGTGGCCCTTGCACCTTTGCTGCAGCAGTGGCACTCCCCCCGCCTGGCGAGCCTGGGAGCAGAAAGAGGCACACTTTGGATATACTGACCAATTCTATGTTACTTTACAGAGGTACAGGGACCATAAACTATGATGAAATAGTCCCCAAATGTCCAAGACAAATAAAGTTTATGCAGAGAGAAGACAGTTTAAAAACCAGTAATAATCGAATGCAGAGGCAATTATTTAATATGATAAAAGAGTAGATACATTTATATAGTCTTACAGATACGACTGGTCCTTTGAGGGCAGCCATAATGCTGATGCGGCCCAAGATGAAATTGAGTTTGACATCCCTGTCCTAGAGGGAATGAATAGCACAGGGTTGTCGACCATGGTCCTCTGTCCCAAGGAGAACAAGGTTCATATGGTTGGTGATCAGGTCTGACATCAGGCCAAGCCATTATTGAGCCCTACACACACTGGCGTACAGACCGGGGGGGGGGACGGGCGATGAGGGCGGTCCGCTCCAAGCGGCAATCTTTTGGGGGTGCCCTGCATGACATGGCAACACCCCTGCAACGTGACCACACCCCTGTCCCTCCGCCCCCCCCACCTGCACTCCAAGCTACATGGCTGCCTACACAGTGTAGAATGCAGTTCAAAAATAAGATTTTGGCATGGAGGACAGTGAAGCAACACCTTTCCAGAACTGGTGACCTACAAACAGTGCACTGTTTTTCAGAGTAGCACTTCCAAGCTGTGAGGATGCCTGCACTGAGACTCAGAAAAATGTCTTGTACAGGGCCCCAAGTGCTGAACCTCGATACAGTAAGGGACAAGTAGGAATGGAGGACAGTATTTGAAAATATTTGAAAAATGGGAGAAAAATGTGTCTCTTGAATATCAGGAAACCTTGAGGAAGAAGATGGTGGACTGATGAGGATCTTCTCAGTTTAGGGCTCAACTCTGCACAAAGTGTGCACATCTTGTGTGTGCACACATGTGCATATGCAGAAAACAGCATTTTCCACACAAGAAACATTTCTATGAAGAAAAACCAATGCTGTTTTATGTGCAAAAACCCTTGTGTGCAGTTTTTGTGCAGGAAAACTCCCCAGCTACAGCATTTTCTGTCCAAGAAACAGTTTCTTCAGAGAAATGATATTTTCTGCATAGAAAATGCTGGAACTTGCACAAAAGTACCAGGATTTTGCACAGTTTTTTTCACACAGAAATTCCAAACTGTAATAAGTCTTTGAAAACTATGCAGTATTTTTTAAAAAGTCTTGCTCACAGTGGGAACAAAATAACTACTTGTTCAAGATACTTAGAATCATAGAGTTGGAAGAGACCACAGGGGCTATCAGTCCAACCCCCTGCCATGCAGGAACCCACATCAAAGCACTCCTGAGAGATGGCCATCCAGCTTCTGCTTAAAAACCTCCAAAGAAAGAGACTCTACAACACTCTGAGGCAGCATATTGCACTGCCGGACAGCTCTGACCATCAGGAGGTTCTTCCTAAGGTTCAGATGGAATCTCTTTTACTGCAGTTTGAATCCATTGCTCCTTGTCCTGGTCTCTGGAGCAGCAGAAAACAAGCCCACTCACTCCTCGACATGACATCTCTTCATATATTTAACCATGGCTATCATGTCCCCTCTTAACCTTCAAGAACAGAATTAGCAAAGAATTACATCCCTGCGGACCAGTAAATCAGTGACCTTAAAGCCAACACCTTAACAATCATATTGCCTGCGCCAGATATTTGGATTCTGGTTGCAAGGAGCAGATAGTAGCATTTTTAAAAAGACGCATGCAAAATAACCTCTATCTCAGACATTTCAGCTGTGCACCTTTTTGCGTATTGGATGTTTGCTTTGTCCTCTGGTTTTGAAAATCTCAGGTAACTTACCATAAATTATCAAAATGTATGGGTTGTATTTTGCTATACCTCTTTACCAGACTTGTAATAAGAGTTGAGCAGGGTGTCTTTTGGTTTTGCACATCATGACAGTATAACACATGTGCAAATTTAGATATGCTATGTATGTGGTTTTTGAAGAAACTACACAGATAGGCCTAAATCTGACAAACAGGCTGGTGAGGTAAATCTCCATCAGTGTCCTTGCACAGTCCTTGGAGGGAACAGAGGGGATCCCTATTCTCCACATCCTATCCAATATGCAAGAGTAAACAGGCGGCTTCCAGGCACAGCAGTATCATCCCAGCAATTGATCACGTGTGGGGCTGGGGCTGGGTATATGTTAGTGACTTTTGTGTACCAGTTGAGAAAGCAGTTTCCCACCAGTGGCTGAGAGAATGAAGCCATGCCTGAAAGCTGCCTCCATTGCTCTTGCACACTGGAGCTGATAATGTTGTATGGAGAAGTATAGTATACATCTTCCTTCTCCCAGAGAAAATACTCTTCCTCCTGCAGAAGTTCCACATGATGGTTGCCCTGACATCACACACAAATGAGGTGAAGAATTTTGAGACGCTCCTTGCATACTCTTCTAATAATTGTCATCCAACAGCATCTGGCACCCTGTTGTAAAAGCACCTTGTTATTTAAAAAAAAAGTGAAAAAGAAAACAAAATATGTAATCTCACACTTTGAGCTGTCTCTGTAAGTGTTCTCTTAATCTGAGAGCACTGTGTAAATCTTTGTTGGTATCTGAATTTCTAACCATCTTCTAACTATTTGCAACTAATACTTTATTTAGAAAACCTCCATCCTTATCTGTAAAGTGGAATGAATAAAGGTATTGTGGGGATGTGTAGGGATGATTGAAACACATACTGTAAAGCTCATTGCAGTGTAAATGTTAACTGTTGGATTAAAAATAACCTCTGCAGGCTATGTATATCTGGAGAGTTAGGTTATCTTGGAATAACCTTTGCAGGCTATGCATACCTTGGAGTTTACAATCCTGCCAAAACTGGTGTTTTAGGACAGGGAGCCCCACTGAACTCAGTGGGCCTTAGTTCTGAGTAAACTTATTTCAGATTGCGCAGCATTAGAAATGTGCATGAACTGGTAGGACTTTCAAGGGGCAGTTGTGAGAAATTGAGCAGAAAAATAACCGGATATATTTTCCATATAATATATTCTTTCCCTTCATTTTCTTTTTCTGCACTTTTAATTGCCAATCCGAGTTCTCAAGTTCATAAACATTCTACCGCATGTGCCTGCCCTCCCTTAGCTGTGGCTACAGAGGTGCACAGCCTTTGTCTGGGTATCTTCCAAGCAAAGGTCGGCACTATGTCAGCAAATAGGAGTTTTGGAGTTGATGCTCATGCAATATGTTAACATCTTCTCTTCTGAAAGAGGCTACACGCTCTAGATTACAGGGGAGGGGTAATTTTATACAAAATTGGATTTTCAAGGCTCCACAGAACAGAGGTGAATGGTCTGACCTATGTTTTTGTGACTGTTTCTATTACCCTTAAACCTCTGCAGAACTGCTTTTCAGTGCCCCCTGTGATAGCAATATTTTAATCATGAAAAGATGGGAGGTTGTTCCTAGAAATTGCTAGGAGTGGCAGGTTTTGCTTGGGGGAAGGGTTGTTCTTGTTGTATGCCTTCAAGTTGTTTCTGACTTAACGTGATCATAAGGAGGACCTATCCTGGGATTTTCTGGGTCTGAGAGTGTATGATGCGCCCAAGGTCACCCAGTGGGTTTCCATGGCTGAGCAGGGAATTAAGGGTCAGAGGGTCAGGGTCCAAACTTCAAACCCTGCAAGTCCCAAACCAAACCAAACCAAACCAAACCAAACCAAACCAAACCGTAAATGGCTAATTACTTTTGGTTATACTTTTGGCATAACTGAGCCTGAGGTGGCCCACAGCAGGTGCTGAAGGTTAAAAGTTGACTCCAGACCCACCAAAGTTGGTCATGGCTGAAATTAAAGGACCTTTTTTATTTGGGTCACATTTAGCTCAGCTATAGTGCCCATATAAAATCTTAAAGACAGTCCCGGTCTTGTGTTAATGGATCTTGGGTGGAAAAGGACTCTGTTTGAGGCTGAGGCCCTTTCTGCACCCTACTTTCTTGCATAGTCCTCTGGTGGTGATCCCAGCAGTGGCTCTGCCAGGGAGGGAGCATGACAGGAGTGCTCTGCTCCACACTGGCTTGCTCCCTGCAGAAGGGAGCATGATGGACACAGTGCAGCTGGGTACTTTCACAGGCTGCGTTGGGGCAGGAAGCACCGCCATCATGCTTCCTGTCCTTCTGCAGGCCAAGTAAGTACAGGTTGGTGGCGTGATCATGGGTCATTGATGGGGAAAACCTGCCAATGATTTAATCTGTGATTGTGCCACCTGGAAACGAGAGAGGAATGGGACCATGACAACATCATGCAGAAATGTTGTCTCCTGTCCCCAGGCCAGGATGGGAGGCTACTGTGGAAAAGACCTGAGTAAACTGAGCTGGACTATACACTGTGTTAGGGTCGCTGTAAGTTGGAGTTGACTTGAAGGCCCATAACAACAACAACAATACTCAGTAGGGACCAATCTCCTCCACCCTGGTGGGTGCATTGTATTTTAACTCCCATCACTCCATGCTCACAGGCCCAGTTGAAGTCTAGAACACCTGCACGACACCAGGAGCCCATTCACACTATAGAATTATAGTGCTGTTATTCCAGCCCAACTGTCATGGCTTCATACTGTGGTATCCTGAGGTTTGTAGTTTGGTCAGAGGCACCAGAAGGGGGCTATGGCTGAGGAGTCTAAACGTCCCTCCCCATAAAGTGCCAGTTCAAGGATTCCATAGGATGGAACTATGGCAGTTAAAATGGGGTGATAGCACTATGATGGTGTAGTGTGAATGTGCCCCTGGTTGCAGGATGCTAGTATAAGGCATCTACTCACATGCAAGGAAGAACAGCTCTATTTTTAGTGTGAGTTGTGTAAGGTGTGATGTGTGTTGCTTCTTAGGCTTTGCTTGTATTTAGTCATAATGTTCGAAAGTTCATTAGTGTGACCCTCTTTCCCCTCGCTTTGCTTTCCAGGATAGTTATTATTCACCCCCACCCTCACGTCTTTTCTAAACGATGCCTTGACCTGGATTACCATGATTTATTACACTTGACAGTTCTATCTCATTATACTTGATGAATACTTTATGGAAAAGCCAAAGAGTAGGTGGAGAATGGTGTTAATCCTTTTTACTATAATGTTTCAGAGTGGTGTTGTGCATATATTAAAAACAGGGAATAGCACTGTTCTGTCTGCCATGATGCTTGTATGCTAAACAAATTATCTGTTTTGGTTTTCTCTCTCTCTCTCTGTCCCTCTCTGTTTCTCTTGGCTTAAGAATTTAAATTCCTCTAAAATATTTCTGTGATGGTGGCAAATGAATTGCATTGCCCTCTTGGTTATAAACCTGTGGGTAGTCTGCTGCGAAGCCATATGGCTCACATTTATTTTAATGTGCCTCTGACATGAGGAGAATAGCTGAGATTGCTGAGGAAAGTACTTACGCTTTGGATCTCAGCCAGCCAAAACTCAATTTATTTATGTTTAGTAACTGAATAACTTCTTTTTTACAGTAAAAAAAAAAAAGGTGCTTGAAAAAGATTAAAAGGCTTGGCATGTCATTCATGCAAAGATCTGTGCAATTGAGGCAAAAATGCCCTTCATTCCGAGCATAGGTTTATTTTTAACTTGCGATGAGGCTCCCCACTCCCCACCCCTGTGACTTTGGAATTCCCTGATCTATTTTTGGAAAGCTTGATAGAATTTACCTTAGCAAGATTATGTAGAAAGCACTTCCTTACAGGCAGACTGACTAAAGGTCTCATTGGTTCTTGAGATCTCAGTTGGAGAGGACTGGTAGAGTTGGGCTTCGAAAGATAGTTTGGAAATGCTATGGCATTATTGAGAATAATCTTGTTTCATGACACCACCACTTGGAAAAGTTACCTTTTTGGAATACAGCTGCCAGAATCCCTCAGTCAGCATGGACAGTGGCCAGGTTGGTGGGGGACTGTGGGAGCTGTAATCCAAAAAAAGTATTTTTCCAAACTCTGGAAGTCATATACTGGATGGGAAACCGATAGGGGCTCCGATAATGATGATGATGATGATGATGGTTATGATGATGATGATGATTTTGTATTATCAGCAGCAGCAGCATTATCATCATCTTGTCTTTCTCCCAAAATTGGGATTCAGGGCAGTTTGCAGTTTAAACCAGTCATAGTGTTAAAACCCTTCAAATTTTTAGTTTAAAGAATAAAATGCTATTTTAAAAGATTCGAAAACTATTGAAAAACAGTTCAGTTTAAAACAATACCTCACCCTCTAGCCCATCCTTTAAAAACTTTCTGTATTAAAAGGGTTTTGCCTGCCAACAGAAGGACAGCAGGGAGGGGGCCATTCTCGCCTCTCTGGGAAGGGAGTTCCAAAGTCTGTGAAGATCCTCTCTCATGCCCCCATCAACCATGTTTGTGAAGGTGGTGGAACTGAGAGAAAGGTCTCTCGTGATGATCTCAGGGCCCAGGTAAGCACATACAGGGAGATGTAATTTGCCAGATAGCCTAGACCCAAGCTATACAGGACTTCATAGGTCACAACCAGCACTTTGAATTGTTCCCAGAAACAAACTGGGAACCAGTGGAGTTGTTTTAACAGGAGAGTAGCGTGATCCCTGTAACCTGCTCCAGTTAGTGCTCTGGCTGCAGCTCTTTAAACCAGCTAAGGTTTCTGGACCCTCTTCAAAGGCTGCCCCATGTACAGCATGTTACAGTAGTTCAAGCAGGATGTAACCAGATCATTTCTGCACCTTACGCATCTCCACTGTCATCCTGTCGTGATCCCAGCAGTGCCACTGCCAGATGGGAGCGCAACAGAAACACTCCCCTCCGCACCTGGCTGGCTGCCTGTGGAAGGATAGCGTGAGTGACAAGAGCCTTCCTTCCGCAGTGCAGCTGACCACTTCCTGTGCTGCGTTGGAGAAGGAAGCACCTGGATTGCGCTTCCTCCCTTTCCGCATGGCCACTAGTGGTGGGAATGTTGCACAATTGGGGGCCATTACTGGATTTTGCCCAGTAATGGAACATCCTGCAATCGTGACAGATGTGGACAGCTTGGCAGCAGGACCACGACAACATCATGTGAAAGCACAACTCGCAGACCACCAGCAATGCGTCCCCATCATGGGCACTCAGCCTTGAAATGTGCAGAAGTACTCCTGGCCATGGCAGAAACCTGAGCCTCCAGATTCAAAGCTGAGTCCAAGAGTGTCCCCAAACTGCAACCTGTATGTGGTGTAGTAGAGACCAGGGTTTGATTTCACTCAGCCAGGGAAACCCACTGTGTGACCTTGGGTGTGTCACACACTCTCAGCCCCAGAAAACCTCCTGATAGGTTCGCCTTAGGGTCACCATAAGTTGGAAATGACTTGAAGGCACACAATAACAACAACAAAGGCAGAAGCAGTAGGAAATGAAGACGACCGCATCACAGATGGATAGACTCAATCAAGGAAGACATGTCACAAAATCTGCAAGACGCGAACAGGGTGGGTTGATGATACTGTGGCTGGGAGGTTTCTCATCTGTACAGTCACCATAGTCGACTTGACAGTAGTTAACAACAAAACAGAAGTGTCCTCACCTGATCTTCAGTTCTGACAGAGGTGTGGATACACCCTGGTGCTGGTATAAGACATGCTCATCCATAACCTCTTGCTCATTCCCTTGGGAGAAACAGCAAGAGGTGCCAGGTTACTCAATAAGTGAGCTTTTGCAAATGAGAAGCAGTCTGGTACATATTTTGTTCTAGGCTGATGGATTAGCATAAATCCTTATGCCTAGAAACAGGCTAGTGAAGTGACTTGTAGAGTGGTAGTAACTTACATAGTTACATAAGAGGGTGGGAGGCAAACTCTGTTATCAGACTCTGAAGACAAGTTCCTGCTTATAATACAATGTTATCCCTGGAGCTTGGAAAAATTATCTGGGGGTGATTCTGACCCATTCAGAAAAGTTAATGCTTCCAAGCTCCACAACTTCATGATGTGGTGTGTGTTGGGGTATAGATTCGATGGAGGACAGGACTGTTTCATCTTTCATAGCTGGTCCAGGTAAAGCTGTTTCAGCTGCCAGAGCACATCATGCAAGCTCCACCAGCTGAAATTCCCTCCTTTGTACAGTTCCTGGAGGTCTTATGCACCTTGTCCTTTTTGCACCTGCCCCTCACCCTAAATTTGGAGGGGTAATTGTCCTGATCCAATTCATGTCATGTGTTCAGTGTGCATATTGGAGCACTCTGCTCTTCCAACTTCTCTGGTAGTTCATCAGAACAATTTTGTCGTAGCAGATTTTGTAGCTGCTCATGACGTAACCTTCCTTTCACAAAAGGATATTAAGAGCTACAATAAGTGTGAACTTTCTCCCTCTCACAGTAGCAACATGGAGGCTCGTCCTCTGTGCAGTTGAAATCCTGCTTCCTTCCCATGGCTGTCCTTGCTACATTGGGTCAGAGATATAATAACAGTGTTCCGGGTTGCAATTAAAAAAATAGAAGCAAGGAAATAATGGCTATAAAGTAATATAGGCCTCCTGTGACATTGTACTCCTCTGTTTATGAATCTAATGAAACAGGCCACCTGGAGGTATAAATGAAACATATATATTAAAAAGAAATCTGCATCCTGCAGTAAGAAAAGATTGTATGGGGGTAAGACTGTGGCTCGGGAAGTTATTTTAGTTCTCCTTGCAAAGTGCCAGAGTTTTAGCTGTGATAGAAGTTTAAAAAGTAACAAATGTGATTGCCATTGTTCTTCTATACCAATTTAATGTAGAAAAAGGGTTCCATCTTAAATTGTAATTACGTTTGACTAGCAAGATGACTGGGGGCCTTTCTGCACTACACAGTTATAGTGCTATTATTGCACTTTCATCCTCCTATGGAATCTTGCCAGAGAGCTCTTTGACCCCAGTAAACTACAAACCCCAGAATTCCACAGGGTGTTGAAAGTGGAATAATAGGACTTTAACACTGTAGTGCACAAAGGCCCCCAGTCTGGAAAGCACAAAGGTGTTCGAAGTCAGTAGGTAAGGTAAGTCAGAATTAGAGCTATAAGTGGCTCTGTTCTGGACTGGCTTGCCTTTTCCCTTGGATGGATCATGTACCTTCTAACATTTCACAGATGAACTTGCCATGATTTGAGAATCTGCTCTCGAAGCCTGCTTATAAAGAATGCTGCCAAGAAGGCTAGGTTGGTAGGAACGTATGGTGACGCTCTGGTGGGAGGACTTTCCATCCTCGCCCCACAAGCATAGACTGGCTTCATATTTGTTTAGTTTTTGATGGAAAGCTAAAACTTTTTACCTTGTTATTCTGCGTGGTTTTTGAATGAATGTGAGTCTTTTCTCTGTTATTTAGGACAGTTTTGTTCTTAATTTATTGAGTTTTTAAACAAATCTAAATATTTAAGACTGTAGGTTACTGTCACAGTGATGAAGGGTTAAATTGTAGAAGTTTTTGCTTGAGTAGAAAAATAGAGAGAAATAAGTCGGACAGCTGCGCTTCCTATCTTATCAAAGGTTTAGGTATGTAGACTTGGCAATGCTTGGAATAAAGGGAGTTTGGGAGCCAATGCAACCAAGGGCGAATACTCCCTGTACTGAGATGCTTAATTTTGAAACTGTAATCTTGAACTATTGTAATTTGTACACTTTTCTTATATGGTAATCATTTCCTGTATTTGTTGTTTAGAAAGTATAAAAGATATGCTGGAACCAAAAACGGGGCTCTCTCAGTCTTTTTGGAAGTTGATTCCACTGAGATCCCTGCGCAGTAAAATAGACTCCTGTTTTCTGAAACTGCTGGTCTCAATTCTCTGGCTGCCCACAACAACAGGGCCAACTGCTTCCTTTCTCAGGCCCTTTCCACACTATATTTTTATAGTGTTATTATTCCACTTTCAACATCCTGTGGAATCGTGGGGTTTGCAGTTTAGGGAGGGGCATTTAGAATTCTCAGCCAGAGAGCTCTTTGGCCTCAGTAAACTACAAACCCCAGAATTCCACAGGATGTTGAAAGTGGAATAAAAGCACTATAACAGTGTAGTGTGGAAAGGCCCTCAGACTGGAATGGCAGCTCCCCAATCTGATAACGCATCCTGTCACTTCGCACACAACTCTGCCTTCCCTTTTATAACATTACCTTCATGTGAAAGGTGAGGCCTTTCAGTGGTTATTTATAACCTCTGTATAGTTCTATGGTAGCATGTTTCTGTGTCTTTAAATACTGAATACTACTCAGCCACGTCAGTACTTATAAAAATAAATTGTGATATTTAATAAACAGTCCTTTGGCTTCACTGTCACCAAAGGCTCAACCCCCAATCTAGGTTATGCTTTCTGACCAGATTCTGTACTGGTTGAATTATTCTCCTCTCTCTCTCTCTCTCTCTCTTCTTCCTCCTTCTGTCTCTATCTCTCTCTAGCCTCTCTAGGCTTCTCTCAAACAACCTCCCTGGCTGACTGAGGGACTTTATTCCGGAGCCCTTTCTCACTGAAGACTGCCCAATGACAATCAGTCTTTGCCTCTATGTATTTTTTCCTCTTAGCCCCTCCCTCACACTAGTGGGCTGGGTTTCGCTCATGAGGAACTATTCTGGTTGCCTGGCAACCTGTTGCTAGGCTGCTCTGGCACTCAGGATAGCCACACCCCCAGAACTTCCATCATAGTCACCTATGGAGACCTCATTAATAACTCTATCAAGTTTAAAATAAAGTTATTAAAGGTTCAGCGGATAGCCTCCAAGAGAGAATGTTGTCGGTCACAGCTGGGGAGGCTGTGGTAGTCCAGATGTCATTGGATCCAGTTTTCATCAGCCCTGAGAAGCCTGGTCAGTGGTGGGGATGATGGGGACGATAGTTTGTTGATATTTTGGAAAGCCGCAGGTTTCCCACCTATGCTGCAAATTCTGTAGATTCATATTGTGGAACTGAGGCACCGAGCAGGAGGCATCAAAGAAGAGTGCAACGAGACTTCCATGATATACACAGCCTTTGCACTTTTTGCCTCAAGGAAAACTCTTCCGTGCTGACACAGCTAATAAAGGCATTTTTGAAATGTCTGTTATGGCAGCGCTTCTTAAGCTGTCTGTTATGGGGGACTGACAATCCCTCCACTCATGCAACAGGCTCCAATACAATATTTGTGTTTATTGGCTGCAGTTGTTTTTTCTTTCCTGGACGCTCTCCGGGGACTGACAGCAGATGGCTTAGGGACTGGCCTTAGGCTGTAGACCTCCCAGTTTGAATACCACTGTGGTATGGAAATGTCATGCCTTGCAGAAAATTCTTAGGCATATTCTGGATTGCATAGTCAATTTACACAGGCAACTGGCTAGGCCTGTTAGGTCATACTCCTGTTCTCTCTCCTGAGAACGCATCTTAAAATAAGAGCTTGGAAGAAGTTACTCTTTTGGATGACAGCTCCCAGAATCTCATAGTCATCATGACCAGTAGCTATAAGAGGATTCTGAGAGTTGTAGTCCAAAAAATATATGCCGCTCTCAAGCTCTTCTTAAATACACCCACCACTCCCCTGAAGCAGAACTGTAGATAATAGGTGAAGGTCAGTAATGGTGGGTAAACTGTCTTTTCAGGAACATTTATCTACCACTAATGATTTTTTCATAAAGGAGCCCCTGAAGTGCTCCTGAAGAGCTGCAAAGTTCCCCAGGACATGGTCTGAAAAGCACTGCTGTGTGATATATATTGATTTGTGTGAATTCTTTCACTGACTTGCTCTGTTTCACTTTTAATAACAAAATCTTCACCTCATAACAGAAAGACTTCTGTAGCCTATAATGACAAACTCTGGCATCCCTCCCTATGGATGTGGAGCAGGAAGAAGAGGCTGAAGGCCAAGGGACTAATTGCCTGAAACACTTTTTAACCAGCTGCATGCCTCCTATTGTGCTACTGTGGTCAAAATATATGGCTTCATTTTACAAAGACTTGTCAGCATCTTTTATGATGGCTTCAGTTCTCGCTTTCTGACTGTTACATTTCTCCCATCATACCTGTGCGGCTCTCACACCTAAATTCCACAGCCATAACTCATCATCTGGTTTTCTCGGTCTCCTGCTGCTGTGTCCCAGTAAATCAGAAAGACTGCTGTCATATCTTCAGGCTTCAAGCTGCTGCTATATGTGTGTCTTGTATTTTGCCCTGCAGGGCCAACTACAACTTGCTTCTATGAGGAGGAAAACAAAAGTACTCAGGCTTGCTGTGAAATCATAACTCAGTATTTAAAGAGAGCATTAAAATATGTGGTGCTCCTTTGGTTATGGTAGGGTAGACCATGTGTCCCACATTGCAGTGTGCAGCCCTCTGTTTGAAGGCCTGAAAGAGGACATTCCTCTGTTCCAAGGCTGCTTCTATTTGGAAGGGTGTTCTGTCTTAAGTCCAGTTTAAAGAGAAATAATCCTGAACCAGAGAAAGTCTAATAGCCTTGACATTGCTCACATTAAAATGAGCAGGTTTCCAAGTCAGTGGATCACAGTCTGACATGGTATGGTAGGATGTGTTGCATTCTATTCATATTATGGTAATATGTTGTATTGGTTTGAACCTTGGACTATGACCTTGGAGACCAGGGTTCGATTCCTTGCTTGGCCATGGAAACCCGCTGGGTGAGCTTGGGCGTGTCACATACTCTCAGCCCCAGAAAACCCCATGATAGGTTCACCTTAGGTTCATGGGGTTTTCTGGTTCATGACTTGGTTCATGACTTGAAGGCACACAACAACACCTAAAATAATATGTGCATATCTCTACCCCTTTTGACACCTTTTTTTTCTGATATGTAAATAGTCACACTAAATATGCATCACCTAAAAGAGCATTTCAGTTTAGGGATCTTCACACATTATGTTCAACACAGGTCCTGGCTGCATACATGTATGCAGAGATTGTGGATCTGTTTACAGGTAGAATGTTTCATATGTAACACGTAGCACGTATACATTGTACCCAGATGGCTGATCTGTACCCTGGAACAGTTGTTCACGTGTAATATGTGTGTTCTTTCTGGGGTGTGTGGTCTTGTATAAACTGATCTTTTTTAACAATAGTAAGAAATCACATTCGTTGTTGTGTGCCTTGAAGTCATTTTTTACTTAAAACAACCAACCCTAAAGCAAACCTATCACAGGGTTTTCTTGGTAAGATTTCTTCAGAGGGAGTTTGCTGTTGCCTTCTGCTGAGGCTGAGAGAAGGTGACTTGCCCAAGGTCACACAGTGGTTTTTCATGGCTGAGCGGAGATTTGAACTCTGGTCTTTAGAGGCCTAGTTCAACACCCAGGCCAGCATGCCATACTGCCTCTCAAAAATTTATATACCCTCCAACATTTCACAGGTTGCTTGGACATACGCAGCCAGACAACAAAGGACAAAAGTTGTTAATGAGGAAGAACACACAAAGCTACATTTTTAAAGCGGAGAACTCTTGAAATTTATATGCTGAGTTTAGGAAAGCCTGGAAAAGGAAAACAACACCCACTACTCAATGAATACAATCCTCTGTCTCTCTCTATGTGCACATGTGTGTGTGTTTATCATGAATGTCTGTGTATGTATGTGCTTTCAAGCTGCCTATTAACTTGTGGGGACCCCATGAATTTCATAGGGTTTTCTTAGGGAAGAAATGCCCAGAGGCGATTTTGCTAGTGTCTTCCTCTGCAATATGGGCCAGAGCAACTGTTATTCATTGGCAGTCTCCCATCCTTTTACTAACCAGGGCTATCCTTGCTTAACTTCCAAGATCAGATGGGATCTGGTGTCTTTAGATTAACTGGTTTGTTTAGCATAATTAACAATGAATATAAGATTATATAATATAACGTTGTCAAATCAAAATATCTTCATCATGCTCTGCTCAGAAGTATAACTTTCTCTTGTATCCATGGCGGTACATGAGCTCTGTGTTCACACTTACCACCTTTGCCGAATGCACATTTCACATCAGGTGAAATCCCAGCTTTCCTAAAACCTTCACTGATTTCCTTGAGCCTAACCTACTTTACCAGGTTGTTAGGTAAAAATGGGTTGGGGTGTGGGAAATAATACAATACTTTTAATTTCAGAAAATAAATGGAGTGAAATTAGCTAAGAAAGATATGGTTGAAAAAACAGAAGACCATCCATGTATTCCAGTGGCCTTTTAGAACCTCTTAACATTTAGGCTACAATTCTGTACACATTTACCTAAGAGTAAATCCCGCTGAACTCTTTGGGGCTTACTTCTGAGTACTTATGTGCATGGTGCATTATTAATATGAATGCAATATTGCAGTGCAGAAGAAGACAATTCTGCTCTGCAGAAGACAGGATTTCAGCTCTGCAGAAGTAGCCAATAAAGTTCTCCCAGTGCTTGACTTTTACAGTTTAGGCCCTTACTGCACAAAATTGTCATCCCAGCAGAGCAACACATTGCTTCTGGTCCAGGATGTGTGCCATTGCATGATGTCATTGCTCACCTGCTGCTGTCCCATCCCCATCCATGGGAAACGCACCCCTTTTTTTTTTAAACTGGTAAAAAAATCTGGTAATGGCCCCCTTTCCCGCCATGATCCTGTCGCCTGCCTGCCTGCAGTAAGGGCCGAAGTGCTCAATAAATATTGCTTCCTTCTGCAATACAGCACAGGAACTGACCAATCATGGATCATGGGGCAGGGAAGAGGTGGGGAAAGAGACTCGCCGTTGATACTGTACTGCAGAAGGAAGACCAGTCTGCCTGGTGCTACCCACCCTCAGCAGCCAACTGGGTACAGTGGGAAGTGTTCAGGCCCTGATCCCATCCCAGCAATGGCAATGCAAGGTTCCTGCTGGGATAACGTGCTTTTGGGTCATAGTGCAGTAAGGGCCTCAGTTTCCTTCCTGTGAGACTGTGCAGCCCTGGTATACGTGCACATGCCCGCTCGCACACAAAGAGTGGGGAAATTAGTAAATTAAAAGGAAGATGTAGAGAGAAGAAAACCAGTAAAACTAAGTCTTAAAATATGATATTTCTGCAATCTCAAAAATAGACAAAAGAAATGAGAAATGGAGGAGAAAAATATTTTCAAATCAGGCATGAAAAGGAAGAGAGGTATCTTGCAGAACTTTTAAACCTAACTGATCTATTTTAGTGTGAACTTTTGTCGGTATCAGTCCACTTCTTTAGATATCCTGATAGAATGATATTAAAACCACCAGTTTTAAAGCATAGTTACACAGTTGTGGGAGTACAGTAAAGTATAATAGCATACAAAATGATTGAAATTGTAACTCTGGCCATAAATCTTCAAAGAGTTGTGTGACATGATACAGGTCTTTCAAGTAGTTTATTTGTATTGATGCATGAAACCAATAAATCTACTAACCAAAAGTCAGTTCCATTGGTGTCAGAGGATTCTCTGAGGAAATTCCTTTTTATATATGTGCAGTTGTGAGGACTTGTATATCAATACAGGCAGTGTGCCATTAAACCATTGTCTCTGTTCATACCTCTGCTAATGGTTTGGAATTTGTCCAATTCCAAATGGTTTGCAATTTGTCCAATTACTTCTGCTAATGGCTTGGAATATAGTCAAACTCAGCTGCTTCTCTCTTCAGTCTTCCTCTTTTCTTTTCTTTTATTTTTTTTAATTGGAGAACTACCACTTGTAAGACCCATATTATATGTCCAGGAAGTTTAAAATGCTCTGAAGCCTTCTTTTGGTGGCCTTTGTAACATTAGATTTTTGTCCATTTGTCCTCTGGCATAGAGCCTATCCTGTTTATCTAGTGTAGAGTGGCATTACTGACCTATGATGGTATACTTCACACTGGAAAGTGAGCAAGTCAATGTACCTCTGGTGCTGTGGGCAACACTGTTACACCATTGGCACCTGGCAGAGTAGATCCTTTCGCTTACCAAAATAATCTGTTGAATCAGTGCAAACCTGTGAGTGCCACAGGACTTTCTCATTTGTTCTTGCTCTGACTCCTCCACCTCTTCTCCTCTCTAGAGTATGAGTGCAAGCTTTTTTCCACTGAGCTAGTTAATGCAAAGCACTGTTGAAATCAGTTTTCAGGCTGTGTGAGGCTGGGAAATGGGATAACAGAAAATTTGGGACTTTCTGAAACCAGCTGAGAACCTGGTAAGATAGAGGACTAGCCATGGCAGACCCAACTGATGTGTGGCAATTGGAAAGTGTGCAGTTATCCATATAAGTATTATTGGTACCCAACACATAAGTCCTAATATGTTTGGTGGAGCTTGTGAAGGAGTATGTTCTCTCAAAAAGTGGGTCGTTGCATCTAAACAATTATAAATAGTGTAATTTTGTAGATTTTTTTAAAAAATATTGTTTACCTACTATAAACACTGTTTTTACTTTTTAAATTTAAAAATTTTAATCTAATTTTTAAACTAGAATAAAAATGCTAATGAAAGTAGAACATTTTTGCTTATAAGAATATATGTAACAAGGGGAAAACAAGAAAAAAAGAAACAGGAACAATGTAGATAAATATATATCTTAACACACACTCTGTTCCAGGACAGGATAAAATCTAGTCAATCAGTTATCCAATTGGGATCATAGGCCTGCCTGAGCTACATAATCCAGAACTGAAATGCAGCTATAGGCCTCATCCTGCCATTCTCTGGCCTCTGAGCTCCCCCTGGGTTTAGGCTGCATTTAGGTCCTGAGCTCCAGTTCTGTCCTCCATTGTCTTTTCTAGGTGGTGTTAATCATTCACACACTGTCTTTTCTGATTCCTTCCACCGATTTCCTTCCTCAGATCTTCCACTGTCGCTCAAAATTACCTCTCCAGATTTTCCTATGGAAACTCCTTGGGGACAAAAAGTGTTCTGCTCTGTGAATGCTGTATGCAGCTAAACTTTACATTCCTGGGCAAACATGAGCTCATCAGTTCACACACACATACCCTAATATAACTGTACACTTGATCAGTGCTCTGGATTTGAGAGAGTTCTTGTTTTCTGAGTAGAATTCAAGCACAGAGATTTTCACAAACTTCTGAACCTGCATACACATAATATGAACATATATAAAGTGTACTGTGTGAACTTTCCTAATCACATAGGCATACCTTTTGTGCAATATGTGGGAAAACCACACCCAAGTTGATTGATTTATTTCAGATGTAACAGTTGGAAGCACATACATTTGATAGGACAGTACATGGAGAGATGAAGTGATAGACAAAATAAGCCAATCATGGGCAGCACATTTTTGAGAACTTGATTTTTTACCTTTGTTACCTTTAAGTATATGGTACTAGGGTATTTCCCTGGCATTGCCCGTTTTTGTTTTTGTTTTTGTTTTTCCTCATAAGTAATACTTGTTAGAAATACCTTAGGAATTACCTTACCTTACCTTAGGAATTAGATGCAGTTGAAATACACAGATTTGAGATCCTGTGTCTATAATTCCCCAAACTGTCTTGTCCAGTACCCGTAACTTTTCCCCATAGTCCCCAATCCAATCTATATTCAGAGTTGTTAACATACAGAGGTTTGGTTTCTCAGGGAATACACTGGCCTTCTCCTTGCTGCTCAGCCTCACCTCCATAGCAACCAGCCAGGCCCAAGAACTCTCTGGCTGAGAATCCTAAAGGCCCCTCCCTGAACTGCCAACCCCAGGATTCCATAGAATCTTCACAGCCAGCCAATCATATGAGTTCTTGTCACCTGACACGGCCAATCATATGAGGTCCTCTCCTGCATGACACAGACAGACAGACAAAGTCACAGACAAACTTTGACTTTTATACATTAGATCTGAGTGGAGGAGATCATATAATTTGCTTAATACAGATGTTTTTAATAGATAGACAATGTCATTGAATGTCTTTTTATCTTCCTTATAGGTAAAAAATGTAGTTATCACCTGGTTTTTCCATCTTTATTGCATTTGAAGGAGGGGGGATCTGAACCATAGAAGACAGAAATTAAGAAACTTGGCAGGACTGTAAAGTGGTAGGATTAAGTTCTCACGGACTGTCATTTCCTGTTTTGCTATTACAAAATGGAACTAGGTCTGATCACCTAAAGAGAGTGCCATGAGAAATCTGGGAAAGGGTAGCATGGGGTTGGTAGCTACAGGTTGGTAGTTAAGTTGGGATATAGGCTGATCTGTAATTACATTCTAAAATGGATGCTGTTGACTCTTGAGCTGCTTGGAAATTGAAACTCCTGGCCTTGAAGCCCTGTGCCCATATCTCACAAAAGCTGGAAAGGATCCTGGTTCTCTTAAAAGTGATTGACTCCGACTTAGGAATTTCCCCTCCCCCAAATCTTTGCTATTATACTCTGACACTGGAAAGAAGTGTGGTGTAGTGGTTAGATGGGAGACCAGGGTTCAAATCCCCACTCAACCTGGGCAACCTTGGGCAAATTACTGTCTTTCAGATTCAGAAGAATGGCAAAATCCCTCTGTATAAATCTTTCCAAGAAAAGCTTGTGATAAGTTTTCCTTGGGTCCCTATAATTCAATAATGACTTGAAGATATACAACAACAACAAGTGGAAAGAATGTCTGAGACTTGAATTGAGGGTTGGATTTAATTGGTTCAAGTTAATTTCTAGGCCTGCTTCCATAGAGTCATTGTTCTCTCCTGAATCAACATAATGATAATAGAAATAATGTAAACTGTGACCTTTGTTGGTATATGGTACAATGATCAAGCCAGGTTGTTAGGTTTTCATATCATCTGATAATTAGTAACGACAGAATGTAAAGAATGGATTGAACTTCTGATTCACAATTCTTTTTGCCAGAAATATATGTGTCATTGAGCCTGACTTAAGCATGAAACCTGTCTGTTCATCTCTCAATCACAGTGAAACTGTCAGAATAGGTCAAACAGCATATTAAGAACTTTCCTGTTAGCACGCTTTCCCGCAAACACAGGATTCCATGAAGGCAATCCACAGATGACTTACTGGGTGATGAAATGTCAAGTGATATTGATGGATGTGTGAATGGGCTTTGACTGACACTTTGCATCCTGGGTCTAAAATATGGTATGGTTGTTCTCAGTTAAGAATATCTTGGGTATTTAGCTTTCATCTTAGAGGTATAATAGCAGTGCCTGTTCTGCAGGCAACCTAGTTTAGGGTCATAGGCCTGTTTATCACATCCAGCACGGTAGGCATTTTGAGGCCCCACCATTTCAAGTTGATAAATGTGCATGTACTGCTTGAACCGCAGGTGGACTCAGTCTACAAAAGCGTGTGCTCAAACTTCTCTCCGTTAATCTCAAAGGTGATACAGTCTCCGTTTGCATACCAATCCAGACTAACAGGGCTAGTCTTTAAATTCGAACACAGGCGGCCCCTGTCCAGCACGTAGTTCTTTTCCTGCGCTGGTAGTATTTTCTGGCTGTAAGCTATCAAACAAATGTTTTTAAAACATACTTTCTGAATTTCTAGTGCTTTTGACTGAGAGATAGTATTTTTGAGAGCAGTAATTATTGTTCTGGTTGAAACTTTTATATATATCTTGAATTGGTGCTCTCCAAATGTTTTGGACTATAGTCCCCCTAAATCTTGATCATTGGCTATGCTGGCTGGAGCATGTGGGATTTGGAATGCAAAGTATTTGAAGGGTACCAGTTCACATGCCTCTGAAGGTGGTAGTGTTGCTGCCTCTGGGGAGGGTTCGATCTATGGAAACAATAGAATTGGATTACCAGGGAGACAGATCCAACCACTGTAGTAAACTCTGCCAAGGGTACTTTCTTGTTGCTACTCCTGCAGCCCTTGTATTATCTAAAATCATCTGAAAATGAGACCTGGAAATAACTGGAAGTCTCTTCTGTTTGTTTGTTTGTTTTGCAATTCTTGGGGAGAGTGTGACAAGATGCTGGGTTTTAACCAGTTTCCAGCAATGAAGCTAAGCTGGGGAGACATGGTCATCAGAAAGTCATTTTGAAGCATAAGACTGTGGCAAGTAGCCTTTTGAGTCAGTTAATGGGGAAATTTAGGGCTTTTTTAAAAAAAAATGAGGTGCATCTGAGGCCTTAGAGACCCTTGAAGGGTCAGAGGTCACAAAAAAGATTGGAGGTTGCACTTCTCCCACCCCAGTCTGTTGCATCAGGCATCATCTTAGAAAAGGCTTCTCAATTCTGTCTGGTACAAGAGGAAATGCCTCTTCCAAAATGGCTCTTGCCACCCACAGTTTTTGGAAATACTATTAATAAAAATTGTGGGTTTTTTTTTTAAATTAAACTTGGTAGGAAATCTACTACTCTATTATTCAGGGTAGTTTTTTTAAGCCTGCCCAAATGCTTTTAAATAATTAATCCAGCCAGTTAATTGACTAAATGTATCATCATAATCATCATGAATTAACCATGTTTGCTGATAAGAGGAAGTAGTAAAAAGGAAGTGATATCATGGCAGCTCCGCAACCCATTGTAATCAGTCAAGTGACTGAGGAAGGCAAAGAGTTGGAGTTATTCCTGGGGCCTTCCTCCTCTGAATGTATGGTGTTCCTTATCCCTGCCCTCCACAGCCCTGATTTCCTGTTCAGAAGATCCCTGCAGCATCTAGCCTGGAGGACTGGTTGTATTGTAAAATCTGTGTAATGATGAAAATGGTATTGTTGAAATATGTCGCATGCTTTCCTTTTAGCGTCCTCGATTCTGAAGAGAGAGAAACGGAAGAGGACCAAAAATGTCCATTTTAACTGCGTTACCGTCTACTACTTCACAAGAAGGCAAGGGTTCACAAGCGTCCCCAGCCAAGGAGGGAGCACCCTGGGCATGTCAACCCGCCACAACAGTGTGCGTCAGTACACCCTTGGGGAATTTGCCATGGAACAAGAAAGGCTTCATCGGGAGATGTTACGAGAACATCTCAGGGAGGAGAAACTGAACTCTTTAAAACTTAAGGTAAAAACAAGACAAGGCACACCCTTTGACTCTTGATGGCATGAATGTGAACCTTTAACAGTCAGCTTGGCATTTCACAGCCTTGGCAAGTTTGCACTTCCACTTTTCAAATGGCTGCAGTTCAGTTGCCCCAAACAAGTTGGCATTTCTCCCATTTCTCACATTAGCTCATCAGAGTTTTGACAGGGCTCCACCTGAGCTCTTTAAGACAACAGCTTACTTCCTGCTATGCAGATATGATTGCAATTTGTTCCACCCCATTGAAGTAACCACTTTAAATTTTGATTAAATCCAGCTACACAAGCTGCTAAGTATGGAGTGTTCCATGCAAGAAAATTTACCCTTTCATTGAGGAAGTACTTTCTGTCTTTTTGATTCATCATAATATGGAATCAAGCTGCTGGGAAAATATAATAGCTGCACTTATTCTAGACACAAAAGGGTTTTTTCTGTTCTAAAACTGGGCTTTTCCCACAAGGTTTTGCATAAGCAAATATTTCACAGAAAAAAATCCCAAATTACAATATATCCCACAGCAGTTGACCATTTTCTTAATGGTGTGCCTCAGTATGTTGAGATATTGTTTTCACTGAGGACAAGAATGTTTGTTTGTGTTCTTTACATTCTCTACTTCTGATGACCTGTTGGGCCAGAGGTGATTCTCGCTGGCTTGCCTTACTTTCTTCCCAACATCCTAGAAGTTTTGTCATCTAGAGAAGCATGGCTGCTTCCAAGACTTCCAGCCCCTCATGTTTGTTAGATGTTCCATCTACTTATCCCATTCCTTGGCCATTTCCACACCGGGCTTCTGTAATGGTGCAGAGTGACCTCTCATGGAAGTCTTCTACACCGTAGAGTGGACTGGCGTGGACTACTTTTTGTAGTTCCACACCAGAATCCACTCAGGAGCGGCCGGAACTAGCCGCGCTGCGTGTTTTTTAAAAACCTCTTTTTCGAGGTTTTTAAAAAGCACGCAGCGCGCAGCCCCGTGCCGCTCCGTCACCCGGCTCCGACGCAGATTTGCAGGCGCGCGCGAGTGCGTGCCTGCAGATCGGCCGGGGGCAGGCTTCCAGCTGGCTAGCTTCTCTGGTTGGTGGAGAGCCTCCACCAACCGGTAGCCGCCATTTGGGATGCTGGAGGAGTGCGGAGCAGCGAGCTCGCGCTGCTCCGCGTCGCAACGGACTTACCCGGCTGCCGGTAAGCTCCATTTTTGGGCGTTTTCGCCCGTTTCCCCCCCACATGTGGAAAGGGCCCTTGTGTGACTAAAGTTTCTTTCTCAGAAATTCATTGCAGTCTTATAGGCTGCTACTGTGTTCTTGTGTTCTTCCCAGCTAGACAAAGGTAGAGTCTAAATAGGTGACAAAGGAAAGATGCATGTCCTCTGCTTGACTTCCATATAGCTATTCTGGTTTAAACAAACAATAGCAGTTATTTTTAAAGCACTAATTTCTACAGATTTTTAATGCGTCATATCCAAAGCGCAATTATGAATTTACTCTCCCCCCTCAAAAAATATTAGAACCAATCCTGACACTATGAGAGAAGAGTATGTGAGTTGTAAACATCCTTTGTGAACACCTTCTTAGTGCTGTTAGAAAGAACATCAGTGAGAGACCTGCTTTTTCAACATAAAAAAGGGGATAGGTTAAAAAAAAAAAGACAAACAGGTTTTTATTTTAGCATGAGTTTTCATGGATATAAACCCATCTATTTGGATGCAGTACCAAGTGGATGCAGTAGTAAGGCCTCAGATAGAAAGCATATTTGTACAGTTGTGGGAGTGGGATAGAACGTAGTAGGATCGACAGAGTTGTAAATCATGTGTCTTGCCCTAAATGTCCAAAAGGCTGGGTGAGGTGATACAGGTCTTTCAGACCTTTCAGTGGTTAATTAATGTTGATGTGTGAAAGCAATAAATCTGCTTAGCAAAGGTCAGTTTCCTTGGGTGCAAAATCTCCTCTGAGAAGATTCCTTTTGTTATATGTACAGTAGCAAGGACATTTGTACTAATATATGTAGAGTACCATAAAGCCATTGTCTTTGTTTATACCTCTGCTAATGGGTTGGAATTTGTGAGTATAATTCAGCATCTTTTCTCTTTCTAGTCTACCTTGTAATTTCTTTGTTCAAGAACTGCAGTCTGTAAATTTCTTACTGTATGTTCAGGAAGGTTGAAATGTTCTGCAACTGGTTTTTGGGTATTGCCATTTCTAATGTCAAATTTGTGTCCATTAATCCTCTTGCATAGAGATTGTTCTGTTTGTCTAGTGCAGACTCAGAGTGTGGAGGGGTAGTGCTGGCATAGCATGGCATATGTCACATTGGAGCAACAGCACATGAATGTCTCTCTGATGTTGTGAGTGATATTACCGGCCCCTATAATATTGCTGGCAGAATACACATGGAGACAGAGCTGGCATCTAGGTTTGTGGCAAGGTATTGTCCCTGTATCACCATCCATGTAATGCATCTTGTTGTAAATGGGTAGTTGTTTAAGATTTGGAGGCTGCCTGTAGGCCAATAAAGATCTGCCTCCCGAAGCTTGAGAAAAGGCTGTGTTATTCTCCAGATCTGGTTGTAGCTTGATGATGTGTTTGAGTGGACTCTGCTGGGGACAGTAGCTGACCAGTAGGGATGTTCTGGCAATCTGTTTTTGGTCTGTTTTGTAGTAGATGGTTCCCGGGTATTAACCTTTTTTGGTTAATTAGTTTCTTCATCTCTTAGGTGGGTGTTGTACTTTCAGAAATGCCTGTTTTAAATTCAAGAACTTTGAGTCTCTTTCTTGTGGGTCTGGGCAGATGTGGTTGTATCAGAGGAGTTGGCTGAAAATAATATATTTGGTAGTGTGTTCTGGAAGCATATTTGTATAGCAATCAGTGGATTTTCAGTACAGAAATTACAAAGGAAGACTAGAAATAGAAACTGCTGAATTGAATTACATCCACAAATTCCAATCCATTAGCAGAGTTATGAACAAAGACAAAGACTTCATGGCACATTGCATATATTAAGACAAGAGTCATCACTCCTGCACACATAACAAAAGGAATTATGCACCCTGTCTCTCAGAGAGAGTTTTGAACCCAGGGAAGGTAGCTTTTGGAAAGCAGATTTATTGCTTTCACACGTCAGCACTAACTCGCCACTTTAGAAATTGAAAAGACCTGTGTCACCTCACCGAGCCCTTTGAAAATTTAGGGCAAGACACATGATTTGCATCTTTGTAGATCCTAGTACATTCTGTCCCACTCTCACCACTATAAATAGGTATATTGTACCTGTGATCTTAATACCACTTGGTACAGCCTCTGAAAAAGTGAGTTTACATCCACAAAAGCTCATGTCAAAATTAAAACTGGTTAGCATCAAAAGTGCGTGCGTGCGTGTGTGCATGCGTCCTTCTGTCCTTCCTTCCTTCTTTCCCTCCCTCCTTCCCTCTTCCTCCTTTTTATGCTGCAAGAGACTAACAAGGCTACTTCTTTGAAAATTGCTTTTCCGGGATAGATACAGGCCCTCTCCCACCACAGACTGCTCAGGAGATCCCCCTGGTGATTGTACAGTGCATGTTGTTGAGAAGATGCTGGATTTCTTATCAATCAAAAAAATTTTTTTTTCTAGCTTTGCAGTGGTATCTTTAAAAGAAGATGCACTGAGGGGGGAAAAAAACACATGCTAGTAGATACCTAAGCTTTCTGTCTGTTTAGAATAAAAAAATGCAGTAATTACAACAGTGTATAATTTTCACAACTGGAGTCTACAACAGAAGATTGTAGTGTAAGGTGGTTTTGTAGTATTCAGGATACTCCATTTCATTCCTTCCTCATGAAAAGCAGGTCAGAATCTGTGCCATGCTTGGTTTTTCCTTGGGCTGTTTTGGGGTCCCATTCCCCCTTAGTGTGCTGATAAAGATGGGCTTTTAAAAACATCCTTCACATGGGAGAGACAGAGCAAGCAGACTCCCCTTCCTCACATGTTAATTATGTCCTCTTTTTAAATGACTGAATAGGGCTTTAATGGATAGAAAAGCTGGCACTGTGCCTTCTCAGATCCAAGGGCAGTGTCACTCAAAATCACTGGGATGTGGGCAATGCTTAATCTGTTTTTCTTTTTTCTTTTCCCTCCTCTTCTTCTTTGCTTTTGTATAGCAATGTTGGTGTTCTCTATAGTAGATAATTCCTATTGCTCTGAAAAATGATGCTGTATAATGCAGGAAAGAATGTGATTCCCATATGCCACTTGCATCCTTCTGCTGAGCTCTGATAGCCCAACAAACAGAAGGGGAATCATCTCAGCCTGATATGGTTAACATGCTTTCCAGCTGCCACCTACGAACGGTGAAATCACTCCAGAGATTGAGAAAAGCTGCAAAGCTGATAGCCATCTATGTAATCCCTGATTTAATGTAAACAGACATTCTGTGATTATATGTGCAGGGCCTACATTTGAATGTGTATCTCCTTGTGGGAAATGTTTGTTTAGTATCAGCTGGAATATCCTATAAGTGAATGTTGTTGTTTTCCTGTTTGGCTGCACAACAACAAAAGTTTCCTTTCTGATTTAATCCTTTCTTTTTTTTTCTTTCTTTTTTTTTTTTAAATTTGCGCCTGAAATAATCACAAAACTAGTTGAAGAATTGTACCATGCTCCTTTTTAAAAAAATTTCTGCCAGTGCAAATAGAAGTATAAGAACAGAACTGACAGAAATCATATTGCCTATTTGGTCTAGATGAACAAAAATTCACTCCAGTGCATGCTAGATCTTAATAAATCATAATTGTTGGTTTGAATGCATAATCTTGCTTGTAATCAAGCCCTGCTGAAATAAGGACAAACCTTAATTATTCCTGTTCACCCCAATAGCAGAGGGCTAAGCATAGGGACATCTGTCTGCATACCTGTCAAGGAGACGGCAGTTGTATTGACTAGGCTGATTACTTGTTTGGAAGGATGGGAAGACTTAAAACACACACATAAATAGCACAACTATGCTAAGGAATCTTACACATTTAAGGTGTAGATGTTAATATGCAAAGCCGTAAACCAATGCTACTGTAAGTAGTGGTCCATGGACCAGTGCCAGTTCCTGAGTCATTGGCTCTCAGTTCTTGGCAAGCTTGTAGGAAAGAAACCATCATAGCCAATGTGGACAAATATACTGCTAGCCCCTGGCATACTGGGGTATGGGGAGGAATTGTCGGTTCCCCACATCAAATAGCTTGAATAGACTGCCTCAGAAGAAGGGGGACTTTCCCTGTTTAAAGGGCTTTAAACAGAGGTTGGATGGCTATCTTTCAGGAATGCTTTAGTTATAAATTCCTACTTTGCAGAGGATTGGACTAGGTGGCTTTTATGTTCCCTTCCATCTCTATGATTGAATGATTCTGTTAGATGGTATGCCCTAAAGAGGACCAGGTTATCTTACGGAATATTTCCCTCGTAGCATGGGAAGAAAAAGTGCAGTCTGTGGTCAGCATGCAGCCTCCAAGAGCTATTATTACTTCAAATTATTTTTAAAAAAATGTTTGGGGAGAAAGGGAAAAAAATTAAAACTTTAGCCAGAATTCATGAACATGTAACCTAGAGTTATGCATTCGCGACTGGTTGATATTCCCAATCCCTAGGTATTCACTAGTTTAGAGATTACGTTGCGACTGTGAAAAAACCCCACTCCTCACTTACCAGGCAGCAGTCATTATGAGCGACAGAGCTCTATTCCCCTGTTGATCAGGAAGCAGCTGACTGATGGTCGCACCCCCATCATGGGAGTGATCTCCGGTGCAAGGGGAATTGCAACAGGGATCCTCCTTCTGCCTCCTGCGCATGGGAGGGGGCGGGAATGTCAATCAGCCACTTCCTGATTGACAAGGGCACAGACCCCGATTGATTCCCATGGCTGCTGCCTGGCAAGTGAGGTTGGGCGGGGTTGAGCTAGGAGACCCAATGTAGCTACAAAACTAAGGTGGTTACATATTTGTAGCGGTCTTAATAAATGGGGGCCTTTCTGTAAACTCAAAAAGCTTCCCTGGCCTTCCACTGGGCAGTTTTGTCATGCCTTTGCTCCTCCCTCGGCCATTTAGGCTCACGGAAGGCCTTTCCTCCCCAAAACTGGCTTCACTTTGTGTTTTGGAAAGTGTCTCTCCTGGGCCTAAGCCACCTGGGGGTGGGGAAGGTAAAATTCCCTCCCCGACTGAGGAACAGCCATTTGAGATCCTGGAGGAAGGGACTGGTTCTCAGGGCTTGCTTAGTAGCCTAGTTCCACCCTATACTAATCCCTCCCATCAGCCATCACAGTCTTCAGGGAGGCCCTGCTGGTTGTGCCACTGCCTGTGGATTTTCCGCTTGGCAGCAATGAGAAGTCAGAGTTTTGGACTCCTGTCCTATGGAATAATCTCTCTTCTGCTTTGTGGCGGGCTCCAATCATATGTCTTTTAGGCACTTCTTGAAAATGTGTGTGTTTACTTGAACATTCCTTAGCCATCAGCTGTTTAGAACTCCTTTTAATATAGTATTATTAATATATTCTGCGTAGGATTACCAGACCAAAGATTGGAGAAAGCTGCTTTACCTTCGATAGGCTGTACAGATCAGGGAATTATAGTAGGTGCTGCTTGTCACACAACTAAATAACAAGCAGCACTTGTTAAAATTCCCTCTCCTGTACAATCATTAAAGTGACAGAAACTGTCTCCGGTTTTCACTCTGGCAATTCTAGCTCTATGGGATTGTTGTATTGTTTTACAGTGCTGCTGTAAACTGTTTGTGTACATGAGATGTGGGACCACAAAACCTTTTAATGATAAAATAATAATAAATAAACTGCTTTGAAGAATGAATTCTCCTTTGACTATGTGGCTTTGTCATCTCTCTGCAACTGTTTTCCAAGCTAAAAATGCCTCTGCTTGTCAGTGAAGCTCTGATGCCTCTTTACTGCCTGTTTCTTACAGATGACTAAAAACGGCACAGTGGAATCTGAGGAAGCAAATACTTTGACACTGGATGACATTTCCGATGATGACATAGATCTTGACAACACAGAAGTTGACGAGTACTTCTTTCTACAACCTCTACCAACAAAAAAGCGAAGGGCGCTTCTGCGAGCCTCCGGAGTCAAGAAGATAGACGTGGAAGAAAAACACGAGCTGCGAGCCATACGTCTTTCGAGAGAAGACTGTGGCTGTGACTGTCGAGTCTTCTGTGACCCAGAAACTTGTACTTGCAGTCTTGCAGGCATAAAATGCCAGGTGAGCGCTGACCTGGAGTATTCTTCACCATGGCTAGGGAGAAAAGTCTGGGAGCCAAGTTATAGTTCCATATATGAGAGCCAGTGTGGTGTGATGTGAGTGCTGAACCAACTCTGGGAGACCAGGCTTCAAACCACCAAGGAAACCCCTTGGGTGACCTTGAGCAAGTCACACTCCTGTAGCCTCAGAAGAAGGTGATGGCTGTGGAAAACCAGCTGTGAACAAATCTTCGTGCAGAAAACCTTGTGATAGGTTTACTTTGGAGCTGCCATAAGTTGGAAACAAATAGAACACAATAATAACAACTACACACACACACACACAACACACACACACACACACACACACACACACACACACACACACATATATATAGAAAGTTCGCCTCTATGCACATTCATATAAATGTTCCAAAAAGAGGTTGTCAACTGACTTTAAGAAATGATAGCAAATTTTCAGGGTAGTGTTTTTGTAACATTCCTGCCTAAATACCCTTAAAAGACCAGATCTCCTCTGACCTTGGAAGGTAAGCAGGGTCAGGTCTGGTTAGCATTTGGGTGGCGGATCTGCCACAGAATAGCAGGTACTGCAAGCTTTATTTCAGAGGAAGGATGTGACAAACCACCTCTGAGAATTCTTTGCCTAAGAAAACCCTATGGAATTCATGGGGTCTTCATAGGTTGACAAGCAGCTTGAAGCATATGCACACATACAAGCGCACGCACACACACACACTTTTATACCAGGAGTAAACAAATTTCAGGGTTGTGGGATCTTCCGATGATGATGATGATATTCAAGTTAGACATGATACAAAATAGTGGTTACAACCTGCAGTCCAAGAATTAGGAAATAAGGTGCCTGTGAACACACACTTACTCTAGGAACTGATCATCAGAACCAGAGCAAAGCTAACAAACTCCTTTCACAACTGAAATCCACTCCTGGTTTTCCCAAGGCATTCTTTTTCAGCAACCTGATTTTGATAGGGAGAAGCAAGATGCTATTATTAGATAACCGGGTATCAGAAACCTTTTGTGAATCTACTGCAAATCACCAAGAGATTGATTAGTAGGTCCAGATCTGCAGTGTATCTGTTAGGCCTTGAGATGTCTTTAGGGGAAATATTTGATATGTCTCTCTAGTAGTTGAGGACTTGTCCACTTTATGTCCATTTTTAACAGCAGTGGGGAACTTAAGTGGGCCCAGTGGCCAGTTTTCTGCCCCAGGGTCATTTAGGACCACATGGACAACCAAAAATGCCACCATGATGATAACACTTTTTTTTGAAAAAGGAAACTGGAAGTGTCTGGATGTCTACTCCATATTTTGAAAACAATAGATGGAAGTATTAAACAACACAGAGTGGCCCGGAGAGCTATTTAAAAGGAGCTTCCAGGAACATTCACATGTTTTTCACTGCAATATTTTGGGAATGATGGTAGTACTCTGAGACCACTGGACTACACTTCTCCCACCACAATTAATCATGAGTGTTATATAATGCTTAAAAGTCTTGAGGTCAGTTTTGTGATTCAGAAGGTAATTAGTTTTGAATGGAGTAAATTATTACCTCCCTGCCTGTATGATCAACAGTTGATGTTACTGTGGCACTTGCACAGTACTGCAAGGTCACACCTCTTATTTGGCTAGTACAGATGTAATATTGTCAGTAGTTAAGCATTTGGAAGCAGGTTCTGGGATCATATAGGCACCTCAACAACTGCGACCTCTAGTGATAGGTCTTCTGTTCCCTGACCCATCCATGGTAAACTATTATGTCAATGTAGACATTAACTGTAGTTACAGTTAAGCCTAATTTTGACACCAGCATCTAATCATGGCTTCAGAGCCCTAACCTTGATGAGATCTAAACAAGGGCCATTTCTGCCCTACATTGTTACAATGCTATTATTCCACTTTCAACATCCTGTGGAATTCTGGGATTTGTAGTTTACTGAGGCCAAAGAGCTCTCTGACTGAGAATTCTAACTGCCCCTCCCTAAGCTGCAAATCCCAGAATTCCATAGGATGTTGAAAGTGGAATAATAGCACTATTACAGCATAGTGCAGAAAGGGCCATGGTTACAAGCAAGGCTGTCTGTTAACAACATGAGAAGTAGGGAGGAGACAGGGATTAACACTTAAGAATTATGCCTGAGATCCCATGGTGGGCTCCTGATTCTTTGCTAAAGTTATCAAGCAGCTGTATTGTATCTGTGTTGCCCTCCTTATCTGTAATAGAGCTTTAGACTTTAAGGTTCTTTGTTTTAAATGGTTCTCTGCTCTTCTTTATTTCTGCCAGATAATTGATCATTTTTCATCCAGAAGGTCTTAACTGGTATAATTGGTATGTGTGTTTGTATCACGCTTCAACTATATTTCTAGGGCAGTTTTCCTAGTTGAAGTTCCTTAGTTTTACCATCAGTTTCTTCCATATTGAGATTCTTTACTTTGCTTGTTCCCTCTCCCATTTTCAGACATGCAGTTAATCAATGGTCTCTTTTCTCAAGGTGGATCGTATGTCTTTCCCGTGTGGTTGCACTAAAGAAGGATGTAGCAATACAGCGGGCAGAATTGAATTTAACCCCATCCGTGTTCGGACTCACTTTTTGCACACGATAATGAAACTTGAATTGGAGAAAAACAGGGAGCAGCAGGTCCCTGCACTGAACGGTTGCCACAGTGAGATCAGTGCTCACAGCAGTTCAGTGGGCCCCACAACCCACCAGCTGGAATATTCGGTTCCAGACAACTTTGAAATTGAAGCAGAGCCTCGGGCGGCAACTGTGATGCACTTGCAGTCAGTTGATGATTTGGGGTGCCCAGGGGAGGACGAGGAAGAAGAAGAGGAAGATGCAAGTAGCTTTTGTAGTGGAGTTACTGATTCTAGCACACAGAGTTTAGCACCAAGTGAAACAGACGAAGATGAGGAGGACGAGGAAGAAGAGGAGGAGGAAGAAGATGACGAAGATGAGGATGAAGAAGAAAAGGTGGATGAATTTGTGGAAGGGCTGGGTGCTCATGCTGACATGGTGCAAGCACTTCCTTCTGTCCTGTGCTATTCTGATAGCACTGCCATGCATGAAAACCACTCGAAGGCATCCTCCTACTATACCAGCGCTTCATCACTTTATTACCAAATAGAGAACCACAACCCTGGCACTCCTAATCAGATCCGTGAAACTTACCCTGAAAGGGATACTGTCAAGAATGGTAATCTTTCGCTGGTGCCTTACAACCCAACTTCAGAACAGTTAGTTGACTATACACGGCAATCAGAGGAAAGTTACGGCAGTTCACTTTATCCTTCTTCAAATCCTTCTGTCATAGTCTGCTGCTCTTCTTCTGAAAGCGACAATGCTGTTCCATGTGGTAGTTTATACACTGAGCACAGGCCAAGACACTCCCAAGTGGACTTTCCCTCATACTTGAAAAGTCCTTCACAAGATGGATTTGTTTCTGCTTTGAATGGTGGCGCTCACCTCCCAGAGCATCCCACCGAGAATTCACTTAGCCTTTCAGAAAAGAGCAGACTGCATGAAGAGTGTATCAAATCACCTGTCATGGAAACGGTACCTGTTTAAATTATTTTAGGACTGAATCCCTTATATTGAAATGCACTCTATTTTAACTGGATTCCTTGAAACTTTCTTTTTTCTTTAGCTGCAGAGACAAGAGGACAGACTCTGGTTTTGGTTTATTTCTTTCTTTTCAAGCCGTACCGGCTATAGCCATTGCACAAAAACAGTTAATGTACAGATTTAAAGGGGGGAAGATCAAATGGTCTTTTGATAGAAAATACCTAGATTTTAAAACAAAGGAACAGT
Organism: Cyclura pinguis; assembly: GCA_030412105.1. NCBI lineage: Eukaryota > Metazoa > Chordata > Lepidosauria > Squamata > Iguanidae > Cyclura > Cyclura pinguis. The sequence continues at coordinate 226,509,301 of CM059599.1, read as the reverse complement.
ACAAAATAGCAGCCTACCTGTCAAACTATGTGAAGCGGGGCTGTCTGACTCAGAGTTTCTCATTTTATTGTCGGGCCCGTGCAAGATAATGAAAACTTTACTTTGAAATCTTTATGTTTAGGGTACTAAATTTTCACACAATTTGAAGAAGGTGAATTTTTAAATGTATATGTGATTACAAAAAACCCATAACAACCCTGAATTGTTCAGTAGTGTATATTTTTTATTTATTGTAGCTTAGTATTCATGTCTTGATAAAAATGAACAGCATGTTCATTGAAGCTGAACATTTGAGCAGAACAGCACAGCCACTTCAAATTTTGTTAGGCAAGCTATGTTTCTCTTTTGGAGTGATGTTTAAAGCTGACATGGAACTATATTCTTTGATCTACCCTGGAGTCAATTTATATGGGTAACCTAAAAATCTAAAGGGAAATTTAGGAAGAACCACTGGCTGGGCATGTTTCACTTTGCCTGGGGCTCTTGTTGATACTTCAACAAAATCTCTCTAGAAAGGAATGAAGGGTGCACATCAGCCCTATTTGTTTAAATTAATCTGATAGGTGTGAACATTTTCTAGAAAGTTGAAATGTTGGACAATCCTCTGTTATTTTTTTAAAGTTGCCAACACAACCAGGAAGCTGGGCATGATCCAGCCAAAGTTAGCTAGTTGGGACTGGCTCATATGTTTTGTTGTTTTACTTTAGGCCTTCCCACGCCATTTTCCTGCCAGAAGCTCCCAAGGGAATGTACAGTGTGAAACATCTAGCTACTCTTCATATCCTTCAAAACATGCAGGGATTTCCTGCCACCCACCCACAGCACTTTTTTTTAATGGCACCCCTTCAATCAGGGGAAAGCTATGTTTACAGGACAGCTGTGTATACTGCTAAGAGGACTCTAATTGGGCTTTGTGAGTAATGCATGCTACCTTTGTGGAGCAATCCCTGTTTTTCTATGGCTGCTTCTCTGTGCTGCTCTAGTAATATGTATAAATGGGAGCCCTTATGATATCTCCATTCACTTGCCTCCATTTCTGTTGATTGCATTTCTAACCAGCTCAGGGCTGAGTACATGGATCTCCCTACCTCAAACGCGGATTGATCTGCATAACAAGCCTGTAAGATAGTATATTGCTGAATAGCCCAATGTTACTTTGTGAGATTTGTGTCAAAACTGGGTTGTACTACGTTAACAAGTACACCCCAATACCGCACTTGTTCTCAGTTCTATCTTGTGCATAGTCTCCCTATTACATAGATACTAGACAATGTGAGAAGCTGTCACATGGAAATGGGTAACACACTGCTAAGATAATGTAAAATTAGCCTGATGATCCAGTGAAATGAACAGGACTTCATTAAATAGGACGTCTTCTTCCATTCTGCACAGTGGGACTTCTTGCAACTACACTTTGGTAGATTGTACATGCTGTGCTCACTTTCAAAAGCAAAATGGTAGCTTTTGCATGCACATACTTTTGTTGCCCTGCAACCATACAGCTAACTAATGCACTTTAGTGCCTCCCCTTACTTTTGGAGGTTATGAAAAGTCTTGGAGATATTGTGGGGTTTTATTTGCATTTAAAAAAAAACCACATGGACACCATGCAAAAACTATCAGGAAGAACTTGTGCAGATTTTCCATAGCCAATTGCAGAACTCTTAGATCAGTCATGAGTAAGAGGAGAACATTATTGTTTGTTGAGAAAGGGACAGACTGCGAGCACTTCTAAATAGAAGGTAGAGACAGGGTTCTGTGGCCATTTAGCCATTCCCTCCAGTGTGGGATGAGATTTTACCTACAGCAGGGTACAGATATTAAAGGCTTTGCCTGAAAATTGACTGATGTCAACAGCAATACATCCACAACCGACCACTTTTATTTAAAGACTTAAACCAAAACTCTTAGCTGCTATTATTGACTGACCAATATGCTACACCAGAGCCTGTGTACACATGGAAATCTTGCACACACCGTCTTCTCTGTTTACTTCAGTGGAGGGAGCAGATCTATGTATGCCAAGGACTGCAAGCCAGAGCTGCTTCCTTCTTCAGAGTCAGTTGGGTGTTCCTGCAAACAGCAGAGCACTGTGTAGATATCAGAATATGAACTCTTTGGATCAGATAGATCCAACCAGAAACATTCATTTATGATTTCTTTTTAGATCACAAGAAGGATGCCTATGTCTGCAACACGGATGACAAAAAAAACAAAAAAACAACTATCCTCTGGCTTCCCTACTTAACAGCTAAGTCAGAGTTTCACCTTGTTCAGGCACCATAATCCACAATATATGTATATATACCATTTGACGCTCTACTTTTGAAAAAGTGCAAATTCATAGGTGATCACTTTTTTAAAAAAATGCCCAGCGCTTTGAATGTATAATTGCTTCTTTAAAGTACAAGATACCACTCTTTGTTGTTTGGGTAACTCCATCCTTTTAGGTAAATGCTCAGTCTAGAAACTGATTGGTTACTGAGGAGGAAGCGCCTTGTATGGATGAAACAGCTGTGTGGCATGCACAATCCCTCTCTGCTTGGCACTGTGATAAAAAATAATTAGCAAAATCTGTTTTTAATTATAATTAGTAAAATTACAGCCCTCTCAGAAATGTTTATCATAATTGTATATATATCATATTGAAATAACTTTTTGGGCTCACTACTGTAGACTGAAGGGTACAGTCTTAACTTTGGCTTTTCTGTTGGTTCCATAGGAAATGCACATCTTGTGCTGGCTCCTGGGGAGGGGGACATGGCCCTGCTGTCTTTCATTTCATGTTGCAAGGAGCCATGTAATCTGTATAAAGCCTTAAGCTTTCTTATTAGTTTTTGTTCATGATTCTAATCACCTTGGGTCGTCTACCCACCAGATCAACAGCTGCCTCATAGCAAGGCCCAGTTACGTGGATGTCAAGAGAGAGCTGAGCTTGCTTCCCATTAATTCTCTTCTACTTGACAGCCCTGTGGATTTCTTTCAGACTTATTTCCTTGTCTTCTTTCGGCCATACGTAGCACAATACATGGGAGAGGAAGGTGGAATAAACTCCCGTGGCTCAGTTAATTAAGTGCTGTATTTCCTGCATCATTAAAGCCTTTGGTTTTATATCTGTGAACTTTACCTCTATGTGCCAAAAGGCTTGTTGTGACTAAATGGCAAATAACAGTGAATGTGTTTTGTACAAGTTTTGCATGTTATCTTTTCCTTTTCATGGTGGCTGTCGAGGCCACACAGATATTGAAGATGATCCCGCTGAATGCATAACATATTTGATGCCTTTTAGTTTTGGATGCTGGTCAGCAAGTGTGAAAGACCACATCGCTGCTGGATATATTAATTCCTTGTGCCCGCTCATGTCTAATAAAAAGTTACTCAACACATCAAAATTAGCTGACCAGGAAGAAAACCACTGGCAGCACTTTCCTAACCAATTTAGTCTCAGCAGCATATCTTTATTGATCATTAGAGATGGGCAGAGTCATCCCAAAGTCTTCTAACTCATCTGCTCCCATAATGGAACATGCTTGGGATTCTGAATTACCACAGTGCAGTGGGCCTGGCCATGACCAGAGGTTTCTTCTGGCCTTGAATGGCATGTAAAGTATTTGAAAAATCTGAGTGGACAGTAAGATGCCTGGCAAAGTAAAAGACTACTAAAACATAAGTGGGGTCCATATTGTAGCTCTTCTGCTGTCAGTTTATGTTATTTCCAGTTTTTCAGTTCAATATAAAAATACATAGTTTGGGAGAAGTATATAGTTTGGCACACTCCTTGTTTCCTCCAGTGTAAACCAGGGGTATGAAACATTGATTATGTAATAAACACTTGACCATAGGGTATGTTTTAGAGTCATTGTATAAAATTCAAATTTTCTTTTAACAGCCATATATACACGTCAGTGTAGTATAGTGGTTTGAGCGCTGAACTATGACTCTAGAGAATGGGGCTTGAATATCTGTTGAGTCATGGAAACCCACTGGGTGATCTTGGGCAAGTCACACTCTCTCAACCTCAGAGGAAGGCAAGAGCAGACCCCATCTTAACAAATCTTGCCAAGAAAACCCTGTGATGAAGCTGGGTCAGATTCCTTCATAATCACAGTAGGGCCCAATGGGAAAGTGATCCCGTGGAACAACTGTTCTTGCTGGCTGAGAGCAACAGCATTTATCTTATAAAATTAGGGAGGAGGGATTCTAGTAGCATCTGTAATGTTAACCAATTTATTTATTTTACCACGAGCTTTCATAGATTAAAATCACTTCTGCAGATGCTGTTTACTGAATCACAAGGGAAAGCTCTAATCTGTGGAATATGCCTGGGTTCTTAACGTGTCCAAACATGATAAACTACTTCTATCCTGGTTTAATTAGCTTTAGTCTCCATATGAATTTTGGACCTGTATAAAACAAGACCTTGAGGATGCAGGACAATTAGGATAACAAAGCACAGCTTTGCTATCAACCTTAAGTGAACCGGTTTTGTTTCACAGTTACAGATGCATCTTAGTGTGGAAACCGAGAGGATGAAATTGTATCATAAAGACACATGCATTTTGTTCAGTAGCTGCTGACGCTTAGTGCTTATCAAAGTAAATAATGCAACTTGTAAAACCTATTTCAGCGTTCAGCAATCCAGTTAAAGTAAACATTTGAGGTAGGAGCATTGCCTTTATGTGAAGATTCTCCACATGATCTGGAGCCCTAATTTTTTGAGCTTTCCAATAATGTGGTGCACCTCAAAACCCGCACAGACTGTTGTTTATATAGTTGCTTTCCACCCAGGGAAAGTGACAATAGCGGAGATAAAGTCAGTGCCTTGCCCTCCTCACATTTTTATTTTTAACTACATTACTTATGGCCTGAATAGGGTTCTGAAGATTCTATCGATCCATCTCTGTACCATATTAAAGAATGCAATAGCAAGGAGGAAGGAATGTGCTAGACAGTTAAACCAGTAACTGCAAAAGTTTTCCAGAGCTGCCTTGGAAGGCTGATTGCTTACATATATTCTTCATGCAGAACTGTAAGTTCTCAGAGTTCTGGAGCAGCCCTGAGAAAAACTTTACACTTGCTGGTTTCATAGAATCATAGAAATGTAGAGTTGGAAGAGACCACAGGGGCCATCCAGTCCAACCCCCTACCATGCAGGAATACCCTCAAAGCACTCCTGACAGACGGCCATCCAGCCTCTGCTTAAAAACCTCCAAGGAAGGAGACTCCACTACACTCCAAGGCAGCATATTCCACTGCCGGACAGCCCTGACTGTCAGGAAGTTCTTCCTGAGGTTCAGGTGGAATCTCCTTTCCTGCAGCTTGAATCCATTGCTCCTTGTCCTGGTCTCTGGAGCGGCAGAAAACAAGCCCTCTCCCTCCTCTACATGGCATCCCTTCAAATATTTAAACATGGCTATCATGTCCCCTCTCAACCTTCTCTTCTGCAGACTAAACATACCCAGCTCTCTAAGTCTATCCTCATAGGGCTTGGCTTCCAGGCCCTTCACCATTTTGGTCGCCCTCCTCTGGACCTGCTCCAGCTTGACCATGTCCTTCTTGAATTGGGGTGCCCAGAACTGGACACAGTATTCAAGATGAGGTCTAACCAAAGCAGAGTAGAGTGGTACCAGTATCTCCCTCGATCTAGACACCATACTCCTATTGATGCAGCCGAGAATTGCATTGGCTTTCTTGGCTGCCGCATCACACTGCTGACTCATGTTCAGCTTGTGGTCTATTAAGACTCCTAGATCCCTTTCACATGTACTGCCATCCAGGTTTAATTGCGTAGCACATTATGCCATTGTCAGTATTCTGTTGCCTGCATTTTCTTGCAGCAAACAAAAGTTGCCATAGAAATCCATGTGGCTTAGTTCATGAAAACACATGTACAGTGCTCTGTGTACTTTTTTTTAAAACTAGAAATCTAATAATGCATAAATAGTTAAGAAAAAGGTGTGCCCCAAGAGCCTGGGGCTTGTCATGAAACCAGCACACTCCTGGTCTTATTTTATTGTGTTTCTGGTATAAGTGCTTCCAGAAATGAAAGCATTCATATGTGGACAGGTGTTACTAATCCACATATGAAATACAGCACTTTTGTAAGAATAATGGCATTTATATTGAGTGACTAAGAAAACTCCATCAACACTGACCATAATAAGACACATTTGTGATTTTTTTTTAAAAAAAGCTCTTCAAATAATACCAGCTGTTGTAAGATTTACATAACTTGCCTTACACCCCTTTACCCTCTTACTCCCTCTGATATAGATGGGGGGTGAGTAAGATTCATCAGAAGCTATGGGGTCCAGCATTTTCTTATTAAATGAAGTAAATCATACATATTTATTGGGGGCTGGTGGGTTTTCCAAAAATTTTTACAGTCAGTTGATCTCTGGGAATGAGAACGATTCAAGAGAATGACGTTTGAAAGCAGAGGTACAGATCCTAATTCTCATAGCTACTTGTAATCCTAAACAGCAGTAATAATTTCAGTCAAGAAATTTCAGGGCAGATACACAGGCTTACCTGTTACTGGGCCCCTTTTGATCATGATGAACGAGTTTTCTGTCTTCCCGACTGCAAACGCTACTGCCAGACCAGTTCATTGCGTGATAATGTGCAAAATAGCTTCTCCTCAGTTGTGTACTTGGCCCATATTCTGAGTAGGACAGTCACAGGCATCAGTCCCTACAAAGTTCAAATCCTATTGGTTATGGCCAGTTTCTGTTCCTTTACCATTTTTCCTTGCTCTTCCCTGAGAAACATGAGACAAAAATAGAATGTTAACAAAATATACACAAATTCAATTGACATTATATTATACTGCCCATGTGTTGATTCAATTTCCTTTATCTGTAACCTCACAAATACCAAAAGGGTAATGTAGGCAACAAAAATTTTAAACTGAATCTTATGGTGTAGTCTTTATTTTGACTGTATCCTTCTGTATTTATGTTTTCAGTATTTATGATGAATGACATGTAATTTGATGTATTTATTGTGGCTTATTTCTGCAATGTATATATTAAAAATAAGCATTTATAAGTCTTAAAATTAGGTTATTTTTTTTCTTAGTGGCACTCGTATTATGCTGTATTTTTACTATATATTGTACAATATATATTTATTGTCCATTTGTTTGCAACAAAGTAAATCAGGTTTCTACGTTACTTCGATCACTGTCTCTTTTGTACCATAGTGTGTGTGTGTGTGTGTGTGTACGCATGTGTGCATGTATTAAGCATCTCCTGTACTTAAAGTATTAATTTTTATCTTGTGTTTGTATAAGAGCTATTGCTTTGCAAGACTGAATGAATTAGCGCTTGTCAGAAGTACCAACCTGACATCTACCTTGAGTGGTATAGACCTATGAGCAAAGTTGTAATACAGTTTACAGCAATTGTGGGGTTTGGGGGTTGCACTTTTTTAGACTCCTTGTGATAAAATTACTTGGTAGGTTTCAAGAATGTGTTGTAGAAAAACTTCATATCAGTGGTTCTTTACTTGTTGTCCAATGACCTCTGGGCGGCCGTGAGGTCCTCATAAGTAGTCCACAAAAGCATGAAGAAATGTGATGAGTTTTTCCCATTAAAAGAGAAGGAATGAATGAAAGAAAGATGGACAGATATATGGTTATACCATGATCTCAAAGAGCAGGATTCTTTGTACAACATTTGTACAAAGATTTATTACAATATTTCAAACTGTTCAAAAGTTATGAAAACAACTGCTTGATAGCAAAACTGTGTTCAGCACTTGCTGCTTCTGCATGCAGTGAGAACTTGGAAGGGAACAATGCTACGAATCTCAGAAAAAGTGTGTGACATTTCTCACTACTTCACATACAGTTTTTATACTAGAGAGGTGTGCATTTACTTATTTCTCCCTTCTCTCCAAATTTGAAGACAACAACTTTAAATAAATATTTGATGCATTTTAAGTTTTTAACTCTTGAGTTAAGTTTTGGTGGTCCACAGCAACAAAAGGTATTTAAAGGGGGTTTGTGATGAAGAAAGGGTTAAGAACCACTGTTTTTGATTTATATCAATTAACACAAAACATGTGGGCAAAAGAGTCAGAAACTTTTGCCAAACTACTGCAAATCACAACTGAGTCTACCAGTAGGCCTTTCTATCCCTGTACTTAACTGATGCTGAATTCTAAAGTGCCAAATATAACTTTCAGTACTAGCTAGAGCATTCTTTTTCTTTGCCTTGGTCCAAGTTCCCCATGATGTCTTGTCTTTCATATGGTTTTCTCTGAGGTCTGACAGACTCACACACTCTTCGAATCACCAGTTCCCTCTTGCACTGTGCTGATATTGGCCCTTTCTGCATGATGTCGCTGTCCTGCTTCTGCCACAGGATGGCAGCAGTCAGCAGGTTGTTTTTCCACATGACATCATCACTGTCCTGCTGCCATCCCATCTAAGGAGTGTTGTCAAGGTCAGAGACCCGGGCGGCGAGCCAGCCCAGAGAAGGGAGAGGGAGAGATAGCAGAGTCCCACCAGGAGGAGTCAAAGCAAGCAATTACTCATAGGCAGTCCATTTACCTAAGCCTGAGCGACAAGCAGAAGCCATAGTCAGAGTCCAAAATCCAGGGGTCAGGAGCCAAGAGATCAATCCAAGGTATCAGGAGCCAGGTGCTGGAAGCAAGGAACAGGCAAGGAGAGAGCTTGCAGAAAGTTTACCACAAGCAAAGGAAAGCTTCCAGACAGGCAGTTATATAGCCCAGGCACAGCTGTGGCTGGGCACCACTTCTTGAACTTAATCAAGGAAGCCTCCCTTTGCTCAGCTCTCTTGAGTCTCCGCCTTGTTTGTGGGCTGATTGACATAGGCTCCAGGGCATCTTCGGGACCACAGCTGGATCCCTGTTGCCCTAAAGGAGCAGGCAGAAGAACATCTGAGCCTGCTTGGTCCATGGCAGCAGGGGGAGCTCTTGGGCTGCAGGACTCATCTCCAGCCAGAGCCACAGGGACCAACAGCTGCTGCTCGTCATCTCCACCCTGAGCAACAAGGACCAACAGCTGCTGCTCGTCATCAGCAGCTCTGACAGGGGGCTTCAGTTATCACAAGCGTAGCATTCGCACGGCATTTGCAAAACAGAAAAAATCTGTTTTGCACTTCCAATTGTGCAGCGCTCCCATACTTACCATCATGTGGAAGCCGCAGCTGCGCATTTGTGGCGCTTCTTGCCCCAGCACAGCAATGGCAAGTGCCTGGCCGCACTGCAAAAGGAAGGGGCGGGGCTATCCTGCTCCCTTCTGCAGGGAGCAAGCAGGTGTGGAGGGGCGCGTTGCTGATGTGCTCCCTTCCAACCCAGATTTGCAGCGCTACGACGCAGAAGAGTGTTCTCGTGCGGAAAGGACCACTGTTATCCTGAGCTATGAGAGCCGGACTGTCTCTGTCCCACCAGGGGAGATAATATGCTGTGAGAGTACATTGGAAGGTCTTTTTGGAGGTGCCCCCCCCCCAATGCTGTATGTCTTTTTTGGCCCAAGTTGGCCCAAGTTGTGCCAAAACCGGCTTTACTCTCATGCCAACCAAAAACATGGCTTTTTATTGAAGCCTCTGTGGCCTGATTTATTCCAAAGTGCATATGCATATGGTTTTAAATTGCTTCACCTTGTTCTGTTGTGTAATATAGTTTTAGTCTTTAAATTGTTTTGATTGTTTTTGATTTTAAATGGTTTCAAATTTATAATTGATTTTACATCTACACTGTTGTGAGATCCAAGGATATAGAACAGAATATAAATATTTGAATTGGCCAAACTACTTTTGGGTAAACCTGAATGACCGTTTCAGATTCACGATCCCTATGTATCCCCTAGTTTAGGGGCTATATAGGGCTGATGAAAGTCCTCCAATCTCCACTTACTGGGAAGCAGCCACGGCTTTCAACGGGAGTCTGTTCGTCTGTTGGTCAGCAAGTAGATGGCTGATGAGGACACCCTGTCCTCACACAACCAGTCTCTGGCATGAGGGGAATTGCAATTGGGGTCTTGTTTCTGCCTGTCACGCTGGAGACTATTCAGGGGAGGGGGTGAATCCATCAGCCAACTGCTTCCTGATCAATACAGGAAGAGGCTCCCAATGATCACAGCAGCTGCTTCCTGGCCAGTGAGTATTTGGGGAGGGGGAGGAATCAGGACGAGATTCACTGTGTAGTACTGAAACTACAGTGTTTATGCATATGAAAATCCCCAGTAGGATTCTGGCAGTAAATAATAATCAATTTTAAATAATCTCATTCTGGAATAAAAGGAGTAGAAGTTGGAAGACCCAGGTGAGTTGAGCCCAGTGTTGGTAACAAATAACCGTGCTCAGTTGCTGACTCAAGCTTTGTTGAGGGATGATAGGAGTTTCAGCCCCACAGAAATGCAGCGGAAAAGCCAGAGGACAGCGAGCCAACAGCAGCAGCCTTGTTCCCCAGTAAGGATACTCACACACGGAGGAGTTTCTTCCAAACAGGAGGCACTTTATCTTGTAGCAACGTTCCGTTATGTACACAACATGGAACAGACGGACAAAGGCTTGCGCCAGACACTGGTTTGGTCAACAGACAAATGCATACTGGGGATTGCTTTCTTATATACATATTTACAACCAATCAGGTAGAGGTTTGCACACCTCCCTCTACCATCTGCACACGACCCCAGTTTCTGATGCAACCTTGCAATTACCCACAGCTGGGGCATGAAGCAGCATCTTTGCAGTGGGCTGATCATTTTCCCAGGGTTCCCTGCCTGGAATCCCTGACAGCTTTATGTGGTCCTTGATGCTGTATGACAAAGTCAAGTTGGCCTATCTTGAAGTGCCTTTCTCTCATCCTGCAAGGCACGGTGTGTCCAGGGTTGCTCCCAGATAGATTGGAGGGAACCTACAGAACCATATTTATTTTTGTTCACTGTGAGGTGATGTTCCTGGAGACATCAGAGTGAGCTGAATCTACTATAGGCAGTTGGTCTTTGATTTGAAAAGAGACGTTGAGGTATGTGGGTAAGCCAAAAGCACCCCTCGCATTCCGTTGAACATGCAGGGTGCTAAAGTCAGACTAAGTACCCTACGCCTGATACTGGAAATAGTTATTGTCATAGCAAAATTTTAAGTATTTCAGCCGTTCTGGCTAAAATGTGGAAATATGTTTCCAGTACATCCATGGAGGTTTTAATAAAAAGCCTACAAGGGGGCATTTAATATATAGCACAATAGATTAATTTTTCAGTGATATTTCTCATGCATATGTTGAGACATTCTAATCCAAGTATGGTTCTTCCTTCTCCATTTTTGGTAGTGGTGAACACATACTAATGGAATTGACAATTTATAATAACTGCATCCGTTCCAGCTCTTTCATAGACTTGTCTTTGGGGGAAAAGTAAGAAAAGAGAATTGGAGCACAATGAGTTTTTAATCCCTGCATACTTTCTCTTGGATGGGGGGACCACGCTAGGGGCTCCCTGCTTTAGGCTGCCCTTATTTTTTGTACCTTCTTTTTTTTTTCAATTTTATTTTTGAAGCCGTAGATTTAATAGGATCACCCCTTGGGAAGCCAGTCCTTAAAACAAGATACAAGATCTGGATATTTTTACTTTGAAAGTACAGCAGTAGAGGCCTAGTATTGATTCTGGAGACTACTGTGCTCTGAAAACTGCAAAATAAGATGCCATCTTGATTAGTCCTTAGTGGGTTCATATGTACTCCTTGGCAAGAAATGCGCCTGTCTTTCCTTTCATATTCAAAGCACCTAATCGTACGCTTCCTTGAATAATCATAATAAGTTTGTCTCCACACATAGCTAAATTGTGCTTCCATTGGTATCCACCACGATATGACTTTGCTCATGTAGTGAATTTTGTTAATGCAGTAGAAGCTAGGAAGCCATTTTCAGACACTGTTGGACATTATCTTGCAACAGCACCCTCTGCTGCTTAATTCACTGAATAGACATTTAAAGTTTTTAAAATATTAGAAATAGTATAGCTATTTTTTAAGCTATTTTCCTGCTTAAATATTATCCAGTATGTTATACTGGGCTTTTTTTGTACTCTATAAATATCCTTTTGCATTTTACTCAAGAAGTTCATTGCATTTGAAACAGAAATAATAAAACTTAGTAAACTAGCTGGGGTATGATAAATTATGAAAGAATGTTGTATTTTGAGGAGACAAAGCTATGTCACTCGTATAATTACCCTCAAATCCACCTTTTCTCTGCTGCAGCCCCCCCAACACAGCCATTTCCTAGTTGGTGGGGATCAGAGTGGGGTGCATACAAGTATCCAGCCACCTTCTTATGACTGGACAAAAAGCAATAGGCATCCACAAGAACCGTGGGAGTCCTATGGCAGTCCCTGTGGATGATAACGTGGATGAAGCTAAGTGGAGAGATGCAAGGGGGCGGGGGAAGGAATGTGTGCTGCCATACTGAAATTTATTCTGCTGTAAACAGTGATCAATACAGCTCCAGGCTTCCTTTGGTGGGTGAAATGTACTGAAAAGAAATGCAGAAATGCTTTTCTTTCACTAAACTTTGAATTCAAAGATAACAGCTTTAGAGAGCATGCAGGAACTCCTCATTCATTAGAAACGTATGGGTAGAGCTACTTATTTACTTGCAAGGATTACATGTACTTGCAAATATTAAACAAATGCAACATACTTTTTAGGGTGTGATGGCTCGCATCTAGAAGCAGCAGCTGTGTCCAAAATTCACTTTGAATACACATGCATACACACACACACAAATAAGCAGGTATGACATAACAGACATACTGTGTGCACAAATTATGCTCACATTAGGATTATCAGGCAAAACAAAGGGGTAGGTTTCTTGGCACCTTAGTTTTCAGTGTCTCATTCTCTGCAATGGTAGAAATTTGGAGAACTGAAGGGGGAAAAAATCCTGGGAGGCAGAATTCTTATTTGAAGGGCAATACCCTCATTTACCCCTCCTTTCATAGGTACATCCCTGGGATATGAACATGTGGTAGCAGCAATTGCAGGTCCCTTATCCATCTTCCTCTTTTCATTGGGTGGCTGGGGCAGCACTGCTTTCAGCACCGCTTCCTGTTCCTCTCCACTGTTTGATAATAGGAGGCCTTCCCGGAGAGGCATGGGAGAAGGGGGAAGCTGGAGAACATCTTGCCCAGAGTCCTATCAAACCTGGTACCAGCCCCATAGAGGAGGGCCCAAAAATGAGGATAGCTAAGAATTGGAAAATAGAGCAGGATTCTCCTTTAAATGAATGGTATAAAGAAGTTCAGGATATAGCTATTAATGATAAATTGACTTGTAATTTAAAGAAGGGGGAGTTAAAAATATGCATTTTTATAGATATTTGGGGTGAATTTATTGATTATGTGTAAATAAAGAAGAAGGGAAGTAAACCAACAGAAGAATCATTACAATTTTGGAAGGGGAATGGAACCACATGAAAGGAATGGAAGTGGTTATATCTCTAATGGTCCCGGTGGGGGGGGGGAGCACTTATTCATAGAATCATAGAATCATAGAAATGTAGAGTTGGAAGAGACCACACGGGCCATCCAGTCCAACCCCCTGCCATGCAGGAACACCCTCAAAGCACTCCCGACAGATGGCCATCCAGCCTCTGCTTAAAAACCTCCAAAGAAGGAGACTCCACTACACTCCAAGGCAGCATATTCCACTGCTGGACAGCCCTGACCGTCTGGAAGTTCTTCCTGAGGTTCAGGTGGAATCTCCTTTCCTGCAGCTTGAATCCATTGCTCCTTGTCCTGGTCTCTGGAGCGGCAGAAAACAAGCCCTCTCCCTCCTCTACATGGCATCCCTTCAAATATTTAAACATGGCTATCATGTCCCCTCTTAACCTTCTCTTCTGCAGACTGAACATACCCAGCTCTCTAAGTCTATCCTCAGAGGGCATGGCTTCCAGGCCCTTCACCATTTTGGTCGCCCTCCTCTGGACCTGCTCCAGCTTGACCATGTCCTTCTTGAATTGGGGTGCCCAGAACTGGACACAATATTCAAGATGAGGTCTAACCAAAGCAGAGTAGAGTGGTACCAGTACCTCCCTCGATCTAGACACCATACTCCTATTGATGCAGCCGAGAACTGCGTTGGCTTTCTTGGCTGCCGCATCACACTGCTGACTCATGTTCAGCTTGTGGTGTATTAGGACTCCTAGATCCCTTTCACACGTACTGCCATCCAGCCACATGTCCCCCATCCTATATTTCTGCATTCCATTTTTTCTACCTAAGTGTAGGACCTTACACTTCTCTCTGTTGAATTTCATTTTGTTAGCCTTGGCCCAGCTCTCCAATCTGTCCAGGTCACTTTGAATTTTGATCCTGTCCTCTGGCGTATTAGCAACCCCTCCCAATTTGGTGTCATCTGCAAATTTGATGAGCATGCCCTCTATTCCTTCATCCAAGTCATTGATGAAAATATTGAACAGTATTGGGCCCAGGACAGAACCCTGTGGCACCCCGCTAGTCACTTCTCTCCAGGAGAATTATTTAATTGTAGTGTAGATTTGAGTTTTAAGAATTTATGGGTATAAGGGGTTTGTAAGTCTGTGTTCATTATGTATTGTGTTGTGTATTATATAAGTTTAACGAATTAATTTTTTTAAAAAAAAATGAGGAATTAATCACTCTCAAAAGATGGAGCATATTTACCCTGTTGACTATATTTTAAAACATTATTATTTGCACAAAATTCAGTTATTAGTCCTAGCTAGAATAAACACATGGTATCAACTCCTCAAGAGAAAAGCCAGTGTTGTTTAAGTTCCATAGGGTTAATAAATCTATTCTAGTTGAGGACTAGCAATTGAATTTAGGTCCTGGTATCTAGTCTCAAACCATTACAAAAAAAGAGATAGAGGGGATTTAATTCTTGATTTCCAGAATTTCCTTTGTTCACATAGCAAAGTTTGTGTATTTGCTCCGAAGACCTACAGGGTGCTTTGACAGGAAAATCCTTTCATAGCAATAATGTGCTGTCATCTCTAACCAGTACTAAATAGAGAATACAAAGAATTTACTAGAAAACACATTTTAACATGTTGCTAGACATAAGAGCAGATGTTTGTGGGTCATCATGAAAACCTGGGCCTCTCATCAATGGAAGATAAATCTTGGTGTGATGGATATTGGGGCAGCTTTTGTAAAAGGATCACCACAAGCTGCTCCTAGTGTGACCAATTTAGTTTTCTCCCTTCTAACATCTTGTTGTGTATCTCCCATAAGCCCCAACCAGAATGGCTAACAGAGACAATGGCAACTGCAGTCTAAAACATACTGAGCAACCCACAGTAAGTATGCCAGTTCTAGGTTGTTAGACTGTGCAAAGATCTTCTACAACTTATCTTTCCTTGAGTTCCACTCCAGAAATATTAAAACCAGGAGTAAGGCTTTTGTTTCCCGAAGCGCAGAGTACGCAACAAAAAACCTGATATCCTAACACCACAATGGGTGTTGAGCACATGGGGAAGGTTTTAGTGAGAAATTTCAGGAAAAAAATGTATACAAAATGATTTATTGAACAAGGAAGAAAAGGGGAACTCAGTGATCACACACAGAGACTTAAGATAAAATTATTTAAATCAACCTAACACAATCTAAATCAACCCTTCCTGAGGAGAACCATGTGTTCTGAGACATTTGTAGAGTTCTGTGTGGGTCAAGGGAAGTGCAAAAACATCTTTGGACAGTGGACATCTGGAAGATTCTAGGAGAATATAAGTCAAGAGATAGCCTAGTTTCAAGAGGACCTTCATTTCATAAAGACAGGTAGCTGGACAGGTATTTACAAAGATGTTCCAACTCTAATGTTTCTGGAGTGTCAGTACAGAACAGCTAGTCAATTTAGACCTCTTGTCTTTTGTACAGAAAGAGATTATCCAGGAAATCTCACTGTGAGGACCTCATAAAGTCACAGGCACTATTGATTTGTTCAGAATACAGAAGCTTGTCTCATCACATCAGGTTTCTAGCAAACTCTGCCACAAACAGACATTAATTGGAACTTCACTCTACTTCTAGCCAACTAGCCTGTAGTTTGCTATTGCACTGGAGGAATACTGTTTATCAGGAAGCAAGTAAACATTTTTTGGCTTTGGAAAATTTGCTCCAGGTTTTGTTTTTGACACTTATTTTCATTGCTCTGAGGAGGCTGCCGACTCTTGATCCTGACATAAACATACCAGCGCAATTGTAGAACTTCCAAGCACTTGTTTAAAGCTGGTCTCAGGGGACTGTGCTGCTGCGTTTACTAGGGTTTGACCATTTTCAGTTTCTATTATTTTCTCTTCTAGTGCTTGGACACATTACGTGCAACATGAGAATGTTCTAGGTAAGGAAACTTACAGAGACATACAAACAATTCCAATCAGTTTACATCAAAACAATTCTATTTTTATTGTATTAATGAAGCACTATGTAAACCTTATTACACATACTGTATTTGCCAGCGTATAAGATGCACCTCTGTATAAGACGCACCCTATTTATGCACTGGAAAGAACAGGCTGCTTACCTGTAACTGTGCTTCTTTGAGTGGTCATCTGTGAACTCACACACTTGGGGTTTATGCAGCATTCGGAACCTTCTAGAAATCCAAGAGTAGGCATTTTGAGTGTTGAACCCCTCCCCCATCCTCCGGGGTATAAATGCCCCCTCCTGCTCTAATGGTCAGTTCCGCCGCAGTAGCAGCATTAATAGAACTGACCCATCAGCAGGACAGTCAGTGGGGAGGATGGCTGGGTTTGTGTGAGTTCACAGATGACCATTCGAAGAACCACAGTTACAGGTAAGCAACCTCTTCTTCTTTGTGGTCTCTGTGACTCACACAACTGGGAGACTAGCAAGCTGTCATTACAAGGACGGTGGGATGTCATGCTGAAAACCAATTCTATATCAACTTAACAGTAAAACTCCTTCTTATCCTGAATACTGGCAAGAAACATTTCTATTTGGGCTTAATGAACATTTATAATGAATACGCATTAAATAACAGCAGAAAATAAAACTGCTCTTCCAAAATTTGCACTTGAACTCCTAGTACAACAAAATAAATACGATTTGATAGGCATCACTGAGACCTGGTGGGATGAGTCTCATGATTGGAATGTAGGAATAGAGGGGTATAGCCTAGTTTGTAGAAACAGACCAAACAAGAAAGGAGGAGGAGTAGCCTTGTATGCCAAGGATGTTTTCACCTGTGAAGAGATCTATGACTTAGACCCAGAAAGCCAGGTTGAGAGCATCTGGGTAAGAATTAAGGGTGCGAGAAACAATAGGGATATTTTGGTGGGGGTTTACTACAGACCTCCAACCCAGACTGAGGACCTTGATGACGCCTTCCTCAACCAAATGACTGCACATTCAAAAAAGGAGAGATACAGTAATAATGGGAGATTTCAATTACCCGGATATATGTTGGCAGTCAAACTCTGCCAAGACAGCAAGGTCCAGCAAGTTTCTTGCTTGTCTTGCAGCCAATTTCATGGTCCAGAGGGTGGAAGAGGCCACAAGGGGATCAAATATTCTAGATCCGATCCTGACCAACAGGGATGACCTTGTTAATGGGGTAGAAGCGGTTGGATCTTTAGGGGGGAGTGACCATGCCCTATTGGAATTTGGCATTCAGTGAGAGGGAGAAGATAAGTGTAGCCAGACACTCATCTTAGATTTTAAAAAAGCGGACTTCTGTAAACTTAAGGAGCTGCTGGCTGAAATTCTGTGGTCAGGAATAGTGAAAGGGAAAGGAGTTCAGGAGGCATGGGTGTTCCTTAAAAGGGAGATACTGAAGGCACAGTTTAAAACTGTGCCAATAAGGAGGAAAAATGGAAGGCATCTGAAGAAACCAGAATGGTTGACTAAAGAACTCTCAGCTGAGCTAAGCGTTAAGAGAAACGTGTACAGGAAATGGAAGAGGGGGGAAACCACCAAAGAAGAATTTAAGCAAGTAGCCAGGAGATGTAGGGAGAAGGTCAGAAAGGCTAAAGCACAGAACGAACTTAGGCTGGCCAGAGACATGAAAAACAATAAAAAGGGCTTTTTTAAATATGTCCGCAGCAAAAGGAAAAAGAAGGAGGCAATAGGGTCGCTGCGCAGAGAAGATGGCGAATTACTAACAGGGGGAAGAGAAAAGGCAGAACTACTTAACACCTTCTTTGCCTCAGTTTTTTCCCAGAAGGATACAAGCACTCAACCTGGTGGTTGGGGAGCAGGGGAGGAAGCAGGGGAAATGAGGCACATAATAGGTAGAGAGGTGGTACAGGAGTACCTGGCCACACAGGATGAATTCAAGTCTCCAGGGCCAGATGAACTGCATCCTAGGATATTAAAAGAACTGGCGGAGGTCATTTCGGAACCGCTTGCTATAATCTTTGAGAAATCTTGGAGGACAGAAGTTCCAGCAGACCGGAAGAGAGCAAATGTTGTCCCCATCTTCAAGAAGGGAAAAAAAGAGGACCCAAATAATTATCGCCCAGTCAGCCTGACATCGGTACCCGGAAAGATCCTGGAGCAGATCATTAAGGAGTCAGTTTCTAATCACTTAGAAAGCAACGCGGTAATCACGAGAAGTCAACATGGGTTTCTCAAAAATAAGTCATGCCAGACTAATCTTATCTCTTTTTATGATAGAGTTACTAGCTTGATAGGTGAAGGGAATGCTGTGGATGTAGCATATCTCGATATCGGTAAGGCCTTTGACAAAGTTCCCCACGACATTCTTGCAAATAAGCTAGTAAAGTGTGGGCTGGACAGGGCTATTGTCAGGTGGATCTGTAACTGGTTAACTGACCGTTCCCAAAGGGTGCTCACCAATGGCTGCTTTTCATCCTGGAGAGAAGTGACTAGCGGGGTGCCACAGGGTTCTGTCCTGGGCCCAGTGCTGTTCATCAACGACTTGGATGAAGGAATAGAGGGCATGCTCATCAAATTTGCAGATGACACCAAATTGGGAGGGGTTGCTAGTACGCCAGAGGACAGGATCAAAATTCAAAATGACCTGGATAGATTGGAGAGCTGGGCCAAGGCTAACAAAATGAAATTCAACAGAGAGAAATGTAAGGTCCTACACTTAGGTAGAAAAAATGGAATACAGAAATATAGGATGGGGGACACGTGGCTGGATGGCAGTATGTGTGAAAGGGATCTAGGAGTCTTAGTAGACCACAAGCTGAACATGAGTCAGCAGTGTGATACGGCAGCCAAGAAAGCCAACGCAATTCTCGGCTGCATCAATAGGAGTATGGTGTCTAGATCGAGGGAGGTACTGGTACCACTCTACTCTGCTTTGGTTAGACCTCATCTTGAATACTGTGTCCAGTTCTGGGCACCCCAATTCAAGAAGGACATGGTCAAGCTGGAGCAGGTCCAGAGGAGGGCAAACAAAATGGTGAGGGGCCTGGAAGCCATGCCCTATGAGGATAGACTTAGAGAGCTGGGTATGTTTAGTCTGCAGAAGAGAAGGTTAAGAGGGGACATGATAGCCATGTTTAAATATTTGAAGGGATGCCATGTAGAGGAGGGAGTGGGCTTGTTTTCTGCCGCTCCAGAGACCAGGACAAGGAGCAATGGATTCAAGCTGCAGGAAAGGAGATTCCACCTGAACCTCAGGAAGAACTTCCTGACGGTCAGGGCTGTCCGGCAGTGGAATATGCTGCCTTGGAGTGTAGTGGAGTCTCCTTCTTTGGAGATTTTTAAGCAGAGGCTGGATGGCCATCTGTCGGGAGTGCTTTGAGGGTGTTCCTGCATAGCAGAGGGTCGGACTGGATGGCCCCTGTGGTCTCTTCCAACTCTACATTTCTATGATTCTATAATTCTATGAATTTGCATCTCTTTTGTCTCTGTTATCCACTCTATAATGAGATATGAAGGTTAATGGTTGTGACCATGTAGCCGCTTTGCATATATCATCTAGTGGTACATCCTGAAGAAAAGCAGTCAAAGCTGCTACTGCTCTAGTTGAATGACTTCTAACCCCCGCAGGCAGTTTTTTCTTTAAAAGGTCATAAGTCAATTTAATAGTAGAAACAACCCACTTAGATAACCTTTGGGATGAAACAGGCATCCCTCGTTTAGATACAGAATAGCAAACAAACAATCTATTAGTTTTCCTGAAAACAGTAGTGCACTGCACATAAAAAGCACCCTTCTAACATCTAAACAATGTAACCTTTTTTCCATATCAGACGCAGGATTTTGTAAATATGAAGGTAACACTATATCCTGATTTAAATGGAAAGATGATACAACTTTAGGTAAGAATGTGATATTTGGTCTAAGAACTACTTTACCTTTATGAAAACGTAAGTAAGATGAATCAACCCTCAATGCACATAACTCACTGGCCCTTCTAGCTGACATTACTGCTACCAAAAAAGCTGTTTTCCATGTCAGAAGATGTAAATCACAAGTCGGCATGGGTTCAAAGGGTTTACCAGTTAATCCCATTAACACGACACTCAAATCCCAAGATGGTACCGGAGGCCTAACCTGGGGGGTGCAAATGTTTATAACCTTGCGAGAAACTCTTAATCATAGGCTCCCCAAAAAGAGACGGCTTACCATCCTGTTGACGGTACCAAGAAACAGCCACTAAGTAGCATTTGATTGATGACAGGGCCAATTCCTCTGTCGCCAATCTCGATAAAAAGTCAAGCACATGAACAACAGTATAGCTTTGAGCATCAACATTCACGTCACTCAAATACTTAATAAACCTGTTCCATTTATAAGTATATGATCTAGATGTGGATGGTTTATGTGCTGCCATCAAAACCTTCCTCACACCGTCTGGTAAGTTATTTAACTTAACAGGTTCCACACTGTCAATCTCAAGGAGTGGACATCTGGATGGAGCCTTGTCCCCTTGTGGATGGTAATCAAGTCTGGCTTGCATGGCAACGCTCAATATCGTCAGTTGGCTAGGTGCATCAGAATTGCAAACCAAGGCTGTCTTGGCCACCAGGGTGCTATCAAAATCACAGCCGCCTGATCCTGATGCATCTTCGATATTGTTTTTGTAATCAGGGGAAAAGATGGGAACGCATAAAGGATCGGTCCTGACCAGTTGAACAGGAAAGCATCTCCCAGGGACTCAACATCTTTCTTTAGCCATGAGCAATACAGTTTGCATTGTTTGTTCTCCTTGGATGGAAACAGATCTATCTGAGGATAAGCCCAGTCTCGAAAGATATCTAGCAGAACCTTTCTGTCCAGCCTCCATTCGTGGCATGACAAGGGAGTCCTGCTGAGCATGTCTGCCAGCATATTTTCCTTTCCCACCAAGTATACCGCTGAGGGAGTAACCTTCATCGACAGACAGCATTCCCATAACTGCAAGGTCAGATCGAGCAGTGTCTGAGATCTCGTTCCGCCCTGCTTGTTTTATATAATACATCACAGTCGTATTGTATACGACTTGTCCTGAATGTGATACTGAAAACTTTGAACGCCTTTATCACAGCCTTCAGCTCCAATGCACTGATGTGTAACTTTTTCTCTGACTGATTCCAGTGTCTTCTCATTGTCAGATTCCCTAGATGCGCTCCCCATCCATCCAACGACACATCCATAGTTACTATCACACATGGCTGAAGAGGTAAAAACGGCATTCCTATTAGCACATTGCATGGTTCCATCCACCACAGCAGGGACCGTAACACCGGTCTTGGTACCGTTAGGAACTTGTTTTGTCAATCCCGCAGAGGATCGAAATTGTCTATAAACCACCTTTGTAGAGGACACATTTTTAGCTTCGCTAAGGGCGTCACCATTGTTGTTGAAGCCATTAGCCCAAACACAACTTGTATTTTCTTTGCTCTGACTCTTCTTTGTTGCTAAATTGCACTGAATACCTTCAACATTTTCAACCATCTGTCCTCTAGTAAGAAGGCTCTTTGTAGGGAAGAGTCCAGTAAGCCCTTATGAATTTAATTCTTTTTGTCGGTATCAACATCGATTTTGTGCAGTTTATCATTAGTCCTAACTCTTGTAGACAATGGACCATCATTCTCAGATCTGCCAACAGCCCTTGTTTCATTAGCGCCACTATCAGCCAGTTGTCTATATATGGGAACACTACGATACCTTTCTTCCTCAGATGAGCTGCCACCACGGACATATATTTTGTAAATACCCTTGGTGCTGCACAGATACCGAAGGGTAGAACTTGAAACCAGTACCCTTGATTGCCTATAGCAAATGCTAGGAATCTTCTGTGCTCTGGTCTGATAGTGATATGGAAGTAGGCATCTTTGAGATCTAGCGTAGCAAACCAGTCAATTCGTTTTAGCAAAGGCATTGTGGTGGAAAGAGTTACCATTCAAAACCTTTTCAGGCTTATAAAATAATTCACCTCTCTCAGATCTAAAATGGGTTGAAGGCCCCTGTCCTTTTTCGACACTAGAAAGTACCTTGATGTAAAACTTCTCTTGAGTTGCAGATTGGAAATTTTTTCTATGGTCCCCTTTAACAATAAGGTATCAATCTCTTCCTGTAGCTGTGGCGATGGTTTCGTGCGGCAGACTCTTCCTATGCTTGGTTGACTCTGAAATTCTACGGAATAACCTTGATTTATTTTTCCGAGAACCCAGACATCCGTTGTTATAGACCACCAGACATGGTAATACCTCTTCAATCTGTCTCCAAAGGGAGGTGTTACACCTGTACTTAAATGCAGGTAAATATCTTTGCATTTCAGATCTTCAGTATTGTATTGTGCCTTTAAAGAAGTTGGAACTGGAGGAATCTGTAGGGTAGTATCCATCAACGTGGTGTTCACATCTGGGAAAACATTGGTATCGTACACTTGATTGTCAAACCCTACACTTAGTTTCATCAGGTTGACGTTTCTTATACTGTGGCTATTTGAATCTTGTTCAGGGAAACTTCCTTGTTGCTTGATTCTGTGGGGTGGATTGCTTGTGATGTTGTGACTGAGTTGGGCTCATTGGTCTCCTTGTGAAAGACTGATATCTCCTATATCGGTATCTGGATGGATAATATGAAGATGGAAATTCAACAATTTCTCCTTCCGACTCCACCCAGACCTCTTGTATTTCCAGCGGAGGACCTAGGGCCTGTTTGAGATGCCTGGTAGGAGACGAGGACTCGGGCAGTACCTCCACGGCACGCTCAGATGTAACCTGCTTCAGTGATGTTGGGACCGAAGAACTTAAATGCTGATCTTTCTTCTTATGCTTTTCCAAAGGACCTTGCTCCGAGGGCTCCTTCAGCTTTCTCTTTTTCTCCTTATAAGACTTCTCAGATCGTGGCTCTTGAGATCGAGAAGTCAACCTCGGCCTCGGCCTCAGCCTCGGTACTGAAGATGAGGTTATCTGGCAAGACAAAGGAGTGGACGATGTCTGGACCATCCTGGATGTAGTGCTACATGCCTTTGCACAAACTGTAGGGTCCGAAGCAGACAGAACTTGATCCCAGGGCAAAGCTTTTAAACGGCTTGCTCTATTGTGTCTAGTCTGCGGAGTGAATTCTCGACAATATGTACAAGAATTCACGTTATGGCCCTCACCTAGACACAAAAGGCACTTCAAATGCCCATCCCGATCGGGTATCTTGCCTTTACATGCTGTACAGCGCTTAAACACTTTGGTTGCCATACACTACAAACACTGTCCAAATCCAAATCTGAAAATCTTAGTAAGGTACAGTCTGTTGTCAATCCAGTAAATCCACAGTTCAACAAGTCCAAAACGCCAACAAGTATCATAGTCAACCGTACAAAAAGTCAAAAATACGATTAGTCAAGAAAATCACTAGAGAAAGGCTCCTTAGACGCTGCTAATGCGGCGCAGAAAAAGGAACTGACCATTAGAGCAGGAGGGGGCTTTTATACTCTGGAGGATGGGGGAGGGGTTCAACGGTCAAACTGCCTACTCTTGGATTTCTAGAAGGTTCCGAATGCTGTTCTGCTCAGGTGCATAAACCCCAATTTTGTGTCACAGAGACCACGAAGAAGAAATACTATTTGCCAGTGTATAAGACACAGTAGTGTATAAGATGCACCCCATTTTCAAACAGTATTTTTCGGGGGGGGGAAGTGAGTCTCATATGCCAGTAAATACAGTACCTAAAATAAACTCTTAAAGAATAAATAAATTAAAAAAAATCCGAATATGGGCAAATGTGTCACATTTAGACTGATTCAAGTGGAGACAGTAGCTTACATTCTTAGGAAATTCAAGTATGGAGGAGTAAAAAGTAGCAGTCAACTGACTTAAACACACCAGAACAGAAGAGGATAACCACTTTATAAATAGTAGACCATGAACTATACTGTTTTTAAAAATGGTATTACATAAGCATCTGCTACACTGCAAAACTTTATTAGGCAAGCCCCCTCTTTACAGTAAAACTTTTATGTATTGTATACCGAGGACCTTCAATAGTTAATAGTTAATTTACCTACCATTTTGTTCAACCCAGATAGCTGATGCTTTGGTTAGAACCAGAAAGCTCCAAAGGGGTATGCAAAATGTTTCTTACACATATACAAGCACTGGACTGCCTCATTTTAACTCTGGTGACACTCCTTCATCTTCACAGGGAAGGAGCACTGACCAACAGGAAGAACCTGAAAAGCCTGGGGGCACAATCCCTCATTGCATAAATGGATATCTCTTCATGCCATTGAAGTCTTTCCTTTCTTTTCCTTCAGTTTACAGCTCTTTGCTCTCTCATGAAAGCTGTCCCCTGCAAGAACCTTCCAAACTTCTAGAACAAAATTCGGGGGAGGTGCAGGGAATGGCCATGGAATCCATTCAATCATCGATGCTCATTCCATCAGCACTACTGGATTTCACCCACTGGTTACATAGGGATCACAGCACAAAATCTGACTGATAGTAGTAACTGTATGCTTCCAGTTTTCAGGGACAAAAAGGTCCTCTAGAGGTGTATTCTTCTCCCATTTTGTAATACTTAGGAAAAAAACTTTACCATTTTGCTCATCTATATACAGTTTGTGACACTGTTCGCAAACAAAGGATCTCTTCCGATTGCAACCTAGTGATTTAATGACTATTTTTGTCAGATTTTTAATTCATTGACAAAAATCAATAAAGAAAAACTTAATATAAATTCTGAATTTAGGTGTTTAATTATAATATATGAAACCAGCAAGATTAGGTTAAAAATCCTTGTGTGTATGAATCATACCTGTACACCCAACAGATTAAATTAAACTAAAGTAATGTTCTAAATTTCTGATGAAAGATACTGTTTTCTTTACAATGTCTTGTATTAGGTCTGAATTGAAAGTTTCATGTTCTGATTGATTTTATACATAACATATCCAAAAACATATCTATTTACAAGATAGAAATAATAATTTCAAATATTAAAACCTGAAATCTGTACAGAATACAAAAAGGAAAAAAAGGAATCCACCAAAATTATCAAATAAAGCATAACATCAGGAGAAATTATGAATACTTTCTCTATCAACACATAACAATTCTGTAATCAGTTTTGAAATCTAAAACCAAATTCAGCACTGATAAACATACTGAGCAACAGCACAATAAAATGCAAACAGAGATCCAGCAATTAGAGATCCAGAAGAAAGTATGGGGAACAATAGTATGCAAAAGGCTAACAACGACAATATCTTTAATTTATTAAATGTGGCAAGAAAACCCCATACTTCCAAAGGAGTTCATGTATTTAATAGATATTTCTAAAATACTCTGTATTCAGCTGTCTATGTGAACATCTGCAACAAACAGTAATGTGTAAGGCAACTCACCACAGTTTAAAATGATAAATGACACCAATAAGGCACTCTACAGCTTTTCTAGAAGAAAAAAAAATCTCCTAATCTTTATTGACAGGTTTTCCCAAAGGTACTAACAGGCACGTATGAATATAAAACCCTTAGAAACTATCTCTAAACCACAAAGAATTCCAACTTCTTAAAGACAGAAGTTTTATTTAAAAAAAATATACTGGAAATACAATTTCCAATATTATGTAAACATTTTCCAACATCTGAGAAACCTATGCATTCTTTGGATTTATTGCTAGCTAAAAATATTTTAAAATATTTTACAAATTAGCTGGTGTGCATAATTAAAGTTAAATCAGTATAATTTTGAAGGAGATGTTGTTACTTTTTAAAACAAAGTATCTAAATTATCAGTAACAGTTAAGTGTTTTGGCCAAAAATCCATTTTTGGAAGAGGTCTGAGGGATTACATGACACCATACTCGGATGTTCTCTGTTTCCTGTAAGGCACATCTTTAATGCTGCGTTGTACAACAACTGGCCCTAGAATATGAAAAAAGGGAAGAGACTGTTGATTGTATGTTCCTTCAAAATGACCAAGGTTGCAAGCAAAGTTCCATGCATCCACTTTATCCTTGCTATAATGCTGTGAAGCAGACAGATAAGTGAACTACATTATTACATGATAACTGGATCATAAGTCCTTCCAGTTCTAGTTGCACATGCTACGTAGAATACCACACCAGTGCTCTAGTTCTGCCCAAATATTTTATGGTCTTGATGCTTGTTTTATTGGTGAAATACCATTGATACTGGCAAAGACAAAAGATTCAGCACCACATATTACGACGTACTAAAAGTTGCATAAATATTAATTTATTTGGACTTAAAGCCTTTGGTACCCAATATGTTCAAGATAGATAAAAGTGGTTACATTTCAAACAGAATGTTTCCCTGTAACACAAACAGTTCAGTGATGCAATATAATTGAAAACCTAGCTATGAAACAGGAATGGACATGATACAGCACTCCAGATACCCTCAGTCCTCCTAGATATTGGATTGTGACTCCCAGTATTGCCCAGCATTGGTCATATTGGCTAGCACTGGTTGAGATCTGGGAGGCCACATGACTGCTACCCCACTCTAAAGAACTGTAACTAGGAAAGTAAAAGGAGAAAGTAAGAACTGAAACACCTTGCTCATGTTCAGAACTACCATTTCTTTGAGGAAGTTTTGGCAAAGATCAGCTAAGAAGACAAAACGTGAAAAAGCAGGCCAGTCAAGTCACAATTTTATTTGACCAGCAAAAGCAAACCAGCACATTTTTTTTTTAATTCAGGAAGTGGTAGACAGTAGACCGGAGCTACTGACAGCTCTCTGGAACAATGTGCAGCTGATTGGCAAATACTGTTGACTCTAGCTTTTTAGGAGGAATAAAGTCATTCCTCTTCTGCTATAAATTAAACTAATGACATGAAGAATGCTCAGGGATAACCAAGTGTGGCTTTGTGTGTGATATGACTGTGTGTGGAATTCCTGGCTTAGTAACTTTATTTCTAAGCCTGTGTCTTTTGCACTTGTCTCTGCCTGGTGGTCCTAGTAAAAACAAACCAATTCAACAATATAGATCCTGCCTGGACTCTGCCCACCCTTGAATTTATTAACAACTTCTACTTAACAGAGATCTATACATTCAGTTTTGGCACACTGAATTATTTTTAAGAAAATACCTCTCTCATCTCCCATCTTTCTTCTGCAGGAATTCTGCTTTTTTTTCCTTTGTAGCCACACTCCTGAAGTTGTACAGCTCCTTGGGAAGCATGTAGGCATAACTCCTTCTGGATGTTGTGTCTAATTTCATGATGTACAGAATACTCAAAGTACTATGTAAATAAATGTAACTCAGTAAGGAAAAATAGCCATTGAAAATACAATGCAAGTTAACTCTCTTCTCCAGATTAGGATTTAGACAACTTCAAATGGAATATCTATCTATCTATCTATCTATCTAGTATATAAAAGTCAAAGTTTGTCTGTGTCAGGTGAAGACCTCATATGATTGGCTGCCTAAGAAGATTCTATGGATTCGGGGGGTTTGCAGTTTAGGAAGGGGCCTTTAGAACTCTCAGCCAAAGAACTCTTGGGCCTCACTCAACTGTGACTGTCTGGAATAGGCCAGTTGCTAAGGGGATGAGAGCTAGCAGCAAGGAGGAGGGCAGTATATTCCCTCAGGAATCCAACTGCTCTATGTTAATAACTCTGAATACAGACTGGATTGGGGAATATGGGGAACAGTTACAGGTACTGGACAAGACAGTTTGCGGAATTAAAGATACAGGATCTCAAATCTTTCTAACAAGTATTACCTATAAGAAAACAAAATCCCAGGCAATGTCAGGTACATACACTAGTTTGTTATATCTGTATGCCACCTTTCTCCCGGTATGGGACCCAAGTTGGCTTCCCAATACATCAAAACATTAAAAACAATTTTAAAACATTAGATACATATAAAATCATTTTAAAAAACATAAAACAATATTCAATATTTATAAGTGTACCACATAACACCAAAACAATCATGGCATCTGATCTGACAAATGTAATGGAATATAACACAGACCATTAAAGAACAATGTGAATATGAAAATGTAGAATGTTTATTTTATCCTAATACACAAAACAGAGGTTCTGGATTGAGGGGTTAAGTGTCAGGGAGATTTCAAGTAACACTAATTTGCAGGACACAATGTTAGTCTGAAAAAAACTTGTGCAATGTCTAAGATCCTTAATATATTTATCATCCACAGCCTTTGGAAAGACAAATTATAGCAAAGCTACATAGCAATTCTGACATGAAGAGGTGTAATCCAAACAGAAGTTAAGTACTTTTAAGGCTCAGTGCTTTCAAATGCAGTATTTGCTTTCTTCCACTGAAACTGAGATTCAAGTAGTTAATGTTTGCTGTATTATACTCAAGACGCCTATAAATGATAAGAGATGGAACAAGCTGCCTTGCTGTTGTAGGTCAGCAAACTTTTAACAGACAGTAGAATGCTTCAGCTGTTAGCACAATCAGGAAACTATTATTAGGGTAGCACTTCTGCAAATACTGGGCCAGAGCCTTACTTGGAAAGTAAACTAAAAAGAAATACAGTTGGCCCTCCATATTTGCTAGGCTTAGGGTGCAAGATCCTCACAAAAATGGATAAATAGCAAATATCAAAATGTGTATGTCTATAGGAAGGGGGCTGAGGCATGATGGGGAGAACAGGAAACCCAAGTCCAAAGCAGTCCAAGGAAAAGAAAGGGAATATGGGTGGGCTGACATTGTGGCCCTATACTTCCTCTCTCTTGCATTTCTCCTTCCTTGGATGTGTGTAGAACACCCGGTGAAGGTTTGTGGTCCTGAGAAATCGGTCTGTGAGCCATCCTTAGCTGGCCAGGCAGTGGCTGGCAGAGGAGGAGAACCAGAGGCAAGATTTTAAAGGGCTCTGCAGCCTGATCACAGCTGCTGAGAAGGAAGGTTCCCCAGAAAAGAAGCACCTGAGGAGCAGGGAGGACAGCAGTTGAAGAAACTTCCAAATAATCAAATCTGTGAAAGTCAAACCTGCAAATGTGGAGGGCCAATTGTACCACTAAACCTATTATATGTCAGCTGGTTGCTAGGGATACTACAGAATGAATAAATGATTATTTTTTATCTCTGCAGGGCAAATTACATGAAAACTATAGAATGGGGTGGGCAAAGTGCAAACCATAGGCCACATGCAGCCTGCCAGATCCAAAAGTTAATTTTCACAAACCTCTGATGCTTTAAACAATGAATAAGGCTTGCCACACCATGGAACAGACAAGTCTGGGTTTACTCTGGCAAACAAATGTTATGCGAATTCTCTCACCCCCTCCTTCCACTCCACTCACTCACTCCAATCTTGGCTTCAAATTTAACTTCTTGCCTGCATACATATCTTCCTCTTCCTCCATTCCCTTCATTCTTTCCAGTCCCAGCTTAAAATCTGGTTCCTCATCTACAAATCCTACCAGTCCCTCCTTTCACCTCACTCACTCACTCTAGTCCTGGCTTAAAATCTCAGCCCTCACCTGCAAATTTTCCCACGCTTTCCTTCCATCCTACTAACTTACTCTCATCCTGGCTTACAATATCAATCCTCACCTGCAAACATTCCTGTCCCCTTCTTCCGTCCTGGTTTAAAACTAATTATTGTTCAGATTATTTTTTTTTAAAGTGCAGCCCCAAAGTAGTTCCAGATATCTGAATGTGGCTCTAAGTCCCAATGCAGTTACCAACCTCTGTTATATATAATGTATATGCATTATATATTATACATAATATAATGCTGAAACTATTTCTGCTTTTTGTTGTTATTTTAGGTAAGTTGACAATTGCCATTTATCACTGCAGCAATTCTGATTTAACAAAATGAAGTAACTGGTATGGCTAGCTACATTTTCAGAGCCAGAAAATTTTAGAAGATGCTGGTGTGTTCTGAACAACCCCTGCCTTTTAAGTTGTATATCAAAGAATTCTCAACAGAAATTAATCTAGTGATACACATCAGCTGAAAGTGGTAGCTAGTTTTTAGTAGATTTGATCTCCAGAATGAGACTTTAAATATGACATGACTCAGATGACATGACTGAGATGACTCAGGCCTGGTTGCTCAGTCACCCACTGGCATCTTTCTTGACAGTACAAGTTATAGAAGCGAAGGAAAGATAGTAGTGGGGAAAGAAAGAGAGAAAAAGAGTCAAAATTATCAAGCTTACAAGGCAGAAATGAAGAGTGTTCCTGTAGAATAGACAAGGGCCAGACAAAAAGCTGAAGAAGGGATGAAGAGTGCTTGGCAGAGACAATCAGGAAACTAGCATAAATACAAGCAAGATGCAGCATTAGAGACACCATCTAAATTATTAGCACATGGTTACAAATGTGGACTCAGCAACAAGAAATGGACTAAAACTGCCAAGTGATACTGATTTTGAGTTCTACAATATCTATGATAACAATAAGGTTCACTTTGAACTAACAGAGATGCCCTGTCTTTACTCTGGGAAGCTTAATAACATGAAATGGAATGCATATAAAGTACACACCTAAAAGGGAACATGAAGAGCACACCAGACTACCCAAAAATGGCTGGATAAATGATTTTAACTCCCATCCATACAGATGACTCCAGATTTTGCACTGTATTGACTGTGGTGGGACAGAAAACATACTGCTCTGGTTGGCAAGTGCCAAACAGAACTGGCGCCTGACATCTTTATCCCTCACAATGTTCCTGGCCACTTTTGTTGCTATGCAGTGACGCTATTGCCAGGGTTCAGGAACACACTGCATGAGAAACACAATTTGTGTTTGCAGCTGCACAGACTCAATCCATATACCACTCTATTTGTCTTGATCAGACCCCACCTGGAATACTGCATCCAGTTCCAGGCACTACAGCTCAGGAAGGATATTGACAAGCTGGAACATGTCCGGAGGAGGGGAACCAAAATGGTTAAAGGCCTGGAAACCATGCCTTATGAGAGGCTTTAGGGAGCTGGTATGTTTAGTCTGAAGAAGAGGTTAAGAGGCAACACAATAGCTATGTTTAAATATTTGAAGGGATGTCATACGGAGGCCTTTTTTTTTCTGCTGCTCCAGAAACTAGGACATGGAGCAGTGGCTTAAAACTACAGGAAAAGAGTTCCATCTGAACATTTGGAAGAACTTCCTGACGGTAAGAGCAGTTCAACAGTGGAATACACTGCCTCAGAGTGTGGTGGAGTCTTCCTCTTTGAAGGTTTTTAAACAGAGACTGGATGGCCATCTGTTGGGAATGCTTTGATGGTGTATTCCTGCATAGCAGGGAGTTGGACTTGATGGCCCTTGTGGTCTCTTCCAACTCTATGATTCTACAGGTAAAGCAGCAGCCATATAGAGATGAGAAGAGCACCGGGTCTGTCCTTGGATATGGAGCTGCCCATCCATTTCTGTTCCGAGTCTCTAGTAACACTCACATAAAGTGTCTGCATATTTGAAACTTGATACATGCATATTTTGCTTTACAAGCTTACTGAAGTATCTACTTACCATACCTTATAGTTAATTACCATATGTTGCAGTTCTATACATGTAAACAGTATGTGGGAAACAGCAGAACAGTGAAAAGAATAACTAGAGAACAGCTTGTTCTGGTTAGACAAAGAAAACTTACACATATACTAGTAAAATATTCTAAACTCAATTACTATAAGAAAATTGCTTTTTACATATGGCATGTCAAATAAATTCAGACCTCCTACTTTCAAGGAACCCCTTCTACACTGGCTTGTCAGTGGTGTTCCACAAGATAGTAAAGAGCATCCTAAAATGTCAACAAGCTGCTCTTCAAGAGGCCTGCTTGGGTGTGATGGTCACTGTGTGAAAACTAAAGGGGCATTCCAGGGTAGGTGAATGTTCCAGTGAAAGCTTGATATCAGCAGAAATACATCTGTCAAATAGCTTACTTGTCATTACTAATCTTGTAGTTAGGGGACCCTGATAAGTTTGACATGCAGACCTAAATCGAATACTGAGCTGCTGGTTCAGGATGTGTACACTGGAGTTTTCTTCTCTTTTCAACATCAGCCTAAAAGTCGCTCCAGAGGGATTGCCTCTTTCCAATGCTACTGACACGTTTCTATCAGTGAATGCCTCTTGCTGGATTCTGAACTTTGCCTAAGAAAGCACTGCTTTATGGCCTTTTCTGTATCAGTTATTTTTTTTAAAAGATAAAATATTACATTTACCTGGTTTCCTCCAAGCCCATGACAAGTATACATAATTAATGGTTTGCCACCCTGATTATTTTCACCAACATCCAGACATGCTCTTCTTCCAACATTTTTTAGCTAAATAGAACAATTTACATGGTCACACATGAGGGCATAATAGCATAATTAAATATTATACATTTATATTAATCTTCTTTTAAAAGGAAAGTATACTCACAAATCCAGATAATGGAGGATTCAAGTCTGGTACATATGCTTCAGGAAAAACATTGCTAAGATACCATGTGAAGTTTTTACATTGCAAGCGTTGCCTTAACTCATGCCTTTTTGAGAGGTCACCAAATGTTTTCTGTTGAAACAATGCTAAATAATAAATTTTACAATGCAAACTGAAATGCTACATCAAAAGAATATTACCTTTTACTGAAAGTAGAAACCAAGGTATTTGTAAATTAAATGTGGTGAACAAGCTGTTAATACCTAAAATAGATTTTGCAGCCCCCTTCTGATGGGGGAGACATGGAGCACAGGCATTTTTCATGTTGGTTCGTTTTCTGCACAGTCAGTCCTTAACTTTTGCAGATGTCAAAATGGAGGCCATCTAGAGGATTGACTGTGTCCTTCTAGGAATATAACATGTTCCTATTAGCATGTTCATCCCCTGAAAAACAGATTTGTCTCACTGGCCTGATGTAGCCTCATCTCTTGATCTAATACATTTCTCCAACAGATCCCATAGCAATACTCTTTGTGTTGCTGTAATATACAGAACAGTCCTTATGCTAATAATCCAGCTTTCTTCAAATTAAGACTTTGAAAGTCACAAAGAGCAAACAAAATCAAAATTTATAATTCTACTGATGTTAATATATTCAGTCATGTCAACAGGACTGCAGTGGTGAAAGACCTGTTTTTCTTGGTGTTTTTATAGAAGTGGAACTATTAGAAGGCATGCACAAGAAACCAGGAATCTACACAGTAGTTTATATAGTGGCACAGAAAACAGCACTAGAGATCCTGCAGTGGTGGCAACAGGGATTGTACTCTATGACTGATGTTGCTAACAAAACCTGGTCCTCATTTAACCACAGGGGAACATTCCATACCAATCCAGCCTCACTGGATTGTACAAAACAATTTTAATAACAGCCACTATGAAGAACAACTTTAATACTAAAACACCTACCAGTTTTATGCATAACACAAAAATAACCAACAACTATTGTTTGATAAAGAGCTCTGATAGCATAGCTAGCTGCACCGAGAAAATTATGGCAATTCACAAAATGATTTAGAAGTGTTCAATGTTCTATTTTTATCTTAAAACTGCAGCACTACAGAATCTTATTTTCTGTGCAAAATAGAAAGTAAAGATTTTAACAAGAGATATACTTTCTGAAACTATCTATCTATCTATCTATCTATCTATCTATCTATCTATCTATCTATGGGAGGTTTCACATTTTAATTTTCATGATAGTAACAAAAAATTAGTGCAGCATGCACTGTCATTAAACCTTAAATCTTGTCATCCCCAAACTCAATGCATTACACCCAAAGAAGCCCTATTAATATGCTAAATATGTGCTTTGCTCATAGAAAGCAGCAAACTATGACAAACAAAAATGTGAAAGTCTGACTTTACCATTGTTTAGCATGTGTCCTGTCTTCTGTGAGCACCAAAGAGCCCTACAAAGGTTGTATTGCAGGCTGGTTGAGACCCTGAATAGGAGCACTCCCACTAGAATGTTTGTTGTGGGTTGCATCCTTGCTTAAATTTAAAAAAAATAAATAAATCACAAAATGATATACCTTAAGACTTATTCCAAAGGACTGATAGTTCGCTTATGGCATCATATTCATTTCTTAAAAACTGAATACTGAAAGAAAAAGAATCTGTCTCCTCAAAAACTGAATCAGCAGTGGAGACCCATAGTACACCTTGAGTTTTCACATATCCCCTAACTTTCTGCTCAGCTGTAGAATTGCTATGATAAGGATGTCCTTGGTGAACAATGAAAAACTGAAAACAGTTTAATGCTACTTCTCAAACTCAGTTCCAGGCATAAGCTTTGGAGATATTCTTTCTGGAATCTTCGCAGGCAGTTTGAAGTTTCACTGTAAGTAATATTTTGCACAGGTATAAGCTTATTTGGGTTAACAGACATTTCTAAAATTGAGACATTTTACATGCATCTTAATGCAAGTCATATGCACACAAAATTGACATTGCAAATTGTAATTTGTCTCCTGTTATAATTTTCTTTATCTTTTAGTGGCCCTTGAAGGCAGCCATTAAATATTACTAGGCCGAAAAGTTTTGAGTTAACTGCAAGAATAAAACAATCTTTTTCAATATCCTGAGACTTTGCTTTTTCTCTGTACCCTTTATATTGGGTGTTATCAGTTCTCCTTGATTTTTTCTAACATATTCTGCCAATGAAACCAATTAATCCTCTTGGCTGTCCCAACATGGACAGTTGTTAACAGAAAGATTTATTACAATAAATATGACAATGCTTTAATAAAACCATATGCTTTTAACTTTAACTGTAAACATTCAAATAGAATTCTTAAGAAAAACTCCTCCACTTCTAAGAAGGAATAATACAACCCAAGTTATATAAAATTAATTGAAAACTTAAATTGGGCACTGATAGATCCATTCAACATAAACTGGATAGAACACTATTTTTATATATTTTCACAATAAATTCTCAATTTCACAAGAAATATTTGCTCACCAAGAACTTCAATGCAGCAACTGATTTCTACTACCACCACCATCGCCACCTACTTGTTTAACAATTTTTGCTGCTTCTGTGTTTCTCCGGTAAAATATGTTTTTATATTCATCCATCCAGACTTCTGCAAGGCGAACTTGATTACGTGTAATCACCTGGGTCCCTTTTGGAAAGGTATGGGGGCTCTTACTGCGAAACACATGACCAACAACTGAGCAAGGTATGATTTCCAACTGACCCCCACACTGCCATACCTGAAAAACAATAACTCTATTAGCCCACCTTTAATAGAAGCAGCTGTCAGGCAATAATGCTACAGGAACATATATGTAGTCAATATATTTTGCAAATTCAAATCCATATGAACTGATACTGAAGGATATATGTATTTATCACAAACAACACCAATTTATTTGATAATGTGGTCAGATAATGTGCTGACCAAGTCCCAGATATCAAAATTCAGCCCATTCAGCCAGAGGCAAAATTCATCTGTCCTCTTATGAGTGCAAGGTGAACCTAAAATGTAACAGACACATCACCTGGCTGACAAAAGACTGCTGAAAATTTTGTCTCTAAACTTACTCGGAAAGACATTTCTATATTTTCTCCTCCCCATATTTCCATTTCTTCATCGTAGCTCCCAATATTATAAAAGTAGTCCTTTGATACTGAAAAAAGCCCTCCTGCAAAAGTAGGTGTTCTGCAAAAAAACAAACACAGAGTCCTTTATGAACTCAGCAAATTGCTTATTTGACTAAAAAGCCCATCCTTGCAAGGATCCAAAGCCCATCTTTCTTCCATCAGGCTTAATCAAATTATCTAGCAACATTGGGTATATTACAGTAACAGTCACAATCTGTGACCCAGCCAGAAAATAAAATGACATGAATTATTGTCAGAAAAATCTATTTCCAATAAAACGATTTGTAAAAGGAAAAATTAAAGCCTCATTACTTACTTAATAGGATAGGTTTCATCTTTTCTTCTTTTGCTCTCATGCTCAGGAAGGGATTCCCATCCAAAGGACAAACTCCAATCAAAATTTCCTCTGTTGTGACTTTGACCATAAGGGGAGGGTTTAACAAATTCAAATGTATTGAGATCTATAGACGAAATATCAGGGCTTACGACACGAGTACTGTTTTCAGCTATTCTAGCCAACAAAGGCTCTAACCAACCATAAAAGCATTCACCTAGAAGAATGAGATTCATGATTATAATACTGGGTTTCCACTTTCATTAAAACAAACAACATGCTTCAACCCCTCACACATCCACCTGGAGTGTATACATAGAACCGTGAAATGTCGAAGGGCAGGGTATTGAGCGCTATCTGCAAACCTTCCCAACTTTGGGAAAAGAGTTGTTAGACAATAACAGCAGTATACCATTTTTCCAATGTGATGTCACAGTGGAAGAGTGATATTTTCAAAGACTTCCAGTGCACTACAACTCCCAGCCTATGATTCAAGTTATAGTCTGTATACTATTATTTGGTGTAACCCCAAATAATCAGGAACCCAAGAAGTTGCCCTTTAGCTTATACAAACCAAAACCTTTTCTAGCCCCTTTAGTTTCATGTTTTGAAATGTACATTTCTATCAGCAATGTTTTTATATTATTCAAGAAAACATATAAATTATGAAAACTGTCATAGAGTATGTGGAAGAAAATGAGACAAAAGAAATTTCCTTAATGTTGGTGACTGAAAACTACAACCATCTAGCTGTACTTACAGTGTGCGTCCAAAAAGGTGAGTGTTTCTCCAGTTGCTATTGAAGCACCTAATAACCGAGCAGTAATAAGCCCTTTCCTTTCCTTCTGTCGGACTACCTTAACAATATGGAACTGTTTCACATAATCATCCAGTTTCTCCTGCAAATATTCTGAAAAGGTAGCAAGTCAGTCTTTGGCTAAGCAAAATCACTGTTACTTTATTGTTCATAACTAGCTTCTTAGTAAAAGTCAAAACTCACTGATTTTAAAATATCTATAATTATAGGCCAAGATCCTACATCATGTAGGCAGAATCTAACACTCAAGCCTTTTCTGCACAATGGTGCTCTCCCACGTCATCCCGTCACAATCCCAGCAGTGCCTCTGCCAGGATGCGAGTGTGTCCCCAATGCTCCTCTCTGCACATGACTGGCTGCCTGCAGAAGGGAGCTGAAGGACACACTCCATCCCTCCGGACTGCAGTCGGCCTTCTTCCCATGCTACAGAAACGGCCTTAGCTTCTGCAGTTCCAGACCCTCCTCCCTGCCCTGACAGATGTCATGCCCCTGGAGGGATTACCAATGCTTCTACTAAAGC
Source organism: Cyclura pinguis (assembly GCA_030412105.1). NCBI lineage: Eukaryota > Metazoa > Chordata > Lepidosauria > Squamata > Iguanidae > Cyclura > Cyclura pinguis. The sequence continues at coordinate 226,471,695 of CM059599.1, read as the reverse complement.
GGGGAGGGAGACTGAGAACTTCTTTATATACTTCTATCATGCTTAAATCTAATAAAATTTAAAAAGAATAAACAATGGAGAGGGAAGAGGAGCTGGCCTCCTCTCTGAGAGGAAAGCTCTCCATCTAGGAGAGCACCTTCATTTCTTTCCCTTTTTGAAGCTGTGACCAACTGCTTCCTCCTTGTCTCAATCACCTCCCTGCTCCCCACCAGTAAATCACAGCAGCAGCAGATTCTTCTGGGACTTATGAGCTGACTGGTGGGTGAAGACTGGGGGGGGGTGCAAAACGGCTAGAGCACAAGTGATCTACGCATGTGTAAGCAACAACAGGATGTCAGCCATAGTTTTAAGGGCCATACCTGAAAAGAAGAAAATTATTAAACACATTTTCATTTAACTCAGGCTCGAATGTATTTTCTTACTTTTTCTTACTTAGATGAGTGATATGGCAATAATATTAGATAATCCAACCTTATCTTTTTGACATGCTAAAAAGGAGGACCAGAATTCTGCTTTCTTTGGCAGGCAAAAAAAAAAAAAAAAGAGGATGAGGTGTCTGTTGATATACTAGGGCAACAGATACTAGCAACACAATAGTTCAGTTCAGACATGGTGCCAAACTGTGTCTTAAACTTCTAGATGTTCAATAATATGATTTAGAATTATTTACACTTTGTTTTCCACTTGCTCAGAACCATATTCATTACATTTTTAAATTAACTCCTTACCCTATGATGCAGCACCCTCTTGAAGCACAGCAATGGCTGTAACTGCAGTTTCTCAATTCAGACATCATCTTAAGCTAGCCAGCAAAAACTATGATATACAAACCCACTTCAGGCCATGATTTCCAAACCTAGTTTGAATGCTGCTCAGATATCACAGTCCATTCAGATTTCATTCATTTGTTTTACAGTGATTCCTTATGTAACGACTTCTACAGCTTTTTTGTTTAAATAAGAGAAAAATATTGTCTGTTTCTAGTGCGGGATAACTAATCCCTTGCCAAACTTTGACAGCAAAAACCACATATATACAGTGAAGCTACATCATCTTACCATCTATGCTTGCATCATCCACCAAAATTATTTCCTTCAACAATATTGCCGGGGAAGTATACATCACACTGTAAACTGTCCTCAGCAGAGTAGACCATGCTTCATTATGAAAAACTATGATAACACTTGTGGTAGGAAGTGGAGGACACCGTTTAAACTTTTGCTCAATACATCTAGGGAATACAACAAGAGTTATAGAACCAGACATGAACTAAAACATTCAGATCTTTATATTCTGACACAGATTTGAGAAGGACACTGATACAAATTACTGTATTTGCCAGCATATAAGATGCACCCGTGTATAAGACATACCCCATTTATACACTGGCAAATACTATTTGCTGGGGTATAAGATTCATTGGTGTATAAGACGCACCTCATTTTCAAACAGAATTTTTTGGGGAAAAAAGTGAGTCTTACATGCCAGCAAATACAGTACCTAGACTAGTCTAGAAACTATATTACATATTTATTTGTTTTTCTCAGTGATATCATTATTTGTCAATTGTTTGTATTGTAAAATCAGTGAATTTCAAAGAATATGATGAGATACAAAATTCTGCCAGTAATCAGCCAATACAGACTCTAATCAACCAGAGAACTACTACTTACATAATAATAGAAATTATAACTAAATATATTATATTTCAGTATTATATTTATACTACATTTTAATATAAATTAGATTTATATTTTAATGCTCAGTGAATGCACAAGTCTCAGTAATGGCTTGAGAACTTCAGAACATGAACCATGAGCCCAGCATTTGACAAAATATTTTCAGCCTACATGCTCTTTAACCTACGTCCTCCCCGCCCTCACAAATATCTTCACTGGGTCCTAAACCCACTCTTAGCAGCCCTGCTTTGATGGGACCTAAGTAATATCTCACAGTTGACAACTGCATCAAACTCTTCCACACCACTACAAATCCTACCCATCTTGCACACACTACAAGAAAAGACACACAAAGGTTCACTGTGGAACAAGATTTCTAATAGTATAATAGATTTTTCCATAACATAACAAAGGGCATGTAAAAACTCCATATAATCTGAAAAATATATATTCTCAACTAAAATTCCGTTAAGGATTTGGAGTTCATGGGGGGGGAAAAGAGAAGACATTCAGAGACAGAAAACCCTGTCAGGAAGATCTATAAATGTTGTTCTTGCTTCAACAATTCATCTTAAAGAAATATATAAAAGTGTTGAAAGTCCATAAGAACTTACATCAGAATATGTTAAAATTTCTTAGATGTCTTACTTGCTATTATAAAAATTACACAATTTGTTTAGAATAATACTATGTATTACACTTACAGACGATTTTAACGACAGTGGTCAAAGCAACACATTCACACCCCAAACTACTGTAACAATTTTCAATATTTTGCATATTTAAATAGATACCAAAATATGTTTGCTCTCAGATCTGAATACATTTTAACATACTCAGGAGGTCGTGTGTCTGGTCCTAGATCCCGATGTAAAGAAATTCTGTCACTTGCAAAAGCATTAAAACAATGTTTCTCTTCCCCGCGCTCTTTCTCCTTCTGCTCATCTGGACTTAAATGGATAGTTTTGAATGCTTTACCAGAAGCCCCTGGAGCATTAGCATCCTGAGGGGGTCGTTCCAAGTGAGGTTTCAGTTCTGCTGCTGTATAAGATCCTGGCAAGCAACGTTTTGATCCAGCATTTTGAGTTTGTCTAATAGGTGCTTTAATCTGCATTTTTGGCTTTGCAGCTTTAATATTGTTCACAGCTTTTAACACTAAACCTAGTACATTAGTTATCTTTCCATCTTTTGATGGTATCTCTGGCTCTTCATTAAAATCCTGAACACCTACTTCTCGTTGCAACAAAACCAAAAATATTAAAAAGATAAAAACAATGAAGGTAAACTTCCAAAGTTTTCCATGGGACAACTCTTTCATTATGAATCGTCTTAGCATTCTTATGTAAGCTGCCATCATGGAGAGTTCATACAGAGAAGTGCTTCTGACAACGTTATTCTTTTTTTATGGAGGTAGCTAGATGTCTGCTAAAATGGTAATACCTGTAAGATGTTTGAGGAAAAGGAATGATGTTAATACAACAGTTTTATGACTGCATGTCAATATTCCTAAGAATACTTGTTTCAATTTACCTGGGCAAGAAAGAAAACATACACAAAGCAGGATGGTAGTCTAACTGGTTCTGCTGAAATGGCCCCCCTTTTTTATACTTTCTAGGATATTTTAATTCCCTAAAAAATGTCACTGGATATACCCAATGATGCATTTTCCATCAAGCTGTCCTTCTACCCTTATGCTTTCCCTTACTTCCTAAACTGAAAGTAGGAGAAACCTTTCCTGTAGCATTTAAAATCCATCCAATTTTGGATTATGGTAGTTATATTAGTCTGGGTCTGTTAAACCCAATTCTGCCTTTTATGCCATGTGTGCACTGCCACATATACTTCATAAAGCTTGAAAGTTTAGTAAGTCTGTTTTCATAGCCTTGATGTTTGAAGGCCTGTTACCAATAAGTCTTGCACAATAATTTATTCATTTTCCCTAAGGGTATCCCATGATTTTCAGTGTGAGAAACACCCATCCTGAAATAATGTTTAACAAATACTCAAAACACTACCCAGAAGGCAAAAGTCTGATTTAATCCAAATCATTTTATTTTAATTCTTCAGACTTCCATTCTACTCCTATTTTTGTGGACAGATTAGAAAGGAAAAGTCAATTGTTGCTGTATTCAGTATTAAATTACCAGTTATGTCCCATTTGGGGAATGGAGAGGATAGGCTACACAGCAACGATGCATATTTCTGACACTGGTCATTGCTACCATCCATCAAGGTAACAAGGTCCAATTTTACAAACAGAAAAGTACTCATCAGCATTTCATCCTTTCACATTGCTATTGAACCATGCAGATTACTTCCTATTTTGCTTGGGAAGTACCATTGCTAATATAAAAAGCAGGCTCCACAGTGCCATTTCCCTCACTTGTGTTATTTTTCAAAAGTAACTTCATTTTGTCTGTGTTACCCAAAGAGGAAACTCACTGCAGATAATTATGGCCTAAATCCAATTGTCAGTGTCAACTAAAACAAAATAATTGAATCAATGTAACTGATAGAAGTGCTGGCATATTGTTCTCCTAATGATTCAGTGGTTCTACCCTAGCTGAGACTAACAATTCGATTTAGGCTGATGATACTTGTAACTTGTTATGTTCAAACTCTACAAGTTTTTCCTGATCAAAGATGTAGCTACCTACTTTTGGCATTGTTTTCAAGACTGGTTACTAGGTGTTCTTAATCTAATGTATTATATTATACTGCATCTATAGTATTAACCAATTTGCTGTTTCTCACAGACTGAAAAGTATATGAGTTTAAATAAGTAAGTAAATCAAAAAGTTAAAATCTCTGTAAGAAAATGCCTTTACCAAGTAACCATGATTAAATGGTTTGGATCGCTGACCACTTGGTAGACTTGTGATCCAAAATGTATTTGTCTCACAATTTACATGTTATGGCAAATACAAAGATTAGTACAAATAAATTATCAGTGTGTAGGAAAATTCTAGTTTGTGACAGCCACTTCACATAAGAAAATAAGGGAAATGTCAACAACTTCAAGTATATGCAGATCTATTATTCAAACTTAGATGGTGCTGAAGGTCCATTTAAGGACCAAAGTATTTTTCCAAACATAGGCTCTGAAGTTAATCTGTGGAAACTGCATGTCTATTAAGATCTTACATCATCATTTATTTGAATATATGTGATGTATACATATAAGTGGGGATCAAACCCACTTGTACATGGATTGATCCTCCTGCCATCACAACAATAGCTCAGATGCAACCTACTGCCCACAGAAGTAATTTAAGTTGTTGAATCAAGTCTACATGGGTGCCATTCTAATCTCCCACCTATATCTGGAAAACCTGAGTTGATTAAAGAGTACATCTTACCAAGCAGCACTATGAAGACCAAGGAGCTATCAGAAAAAGTCTTTAAAAAAGGCAACTGAGTCACATAATGTCTGGTTTTGATGGATGAGTTTCCATCTGTTCAACATGATGATGTGGACAAGTTGCTTGGAGTGGTGAGGCCAACCACTTTTCTGTCAGACCCATGTCCATCCTGGCTAATTAAAGCTGCCAGAGGAGGACTGGACAATTGGGTGGCAGAGGCTATAAAAGCTTCCTTGAAAGAGGGCTTTCTAAAACAAGTAAGACCTTTGTTAAAACACCTTCATTGGACTCCGCCTCCCTAGCAAGTTATCTGCTAGTCTCTAATCTCCCATTTCTAAATAAGATCCCAGACTGAGTGGTAGCAATGCAACTCCTGGCTTTCTTGGATGGAATGCATTACCTGGATCCATTCTAATCTGGGTTCAGGCCTGGTTATAAGACAGAAACAACCTTGATCACCTTGGTGGATAACTTACACCATGAGTTGGATAGAAAAAGGAAGCCTCTACTGGTTTTCACAGATCTTTCAGCAGCATTTGACGCCATCAGCCACAGTATCCTTCTGGGTTGTTTGGTTGACACAGAATTTGGGGACATTATCTTGCCATGGTTCCAGTCTTTCTTGGCTGAACATTCCCAGAAGGTGGTGCTGGAGGCTATTAACCTGTGGCATTCCACAGGGGTCAATGCTGTCCCCTATGTTTTTTAACATCTACATGAAGTAGCTGGGAAAGGTCATTTGGAGGATTGGGGTTGGGTGTCATCAGTATGCTGACGATACCCAGCTCTAGCTCTCTTTTGCAACTTATGCCAAGGAAGCTTGTTGAATCATTGGATGCAGTAAAGAAATGGACGTGGGTGAACAGACTGAGGCCTAATCCAGACAGGAAGGAAATGCTGCTGGTTAGCAGTAAAACCAACCTGGGGTTCAGGTCACAGCCTGTTCTAGAAGGGCTTAAACTCTCTCTGAAAGATCACATTTGTAGCTTGGGAGGTGCTCTTGGACTCACTGCTGCTCCTGGAAAGCCAGATTGCTGTAGTGGCCAGGAGCACCTTTGCCCAGCATCAGCCAGTGTGCCAGCTATGCCCTTACTTGGAAAAGACAGATCTGGCCACAGTGGTTCATGTCTTAGTTATCTCCTGATTAGCCTTCTCTAATGCGCTCTGTGTGGGGCTATCCTTGAAAACCATTCAGAAGCTGCAGATAGTGCCAAATGCAGCAGCCAGACTGGTGTCAGGTGGGCATTTTAGACACCATATAACACTGGTCTTGCAAGAACTGCACTGGCTTCCAATCTACTTCTGAGCTCAATTAAAGGCATTGGTATTGACCTACACAGCCCTAAAAGTGTTGGAGCCAGGATATCTGAAAGACTTCCTCCTCCCATATGAGCCTGCCAAAAAATTGAGATCTTCAGGGGAGGCCCTTTTACATGTTCCTTGCAATGCAAGATTGGTTTGCACATGAAACAAGGCTTTCTCTGTAGCAGCACCACAACTGTGGAATTCTCTATCCAAGGAGGTTAGGCCCCATCTCTTTTAGGCTTCTGGCAGACAGTCAAAACAGTGCTGTTCTTCATGGCATTCAGTGTTTGAGATTGCTATTTTAGCTGTTTTAAAACCGGATTCTAGGATCATTTTAGGTTGCTTTTAGGAGTTTTTAAAGAGTATTTTAATGTGTTATAAAAATGTTTTATCTTTGTATTCTTTTAATTGGTTTTTATTTGTTCATTGCCTTAGAACCTCTTGTGGGCTCGGAAGTGATACAGAAATACTTTAAATAAATAAATTAAGAACCAAAGTTGTACAGAAGTAACTATCAGGACTGGGTTATTTTGAAAAAAAAAAATCTTCAAGTATAAACATCCTTCGAGCACGGTTAAATCCATTATTATGAAACGGAAAGAATATGACTCAACTATGACTTTAGCTTGAGAAATCTGTCCGCCAAAACAGAGTGAACAGGTAATGAAGTCATCAGTCCAAGAAGCAACAACCAAGAGGCCAAACAGTGAAGAAGGTGGAAAGATCTGCAGCTAAAATGGAAGAAACCTTCCATGGAACAGGTATCACCCAGAATTCTTCACAGCTGGGCTTTATAGAAGGGTGGCAAGAAATAACCCACATCAAAGCTTGTTTGCAAAAAGACATGTTGGAGATAAAGCAAAGAGATGGATAAAAATTCTCTGGTCTGAAATTAAAACAGAAATTTTTGGTCTTGTCACAAAATGCTGTGTGTGGCCCAAAATCAACAATGCTCATTGCCATGAGAACACCATCCCCATGGTTAAGCATGGCAGTAAAAGAATCATATTGTGGGGATGCTTTTCCTTGGCAAGCACTGGGAAGCTTGTCAGAATTGAGAGCAAGAGAGATAGAGCCAAATACAGGGCAATTCTACAGGAAAACCTATTTCAGTTTGCAAGGGACCTGGAACTGGGGCAGAGGTCCACCATCCAGCAAGACAATGACCTTCACCTCCTGGGGGGGTTTGAAAACAAGAACTTGAATGTCTTAGAATGACCCAGTCAAAGCCCAAACCTCTGCTATAACTGCTGTCAAAGCTCCATCATATATTGACTCGGAGGTGAACACTTAAGCAACCAACAAGTGCCAGTTTGGTTTTGTTTATTTAACAATTGTGCCACAGTAAAAAATCTGATCTACATCAAGATGCTGAAAACAATACCAATTAAATGTATTCTAGGTCCAGGTTGTAACACAATAAAACCTGGAAAAGCGAAAAGGAAGGGGAAATTCTCCAACACACTGAGCCTCCTGTGGAATAAGCTTTATTGAATGCAATGGCTATTGCTTCCAAATAAGCATGAATATGCTTAACAGTATATCAATATTGTTTTCTAGACTTTTAGCCACTTGTCTTGTTATGAGGCAACTAAAGGAAATATTTCAGTGAGTTAGGAGACAGCACAAAATTTTTGAAAGGGTAGAATTCCTAGGCATATCAGCATAATCAAAAACATCAAGCAAATTATATCATCAAATCAATCACCTTATTTATACCGTGCTTCTTTCCCAGGGCTGAGATTGTGTATGTCCACATATATACAATATTAGTCTGCTCTAAAGTGTTGCTCCACCAGTGAAAACTTAAAAAGATCACTGCCTCCTTGGTATAGATAAGCCTATGACTGGAGCAAGAGGACACCCCAATCACAAATTCTGGAAACACCCCTCTCCCCAGACCATGAACTCCCCGTTGTTGGGAAACTAAATGTAGCAAAAGAGCACAGTGTGGCATCTCCAGTTGAGTCATGGAGAAGTCGAGTACAATTACATGCACCTCCCTCTTTATGTCAACATTGTTTGAGAACTGAGATCTTCCACATCACCACTGGCAGCAGTTCCTGGAAGCAGTTCCGGGAAAGGTAAGGTAGCTTGGACTTGCCTGCCCGCTCCTACGCCCAAGGCCTCTTTTTCAGAGGACATGAAACTACCATCAGAAGCTGGGTCAGGGCAAATCTTTAAAAAATGAGAAAGAAAGGAAAAAGGACAAGGACTTCAGCACCTCCGGCAGTGGCCTGAGGAGGCAGTTTTGACAGAAGGGAAGCTTGCCTCACTCCTACACAACAAGAACTCACCCAGATCTTGCTGGGCAATATAGTAAGCCAATAAATATTAAATTAAATATTACACAACAAATAAATATAATAAATAAATAAATAAATAAAATATTACGCAACAAGGAAAACCCTTCCCTGGCCAAAGGGGAGGCAGCCCTGCTTGGGGCCACTACCTTCTTCATCCTCCTCCTCCTCAAAAGTGGCACCACCGGTCGGTCTCAAAAGCTGGTCCCCAGTCTACTGGGGGAAGGGGGTGCGTGTGTGGGGGGAGTCTCCTCCTTCTTGTTCCTCCAGGACTGACGCTCAGGAGGAAGGAGCCCCGAATGCGGGGAGGGAGAGCACCCTCCGTCAACCAGCAAAGGTGGCAGGCGGCCACCGCGGAAATCCATCCTCCCTCACAGAAAGACTACCAGCTCGGGAGCCCCCCACCCACCCCACCCCAGCCTCCTTCCTTGAGCTCCGCTTCGGTCTTCCTACCTGTCCCGTGAACAGGGAGCAGTGGCGTTGCGAGGGGAGAGCGAGAGGCGGCGCCGCTCCCCTCTGTGGCGCCCGGGAGCCCGCGTATGTGCCCCCCCCTCCTCCTCCTGGCTCGCTTCCCTCCTCCAGAGCTCCAGCAGCAGGGCGGCAAAGCGGGCCGGCGCTCCGCTACGCGCTGCGATTGGCCGCCGCCCACGAGGTGAGCCGCGAGCGCGCCGGCACCAACGCCCGCCCGCCCGCGCGCCCGCCCACAGCGCCAGGGCGCACCTGGGCCGCTCAGGTAGAGGCGGCGCCCCGCCTTCCGCTCCTCCAACGGAAGGCAACAAGCCCACATGCTGGGGGGGGGGGAGGACGCGTGTGCGCGAGCCCCCTCCTCCTCCTTCCTTCTCTCTCCCTTCATTTGTGCCTGGCTCGCGAGGGGCGCCGTTGGCTCCGCCGCCGAGGGAGGGCGGACGGGGACGGCAGCCGCCCCTCGCCGCCTGGCCGCGTAACAGGGAAGCGGGGCGGAAGGTCGCCAGCTTGGTGTTCCTCGAAGGCCTCTCTTGCTCAGACTCCTGAAACATCACCAGACGAGGGAGGAAGGAGAATTTTTTTAAAAAAAATGTTATTTATTCTTACTCCAGTTTTCTTATTCCGGGGTGCTGGAGATGACTGTAGAAGCTGTATTTTTGCACACTGCTCCTTTCTTGCTTTCTTTGCTAGTGAGCCCGGGTGCATCCTTTGGCTGAGCTTGGAGACCGGAGCTGCTGCCCGCCCCCGCCCCCCCCCCGGGCTTCCTCGCCTGGTGAGAGGCCTTGCTTTCCTCCCCCTGCCCCGTCCCCTACGTTTTAACTCCCAATTGAAGGAAGACTTAGGGCCTCAAAACCGACTTTTTATTGATTGAAAGTCATAAAATATGTTGTGTGTGTGTGTGTTCGTGTTCTCCTTCCTTAGAGCTGCGCGGGGTGCTTTCTTTAGAACTAAGTAGCCTCTATACTGGAGGTGACCTGGCATTTATTTTCTCATAGGTAATACTTGTTAGAAAGATTTGAGATCCTGTGTCTCTAATTCCCCAAACTGTCTTGTCCAATCTCTGTAACTTTTCCCCGTATTCCCCAATCCAGTCCGTATTGAGAGTTAATAACATACAGAGGTTGGGTTCCTGAGGGAATATACTGCCCTCCTCCTTGCTGCTAGGCCTCATCTCCATAGCAACCAGCCAGGCCCAAGAGCTCTCTGGCTGAGAATTCTAAAGGCCCCTCCCTAAACTGCCAACCCCTGCATTCCATAGAATCTTTTCAGGCAGCCAATCCTGTGCCTGATTGACTACCTGATTTGCCTGATGAGCTAATCATATGAGGTCTCTGCCTGACACAGACAAACTTTGACTTTTATATAGCAGACAAGTGGTTCCTAAGAATTCCTATTTATTTCACTTACATACTAAGATTTAGACCAGTTTATATTTCTGTATACATTGATCTGAAGCATCTCTTTTCAACACTGTGCAAAAAATAGGACATTTGCACAAGTAGAGTTTGTGGTGCACCCATTTGTCCACAAAGAAGGCATTTTAGAGACAAATTGCAAATGATGATAAAGTAGGTAAATTCTTTGTGTGCTTTCCATGGATGTTGAAAATAACTTTCAGTCTTGTCAACCACACTGACAAGACCATTGCTTAGTTCCTCCACCTGTGTGCTAATTTGTCATGCCTGTATGACACTTTTTTGTCATGCCTGTATGACACTACTTGTGCAAATGTCCTATTTTTTGCACAGTACCACAGGAACTAATGGTTCTGAATTACTTGCAGATTCAGTGTAGGTTCTTCTGAGATGCTGAACATCTTGATAGATTAGAATGGCTTGATTGTGATCACTGTGCTCACAAAGACAGTTCCCCAGTCACTTGGGAGATCATCCTGCTTAAGATGAAGACTACAATCATATGGCTGCTTATCTGAAAATAAGTCCTGTTGAATTCTGTGGAGCTTACATCTGTGTAAATATGTACAAGATTGTACAGTCAGTTGTTTAGGTTCTTTGGCTCAATTCAGCACCAGAGTGTGGATCTAATGTAGCTCATCTGCAGCTACAGCAAAAGTGCACTTGTGGACAAACACTTGTTTTCTTTGCAATTTACCTGGCGAGAAAAAATAATTATACTTTTGTAACAGTCTCAGATCATCTTTGGGTTACTTCTCCTTTCAGATGTCTTTATTATGGTTTTATATAAATAATTTATCATTCCATCTTGTTTTTGTTTATTGGAGGTCTATATTTATTAGTTTTTACTCTTCTATGATTTTCCTCATTCAGCTAAGGACTTTTTTCCCTTTTGATTTTGTATTCTAACTTCCTGATTCAAATGTAAAAACTCTAGTATAAGCTTATTACTGAACTTCGGTTTCTTATACAACTATAGACATTTTTTTCTATCCTTGCTCCCAGACTAATCATGCTCGCCAGAGATGAGCAGCGTTCTAGTCCAACACACTGGAATGGCACCAGTCTTGCTCTAGGTAGAAATTTTTGTTACATTCTTTCAAGTCATTTCTGATTTCGTGGTGATCTTAAAGCAAACCTAGGCCTAAATATCCTAAGGGTACCAGAAATCTGATCCTGGTATCTAAGCAGGGTCAGCCCTGATTAATACTTGAATGGGAGACTGCCAATGAATACCAAGTGCTGTGGCCTGTTATTTCAGTTGAAGGAACTGGCATATCCACTTCTGAATACTCCTTATGTAAAAATTTGTAGGATCACCACAAAGACAGATGATTGAAGGCACATGTACACACACACAAAACATCCTATCATGGAGTTTTCTTGGCAGAGTTTGTTCAGAAGGGGCTTGCCTTTGCTTCCTCTGAGGCTGAGGCAGCATGACTCAAGGTCACACAGTGGGTTTCCATGGCTGAGTGGGGATTTGAATCCTGGTCTCCTGGAGTCCTAGTTTAACATTCAAAGCACCACACCATGCTAGCTCTCCTAGCTAGAGTTAGTCTTAATTGAGTCTAAGGGCCTTTCCACACAACACTGTTATAGTGCTATTATTCCGCTTTCAACCTCCTACAGAATCCTGGGGTTTGCAGTCTAGGGAGGGGCATTTAGAATTCTCAGCCAGAGAGTTCTTTGGGCTCAGTAAACTACAAACCCCAGAATTCCACAGGAGGTTGAAAGTGTAATAATAGGACTTTTAACAGTATAGTGCAGAAAGGCCCTAAGCCTCACTGAAATCAACAAAAGCAAATAATGACCAAATAAACTGCTACTGGGAGATCCTGTGTCTGGAACCCCCTTTCTGATGTTTCATGTTAAACCGTTCAGGGAAACAGTTAAACCTATTTAAAGGATAGACTGCCACTTGAGGAAGATTCCAGCAGACTTAATTCATCACTGCAGGAAGGAAAGAGGAAAAAGGCAATTCTGGAAAAGTCAAGGCCTGCAAAAAGCAACTTTTGCTAACCTCTGATCTATGCTAATGGTGAAGAAACTGTTCTTCCAGATGTTGATTACAGTTCCCATCAGCCTCAGACAGCGGTAAGAGATTATGGGAGTTGTAAATCACTTCTGAGTATTCCTTGCCTAAGAAAACCCTAAGAAATTTATGGGGTTGCTATAAGTCAATGGGCAATTTCTCTCTCTCTCTCTCTCTCACACACACACATACCATCCAGCAGCATTTAAAGAACCCCAAGTTACCAAGTCCAAATCTTTACCTTTCTCACCCAGACATCTGACATTTATTGAAAATCCAGTTTGTTGAAAGATATTTTTTTTTAAGTAATGCAGTGTGAGTTCCTTGGAACTGATGACCCACTGCTCAGTCTCATGCATACATTATTTTATAAATAAAGTTACTGAAACGTCACCATTTCTTGCTCGGCAGGATTTTTGTGTAGCGAATGCATTTGGAATCTGGCCTTAGGCACGCACATCGTGCTCTAAGTATATAGTATTAGTCTTAACTGCAGATAAATTTCTTCAGACAGAAATGTCAAGGGACCTGATCCTATCAGAATGTATAGCCAAAACTTTTACAGAGAAAGGCTGGACACATTCAGTTCTCCATCCCTTTTCAGAAAGGGTCAGTTCTGAAGGCAGATGAAAGAAGAAAAGGTTGCTAAGCCTTTTCCTTGTGTGCTAGTTCTCTTCGCCTTTGAGCAATTTGTTGTTCTTCTACCCATTGAATCAGAACGTAAGGTTCTCCAGATTTTGTTTGTCAGGAAGTCTTATCCTGGGCAGCAGAACCAACAGTGAGAGATGACAGTTAACAGTCAAAAAATGGCCCAGTGCTGGTTTATGTACTGAGTTGTATAGCCAGATGCACAGTGCGCTGCTCGAATGCCAAATAATTGCAACGCCTGGGGCATGAAGGGATAGCAGCTACCTTGTTTCCACAGACACCTCCTCAATGGAACTGCATTTCTTCTATATAACCAATACATCCTAGTTAGATGAAGACAAGCTAAAAGTGAGTCTTTACTACAAGCAAGGTTGTTTCATTTCATGAGCAAATGCCCAACTTTACAATTTATTTAAAAAATTATATTGCATCCCAGGACCCTATCTTGTTAGTATGACCTTTGTTGCCTCCTATTTCTTACTAAAGTCTGTGGTCTCATTAAATAACAGAACTTGACTGCACCCTACATCTCTGCCTTTTTTTAAAAAAAAAAATCCTGTTTGTGGCTTTGCTTTTAAACAATTATCCAGTGTGCTCTCCATTATCTTTATACTTCTTAATTGCTGAAAGCCCTGAGCTGGTTTCTTTTGAAAATACTTCACCCAGCTCTTAAGGGATTATGTATACATACGGTTTTTTTATTTGCTACCATAGGATTAAATTTTATTTAGATACGAAACCTGGGCAATTGACAATAGTGGTTTTGTTCCCTTGCAAATTTGGCTCCCTCTTCCTTAAAGGTACAATACACTAATGGGCATCTTTCCAAAAATATTCCAAGCATTTCGTGCATTAAAAAAAGGAGGAGGTATCATTCCTCTATGTCGGTATAGCTATGGGGAGTTTAACTCGTCAATGCACATGAATGAGGCAACTGAAAATGCAGTCTGTGTCCCTCCCTCGCTCCCTTCCAAGGCAGAGTACAAGGTGAGTTGCTAGGCAACATGATACTGAACACTGGACTTCTTTTGCATCACCATAACTGAGCGGGTCTATCTCTTGGCAGCCGTTTCAGTTCCAAGACCAGGCAAGCGATGGTCTTGTAAAGAAGGTGTGAGATATAAAATGTTGTTAAAAATACTGCTAAAAGCTCAAATAGAGTCCTTCCGTTTGAGAGGCCCATCGTTTTATCATTAATTCTGAGAGCAGAAAAGCGTAAAATGGCTTATGCGAATCTAAATGCGAGGAAGGGGGAGACGGACGGGTAATATTAAATCCTCCCTGGGGATTGTGGATTGGAATGAATTGCAGCATAGAATTTTCCAAGCAAACTATTTCAGTAAACTATTTAAGGTGGGCAGAGGCAAAAAGAGCACCTGGTTCTTGAACCTTTAAATAGATTTGTAGAGGACAGAATTTTTTTGTTAAATATTTTTTTTATTAAAAAGTCGACTTTCAGTAAAAAAAGGGAACAAAATAGCTATAAATTCTTATACATTTTACATTGCTTTTCAGGAACAGTGTCAATTAAATAACTATTCTTAATACCAGATTAGAAACAGAAAAGAAAACCTATAGTTCCCCTTTTCCCCTTCCCCAAACTGACTTCCTTCTCTGAGGGCTGTAGATGTTTCTCTGTTTCTACTTAAGCTTCAGCTAATTTTCTAATACTTATTTAACAATATTTCTCTACTGCTGTTTTGTTAGTTACATCCTTATGTTCCAACGTTCTAATGTGTTTTCTATTATCTAAAAATTCAACAAAAATGGACAGATTAAACTCTCTTAACACATTTTTTCTCCATAAACCAAAATTGTTCTTAATCCTTCTAGATTATTTTATGTAATTAAATATCAACTCAACACTCTTACTGTAGCTAGTTCCCCCAACACCACAGGGGGGTTACTGTCTTCCAAGAATCTTGGAATTGTTTGTCCTTTTCATCTGATAGAATCATTGTTAATTTGTCTAGTTCGGCTGTATCAGGTAATTTCAACAGTCGCTCCTCTACCATAGGCGTAAATATTGAGCTACTGTTAGTCATGCTGCAGTTATCATATGTAGTAAAATTTTCTTTTGGTACTTCTCTGTTTGTTGTATTTGTTGTATCTCTTCTAACACATTGAGTAAGTAAATCCAGGAAGACAGAATTGACAAGCTCCATTTGCTGAAAACTCTTCTTCTACACAGCTATCAAAAGTACCAGAACCCTGGCCATTTTTTGCATTTGACTAGTCTATCCCCCAGTCTGAAGCAATGTTCTTTTAGTCTACTACAACACAGAAAGAGGATGGGTAAACGGTATCACTATCTACATGTGAGCATGGAAGCCACTAGTTACTAGGGATAATTTTTGTTTATTTTTGTTTATTTCAGTCCAGCATACAAGGCTGAATAATTTCAAAAGTTTTCTCCCTTCTGTATGAGATTACAAGAATTTTTGTGCATTTTGATGATTTTTCCACAGGTTTTTTTTAACCATTTGTGCAAAAAAAAATAAAAATAAAAATCCATGTTCTTTGCACAGAGAATTGTGTATTTTGCAGAAAGTCCTGAATTATTAAACAAACAAACCAAAATTAAGGCAGCTGTGATGTCAGGGTACCCTTTCTTATCAAACTGGTGGGTATTCTTTACGTACAAAATTTCTGATGAACAATAATTTATCTGTGATCAATGCTTTTCCCACAATGAAAACATAATGTGCAGATGTAAATTAATGTGAGATAACTTTAATCTTGCATTAAGATTGATTTATACTTTTATAGTTACAAGGGTGTGGCTCACTAAATTGTGGGAGAGGAATATCATATAGTTCAAGTGTTGGCTTGTTGCTAGGTGTTGAGACAATGAAGAGAGGGATGGGTACGGGTCAGCAGCTTATAGCATTCAGATTTTTTTAAAAAAATAGGAAGCAAATGTTTACTTACCTTCAAGAAAAGTGAAAGCAAAGGTTTTGTCATAAAGACTGCAACTATAACACTAACTGATCAATTTCTAGTGCCTTTGGAACTACAGCTAATTAAAAAAATATCCAAATAGCCATAGATTTGAAGTATATTTTCTTAAGGGAAGAAATTATCTCCCATACCGCTTATAAAAATGCCCCACCCCATCCTTAAGAGTATTTGGGTTGTTTACTCTAGTATTACAAAGGAAGTCAGTGCCAAGTCCAGTACAGATCTGGGACATTCCCAAGAGCTTGCCTTTCGTATCAGCCTGTAACGACTGCAAATATAAGAACCTGAAAAAAGAAAATGGGGGTTATGCTGAAGCAGAGTAAACAGACTCTGAAGGTCAAACACAAAACTACTATGCAGAATGAAAAGTGCAACAAGGCTGTGGTATTTTGGGGTTGTATCTGCATTTTAAGGCCTTAAAAAAATATATTCCATATTGGCCACTGGATAAAAACAAACATAACTTTACCATATAAAACAAACATTTGTCAATCAAAATGTGGATGACTGTTGTCATGGTTCTACGTATAGAAACATGATCTTTCAAAGATGAAGAAGATTTCGGAGTAGGAACTTCTCCATTTAAAACCCAAGCTTTAGGTTGCAGTTTACACATTTACATGGGAATAAGGCTGATTAAAGTCAGGAGAATCTCTGGGGTAAATAAAATAAGATAAGGGAATACTGTAACATGTTTGAGACAAACTGGGGAAAGACGAGATATCTAGCATAAGCTTTTCTGGATTTTAGTCAATGTCATCAGATAAATTTGATGAAAGTGGCCTGAGGATTCTCTTACAGCTTTTAATGCTGAACAGACTAGCACAACTATGTCTATAAATATTACTTCAGAGTAGATATATAAATAATTTTATGGTTAAACAGATCCAAATGTAATTTCCCTAAATAAAATACAGGCAATCTTTAATTGGTATAACATGTCAGTTTACTTTTCACTCAAAATATGCTTTTATGTTCAGCTCTTCTAAGGAGAAAGTAAAAAAAGAAGCAACAAACAACAGAACTAAATAAACATTGTGGTGGGGGCAGTAGCAACAGCGGATGTGGCTTTAGACCTGTGAATCAGAGGATGTGGATGCAACAGTAGGCACGTGGAACTTGCAATCAACCAGAAGAGCTATAATGGTGAAACCTTGTAACTTCAGTTCCTGAAGTCAATTTTAAGATGGCTGAAAGTAGTGGTTTACAACAACAAATGACCTGCCACAAAATTATAGGGTATAAAAGGGCCTAACTACCCTAAAGACACTAGTTTCTGTCTGATCTTGAAAACCAAGCAGGGAATCTAAGCCCTGGTTAGTACTTGGATAGGAGGGCACCAACAAATACCAGGTGTTGTAGGCTATATTTCAGAGGAAGGAACTGGCAAAACCACTTCTGAGTATTTCTTGCCTAAGAAAATCTTAGATTCATGGAGCTGACATAAGTTGAAGGCACATATACATGTTACATATAAATGGATTACAGCATCTGCTGCTATTTTATTTAACATACTTATAGGAGCTTCTCTAGTTGAATATAGAAGGCCACTTACAGCAGCATTACAGAAATCCATAAAGCAATCCAGTGTTGTATGATAAAAAAGCCAAAGCTCTAAAAAAGCCAAAGCCTGTTACCATCAACTTGCATCCTAGGAAAATACAGGTGAAAGTTTTTGTCACCTGAAAGTGAACAGTGAAGGTACCAAGTGCATCTCTTTAGTATGGCAGTAAATAGCTTTAGTCTTACTCTCTACAGGTACCTGGAAGTGATACATGATTGTGTCTTGAAGCTGTTCATGTTACAACAAAGGAAATAGGAAACCAGTGCCTTCAGCCATTAAGAGAGTGCTGAGATACTAGAAATGAAAAACGTGAGGGAAGAGTACATCTGAGAAATCCTTCCTTTCCTCCGTAGCTAGCATGGAAAGCAGACTAAGAGTGTGTCTAGGAGGCTATGATGCAGAAACAGAGGAAGGATGGAGAAGCCCATTTTATTGCCATCCCGCTAAAGTTTATTCAGAATTACCAGTTCTTTACAGAAACATAGCTCATTAATGAACACCACTATTGTCAAGTGATTAAGAGCATGAGATTCATCCTTTTTAAAAAGGAGAACGGGGAGGGAAAGGGGAATCCACAGGCACCTTTAAGATCAACTGGTTTTTATTTTAGCATGCGCTTTCATGGATGTAAACCCACTTCTTCAGATGCAGTGTAGTGTGATATCCAGGCCTCAGGATATAAAGCATATTTATACACTTGTGGGAGTGGGATGGAATGTAATAGGGTGCAGAAAGATGCAAATTGTGACCCTTACCCAAAATTTTTAAAGGGCTGGATAAGGTGATTGAGGTCTTTCAGAGCTTTATAGTGATCAGTTAGTGTTGATGTGTGAAAGCAATAAATCTGCTTACCAAAAGTCAGTTTCCTTCAGTTCAAAACCTTCTCTGAAAAGATACCTTTTGTTATATGTAGAGCAGTGAGGACTGTTGCATTAATAGATTTAGTATACCATGAAGCCAATGTCTTTGTTTACCTCTGTGAATGGATTGGAATTTTTGAATATAATTCAGCTGTTTCTCTTTCTAGTCTTCCTTTGTAATTTCCTTGTTCAAAGACAACTGTGTTTAAATCCGGTACTGTATATCCAGGGAGGTTGAAATGTTTTGCAACTTTTTTTGGGGGTCTACCACTTCTAATGTCCAATTTGCGTCCATTTATCCTCTTGTGCAGAGACTGTCCTGTCTGTCCAATGTAGAGTGCAGAGGGACAGTTGCTGGCACAGGATGGCATATATCATGTTGGAGGAAGAACGAGTTAATGTACCTCTGATGTTGTGGATGATATTACCAGAGCCTGAGAGAGCACAGGCATTTACTGGCCTACAGGCAGCCTCCAAATCATAAACCACTACTCCAAATCTTAAATCACTACTGCCTAACATAGATGGTAATACAAGGTCAAGACCCTGCCACAAACCTAGAAGCCAACTCTGTCCCCACATCTGTTCTGGGAGCAATATTATGGCAGCCAATTATATCACCCCCAACATCAACATTCTCTGAAGTTGAGTAGCAGTAATTTGCTCCATAAGAAACAATTTGACCAAATTGCACAAAGGATGAATTATACAGATTGGTAAGAGAGGCAGTTGACATTTTTATTGGAAATTCCAACTAAAAATAAGTATTACTAAGTATGGGACTCCAGGTGTGGAGGACAGCTTAAATTTGCATCTTATTTATCAAAATAACTCAGTGGTGAGGCAGAAACAAAGGAGATAAAACAACAAGTTAAACAAGTCGAAAAGGAAATGACTGGGATGAAGGGGAAGCAACAGGAAGATGAATTTCAAATTACTCAGCAGGAGTTACGATATCGGGAAAGATGCCTTCAATTTAGAAGTGTTCCAGAGGCTTCAGCAGAGAATCTGTATGAAAAAATTGTACCGGCTTTGGCAGAATTCATTGACATGGAAGAAGAAAAGATGGAGACATATATTGACAGAATGTTCAGAGTTTCCTCCAGAGTAGCGAGAGAGAGGAAATTACCAAGAGACATTATTATAACGTTCACGAGGACTATGGTTAGAGACAAAATATTACAGCGAAGCTACGATGGACTACTGAAGATTGAAGACAAAGACGTCAGAATTTTTAAAGATATACCTTATCAAATCTTAAAGAAAAGACAAGAATATAAACCGTCGGCCAACCTTCTGCAAAAGCGTCAAATTAATTATCGATGGGAAAAGGTTGAAGGTTTGTCCTTTACTTATAAATGGCAGAGATATAGGATTAATTCAATACACAAAGCAAAAGAAATGATGGATAGATTGAAGAAAGATTTACAAAAGGACACCTCTGAAGGAGAGAAAGATCATGAACAGTTACCTCTAGAGGAGGAAAGAGAACAACTACAAGGAGAAGAAGAAGACGGAGAACAAGAGGAAGTAATAGAAGCAGTGCAAGGAACTGTGGAACAAGAAGAAGGGGAGGTAGACGAAGATATACTGAAGGAATAAGCTAAACTTCAGTAATAAAATATTAATATAACCTGCAAAATGGATTTGAAGATTTATTCTTGGAACATTAAGGGGTTTAACTCTGAATACAAAAGAAGACAAATTTTTCACCATCTAGAGAAACAGAATATAGATATGTCTGCAAGAAGCTCGAATTAGAACTCAGGATTTGAGATATGTCAGGAATTTGAAATTAGGTAGCTGTTTCGCAGCTATGATTGATAAAAAGAAGAGGGGAGTTTTGATATATGTAAACTCAAAATTTGGTGCAAAGCAAATCTTTCAGAATAGCAATGGTCGTTATATAGGAGTTGAAGTTACTTTGAAACAGGACAAAATATTAATAGTTGGAATATATGCACCAAATGGAGCTAAAGGTGAATTCTTCCCTACAATACAGGAAGAGGTATTGAGATATCTTAATGAAACAGGAAATTCTAACACGATTGTTTTGGGGGATTTTAATGGAGTAATCAATCCCCAGGTTGACAGGACAATGCAAAAGTTAACTCCCCGAAACAACGGCAAACTTCCTAAGAGCTTCTTTAATATGATGGATAATTTAAATTTATATGACACTTGGAGATACAAGAATGGGCAACTGGATGGACATACATTCTATTCGGATCGACATAGGTCAATGTCAAGGATAGATATGATGTTGGTATCTAAACAACTTTTGTTGAAAACTACAGATATGGACATACTTCCCAACTTATGCTCTGATCACAATCCAATACAATTAAAGATAAGGATTAAAGACAGAGAAAGAACATGGAGATTGAATGAGGAGATTTGGAATAAGGAGAAATATATAACAAAAGCAAAAATAGAGATAATAAATTATTTTAATGAGAATTTGACGTTGGAGCTCTCGATGAAAACCATTTGGGATGCAAGTAAAGCTGTGATGCGTGGTAACTTTATCCGATGGACTGCAGAGATCAGAAAAGAAAAGAGAAACACTGAGCAGCGAATTTTGGAAAAGATGAAAGAAACTGAACGACAGATGAGACAAAATCCGTCGGATAAACAGATTAGACTACAGATGAAGGTACAGCAAGCTGAATTAAATCAACTTAATTTGGAAGAAACAGAGCAACAGATAAGGAGAATGAAATATAATTTCTTTGAACAAGCTAATAAACCTTCTAAACTTTTGGCAGGTTTGCTGCGTAAAAGAAGGGCCAGAAATATCATAACTGAGATTAGAACAGGAGAAGAAAGAATTACAAAACAAGAGGGAATAAAACAAGCTTTTTATAATTACTACGTGAAACTGATGAGCAAGATCTCAAAGGAGAAAAAACAAGAAGTGGAAGAATATTTGGAAAAAATGAATAAAATGAGATTTAATGAAGACCAAAGATCAATCTTGAACAATTCTATTACTATGATGGAAGTAGTTGAGGCTATTAGGAATTTGAAGAACGATAAAGCTCCAGGACCCGACGGCTTCACTGCAAGATATTATAAGATTATGGAACATGAGATTTCAATACCTTTGCAAAGTACTATAAATGAAATAATAAAGGAAGGAATACCAGATACTTGGAAAGAAGCTAATGTTGTGCTGATCCCGAAAGAAGGAAGAGATCTGAGAAATGTAAAGAATTACAGACCAATATCACTTTTGAATACAGACTACAAGATTTTTGCTTCAATTTTAGCAGCGAGGCTTAAAAAAGTGCTGTTAGAGGTAATTGATGAGGACCAGAATGGCTTTCTACCAAAAAGATCTTTGAGAAATAACATCAGAACGGTCTTAAATGTAATTGAATATTATGAAAAGCATAATGGACGGAAAATGGCCATGGTATTTGTAGATGCGGAGAAAGCTTTTGACATGATCAGCTGGCCATTCATGAAGATGGCGGTTAAACAGATGCAGGCAGGAGAAAAATTTGTTGCATGGATTGAAGCAATTTACAGCCAACAACAAGCTCGACTAGTTATAAACGGTGAAAGAACACAAATGATAGAACTGCACAGAGGGACGAGACAAGGGTGTCCCTTGTCTCCTCTGTTGTTTATCTTGACAATGGAAATACTTTACAATGCTATAAGAGAAGATAAAGAAATAACAGGAGTTCAAATCAAGAAATACCAATATAAGTTAAAAGCTTTCGCGGACGATTTGGTCTTATTATTGGATGACCCAGGGAAATGTATTGAAAAATTGATTACTACAGTGCAAGAATATGGAGAATTCTCTGGTTTTAAAGTTAATAAGGAAAAAACAGTCTTCTTAACCAAAAATATGACTGAAAGAGAAGAGATGGAATTAGTACAAAAAACAGGATTTAAAACAGGACAAAAGGTAAAATATCTAGGTATTTGGATAGCCAAAAGAAACAATGAGTTATTTCAAAATAATTATGAAAAAAAAGGAAAGAAATAACAAAAGATTTGGAAAACTGGACTTCCATGCGTTTGTCAATGATGGGGAGGATAGCTGCAATAAAGATGAATGTTCTGCCAAAAATGAATTTTTTGTTCCAAAATCTTCCCATAATAACGAACATGAAACCTTTCATACAATGGAAGAGAGAACTAACCAAGTTTATATGGCAAGGGAAAAAACCTAGGATAAAATGGAATACCATGACAGATCTAAAAAGTAGAGGAGGAATAGGACTACCAGACTTTCAAATATACAATAAGGCAGCGGCTTTTACGTGGATAAAAGACTGGATAGACCTTCAAGATACGAGAACGTTGGCATTGGAAGGTGCTGACTTGAGGATAGGGTGGCATGCCTATATGTTTTATGATAAAGCAAAAATAGATAAAGACTTTACACACCACTATATCAGAAAATTGCTTTTGAAAATCTGGGACGATTATAAAACTAAAAACATAAGGCAGCTCCCCAGCTGGGTCTCACCGCAAGAGGCTTTTTTTGGCAGATGGACTGATACAGATAAATGGTTGCGATATGATGATACAATTGAGAGATCAACGTCCAATAATCTTAAGATTAAAACAAGGGAAAAATTAGAACAAGAGGGAACAACACTAAGTTGGTTCCCTTACAGACAATTAGTAGAAAGGTTTCAGATGGATATAAAAACATATGGAATTGAACTAAAAGAGAAAACTGGAGTAATTAAATGGCTGTTCGAAAATCCGCCTCATTTACTAGCCCAAATGCATCAAGAAATATTACATCAGGAGAGGCAAGAAGAAACAGTCAAGGCAACAATGATTTCATGGGCTCAAAACATCGGACATTCAATTCAATTAGAGTCCTGGGAGCAGAGTTGGAAAAAAACACAGAAATGTACAGTAGCTCAGAATTTGAAAGAGAAGTATTATAAGCTATTTCATAGATGGTACATGACACCAGACAAATTAAAAAAGATTTATAATACAGGTACCGGACACTATTGGAAATGTCAGAATGAGGTCGGTACGATATATCACATGTGGTGGACATGTCCAGAAGCTAAGAAATATTGGACTGGAATACATAATAAAATGTGTGCATTAATGAAAGTTCAGTTTGCTAAGACGCTAGAATTGTAATTGTTAAATATGACTGATGTATTAGAAGGTATTGGTATAAAGAAGCGTTGGAGAATATTACTGTATATGATAACAACAGCTCGTATTGACTATGCAAAGTTGTGGGAAACTCAGCAAATACCCACAATAGAACAATGGTGGGGTACACTTATTGAAAACAAAAATGCTGATATGGTCGCTCAGAGATTAAAAGGGAAATCAGACGATGAGATACAAAAAGAATGGCAAATTGTAACGGGTAATTGCTGGGTTCTATCATATGGAAATATGTAATTCATGATTTAAGTTAAATTATGAGGGGGCTACAGGATACATATCATGAAGCGGGAATAGGGAGATTGAAATGCAAGAATCAACAAGTAATATTAGCAGTAAAATGTTGTACAATATTTTAAGCATTAAGAAATCTTGATAATGAAATCTAGATCAGTGTGGAAGATCAGAAATATTTCAGTTAAGCTGACAGTTATAATTGTTTGTTTTATATGTGAATTTTGAATAAAATGATTATTAAAAAAAAGGACAGGATCTATTAGCGTATCTTTAGGAAATCATTTTCACATCAGTCTCTTATTTATATGGTGGGTTGCATACTACACAAAAAACAAAAGCAGTCATTACAAAAATGCCAGAGAAAATAAGAATTTATTGAGTTCTTTAGTTTGTTTGATCATGGTTAGAAGAAAAACATTTTACAAAAATAAAACAGTCCGCTAAAACACAGTGACACATACAAAACATTCTAGTAGTAGTTTCTCTTTTTTTCCCTCTGCCTTTGAGGATTCTGATTATCAAAACAATGGACTCATCCCAAATAAATCACCCCTATGCAGGCCAAAGGAACCATTAGCACAGCTGGGAGCTTTCCCTGAAGATTTTTCTGTGCCACAGAGAGATCTTCAAAGCGAGTTCCGCTTGTGACTCGTTTCTTTACAGTGAAGTGATTTATTTGGATTGAAGCCAACAGCTACAGGTGGATAGTAACAGATACCAATTATCATCTCTATTTATTGAATCCTAAGTCCTGAAGCATCCTCTTGCAGAAGAGAAATAAAACTCAAAAGTCGTTTCTCTTCCCATTTTATCCCCAGTGGGAACTAATGGAACATACAGCATCACAAACTACACAGATATCTTTATGACTTTTCCTCCCCTGCAATTCCCCCCACTTCCAAATACATATAATAATGGTCAAGTCCTTAGAGATGCCCGTGCCTTATCAAGTATTTCTTTTCTGATCTTGGGGTAATTTGGATGTGCTTCTAAAACCTGTTGAAAGAAACAATGTGTGTAGTAAAACAGCCATAAACAACTAGTAGTCATTTAACTGTCCACTGATCCAAACATAAAAGCATTTCACAACAAGATGCATGCAGTATATCACCAGAGAGTGCATCATCAAGTAACACAGATATAGAGATTGCTCTCCTTGATGTAACTAGAAGTAACGTGTGGCTTGCAGGTGCCTCTCTGGTCCAATCCCTCCCCCAGATGCCCAGAAACGATCTCTAGGGGGTGTAGAAGGCATTTCCACATATTTGGAGCCTCCAGGAGTCAAAATGAAATTTTCTGAACCTTTTTAGAAAAAAAGCATTTTTGCCTCAAAGTGTCCCAAAATGCCTTCCAGGGGTCCAGGAAGGCTGAAAAGCAAGTCTTTATGTGTGATAGAAGGTGTTTGAAAGAAAAAAAGTTTTTTGGGTTTTTTTTTGGTGGGAGCAGATATAGCCCTCCAAGGTCTCCTTAAGGTCTAATGTAGACTGTTACAATTGCCCATCTTGGGTTACATAATGTCTGCTTCTGCCATGGTTTACTCAAATAGCATCTCCCACATACATAATGCAATGCTTACTTTTTTGGATTAGAGACCGCGGCTGTGTTTTTGCTTCTTCGCTTTTTAAATACCACATAAAGACCCAACTCCTTTAAGAATTACCGTTTTAAATTCATGATACTTTACCTTATGACAAACATTGACTGCATCAATGTATCTCTTGGCTTTCAGATAATTAAATGCCAGTTTGAAACCTGTAAAAACAAAAGATTACATGTTTTGCACAGGGGAAAACTTTTATGCTTTTCTGTGCAGGAACTGCTTTCTCTTTTCAGAAATAGACAAGATGGCTTGTGCACAGTCTTTGTATTTCTTTCTTAACAGTTTAAATTATGGTGAATAAAAGGGAAAGGGCTAAAATGAGAGGAGAAACAGATGGCTCATTGTTCACTTTTTCTGGGACAGCGCTCTCTCCCTCTCCCTCTCCCTCTCCCCATCTCTCTGACAGAAACAGCACTTTTTTTGTCCCTGTGTACAGACCTGCCTCTCCAGATAAACGCGACAAAGAACTTGTTCTGTCTTCTGTGACGAGGGACAGAAAACCCAAGCGTAAACCTCAGTACACACTAAAGTTTTTATCAGAGTCTATTTTCATAAAATTAGAAGGCAGGCCCTAGCACATTTTTATAACTCAGAGAAAACAAACAGGAACTTGCCAAAATAGTAACAAGGACAGAGCAGGGTGGAGTGGAGACAAGTCATAATGAAAAGGAATTCCCCTCGACATACATCTAGTCGCCCATCTTTTCTAGCTGCATGAAGTCATCTCAAGGGACATCTACAAACAGTCTTCTAATTTGGATGAGCCCAAAACCTGAAGAGAGATATATGGTGAGTCCTCGAAGCCCAACTATATACAGAATCACCTCAGTTGATCCTATGCCAACATAAGGAAGCTCCAAGGTTGAATGCAAAGACTGCAGTGTCTTCCCCAGGTGGGCTTCATGAAACAAGTCTGCTCAAGCTAGAAAGTGCCAGACTAGGGGGTGGTGTTACTATGGTAGACTAGCCCGAGCCCGAGGTCTACAGTTTAACAGTAATTATATCAGCTATAAAGATATACTGACATCTCTATGTGGTTAATATTAAAAATCATTCCACATGTCTGACAGGGTCACCGAGCAAGCACGTAGGTAGGCGCAGCCGAACAGCCGCAATTAAGAAAATCCAGATCTGGCCAGTAAACTAATCTGTCACGTAGCCCCAAAGAAGCCTCCAGAAACACCTAGTCATCGAGCACACAAAGAGTCCTCAGCCCCAAGATGCCTGCTTGACAGGATTGGCGCTCTTGACAATTAGCCTCCGAAGCGAGAGCAATCTACATACTGCTGGAGCCTTTGTCCAACCCCGGCAGAGTCAATCAAAATCAAGCAAAACCCATCAAGCTGGAGATGTCTGTCGTTAAGGGCTTTGTCTTAGCCCTTCTCGCTATTCTTTTCCCTGGGAAAGGGTTAGCCTCCAGGTACGATTTGCCCTATAAGAACCCCTGATTTTGAGCGCTTCCTCGGATCGCTCTTGGCTTCCTTTCCACCTTGCTGTTGCTCTGTTCGCCGAGCCTTCCCCTCAGCCTCCATGTGCTGAGAATCACCACTCCCGACTCTCTGGCTCTTTTTAGGATTCCCAGACTTCAGGATCAGGTGTAGTATTCCCCCGATCCTCCTCTTCAAATCCCCTATCAATTTTCCTCCCTTTATTTTTCTTAGGTCTGCGTGAGCGAGTGCATAGGTGCATAGTGACTTAGTTTTTAAATAAAGAAAAAAAATGTAAATTCATTTTGTCTGGGTTTTGACTCGGCCTGACTCCGCAGAAGTTCGGTATAAGGTCCCGCAGAGTTACCCTACCTCTCGTGTGTGCTGGGCACATGCTTTGTGCAACTTGAAAACCCCCTTAATATCGAGGTCAGATTAGGTGTCCCCTGAGGGATCCCTGGGAACTCGGGCAGTGACCGGGACCCCCAGAAACTCGGGCAGTATATCCGGTAACTGGGACCTCCCTGAACTCAAAACAACTGATTAGGTGACCAGGACCTCCCTGAACTCAAAACAACTGATTAGGTGACCAGGACCCCCAGAACATTAGGGTAACAGTGGAGTGGGGCAAAACTGCAAAGGCAAACATCTCGTAGGTCAGAGAGACTAAGGGCTCATCCAAATAGAATAAAAGTGTGAGATCCCTCCCTAATAAATATTCTTGGAACTACAACCTTAATTAGCAAGAGAATATAAATTTAGTTGGCCAATTCTCTATGAAAGACAATTTGCAAATAAATTAGAATTTATAAGAAAAAAAAATAAAGCCAAAGTGTTGGAATGATGTGGTATTTGTTGCTGTATTAATTTTTTTTTAAAAAATATCCAAACAATGTCTCCAATGTTCCAGATGATTTTCTGGCACTTCCCAGCACCAGCTGGAACATTTTATTCCCACTCTCTAGTGGGTTTCCTTTTCATTCTGAGACCATATAGGAATATCCTCCTTTTTCACTTTTTTAGTTACAGTACTATATAGTGTATTAGTGAAATGGCACTTTTCCATTATAATTTTTTTTAAAAAATCCAGACAATAGAACATTTGCCATTCAGACTCCATGATCCCTTTAATAAATCACATCCTCCTATTAAAAAAAAAAAAACCTTAGAAGAACTCTAATGGAAATCTAAGGAACTCCTATAAATAGTCCCCCAAAATAATGGAATGAGTGGATGCAGACATGAGAATGGCGAAACCAGACAAAAACCAAAGACTCACCCTTCTTCAGATCAATTTGGAAGAACCCCTGGTATGTTTTCTTTGCTCAGCTCAACAGAGGTGGGTCCCAGACTAGTTACACCTCAGTGGCAGCTACTTACAGGAACTAAAAACTCTTTGAATGTGAACATGCTGTCTGGACCTAAGCCAATGTGAGGAAGCAAGATCTCTGTGGGCTTCGAGGATGAACACAGAAATCCAGATGTATTCCCTGACTCAAACTGAAGTGACAGCATTGGGTCAAGGAAGGAGGACTGTTCAATCACTTATTGTGCTCTGACAGTTACTGCAAAGGTTTGTAGTAGACTCTTTCCAGGTCCTCCTGAAAATGCTGGACTTCCCTGCATATCAAGGTGGGTGGGTGGTCTCTCAATGTCTACCAGACTCCTGTCTTTTCCCTTCTACCATCTTGGTGACCATCATGCCTCCATGTCTGACACTACCTATATGCTAATCAGCAGAGTAATGTCAAAGACAGACTTGTACAAAGGCCTCTCATGTTGGATATTTTCTGTTAGGTACTACTTCGTAGCTAGCACCAAGATCTAATTAGTTCCTTGTGATAACAGAAGAAGCCCATCAGCAGATCTTGGAGAAGGCAATTTCCTTCTCCTGCCACACAGGAGGAGAAATCCATCTCCCTTGAGATTTCCTGATGAATTTCCTCTATCAGTGTAAAGGACCCCAACTAGATCCAGGTCTAATGATTTACTCTGACACGTTATTATAAAGATGCATAATTCGGCCAACTAAAAATTTAAATAAATTCATCTGTTAAAGCATTTTAATAAACTAAATCAAACAAATGGTAGCTGATTAAGTATAGGTCCTTATTATGAAGCCAGGTAGCAGTTGCCATTTTAGAAGAGCCGTTTGCCTTCCCTCAGACATAGAGACAGGACCCCTCTTCTAAGATGGCATCCTTTGTGATGCATGCATTTGATTGAAATATGAGATTTGCTCTTCAGTACTATTGTTCTTATTTATATCTCAAATTGTACAGATTTTATTAGGTGAATATCACTCGATTCCATAAATGTCTTTTTAGAAGAAGACTGGTAAGTATGTATGTATTCTGTCACTACTACTGTCTTCCCATGTATCTATGCGCAACTCATAAATTCAACAAATGTTAGACAAGCATTCAAAATAATCAGTTATAATTAAAACCCTATTGTCTTAAGGAGGGCACTTTCAAGTAAGCACAACAAGCTAAATGCAATTCTTGACACAACAGGCTAAAGAAACTAGAATTTCCAAGAAGAAGCCTAAATCCAGTTGTGATTCCCAACTATGGTACACCCACTGATTCAACTGCTGACTCACAAGTCAACACTTCTCCCACCAGATGTATTCTTAGCCAGCACAGAAGATGCACGAGCATACAAGACACACCCCATTTATATATCAGCAAATACTACCTGCTGGTGTATAAAACCCACTGCCATATAAGATGCACCCCATTTTCAAACAGTATTTTTCAGGGAAAAAAGTGAGACTTATACCTCAGCAAATAGGATATTCTGCTAGAAAGGAACCAAAAATAAGCAGGAGAAGACAGGCTTTGCACACAGAAATTCCAAAGTTAAATTTGGTTCATTTCAAAGGATCTGGACACTAAGAGAGATATGTACAATCTGAAACCTGGAGAGCTGTTACCAGTTAGACAATAGTAGGTAGACTGGCAAACTAACTTGCCATAAGATAGTTTCCTCTTTTCCACTGCTATCTAAGCATTACACAAGGCAGTATCTTCCTCCATTTGGAAAATGATAGGCAATCAAGACCACCAAAGGGCAGAAGCTGGAGATGAACATACCTATAGTTGGATTTGTTTGGTTTCCATACTTCCAGGCCATCTCATAGTTTGCTGCTGCATCCTTGTAGGCTTGTTCTTTTTCCATTATGTATCCCATATATTCATAAGCTTTACAACAGGACTAAAAAGAAAAGAAAGTACTTCTACATCAACTGAACTTTGAATGCATCCTATTGGCTCACTAAAACAGGAAGCTAAAATTTTGTTGGGTCTTTTTCTAAATAGATAGTTCACAAAAACACAAGACCATAAATGAAGACCGTCCAGCATTGGCCAGTACAGAGAATGGTAAAGGCTACAGTTACCTGCATGGTCAAGAACTGCAACTATGCAAACTATGTCCTATAGTTGCCATCTTGCATCACTCAGCCATCCCCATGTCTCCTGCTTTTTCTAAGGTTAATTAAATTAATTAAACATCTCAAGGTGTTAACATTAACAGAACAGATAAGAGACTGTTTTTGGTTTGTGAGTTACCCTGTTATGACGAAGGCACCGTTTTAATAATTCACCAGCCATGTCATATTTGGAAGACTGAATGTAAATGTCAGCAAGCAGGAGCCAGCTCTTTTCAAACTCTTCAGCATCAATGGGATTCCAATTCATTTTCGAAATGCGCTTTAGTTGGTTCCTGGCTCGTGGGGTTTGCTTTAAGATCATGTATGCTATAGCCATCCCCAAGAGTGCTGGGACATGATCCTTCTGGAAGAAAAAATGTAAGACACAACTCAGAAGGAAACAAGAGAACTTGGCATACATACCAACACAGCCTCTAACAGATATATTTGACCCTGATAATAGCAGGCACAGCCCCAAACGAACAAGCTGCAAAGGCAAAAGTACTCTTTGAGCCCACTCACTTCCATTTGCAAAGAGATGCAAGAAGAAAGGTGTGCTTCTGAAAAAATCTGCATTACCACCCTTTCTCTTGAGTGGGGACACAGAGCTTCTCTGAGTGGAAAGACAAATTCTTTAGTGGAAACTAGTGCTGCTGCCTGCTCCTGCTGCCTGTTCCACTGTAGCCTTTTGCATGTACATTAGCTCAATTAGGGGGTGCAGGGGGGATTCTTCTCCTTGGTCATCCAGCAAGAAGTGTGGTGCAAGCTTCTATGCTGCACGAAGCTTGTTTCTTCAGCCTTACAACAGACACATTTAACATTTACACTACTATATTGCCAGAGGCCTAAATATCCTAAAGGCACCAGATCCCATCTGATCTTGGAAACGAAGAAGAGTGAGCCCTCATAACTGGATGGGAGGCCACCAACAAATACCAGGTGCTATAGGCTATATTTCAAAGGAAGCAGCTAGCAAAACCATCTCTAAGTATTCCTTGCCTAAGAAAGCCCTATGAAATTTCATGGGGTCACCATAAGTCAACAGATGAAGGCACATACCGTGCTATACTGCTATGGCAGTGGTTCTCAAAGTGTGGGGCAGACCCTATGGGGGGGGTGATGGTTGCTCAAGGTGTGTGTGTGTGTGTGTGTGTGTGTGTGTGCAAGAAAAGTCAACCTGCAAATACAGCAAGTGTGAAAAAGGGCAAATCTCTGTGCGTGTGTGTGTGCATGCACACACTGTTGAGGATTGACTGATCTCTGGAAAAGAGTGATGCAAAGTGTCTTCCCATTATGCCTTCATCCAACCTCAGATACAGCAAAAATTAGCTTCTCCAAATGTTCTGTGATTGGTGCAGCAGGTGCTTGCCCCTTAGCAACCACAAGGCAGTTTCTTGGGGGGGGGCAAGGAAGTGAAGAGAGGAGGCAGAAAGTGCAAGAACTCAGCATTAAGATGGAGAGTGTGTGTGGTAGGAAGGGCCTGTGAGAGAGACAGGGAAAGAGAGAGGCATAGGACATGGGGACATGATTTTGAGCAGAGGGAGTGCAATGTCCACATGTAGATGTAAAGGGCATCACAGGGTAAAAAGCTTGAGAACCACTCTGCTGTGCGATTCCACAGGGAGCAACCTTCTTGGTGTGAGTTGCCTATCTTCTAATTTTAGCCACTGCAACTGAAGCTCCAATGCTATCTAGCAGGCCAGAGAAGTCTTTATGAAATCTATAAAGAGCCAGATGCCATTTTTTTTAAATGTAGGAAGATTACTGCATGGAAGGAAAACAATGTCATCTACCCTATTTGCTGGCGTATATGATGCACTCTCCCCCTACCAAGAAATACTGTTTGAAAATGGAGTGCATCTTATACACCACTGCATTATATGCCGGCAAATAACATTTTCCAGTGTATAAATGGGGCACGTCTTATATGCTGATGCATCTAATACGTTGGCAAATACAGTAGTAATGTGCAAACTAGAGGACCAGAAGAGATTGGTTATTTCCAGTATTCAGCAGTAATGCTTTGTTCGAGACTTTCTCAACTCCAAAAATTATGGATGACAACTGATGTTATCTGATCACTGGTCACTGTGTTTGGAGATGATGAGGTCTGCATTCCAACATAGCTAGCAGACACCAGGTTGGGAGGACTGTATTATTTCACCACGAATCAACTCCGAGAAAAATAATCTTTCATAGCACAAAGGGGATATTTAATATTTCCTGCTATGAAAGCAGTGAACAAAACCTGTCATACATCTCTCAGCAAGTATATTACACTCATAATGTACCTATGGTTCAACTGAATGAATGTTTTCAACAACCCAAGTCATTAAACGCAAGCAGAAACCCAGTTAAATTTCACATCCCAGCTTCCCACATTCATCTCTGGAAAGATATTATACATCTAATTACCAACATTTGGAATATATTATAAGGGCGCTGCCTACTGTATGTCATTATTTGAAAAAACTTATAAATGTGGTGTTACATGCTAACTGGTTTGGTTTACATTTTAATAAAATTCAACAGCAAAAACAACAACTACCCACCTCATTAACAACAACTTCTGTAAAGGCATTCAGTGCTCGTTCAACATTTGATTTTTGTTTGGTTGCCACGAGGCAGTAGTTTTCCATGATGCGAAGCTGTACATGACCTTGAGTTGTCTGAGGCTTCAGTTCCTTTAAGAGCTTTTCTGCTGTTCTCACAGCCAGCTGCACAGATTCTTGCTTCTCAGTGGAACTACTGTATATAATGAAAAAGAAGTATGAAGGGTCTCAAATCAGGGGCATAATTTCAGTCTTGAATAAGGCTGAGGAGAAAAGGAGGCTACCAGGCATGCTCTTGGATGTACTAAAAAATAAAATGGAAGAAGAATGATGATGATTACTGCAAGAGCACCTGTTGTGACTGCATCCTTGAGATGACATCTGGTAACCCTCCTGTCCCTGAGATGATGTCTCTGGTAACCTTCCCAGAATAGATGGACTGCCCTTTTCCTGCCCGCTGAGAGGGTGAATTATCTATTAAACAGGTCAAAGGGCCTTACTGTACAATTTAATATGTAAAAAAAAAGTGCATGTTTCAAAATCGGAAGTGGACTTTCTGCCACTTCAGCCTCCATCCTCTTTAGGAGGGCATTTTTAGAAGCTCATGCGATCTTTATAGAGTCTCAAGGATAGAAAAATGGCCCTGGACTCTCTACATTTGTCCATTAGAGGCATAAATGCCCATGAGGCACTCCAATATACAGAAGAACTGGTGCCTGTGTGTCAAACAGCCTATGTCATAAGGCTACCTGTATGATAAGGTCCTCAACTGATCCCTGACTTAGTATTGTTTGGTTTGGTGAGGGAAACAAATAGCCGCAAAGGAACGGTAAAGTCAACAAATGTGTAATTACAGAAGCTGCCCCACCCCAGGCCACTTCCATATCAAACGACATGCATAAACTTGGTGGTTTTTTGAATGCTACCTAGTGGTCTGCCTGTAGGAGAAATTACAGGATAAAAACTTTATCCACTGAACTCTCCACAATGCTCAAGATACACTAGGGTTTGAAGTCAGAATCCCATTCTGATTGCTGGCACTGAAGAAGAATTTGGAGGCATTCTTTTAAGTACCATTTTTGATTTCTCAGAAAAAGCAAGCAAGCAAGCAAGCAAGCAAGCAAGCAAGCAAGCAAGCAAGCAAGCAAGCAAGCAAGCTGTTATGTGCCTTCAAGTCAACTCCAATGTATGGCAATCCTATAATAAGGGTTTTTTTGGCAACATTGCCATTGCCTTCCTCTGAAGTTGAGAGAACATGACTTGCCCAAGGTCACCCAGTGAGTTTTTCCTGGCTGAGCAGGGATTCAAACTCTGGTCTCCCCAAGTTCTAGTCCAACACTCAAATTGCTACACCAGTCTGGCTCAACACTGTGTTAAAACAACAGAAATTATAACATTCTCCTGATTACTCACTCTGTGTCATTATCCAGATGTTCAAACACTTCACCTCCTACTGTTTCATTGTCTGGGTTCAAGCAGATTTCAATCATATTATAAACGGCATTCTGTCCCCAATCGTTGTCCTTCCTTGCTTTGTTAAAATGTCGGAGTGCATCATTTGGTTCACCAGTGTACCTAGGCAGGCAATCCAACTCACTTAACAACTTGTATGAATTGACTTTAAAACAAGAGAAAAGTGTAGCCTTCAAACTTACCCAAGTCAGTCTTAATCGTATCAGTACCTCAATCTTTAAAAACCCTCCAGGTGTGATTCCAAAAACCAACCCAATGAATACTGATGGCTATCAGCTGGAGTTTTGTATCTACAGGCTGATCAATTGTGATGTTAGAGAAATTCTAAC
Organism: Cyclura pinguis; assembly: GCA_030412105.1. Taxonomy (NCBI): domain Eukaryota; kingdom Metazoa; phylum Chordata; class Lepidosauria; order Squamata; family Iguanidae; genus Cyclura; species Cyclura pinguis. Next base: position 226,436,878 of record CM059599.1, on the reverse strand, counting down.
TGCATAGAAGGAAAGGTCAGGCAAAGAATTTGAGTAAATGCTTAAACAGCTGCTATGCGGAAGTGAAATACCATTTGGCCAAGGAAAGAATCTCATGCAGAGCCTGGAGCTGGGAAATGTAACTGCTTGGCTATTATGAACAGGGAGGCACTGGGAGTGGGCAGAGATGTCAACATCTTCACAGTGAAATGGGAAGGCAGCCCAGGACACAAAGGCACCAAGGACATGTTCAAAAAACAGATCAGAATTTCTGTCAAAGGAGAACCCTTGATAACAATTTTAAGCCCGCCTAGTTTTCCCAAGTATGGACACTTCCCTGTGTTTTCCCACATTACATTTAGTAGGTTGTTAGTTTCTCTCTTTAAGAAATGGAGATACATCAAACTTTCCTTTCAAACAGGAAAATAAGTTAGGATCATTTCCAAGACTGAAAGTGTTGGTAAGCAAAATCCTTTACTCACAACCATTTTAATGCAGTCACCAGTTAACAAGGAGACATATTTGCCCAATTATTCACTTCACAATGTTAACACAACCATTTACCCTTGGTTTTAATTATTTTGAATGGATTATTTCATTATTCCACTAATTTATTATTTTTCATAACTGGTTTTATTCTGTCTGTTTTTAACGTAAATAAGAACTAAGATTATTTTTTTAAAGAAGAGCAGGATAAAAATGTTCTTCAGTGAATAAACAAATAAAAATTCAGCATGTGCATCAGCTACCCTCATATAAATATATACGCGTCTACTGTTTTGATATATGTAGCCAATCAGCATCTGATTACCACAAATCATTGCTCCTTAACTTTGATACAGCAATGACACATAAGATCACTCTTCACTTTCTGTACTAACCTAATGATGCAAGAAGCATGCAGACTTAGGATACGCACTGGGATTATAATGGAATGTCCAGTAATACACACAGTGAGTTTAACCCTTTCTTTATGAGAAAGTGATCAGAGTTTACTCAGAATGTGGACCACAGGAAGGAGGGAATAAGCAAGAGCGAGGCAGCTGAAATGAGGTATACAGACTGTTATGTATAGAAGAAAATCTAAAGGGAAGGAAAAAAGTTGGAAGAAATATCTCAGCTAAAGACAAGATAGTCTGGTGAGAAGAGGAGGCAGACAGGCAGAGTTCTGGGGGACTGGGATCCAGGCCATGGGGAGAGAGTGAAGAGAACCATTTTTACATGTTGAGTAGAAAGAACAAGCTAGTAACAACAGTGTTAACATACTATCTGAATTTGCTTGGTTGGCATTTATGAATACAAGTTAAGAAAATAATTTCTGACTGGTATTCAGTATATTTTTTAGCTACACCTACCAAAGATACAGTCCTTTGCAATAATGAAAACCTGGGTCAAGCTTTGTCCTTGGAGAATGTTTCTCAGCCATCAAAAGGAATCTTGGAACTTCTTCTAGCTTTCCAGCTCTTCTTAAAAGGTCAATTAAACGTGACAGCGTTGCATAATTGTCTGTTAATATAAGCATTCAGGGCATTATAGAAAGCAACTGTGTTTTTCTAAAAGTTCTGCACAAGAATCTAAGGGTGTTACATAAAGCCTTTTTCCTCTTGGAGCATTCAAAGCTTTATACCTCTTGGAACATTAAAAGTTATCCCAAAATAAATTTCTTATTTCAGAATTTACCAATACTTATGAATGAAAAGCCCCTTACGGAATGGAATAAAGATCTAATGAAATTTATATGGAAAGGAAAAAAAACCAGAATAAAATTAAATGTGTTAGAAGATATAAAACAGAAAGGAGGAATGGGATTACCAAGTTTAAAATTATACTATTATGCAAATTGCTTAGAACGGATTACAGAATGGATAAACCTAGAAAATAAAAGATTATTATATTTAGAAGGAGAGGGGCTTTATTCTGGATGGCATGCGTATGTATGGTATGGTAAAGAAGTTATACATAAAAATTTTAAAAATCACCTTCTAAGAAAAGCCCTTATTATAGCATGGCAAAAATATAAAAGACAGTTATATCTGAAAATACCACTCTGGGTTTCAACACATGAAGCTTTTTATAATAAAGAAAAACCTAAGGTTGATGTGTGGATTAGATATAAAGATATTCTAAAAATACAAGGAGACAATATAGATTTCAAATCGGTAGAAGAATTAAGAAATGATGGTTGGAATACACACTGGCTACTATTCAGACAACTAAGGGAGAGATATAAAAAAGATAAGGAGAAAGAAGGATTTGAGATTAAAGAAAAAGAATTTGAGAAGTTGTTAAAACCGGATATAGAGCATAAAGTAAGTCAGATATATAAGATTCTGTTACTATTACAAAATGAGCCGGAAACGGTTAAACCAGTAATGATTAAGTGGGCCCAAGATATTAATCAAATAATAACGATGGAACAATGGGAGAAGGCGTGGAAGACCACCTGGAAACTAATAAAACCAGTAAGTTTAAGAGAAAATTATTATAAGATATTGCACAGATGGTATATAACCCCAACACAAATTACAAAGATGTATAAAAACTCAAAGGATACATGTTGGAAGTGTGATCAGAGGGGTACGTTTTATCACATATGGTGGCACTGTAAAGTTGCAAAAAATTTCTGGGAAGTGGTGCATGATAAAATATAGAAAGTGTTTAGAAGTAAATTTAACATGTCACCACAAATATATCTATTAAACATGATTGAGGAATTGCAACTAGATAAATCACAAAAAAAAAAAAATTATACATATGATAACAGCAGCCAGAATCGGTTATACCCAGGTTTGGAAAACAAAAAGTGCTCCTAGGTTAGAGGACTGGCTGTTAAAACTATATGAGATGGCCGAAGCAGATATTGTGATAGAAGCTCTGGAAGATAGTATGAAAAGTAAATCGAGAGAAGAGTGGAAGATAGTTGGTCCGATATGGGAAGACTGTTGGGGGAAAAAGGCAACTGGCTTTTTAAAAAATGAGTTCTAAATATGTATAGAAATGTGATATGTTGGAAGAAACCAAAGATAAGAAAATATTTAAGAGATTAAGTAAAAGGGGGAATAAGGAAGCAAAAGAGGAAATAAGAAAGTGAAACTTTTTTTAATAATGTAAAAGAAGAGAAGAAGGATTGTTACAGATAAGTGAAGCAATGAAACCTGAGTTTCGGCAAGGGGGGGAACGAGGGGGGGAGAGATTGTTTTGTGTTTCATGTTTTTGGTTATGTTTATTATTTGTTTTGTTATTAAATATGTGATTAAATAAAAATTATAAAAAAAAAGTCAAAAAAAAGTTATACTTTCCCCACTGTGTTGGGGTGGCAACAAGTTTGCATTTGCTGGCTCTGCATGTTGTGGAGAAGGAGGTTTGAAGTGGTGACTCCACTCTACACATCTGAACTCTGCATATGATTAAGAAAACTTGCTCACTGAAATAAGATGGAGCACTAGGGCCAGCTAGCACATCCCCACTTCATTCCTCTATACAATGAAGAGCATTTGGGGGATTAGATTATGTGCCTTGTCCTATCATGGTTTTAACTGAAACCATTTTTTTTTCAGGAAAATCACTTTTGAAAAATCTCTTTCTCTCTCTCTCCAAATTCTGTTCCATGGTACACAGCAGCTTTAGCATAAACATTTAAAAAATATAAGAAGCAATAAAAAGATGGAGTGCTCACCAGGATTGCGATCTAAGTGCTGCTGGAAATGAAATACTGCTTGTTCATAGTCCTGTTTCCTGAACATAAGGTCAGCCATCATCTACAAACATAAAGCAGACATACTAATTAAACAGTATTTTAAAGGCCTGCTGCACAGCAGTGGCATCTAGAAAAACGCAATCTATAGCAGGCCTCCGTTCAGAAAATACCCAAGGGCCACACCCTCCATTGTTCAATGTCCCCAAACCCTGCTGATGTTACACTATTACATGTCCAGCCTGCCAAAATGCCATCGACAGGACCAAGCACTGCCTAAGCATCCACCCACAGCTCTCACTGTCTCTCCCCACTGTCTAAGCCCTTTCCTCACATCCTCTTGCTTTCCATCCAAAATTGTCTCTCGTGGCTTCCGCATCCTGACAGGATTAAATGTCTCTTTCTCCAAGTCTTCTTTTGCATTGATCATTGGCAATACCACTCACCCACGCTCTTCCACCTTGGCCACAAACGCCAGCAAATGTCAAATGTCACCTATCGTCTATCTTTCATGCCCATTCACTACCCTTCAGAATTTCTAAAACTATATCTGGAGCTAAATAAGGCAATGATTGTGGACCTGAGCAAAGATCCTGGTGGCAACATGATTCTGAAAGGAAAAGGCACCCAGAGTTTTAAAAAGAACCCAGTATTCCCCTAGTGAGAGCTGGCATGGTGTTGGGGTTTGAATATTGGACTAGGGCTGTGGAGACCAGGATTCAAATCCCTGTTCAGTCATGGGAAGCCACTGGGTAACTTTGAGCAAATCACACTCAACCTTGGAGGAAGGCAAGGACAACTCCCCACCCAAACAAATCTTACCAAGAAAACCCCATGACAGAGTCACCTTCGGGTAGCAACAAGTCAGAAATGAACTGAAAGCACACAGCAACAACATTTCCCTAGCAGGGAAAATAATGTGTAAAGGAAATGACCATAGGATAAAAGCAAGGACTATCAGTTACTCTTTATTTTTTAAAAAATAAACTAAAATAATTGAATTAGTTTACCAGACTGCATAACTAACCATAGCAGCAGCTGCATTATCTGGATCATTCTTCAGCAACAGTGCACACTGACGCTGGCAGGAATCCAAATCGTCATGTGCAAGGTACAAGCGTGCAAGTTCCAGCATCACCTGAAAGTTATAAAAGTAGGGATGTAATTCTTTACTAATTCCACGCTTAAAGGAAGCAACAAGTAATTTCAGCAATTTCCTTCCCTATGTGTAGTCCAAACTGCAGATAGTCTTTGAAAACTACAGTTTCATAGTATAGTTTGTAATGTAGTTTTCAAAGACTATCTGCAGTTTGGAAACCACTCTGCACAAAATTTGCATGTGATCTTTCTGACCAGAAAGCATTATTTCTGTGCAGATTATTTTTTCTGTACAAAAAATGCAGTCACCTGTACAGAAAATGCTGTTTTCTGTGCAACCCCACCCCCAGTGTAAATTCTGTGCAGAGTAAGTCCTGATTTGGGAAGAGTCTTTTCAGTCCAGGATTCTCTCGGACCTTCAGGTACGAAACCTGCTTTTCAACCATTTTTAACATATTCTCAAATATTCTTTTCATCCCTGATTAAATGATAGACAGATGTAAATTCTCTGCCACTCCTATAGTCTATTAAAAGGTTTATGATGAAAGTTTATACCCACAGCCAGTTTTTTCAAAAGCAAGGCTTAAAGGAGAACAGTTTACTCTTGGTGCTCAGCTGACCTTGTTGTCTGTCTCACAATAAACAAGAGCTTCTTTGTAAAATTTGATTGCTTTCTCATAGTTCCGTTGGGTAGCTGAATGCTTTGCTATCTCTGCACAAATTTCCGTTGCCAGTTGTTTCTGCACGGGAACTGCGTCCAGCTGCTCTATCTGAATCCTTTTCAATACTTTGGTCTGCAAATCCCGAGCCTGATGGAAGAGCAAAGAGGATGGCTTATAGAAAGAAATAACACACAGAGGAAGAATTTGGACCAAGTCACACATTTTAGAAGGACCTATTTATTTCTATAAAGTCAGGGTTGCATATGAATTTTGTCTTGACGTATGCAACATGAGAAGCTACATCAAGAGAGACTGTTGTCCTTTCAAACTCAGTATTATCTATACTAAAGCCCTGTATTAACTATACTGATCAGCAGTTGATCCAAAACGGGGGTCTCAAATGGGGGGGAGGGGCTTTCTCAGATATGTCCAGAGTTGCCAGAGTCCAATCACACCTGGGACATTTTGCTTCTCATGCAGTTAGTCTAATACTTAGCTTTGGCTACTCAATTTACAGGACTGTAAAGAGACCAGGTTAATTCTTCTACCTGACTAGTAGAAGCAAAGGGTAGTATAATGACTCTCTGCTGACTTAATATACCTTGACTACCTGTACAATCAAAGTCCTGTGACTGGGATGGAAATCCATAGTGATTGGGCTGAGAGAAGGCAGGCATTATTTACTGGAACAAACAAGAGAGACCAACCACATGCAGTGAGGGAGGGAAATCATCAACATACTTATGTTTATGATAACAGCCTCTGATCATTTTTAATTTCATCAACTGCTATCAGGACACCATGAGCCCTCTCATGCTACGCAGTGTTAGCACTTCACTTCAGCTGTCATGGCTGCCTCCTATGGAAACCAGAGTATGTAGTCTGGCACCAGAGGAGCTCTCTGGCTGAGAATTCTAAAGGCCCCTTCCTAAAATGCAAATTCCAGGGTTCCTTAGGATGCTGGTATGGCAGTTAAAGTAGAATCATGCTGCTATAATACTGCTATAAACGTGTAGTGTGAAAGGGCTCCATGTATCTCTCTCCTGTGACAAGAATTCTGAATTACCCATACTCTATTCTTCATTCATTCATACAGCACTATTTATGTACACAGTGCTACCAAAAGACAGAGAGAGACAGACAGGTGACAGATCCTCATTCTAAGGCTAAGCTATAAGCAGGAGAAGAATATGTGGCTGTTTCAATTGCACAGACTTTCCCTTACTCAATATTCCTTTACCTGTTGCAAAGAAACAACAGCATCTTCTATCCTTTCCATTTTGCTGTAAACTTTTGCAAGGAGAACCTGGTACCTGACGTTCTCCATTAGAGCGGACAAATCATTTGCTTTGAAAAAGCAAAAGAGAAATAAATTGACAAAATGCCAGAGACAGCATGCTATGTTGTAGCATGAAACAAGCACAGTTGTAAGTGAACTTCACACAAGAATTAAAACAAACAAACAAACAAAAAAGTGCCCAAGTCTATGTACAAGTAATTTAATTCTATGCGAATACAAACCAGATGAGTGAAATGAGACATTCTCTCTTTTCTGTGTTTACCAGCAACTTTTATATAGGATCATTTAGAACTGAAACAATATGGAACCAAAGAAGCTTCAAGAACTGAATGCTGAATTTAGTGAATTGTGTGGAAGAGTGGTGTCTTTTTCCTTCTTTGCCATTCAGATACTCAGCAGGAGAAAGCTATGACAATCCATCTTATTTACTGTATCCAAAGAGATGCCATGGACAAAGAATGAAAAGTTAATCATCTACGTAGTTTATCATTTAAAAATCTGCTTTGAAATCAACAGTCTACAAAAGAGAAATCAAGAGCTCAAACCCAGCTCACATCTATTTCCATACAATGTTCCAGAATTCCCAGTACCTTTGAACCTCATGCCACTTGTGGCTTAGAGTGCTATCCACATTATACAGGTGTAGCAGTTTGGTATCACTTGGTAGCTCCATCCCACAGAATCCTGGGATTTGTGGTCTGGCGAAGTTCTTAGAATTCACTGCAAGAAAGCTCTAGCGTAGTGCATGCCAAGCTATCTGATGTGGTGAAACGGCCATTTTATCCCTATATGCCAGGGACAGGAACTGTATTTACCCCATAATATTATCATATTTGCAGCGTTTCCTAGAAACTCAGTATGGATGAGCAACCTATCGCTCATGCACCAGGACATCACTTTATGTAGCCCTGCTTCAGTGCATTCCCCTCAACTATACCTAAGTTCTGGGGAGGGGGACATGATGTGATTTTGGACCCAGAAAGAGCCTTTTTTCTCAATCCAGGGGTAACTGGAAGTAACCTCCTGGACCTAAAGCAGTTCAAAGTGCCCCGAAACACAGAAAAACTGACCCTATACACTGCTGGAGTCAGCAGATAGGGCCATACTGGAACCCTGGGGGGCTGCATAGGATTCTTGGGCCACATTCTCCCTGACCCTGCTTTACTGTTCAGATATCTGAAACTAGGACTCCTCATCCATACTCTCAAGACTAACCACTCCACAAAACGACAGCCTTTCTGTCCCCTGCAGCATTTGGTGCATGACTTCTAGAGTGACTTACTCCAAGGAGGAAGATGCTGCAGACATGTACAAGAAGAAAAGCAAGACAGTGTGAATCCCATCCCACTTTCCTTTATTACTTTCACCACCATGGTAAGAAGAAAAGTTTATTATTTGCTCTACTGTCCTTGACAAGGTAATACATGGATATACCTGATGTGTGGGTGTCAAGTGAGAGAACCTAAATGACAGTGTGTATGTAAGGTGGATACTATGCCAGAAATATACAAATAGGAGGGTGCTGTTGTGTTATTTGTGGGCTTCCCACAGGCACAGGTAACGTGGAAGCCTTTCTTGTATTCTTAACATGAAGAAAAACACAAATCCACCACATTTCAAGAACTTATGCCCTTATAAATATAAGCAGGAACTTTAGAAAAAATCCAGTACTATCTAATTTATATTATTTTTCAATTTCTGGAAATAATTTTCAGTTAGTCACACCAAATACTGTGCACTCTCCTTTGGCGCAATCTCCACGTGTGCAAATGCAAGGCCATGCGAAGCGCTGCATCCCATTACAGTCAACAGATGCGACGGGTGTGTGTCCATGCTGCTGCAAACATGTGCACGTTGTGTCCACTGACTACTGTGAGATGTGATTCTCATGTTTTTTGTTTTACACGGTGGTTCCTGGAACAGAATCCCTGCACATACGCCAGGTGCGCTGTACATACAAATGTGATTTTAGAAAAATAGAAGAGGACAAGTACATACCAGACTCATAATCTAAAACTTGGCGAAGCACCTTTTCCGCCTTTTCATACTGGTTCAGCTTCAGCAACAACTCAGCCAGGTCGTAAGAGAGGAAATTCTGCTGGCCAGTTTTCAGAGCAGCTTCATAACAATTGATTGCCTAAACAAGCCAACCAACAAACATTGTATCTAAATATTTTATCTGATATATGTGAAATATCTGTGGAAAATTCTTAAAAATAAATAAACAAACTAGCCCTGGCTAAAAACTAGAAAATTACATTTGTAGAATGTAAGACTAATAGTAGTACTAGTAATAAATAATAATAATGATGATGATGATGATAATGATGATGGTGGTGGCAGTAGTCATCCTCTGAACTGGAAAACAAACAACACAGCTCCTACTGTCACATCCATCCCCTTGGTAAAGGTTAAGGGTTGGCTCAGAGGAAGCACTTTTTCTTTTTGATCATCTAACCATCCCTCAAAAGGACCCTTACAGTGGGCTCTTCCCTCAAAGAGGTTACAGCAGTGCTACTCAAAGTGGAGGTCCATAGACAACTGTTGATCTGTGAGCTATTGGCTCCCAGTCTGCAGAGAATTTCCAGACAGAAAAGAAACCACTGTGGTCAGTGGGCACAAATATCTGCTTGTCCCTGGTACATTAGGAAAAAGTCCCTACTGATTCTCCCCTTAGATAGCTTGAGAAGCACTGATTTAGAGGACTCTGGAGGAACAGGAAACTGGAGTCAGAAGACATATTGTTTATCTAGGCATCGTATCTGCATACAGCTATACCTCCCGTTCTCGCCTGGGTAGCATGATGCTGCCGGTTTTACTTTGAGATTAACTGATCTGAGTGTTAATAAATCTTATCTTTTTTGGTGTCTGGACAATATGTATATGTGTGTGTATCCACACACACATACACACGTATATTTATTATTTATATATATTTATTATTATTTCATTATTTATTTTTATTTCCCTGTGTCAAAAGGAAGGCTAGCAATTTAAAATCAGAAGATTTAAAATTCTTCATATCACGTTCAGTTTTAACAACCACCTTCATAACTCTGTTCTCTTCTTCAGCACAAATTATCATCTTTTTTTCCCCTGGAACTGTCAATATACTGGCAAACAGACTAGGAAGTCAAATGGTGAAATACAAGCTATGCATTTCAACAATCCAGTCCTCTTCAACCTGGGCTCCCCTGGCTGTGCTGGACCACAACTCTCATCATTCCTAGTCAACATGTCCATGAAATGATTTAAGTTGCAGGCCATGAAATCTAAAGAGGGCCCTGTTGAATGAGGCTGGTATAAACACTTCATGTTTTACCTTTGAATAGTTGTGAGTCCTGACTAGAGCATTCCCAATTTTACGAGCCAGTGCTCCATCTCTAGGATTCTTCTTCAAAGCCTGTTCATAAACTTCTATGGCTTCTTCAGGCTAGAACACCAACAGATGAAGTGAAGGTTATATCATCTAGCTACATTTAGAAGACTTGAAATTGATCTCTATCAGTTTATCAGTGTTGAAAACAAGTATACCGGTAGTGGGCTGAAAGAACTGTGACAAAATCAGCACATTAATCAGTTCTAGGCTGGGAGTCAGACTAAACCTGAATCCAAAACTGCAACAGACATTTACATCTTCCTGGATCACAAACAGACCTTCAGCTATTACCTGGAAGTATCGGTTGAACCTGAACCAGAGCAGAACAAGGGTGGTGGGGGAATCAAGAGTACAAGTTCAGAATAAGGGCTCAACCAAAGAAAAGAATATCTGGTGTGGAATGCTCTTTAGCTCCATCAAACACAGAAACAAAACATACAATAAAACCAAGTATATGAGGGCATTACGTACATTTAAGTTTGCTGCACAAGTGTTAACTCTTAGCCCAGTTCACAAGCTAGGACCAAGAAGAAAGAGACAAGAACTAAGCCATTTCCGTACTAGACTATTATAGCACTATGATTCCACTTTCAACATCCTATGGAATCCTGGGGTTTGCAGTTTACAGTATTCCACGGGATGTTAAAAGTCGAATCAAAGCACTATAACCGTCTAGTGCGGAAATGGCCCTAGACTTGAGGCCTGCTTCCCTTTTCTGGGTTTGGTCAACATACAACTTACAAAACAGAAGGGATGAACAAGTAACAACCGTAAGATCATGCAAGAATGTAAGACAGGCAACACGGAACCTGTTTGATGAACATCAAATGGTCTTTACCTGTACAGTACGATGAGAACATATAGATAAAAGCAAGCAAGCAAGCAAGCAAGCAGGAATATATTTGAAATATGGGGGGCAATGTGGAAGGCTGATGGAATGCATTAGTTCTCCATGAGACCTCAGAGGGGCCCACCGTCCCACACTGCAGCCTCTCACTAAAAACGATCAAATCTTTTGCCCCTGAATGCCCATGGGGAGCATTTTTGCAATGTTTTTGGCCCCTCTCCCATTTTAGGCACAGGAGAGGACTTTTTAACACAAGTGAGCAGAAGTCACTTTCAGATCACTTCCTGCTTTAAAGAAGGCCTCTCCTGGGCCTAAATTGGCACAGGGTGGCAAAAATGCCTCTCATGCCCCCTAGAGGTCTTCTGGAGCTGCCCTCTGCCTGTCCCTGAATAGAGTTTACTAGGACAGTAGACCAGGAAACTTTCACTAACTTTCGTATCTCTGGTTACTACAAGGACAATAGGCTGTGCATACGCACTTGCTATATCCTTTCAAATTTACCTTACAATGTAGGTAACATCCACTCAAAATGGCATCTTACTGGGGACTGCTGAAGCATAAAGATCTCAGCATACTGGAAGAGGTCACAAAGGGAAACAAAGCTCTGTTTAGCCCTATGGTGATCCTTTCCCACAAGAGTATGCTGCTAAAATAAACTGTGCTCTTCGATTTTGAAGAAAAACTTTATCTTTCCATTTTACACATTTTCACTCTTGGGAATGGGCGTAAGCTTGGGCAGGTCATTCCTTTTCACAACAATATGCTCATTCTCTAACCAGAGCATCCCAACATTACAGACACTTACCTCCTGGATATTCATGTATGCGTCACCAAGGAGAAGAAACGTGTGAGAACTTGGTAATTTTTCCACTAAATCTCTACAAAGAAGAAAAGAAGTGATTTGTTTTACTGCTGATGCAATAAGGTAGGTTTCTTTGGCCACAGCTTGCTGTTTTTGTATAGACATATATAGGTGGCAAACATTTGCTTCCTGTCCCTGGAAGCTTCTTTTTAGCAGGAATAGAGACAAAATTAATATGAGATTCTTGATACCTCATTTCCATTAAAATACATAAATCTGTAGCAACTTACTTTTTTGTTGACAGCAGTGTATATGAGAGCCAGCCTGGTGTAGTGGTTTGACTGTTGAACTACAACCCTGGACAACAGGGTTCAATTCCCTGCTTGGCCATAGAAACTCAGTAGGTGACCTTGCATGTGTCACACACTCTCAGCCCCAGAACACCCCATGACAGGTTTGCTGTAGGGTCACCATAAGTCAGAAATGATTTGAAGGCACACAACAACTGCAAGTGTTACAACATCTCAGTGTCATCCAACAGAACGAGCTGGTTTAGACACATCATTAAATTTTAGCTTTTCTGAACATACCCTCCACTGAGCTCACATGCTGCTTCTTCCTACTTTGCTGAGGTTCTGAGAAGACCTCAGAAGCTTTTCCCTCCATTTTTGCAACCTACGGTTGATTGAAACAAACCAACTGAAAAACCATAGTTTATGCATTTTGAACATGGCAAATTGCAGTTAATATAAAATGGAAACAGAAGCTTCTGATCCCAGACACATGCTGGAGGAAGCTAATTCTTGTAATGGTTAAGCATTATATCCAAATGTAATCATGCTAACTAAGGAGTAGTTCACAACAATGCTTCCCAAGCTACCTGATGTGGGAGATCAGCAGTTATTCCTCTCCAGTGTACCAGGCACCAATATTGTATTTGTGCCTTTGTTTCTTTTTTATACAAACTCTCCAGGGCCAGCAGGTGATGGCTTCAGGACCAGAACCAGTCCATGGACCACCATTTTCAGGAGCACTAATTTAGAAGACAATGGAAAATACAACCAACCTTCCTAACCCCCTCCAGAGGACACCAAGAAAATGGCTAGGAAGAACTTCAAATACGGGGAAAACAGTTTAAAATTTTTTTCAAAATGTTACTTTTTTTTAAAGTAGTAGTATCAATATTTGCTTTTATTTAGTTATTAATACAGGAAAAAATTCAAAAGGAATGACTTTTTATCATTTTACAACACTTTTTACAGACGTAGTCTCTCTCGGCAGGAAAAAAAAGCAGTATGATGCACTACTATTACTTAGATAATAACATCAGTTCTTACCTGTAACAGCTTGCATATAGCTTCTTATCTTTCCTGTACTCCAGATAGATCTGAGCCATTTTTAGTTTGGCCTGAACATAGTAAGTCTGCTCTGGTGTTATATTTCTGAGCATAGTTAATGCTGCTTCCACATCTCCTTGGGAAAGAGCTAAGTCTGCATTAGCAATCATGACTCTCAGTTCTTCAGGAGTGCCAGAAAATTCATTGATAGCATCTTGGAGGACTTTAATGGCTTCGTGCTTCCAAAAACAAAAAACAGAACAAACAAACAAACAAAAAAACATTTTTGGGTCAAATGCAGGTTTCAGTGTCTTAATCCCTGCTACAAAACTGTGATTCCTAAACACAGTGTGATCCCCACACTTATATGTATGCTGTAGAGGATCAGGAGTGGGTGGGCAGGTACTCTTTAGGAGCTGTCAGTTCACACAGAGCAGGAGCCAGACTTACTGTGCCTCACTGCAAGCTTCATATAAACCACCTTCAAATGTGGTTTGCTGACCTGTTTGAAGCTAAAGATGAACTACCATTCATTCATACAATACACCACCTTCCTTCCAGTATGGAAATCAAGGCAGCTCACAGGATTTGTCTGAACGTGTCAAGCTGCAGTGTGTCAAGCTACAGTGAAGCAAAAGCTTCTGAACTCCTCCTTCCAGCCATGCAAGAAAAACAGGGGGTGCAGGAGGCTCCTTCACATTTCATTAAACCAAAGTTGAACAGGATAACTGAACACAGCCAATCTATCACTGTTAGTACGATGATCACAAATCTTTTTAGACTTAAAAAGTGAAGCTGGTAACCAGTGTCTCAAGTTTGCAAATCACACCAGAAGATTATGTACAAGTTTTACATATCTTCATGTCATACCTGTTCACCATTCAATTGATGAGCCTCCACAAGTTCAAGGTACACAGAAACACGATCACTTCCATCTATCTCAATCTTCTTTGTTTTTGATTTTGAGGAAGATGCAGTGTTTCTCATCCCAGGCAAGTTCATTGCCATCTGCAAAGTTTTAATGGCTTCAGCTACTTCTCCCATCTTTATTTGGGCTTGAGCTTTTATTAAGTGGTATACAGGATGTTCCCTGACCTAAGGAAGAATAAATAATTAGTATCAATGTACTGCATTGTTTTCCAGAAACAATGAAAAGGAAAGAACTGTGAAAACATCATTTATTGCATTAAATCATCATCTTAATGGGCGAGTCTGTATTACTTCTATTACTATCATCTTCTTCATCATCATCATCATCATCATCATCATCATCATCATCACTATCACCACCACCACCATCACAAAATCTTTAAACCATATCCATCATCTCCTTTGGGGCCTTGTGGGTCATGTCAAGGGGGACCCAATTAACTTCATTAATCAAATGCCAAATCCCCAAAACTCCCCCAAGAAGAGAGCTGTATTCATTCACACACTCAAATGACAGAAAAGCAAAAAGAGGAACACAATCAGTAAGAGTGAACAAAAAAATGCCCAGGAATTTCAGCTTTGTACCTAATGTTAGCTCTAACTCCATGGTATATGCTAACATATAGAGAAAGAGCAAACACGGAATGTCTAAGGCAATATAGGCAATATATATCTGCAAACCAGGCTAGATGTTTCTAATTTTCCAGTTGTCCAATATGACCAGTTTACTTATCAATGTGGTTCCATAAAAACTATTTTTTATTTTACAGTATGAACTTTTGTCATTGTGGTCAGTCAGAGGAACCAACAAAAATGACATAGTTTCTCAGAACACAGGCAAAGGAAGATCAATCTGGACTCGAATGCATGAAAAGAACAGGTCGCTTACCCGTAACTGTAGTTCTTTGAGTGGTCATCTGTGCCCTCACACAATGGGAATCTTCGCGCATGCGCAGTAGCTTTTTGGAAAGTTCCAGAGCTGAGCAGCTTGGCGGGAACCCCTCTCCCATCCGGTACTGAGCATGCTCAGTCCCGCCAAGCCAACAGTTTCTCCTCAGTTTCGAAGTCTGCTGAAGCAAGGGTCTGAAAGAGGGGAGGCTGGGCGGATGTGTGTGAGGGCACAGATGACCACTCAAGGAACCACAGTTACAGGTAAGCAACCTGTTCTTCTTCTTCGTGGTCTCTGTGCCTCACACAATGGGAGACTGAGTAGCTTACCAGTGGACGGTGGGTCAGGTCCTAGAAGACAGAAGACAGCACTGCACGACTGAAGTGAGCATCATGCCGGGCCCTGCAGTCAAGGCGGTAGTGGCAGATGAAGGTCGAAGACCACGACCACATAGCCACACGACAGAGCTCCTGTAGGTCAACTCCCCTGAGAAGGGCTGCTGAAGAGGCCACTGCCCTAGTGGAATGGGCACGAAGCAGAACCAGTGGAGGTTGCCTGGCAAGTTCGTAGGCAAGGTTAATTGTTCGGGCAACCAATTTGGAAAAACACTGAGTGGATACCTTGTGACCTTTCTGGCGCCCACCACAGCAGACCAAAAGGTGAGGAGTCTGACAGAAGGTCGAGGTCCATTGCAGGTAAAAGGCGAGAGCACATGGTGTACGTTGAGCGAGTGCAGGGAGCGCTCGAGAGGTGAGGCAGAATCAGGATAGACGGTAGGTAGAATCAAATCCTGATTCAGATGGAAGTCGGAGACGACTTTAGAAAGAAAAGACAGGTTCGGACGTTGGACTATTTTGTCCCGATGAAAGACGAGGAATGGTTCATCAGAACGCAACGCAGTCAGTTCTCCTGCTTCTCTGGCTGAAGTGACAGCGACCAAGAATGCTGTCTTCATGGTAAGGAGATGGTCATCAGATGTGGCATCGGTTCAAAACGATGACACATAAGCCAAGAAAGAACAAGTGATAGCGACCATGGAGAAAGTGGTGGGGAGATAAGAGGGTAGAGGTGTTACAGACCTTTAAGGAATTGCTTGACTGTAGCATTACGGAAAAAGGCTGAGAAAGGAGAACCATGTGGCTGATAAGCCACGACTGCAGAGAGGTAAACTTTCAGAAAGGAAAAGGCAAGGCCCTGGTCCTGCAGTGTCAAGAGGAAGTGAAGCACCATCGACAGGGAGGTCGGAGAAGCAGCCTCATCACGGGAGACGGCAAAGGCCACGAACTTCCTCCACTTGTATTCATAGGATCTACGAGTAGATTCCTTCCTCGCGGCCGTGAGGACAGTTTGGATAGTGGGAGAGTCTACAACGTTATCCTCCACACGTGCAGACGGAGAAGAGGGAGGTCCGGGTGTAACACGCAACCGTCCGAGTGAGAAAGGAGGTCCGGCGTGCTCTGAAGTCTCATGTTGTGGCCCTGTGTGATGGCGAGAAGGGGATCAAACCAATGTTGTCTTGGCCAATAAGGGGCTATGAGGATGGCGTCTGCTCTGTCCGCTGCGATCTTGGCCACTACTTGGCCCAAGAGAGGAAACAGTGGGAAGATATAAAGGAACTCCTCGCTCAAAGGGGACCGGAACATGTCCCTGAGAGAGCTGGGGCCCAGGCTGGCTCTTGAGCAATAACGGGGACATTTCCTGTTCGTTCGGTCACAAAGAGATTGACGGTTGGAGCGCTCCACCGGGACAATACCCACCAGAAGGCGGCATCTGAGAGGGACCACTGGTGGTGGCATGCTGTCTCTCTGCTCAGCGTGTCTGCTGTCATGTTGTACTGTCCCCCTAGGTGAACTGCAACAGGATGTATCCGTAGTGGAATGCACCAGTCCCAGATGCGCAGAGCCACATGGAGCAAGGTGGAGGAGTGAGTGCCTCCTTGTCGGTTCACATAGCAGACAGCCGTCGTGTTGTCTGACAGGATCTGGACAGTCCGTCCAACAACAAGGTTCTGAAAGGCCCAAAGAGCTTTGAGGATTGCCGAGAGCTCCAATGCGTTGATATGAAGACACATCTCCAGGCTGGCCCAATGGCCCTGGACCGCAAAACCGTGACAGCGAGCTCCCCAACCGAGGGACGCGTCGGTCGTGACGGTAAGTGTCAGATGGGGCTCGACAAATAGCATTCCCAACAAGAGATTACGCGGGGACAGCCACCAACGAACGGAGTCCCGTACTGGACTAGGGACCCACAGAATCCAGTGTTGACCGTCGAGCAGAGGATCGAAGCACCGGAGAAACCAGTGTTTCAGGGGCAAGCCTGAAGGCGAGACAAGTAGATGACTGCCGTCATGGCCACCATGTAGCCAAGAAGCTGTTGGATCCTGTGGGTAGAAATGGATGGTCTGTGCAGGATGTTGGCCGCGGCCTGTCACAGGGTCCAAGTGCGCCTCATGGGTAGGAAGGCCCTGGCGCAAGTGGAGTCCAGAGTGGCCCTGATGAAGTCCAGGGTGCGTGAAGGTTCCAAGTGGGATTTCTTGGGATTCACCGGAAAGAAGGGAGAGGGCAACATGGATGTCCTCATACAGTTTCTGTTTGCAGGATGCCACCAATAACCAATTGTCCCGATAGGGGTACACCATAACGTTCTTCATGCAGAGGTAAGATACCACAGGAGCTAGGTACTTGGTAAAGACCCCAGGGGCCATGGACAGACCAAATGGCAGGACCTTGTATTGGTAACAGACACTGTCGACCGCAAATCGGAGGTACCTGCCGTGGTAGGGGTGAACAGAAATGTGAAAATAGGCATCTTGTACGTCGACAGATGCGAACCAATCCCAACGCCTCAGGAAAGGCAGAACGGAGGACACGGTGACCATCTTGAATTTCCAGGGGGAAATCAAGAAGTTCACCCCCCTGAAGTCTAGGATGGGTCAGAGAGTGCCGTCCGATTTGGGTACAGTGAAGTACCGGGAGAAGAAACCAGTGGATTTGGCCGAGGGCGGCAACTGCTCTATGGCCCCTTTGAGGAGGAGGGTCTCGACCTCTTTGAGAAGGGCTAGACTGGCAGGGGTGGAGTAGAAGACGCCAAGAGGAGGTGTATTTCGAAACTGGATGGCGTAGCCAAGACAGACGATGGTCAGAACCCAGGAATCCGAAGTGATCTTGTCCCAGGTGTTGAGGTGGCGAGCCAGTCCTGTGGGTCTGGATAGGTGGTCGGGCAGATGAAAGAGAGGCAGAGGTGGCGACCTGCAGGGGAAGTCAAAAGCATGACTTAGCAGTCGAAGAGGATATCTTGAAGATGGTTGACATCGTCTAAAGAAGCGATGAGAAGAAGTCGGCAAGGACGATTGGTGAGACATGCAGCGAGGAGAGTGTGACCTATAAGAGTAGGAAGGGCACCTCCATGAAGAACGGGATGAAGATGGTCTTCCAGGTTGAGCCGTTGGATGAAGGCCCATCTTCTTAGCTGTCAGTCGAGCTTTCGTAAGATGGTCCATAGCATCATCTGTAGTCACACGAAAGAGTCCTTGGCTGTCAAAGGGCAAGTCCTCAATCCTTTTTTCTGCTATCCTCAGTGAACCCAGCAGATCAGAACCAGGCGAATCGGTGGAGGCAATCGCACTCACCATCACGCACGCTGCACCTTCAACAGCGTGCCGGGATGACAAAATCTATTGATTCGAAAGAGTGACAGACTCATTAACATATTGGACAGCAGTAGCTCTGTGGTCATCCGGCAGGTGGGAAAGCAGGGGGAAAAACCTATCCCAGATGTTGGGTTGATAGGCCACCAGGCAAGCTTGAATGTTAGAAATCCTGGTGATCAACAAGGAGGCAGAGTAGAAGCGACGGCCGAAGACATCCAAATGGCGGCCCTCATGATCAGGTGGAGTCGTGTAGGCCCTTTTGCCCCCTTTTGTTTTGGATGACTCAACGACAGTTGAATTAGGAGTTGGGTGATTGAATAAGAAATCAACATTCTTCTTCTGGGTACGGTAAAGATGTTCCACGCGGTGAGGGATCAGTTGAAGCGATGCCGGCTGGGCCCAAGGATGTTTCAAAACCTCCTGCAGGACGGGTAGAAACGGAATTGGAGCCGTTGATGGAGGCCAAGTGTCTACATAGTAGAATACTGGGTCCAGTACCGTAGGAGCATGTCGAGGCCCAAGGCGTTGGCCATTCTAATATGTCAGAGAACTGCTTGACGTCCTCAGAAGCTGAAATCAGATGGGTCCCCAAATGGTAAAGGTGGGGAGGTATGAGACTGTGGTGTAGAATCTGTTGAATCACCGTCAGAATGATAAGAACCAGAAGAAGGAGACGATGAGCAAGGGGATTGAGAACGAGGATGTTGGGCAGGTCCCGTTGTAGGAAGAACAGCTGGCAGAGCAGGAGCAGAGACTGTTGGAACAGATGGAGCCAGAAGCAAGACCGGAATCTGCACCAGTACCGAGGTCGGGATATGAAGCAGCACTGAGGTCGATGCTGATGAAATGGGTAGGACGGTCAGGATCAGTGCAACGATGGACTGCATCAACAGCGGGGCCGGCAGAGATGTTGGCAGAGTGGATGCAGGGTGAATATCCGGCGGAGGCCGGGACGCTGTCACTGTCACCAAAGGAGGAGGAGAAATGGCCTGACGATGAGGCGATGGGTCTCAGGACCAGTGATGAACCTGAGATGGCGAACGATGGTAGTAGGCCGACTGGGACCAAGAACGGGATCTGGAGCAGCGATACCGAGGGGAGCATCAGTAATGAGACCCCGAAGGAGATCGTGGCGGGGAACGTGAACATCGAGGGCGGAAAGGGGACCAATGACAAATGTCAGGATGGTACCAGTCACGATAGGCAGGTGAATATGAGTGGTAGGAGCCAGGTTGCTCTCTCCAAAGGTGCTCGTGGCCATACTAGGCGATATAGGAGGCTGACGAGAAAGGTGAATCGACTCTCGCTAACGAAGGCTCATAAGCGGTGCGGTAGCTGTAGTTGCGACGACGTAGGGACTTACCCCTTTCACCGCGTCTCAGAGAGCGGGCCACACTAACTCAACGCCGGTCTCGGGAAATAGCCCGAGGAGTGTCCAAAACAGGCAGATGGTCCAACTCGGGACGGCCAGAAGAGAGGGCCGGGGCCAGTGGAATTTGCAGACACCCATCTCTCGACTGGTCTGACGTAACAGGTGGAGAGGCCAGTGGTGAGGGCTGATGGTCTAAGTCGGATGCGAAATCCGCAGCAGCCGGAATCGAGAGCACTGGGAGCTGGGCAGGATCCCACACCAGTGAAAGGATGGGAGCGTCCTAGACGTCGCAGGTTGCGTTGGAGGAGGTGTCGTTAAGGGACTAAGAGAAGAAGGTCGATTAGTCGGTGAATGGGCAGTGGGAGAAGGAGAGTGATGCTTCTTCTTTCTCTTTTCCTTATTGGAGGAAGCAGAAGAATGGTGCGACGAGGTCTGTTTACGCTCTGCCAAGGTAGGGACCTTGTGGGGCTGGTGAACGGGAGCCTCCTGCAAGGTTGAGATAGCATCTCCAGTGGCTGATGGAAGAGTAGGCATCCTGGAGAGCTTTGGAATCTTCAGCAAAGAAGATATCAACGGTAAAGCCAGTGGGGTCAAGGTCGGTACTGGTACCAAAGGTGTTGATACCAAGAGACCGGTCATTACTGATAATTTTGAACCGAGGCAGAGGATGTCATAGAAGGCGTCGATACCGAAATGGTGGAAAGAGCAGTATTGGAAGACGCCTGCTCTTTAACACAAAGGGCTTACTCCCAGCAGTAGGATTTCAACCGAGAAGCTCTATTCTTCAGAGTCTGGGAGGTGAAATTCTTACAAATAGAACAGGCCCGAACGCTATGGCCCTCCCTGGGCAGAATAAGCACTTGGGGTGGGCGTCCGAAAGAGAAACCTTGCGGCCACAAGATACACACAACTTAAACAGAGACGGCATAAGAAGGGGGAAGAGTTCTTACAGTTTTTGTTGTAAAGAGACGAGAAAAAATGAAAAAACCACAAGAATTAGAAGAACTGCTCAGCGAGGAAGCCTTCCAAGCTGCTAACAGGTCGGTGGATGAAAAGAAACTGAGGAGAGACCATTGGCTTGGCAGGACTGAGCATGCTCAGTGCCGGATAGGGGAGGGGTTCCCGCCAACCTGCTCAGCTCTGGAACTTTCCAAAAAGCTGCTGCGCATGCGCGAAGATTCCCACTGTGTGAGCACAGAGACCATGAAGAAGAACGCCTGATAACACAATTAATCTTTTTTATGGTATTGTCACAATGATCTACTCTCTCTCTCCTTCTACCTTCACAACACTTTCAGCTTCCCGATATCAGTCAGTGCACGGTATGCACTGAGCTTAAAGTTTAGGCACTTCAGCTGGAATTCACTAAGGTAGTTATGAATGTGTAACTCAGAGTTACCCATTTGTGACTGGTTTGTATTCATGATCCCTACGTATTCACTAGTTTAGAGAATGTAGGGACCTATAAATCTCCATTTATAGGCCTGGAGCCTTTGCAATTGATGGGAATTTGTTCCCCTGTTGATTGGGAGGAAGAAGTCTCTGGTGCAAGGGGCAATTGCAACAGGGACCCTGCTTCTGCCTGTTGTGATGGAGATTGCTCACAGGAAGGGGTGGGAATGTCAGTCAGCTGCTTGCCAATCAACAGAGGAACAGATCCCCATTGAACGCAGCAACTGCTACCCAGTAAGTAGTGGTGTATGTGGGGGTATCAAGCCAGGAGACACTACGTACCTACATAGCTGATAGAGAATTCTGTCCATCAGAAATAACCACCACACTCTGATAGCATTCACTGGGAGATCCAAGTGGTAAGACACTATATTGGCTATATTGTTGTAAATGGCACCCATGCTATCCAAGATTCATTTGTTAAATTTATACCTTACCTTTCCTGGAAAAAGCTCCTGACAGCATATATACATCTTATCCTCCCCTCCCCCTTTTCCTCATAAGAATCCTGAAAAGTAGGTCAGTTTGAGAGTGAGTGAGTGGTTCAAGGCTGCCTAATGAGCCAATGAATTTCATGACTCAGTAGGAACTTAAACCTAGCTTTCTCGTGTCCCCATCTAATAATCTGACCACTACACAAGAGCGCTAAGTAAGAAAAAAACCCTATGTCATTACATATAGCGGACTAACAATTGCTGAAAACAAAGATCAAAGATCTGCTTCTCAGGCAGTGCAAGACCAACAGCAAGTTATGCTGGCTCTGGACAGAGGTACTACTGTTTTGTAGACCTTAAATGGGCTATCCTGTTGGACAAGAGACACCACCACAGTCAATTACAAGAACAGGGCATAAACCACCAATGTTCCTTGCTCGGTGAGTCATACAAGTGAGGCTTTGGGGTGTCTTACGAAAGCAATTATTTGTATAACAGAAAGGATGTGTGAGCAGAAATGGAGATAGCTCCAATACCAGACTGAGCAAGCAGTAGGTGCTACAGATGAAGGAAGGGGCATTCAGTGCAAGACAGGAATCCAAAATTTTTATTTAGGTATGCCATTGATTAAACCAGTCATGTTTCTCATTAACTGGCTTCCAAAGACATAAAATCTCTTTCCCCTTTATGTTCCAACTTGTCCAGAAACAGACTACATCTGATGACAGTATTCAAAGAGATAGATGTGTTAAGTCCATTTTAGCATAAAAAGACACAAAGGAATCTCGTAGTACCTTTGATATTAATTGGGAAGAAGCTTGCAGCCTAAACTTTCACAGTGTCATAATATCCACACAGACTGTGTCCATGAAATGTCATCTAGAAATTTATTCTTCCTGGCTAGCTTCAAGGGTACTACTAGATCCCTTCATGTCTTTTTATGTAACTGATTATAATGATGATGATGATTAATTTGTTCATTTATGTGCTGCTTCCCCCCAGTAATGGGACATAAAGCAGCTTACAAAAATGAAAACAAATTAAAAGCATTTACAAAGACATTAACAACACGTAAAACAAAGGCTGAGATCTTGCAATAGGAAACCTAGCTATGGAGACATAACTGCAAGATCACCTGATGCTACCTATCAAAATCCTACATTTTAAGCTTACCTCCCCAGCACAGCCACTTCTGACTCCCTGCAGGATCCTGTTGGGATCCTGTCACAGCATTCTGTCTCAATACGCCTTGTGATCTGGAAAGGGCTGGAGTCATTACTCACTGCTCTATTTTCCATTGCTTGGAAATAAAAGTGGTGGTGGTGGGGCTGTGAGGCTTCAAAGGTAGGACTTAGAGTCACTATTCATTGTCGTGATTGGACAAAGACAGTAAACATGAAATCGAATAATTATAACATCATAACAACAGAACAGAATGCCATCCGTTATAGTTAAAACAGAATGAAATGATCCACTGAACGTGGAGCAGGTCCGTTATAGCAGGCATAAAAGCTTTTAAAAAAAATCCACCTCTCTATACTGTTATGTCCTCATGCAGTTCAATGGCAGTGGTACATCTGCCGTAATGAGAGTGAATCCTAGCCCAACTTCTGATGGCTAGGATCCAGTGAAATAATTCTGCTTAATCTAATAAGATTTTTGGTGTCTTGACCATTAGTAATCAAATCTGCAGCCAATAGTAACTCTGGCAACCGGGCAAGTGTGAAGCATTTAGTACATGATGCTAGATTTTCCAATCACACTCACCTCAAAGTTGTAGCTGAGGCAGAGTTCCAGAGACTGAGAACAGAGCTTGAAGTTGTTTTGTGACAAATGAACTTGAGCCATAAGGAGATGAGCATCAGCGTATGAAGGATCCTGTTCAATACAGCGCTGCAGGACACTCTGAGAGGCTTCAGAGTTACCTGAACAGGTTAAAGACACCAAGATAAAATTTAAAAAAAACCCATAAATTTGAAGCTTTCTGAAGTTATTGCAATTATAACTGAAGATCAGTTAGGACAAAATCCAATGCAAAACACACATCACAGAAATTCCTTCAATTCTCCTGTCCTGCCTTCATACAAGTCAGCAGGCAGACTCCTGGAACAGGTTTTTGGGGTGCTCTGGGGGCTACGATAGTACAGGGAGCTCAAGTCCCCCAACTTTATAATGAATTCTGATGCTGTGAAAGCAGACATCCAGCCTTGTATCTTCACTTTCAGAACTTATTCCACTTCCCTCACTCCAGAAGCAACTTCATATTTGAAGAGCTTCATTAAATGCTGGTCTTTTTGGTATTTTAAAAATTAAAGCAGCTATGAAACCACAACATACACGAAAGTAATCAAATAATATCACTGGCAGCATATCATCTCTTCATTTATATTATGGTTAGGAAGAGTATGTGGTCCTCCAGATATTGGTGGAACACAACTCCCATCACTCCTTGCTATTACCACTGCTGACTTGGGCCACGTGTTCCTCAATCTGTGCTTTCTAAGCGGTTATTACGTACAAAATTAACTTTACCTGCCAAATATTTCACCTTTGCAACTAGATAGGCAGCTTGCTGGAGACCAGGAACTGTTTTTACCACAGTTTCAAGGACAGATGCACAAGGTTTGAGAAGTGGTGAAGCTGGCTGTCCTGGACCTGCAGGCTGCAGAGGAACACACTTATTGAGAAATTCATTTAAAAGACAACCTTTCTCTTTCAGACAGGTAGGCAGGGCTCTGGCTTTTTAGTTCAGATAAATGTCCAGCTGAGCTGTGATGTGAAATGTGATGTGATTTTACACCATTCTGAGTACCTGTTCTTTGGTCCCCTTAGTATGTGGCACAGGTGCTTTTGAGTCACTGTTTGCTTCCAGCCACTCACGAAAATTTGGAACCTTCTGTATATATGTCAAAGATTTTTAAAACCCTCTGGGATTTCATTATGTAGACATTCACAGGCTTTACAAACCATCCTCCAAGAGAAGTGTGACCAAAGCAAAAGAGAGTGGTAACATTCCTTCTTGTGTCTAGGACAATACGCTCATGATTCTCCATCAGGAGACACAGGTACAAGATAAAGCTACAACAGTCTCCCCATCCAGCCTCACCTCCACCCTAGAAAAACCCACCTTTTTTCAGCTGCAGCCATCTGAACTGGCCATTTCCTGGTTACTGAAGACCAGGGGGAGCACCAGACAAGTGCCCAGCTGGATGCCACAGTGTCAAGCATTCACAGGGACTTCTGGGATTCCGTCCCTGGTCCCTGCAGATGATTGCTCACTGCTCTGAGTCCAGTTACAGGAAAAGAGGTAAACACTTGTCTGCTGCTCCTCTACACCAATCAGGAAATGGCTAGGTTGTTTTGGTGGGGGGAGGGCTATAGTTGAGAAAACATGAGTTGGGGGGAACTTTGGTCACTGTGTAGTGAGTACTGAATTCCAACCTCCACAAAGGTGGAAGAAATGGGCTATGATACCATCATCATTCACTAACAGGATATCAGCGTTTGCTTCTGTTGCTGTAACCTACAAACTACTTAGCTTTTTGAGCTGCTGCACTGCACCGCTGACTTCCTGTTTCCTGTGTGTCCCCTGGCTCCTCAATAATGTATCTTGTGGCTCTTTTCAGCTTAACAGTTCCTACTCTGTTCGCCTGCCCATCTCTCCTGCCTCTACCCCAACTTCCTTCTTGCAGGATTATGCCATCTTGGCCCCAGCCACTGAGAGGTTTTCCTCAAAGGAACATTTCATTTTCCTTACACGGACTTGATTCATGTGACTCCATCAGTTTTGAGATGACATCCAAATGTGTTCAGTATTATGTGTATGTGCCTTCAAGTTGCCTTTAACTTATGGTAACCCCATGAATTTCATAGGATTTTCTTAGGCAAAGAAGTGGTTTGTACCCTACAGCACCTGGCATTCGTTGGTGGTCTCCCATCCTAGGATTAATCAGGGCTGACCTTGCTTAGCTTCCAAGATCAGGTGGGATCTGAGCATTTAGGCCCTCAGTATTACTGTTCTGAAAACCTGGAAACCCTACTCTGAGATGGCAGCTAACAATAAGCTGTAACTTTCTCTGAGTAAGCATGAATGTGCATGACATTCTTCCACCTCCCACCCCGTAAAAAAACCTCTAAAAGTTCATTATAGAGAAATTTACAACCTCTAAGATGACTCCTTAAATACAATGGGAGAAAACTCTGAAACAAAGATATTCATTATCATTACATAATTACACACACACACACACACACACACGCACACAGACTGTCAAAGTACGTAAGCCCAACATTCTCAGTGCTCAATTGTGTGGAAGTCCTGAATGGTAGAGAATTAGCCCTGAATGTCACATTTCAGATCTGATTGTAACATTATCCAAATTATTATCAAGCAAAACTGACTTTTGGAACAGCTTGAGAGGAAGTAATATTCCAGGAAGTTTTTGAAGTCTGCTCCTGTTTCCTTCAAGAAAAATAAGTATATACATATATACTTATATAACTGTGTATATAATTGTATCTCAAATATACATCTTTCATACACACACACACACACACACACACACATACATACACACACACATACATACACACACACACTGTATATATATGTGTGTGTGTATCTCAAATACACATCTCAGAGCTTGGGATTTTTTTTTTAACATTTGAGATCCCAGAATCCCTCAGCCAACACAGCCAGCTTCCACATGTGGCTGGGGAATTCTGGAACTACAGGACCCAAAGGAACTTTTCCAACCTCTGAAGTCAGTTCAGACATGGATTAGTTTGTTTCCCATCCACAGCAATTCTACATATTGAATCACAGTTCCAATTCATCACACTTTCTCCATTTTTTAAAAAAGGCATGTAGGTACTGTGCACATCACCCTCAAATGCACATTTCTGTATGTATCTGTCTCCAAAATACGCATTTCTGTATATAGTTTTTTGAGACAATAACTGCATTCCACAAATTGAAGCAGCACACAAACTGATGGAGAAATGTGCTCCCAATTGATGACTGCTCAAGGAACAACAAATCAGTCTCCTATATCCCTTGTTTGGTTTATAAAGGTACTTTTGCTAAATGAAAAACAAAACTCTTAAGCAGGTGAATGAAATCAGCTTGATCCTTTCACAAGGAACCCTGTTCATCACCAAGTCAATACAAGATGTATTTCATATTCATCACTTCAATACACCATAGCATTTTAGATGATCATATGGTGTATGTGATTCATACAGTGACAATTTTCAACACTGATTTACATTTACAAATAACAACTACTATTGCTACTGCTATAAAGGCTATTCCAATATAAATCACATCCATGCTCATTCCTGTATTCCAGTTGGTGCTTTGAATCTTTGTGATTCTTGTTAAAGTTAATCCTCCCTTCAACATGAAACCTTTTTGAGTACACACAGTTGAAACCTCAATCAAAATTATTATTGTCTTCTCATTTTAGAAGGAGAAGAATTCTAGTGCCTTACCTGTGTAGGACAAAAATTAAGATACTCTTTTATAATTTCTATCAAAAAATCAGGATTTAATTTTTCAAAATATTCTACACCAAGAGGTAAACCATGCAAGGAAGAAAAATGAGCATCAAGTACATCATTCAGTAAGGTAATAACTTCTTCCTGTCTTTTCTGTCTCTTCATAGCCAACACTGCACGCAAATAAGACAGCTCCTATAAAAAATAAGATAAAATAAATAACACAAAATAACTGCATTTCTACCTAATTACCATTAGCAAGTTACTTGATCACTACTGGTAACTAGAAATAATATCCAGGAGGTCAGGTGCTAACTCACAGGCCCTGAGCTACAGGACTTTTCCTGGGAATTTATTTATAAGTGACAGCCTCCAAACCATTTTGATGTGAAAAGGCCAACCACTAAAATTCCTCTTCTTTTGATAATTAGGAATTGTGCCACAATGACTGGTTTTAAATTGTGAAAATCTATGTCTGATAAACTTAGGTTTACTAATATTTGCAGGTATTGCTTTAACTCCCTGAACCAAACAAAATGATATCCCCTTCCCATTCAAGTCTCAAAAACTAACTGAACTAGCATGTGAATTTTACTTCAACCCAGGCAATGGAAACAGCATCCTCTACTGCAAGTAAATGCAGTAGGTAAGCTGTGCTCCATACAGACCTGTCCTTGAACACTTTGCTGCCACCTAAAGCATCTGCCATCTGAAGCAGCAGTCTCACTCCACTGTGCAGTACGATTGGCCCTACTAAGGTCTGAATTAAAAAAAAAAAGGCATTCCTTGTCTTGAAACCCAAGAACTAAATATTGCTTTCAAGAACAGAAATCTACAAGAAAAGAAGAAGCAAAACTGTTGCACTTGGCTAAAGCACATTC
Source organism: Cyclura pinguis (assembly GCA_030412105.1). Taxonomy (NCBI): domain Eukaryota; kingdom Metazoa; phylum Chordata; class Lepidosauria; order Squamata; family Iguanidae; genus Cyclura; species Cyclura pinguis. Next base: position 226,408,674 of record CM059599.1, on the reverse strand, counting down.
TGCCCACATAATTATTCTAACCCAGTAAATCACTGAATTGCACTGCTAATCAGATCAGAATCAAAAAGACTTCTGGAAAGATTGTTCTCTTACTGCTGATTTCCCAATAGACTGCTGGATTTCATTCAGGAACTCCAACTGCTGCTCTACGTCATCTAACCTCCCTTCCGCTAGCTGGCTTCGGATAATGCCTGTAAAGCAAAGTCATTTCATTTTAGTTTTATTCTACAAAGAAACTTCAGTTCTGTTTTCCCTTTTTTGGCTGGTTGTTGTTGTTGTGTGCCTTCAAGCTGTTTCCAGCTTATGGTGACCCTAAGGCGAACATGTTGCAGGATTTTCTGGGACTGAAAGTGTGTGATGCACCCAAAGTCACCAAGTGGGTTTCCATGGACGAACAGGGGATCAAACCCTGATTTCTAGGATTGTGGTCCAAAGCTGAAACCTCTATACCACAATACAACACAAACCACTATACTTTTTGGCTGGGTGGAGCATTAAAACAGCTTGTATAGATTTCAATAGGGATCGAGAACATTTTTACTATCCAAGAACACATTCCCTTACTGTCAATCTATTACAGCAGCACTTCAGTGATGGACAGCTTCTTCTTCTCTCTTTTTGCTGCACCCTCCCCTCTGCCTGATTTTCTGTCCACCCAGGAAGCTGTCGAAGTAAGGCCAGAACACTCATGCTAGAGGTCTGAATTGGTCACTTATAGAAAGCTTTTGAAATTAGCAGAAAGGATCCACAACATTTTACAGAAAAAAACGAATTAAGGTTGATATGCTTCTTGAAAGCACAATTCAATTTCAAGCCATACCAGTTAGTGCGGGAACGCTTGTCTCATCAAGAGCCATCGCAGTTTCGTACCATTTTGCAGCCTCCTTTACTTTCCCTTGCAAAATCATCTGATAGCCAAGTTCTGTGGCTATATCTGCATTGCGCGAAGCTAAACTAAAAGCTCTTTCCACCAGAGTCTGAGTCTGCTGAAGGATGAGTGGATTGCGGCCACACTAGAGTTCAAAACAGTTTTCAAAATGAGAGCTTTCAGATTTAAAAATCAACAGTTCCATTTAAAAAAATACTATCAGAAGTTGTCGATAACTTTAGATAAAAATATACAATTGAGAATTTGAAAGGCTGAATTTGAACTGAACAGCAATAAACAACTTTATATAATCTTTATATAATCAAGGGAAGTACTTTCCTTGCTTTGCTAAGGGCTTAACACATAGAATGAAAATCTGATTTCCCAGGTCTTCTGGCAAAGCTGTATTCAGAACAAAGGCAAACATATTAGATTAACCACTCAGAATTTTCCAGCCAGTAGAATCTTCTCTTCTCTATCCTCGACAGCTCTGTGCTCACGGTAAATACGTCATCTCACCAAAAGACCCAGAGCATAGCTTCCACTTATATCCCACTAACTTGTTTCCATTCTCTTTTCTTTTCCTTTCTTTCCTTTTCTGTTATAAATTAGGGTGAATGACCCAGATAATCCTCTTGTCACAAGCAGGCAGCCACCACCACTACCACAAAGAAACCATTAAGAAGGGGAAATGAATATTAACAAATGTATGTTTTTCCATCACAGTCAAAATGAACTTCATGCTATGGCAGAAGATCTGTAGAAAGTTTCAAACCTACCACCTAACTTTTCCTTCAGAAACCAAACTAAAATAAAAGCTATCTAAAACAGGGTCCCCTTCACACCACACAATTATGGCATTATTCTTCTTCTTTAACTGCCTTGGTTCCATCCTATGGAATACTGGGATTGGAAGTTGAGGGAGGGGCCTTTAGAATCCTCAGTCAGGGAGCCTGTATAATGGCTTTGACAAAACTACAAATCCCAGCATTCCACAAGTTGCTGCTATGGCAGCTAAAGTGGGGTTAAAGTGCTGTAAACATGTACTGTAAAAGAGCCCTAGGTGTGGACAACTCCAAGGAAGGGGGAACCCTGGAGGACTGCACCCCAACCCCACCTCAAAATAGGAGGGGGTAATTTTGTTATCCCCCCAAATTAGCCATACCTTACCCATTGCCTCTGTGGGATGCTACTTACATTCTGTTGTGTTTCAGAGCCCTCTTACACATCTCATAGAAAAATATTAGTCTAGGACCTAGTCCTGATGGTGTATTCTAGAATCCAGTCTTACCTTGCTGTCTGAGTACTGAGTACTAGAGTTGTGTCAAAAATATAGAATCCAGTTTTAGGAGGCCTGCCATTTGGAGAAAAAAAAAATCTCCATCCAGGGCTGGTAATTGTAAAAGGAATCAAAGCCCTGCTAAAAGAAAGAAATGGCCAATAGCACCACTAAAGAATTTGGATGGTACTAGTTGCTATTTTGGGAGGTAAAATAAAAATAAATTTTACTCCAAAATTGTGGAGGGGGAACTGAAGAATGGCCTTAGGAGCTGCATGCAGTCCACAATCCACAATTCCCCACTCCTGAGGTAAAGAAAACTATTTGAGCCAATTTGGTATATGATTAAGAAGGTCTAGATTACAGTAAAAAGATTTGTGAACATTTACCTACAGACAGCAACCATAATCCAAAAGGGCATAACCCAAAATGGAAGAAATTCAGCAGTTTGCTATTCTAAGAAGTTATACTGACCTACATGGAATTCTTACCAGCTCCTACTTGTACAGCATGAGCATTAATGAAAGGTGGACATCTCGCTGCAATTTTAGTTTTTAAAAAATGAAAAATCCACTTACTGTTCTGCTAAAAACCAATGCTGTTTTACAGAAGAGCTGAGGATTATTTGGCTCCAACTTATCAAGTGCACTAATCAAATCTGCCAATTTTGATGAAGCCTAGGAAATAAACAGTATGGGTGGGAGGAATGTAGAATCTGTGGATTTGGAGTCCAATCACATAAAATATTTTTTATGAATCTAAAACAAGCAGCTTACAAGTAAGACTAAACAATAATTCAACATTCTATGCATGAGCAGGAGTGAGCCTGCAGAAAGAGCCTACTTCATGAACTCGCTACCCTCCTCTGTTGCTCTTTTCATGCAACTGGGAGGAAGAATAAATCATAATTTTTACTTTATCTTAGAAAATTCCTGACTTGTACTTACATGCAAATTGTGAACTGTGGTTTAAAATGAACTCTGGTTTGCTGACAAAGAAATTCGCTGAAGATCTATCTGGTAACAAATGCATAACTAAGTCTAATCTCCTGCCTCAACTCCCCAAACCCACCTTAACAGCCAACAGCTGTGTCAAACAATGGAGGTCTCTTCCATTGGTGATGAGACACAGCAGGATGATGTTTCAAACCCCTCCTGCCAGTAACCTCTGGTGTACTGCTCAACAGGAATCTTACCTTTGATTGTTGCACCAGACACTGATGGCAGGAAGGGGTATGCAACATTATCCAGCTGCAACATCATCCAACTGTTAACAGCAGAACAGACCTCTGTCATTCAATGCAGCTGCTGGCTTTTAAGGTAGGTTGGAGATGGGGCATTTACAGTCATGGCAATAGTCTCACAATCATGAATACAGAGCACGGCTGAATACAGGGCAGTTACAGATCTGTAACTCTAGGCTATGAATCCATAATTGCAATGTAGGATGCCAGCCATTATTTTACAGGAAAAGCAATGCTTATCATGGTTCACATATTTACATAAATAAATAAATAAATAGCACTCTACATGAAGTAAATTTAAGAAATATCATGTGAAAGATGTCTCAGTGTAAAATTAGATAATGAAGACTCACCTCAGATATATTTCCTTCTCTACATAAATGGTGAATAGCCTCCATTTTTATAGCTTCCAAGTTAAGAGCATCCTTTTGCAGCAATCTGATACAAAATAAGACAATATTTAAACCTGAATACCTTCTAGAGCAAAGGACTGTTTGTCTTAACAGGACTTGCATCTTCACAATGCTACCAAGAATTAAATGTTTCCATGTAACAAAGGGCCAAGGTTCAAATCAGAGCTTAGAAATGTTACTTTTTTGGATGACAGTTCCCATAATTCTGGCCTGATGAATGGCTAAACGGCATCTTTTCACCCAAAAAAGGGAAAGATTTTCAAGAGCTTCTGAATGGAAACATAATTGGACAATTGTGCAACACTAATCCTGACTAGGATTCAAAGTATTAGAGGTTCCATTCTTCTCCTCTCAAGCTAAGTGTTACATGGTCCTCCTTTCACATTCATGGGTTTGACCTTCGCAAATCTGATTATTTGCGAGGCATGCATGTGTCTTCCCTCTCCCATTCTCCTCCTCCCATCCCCTTGTGTTTGCTGGTCACAGATAAGGAAGGCAAGCGCCTGGACAAAAGGCAAGGAAATGCAGGGGGGACGCATGCGTGCACCCTCCTTCCCCCCTCCAGAGCTCCCCCCTCCCATTCCCTTGCCTCTGGCCCCAGCACCAGGAAGGCCTGTGCGCCAGGACAAAAGGCAAGAAAATGTGAGGGAAGACTCTTGGAAGGGAATGGGAGGGGGATCACAGGAATGTGATTTGCAGTTTTCTCAGTTTCGTGAGGGTTCTACACCCTGAACCCTCACAAAAGTGGAGGGGCTGCTGCATTCTATCTGACTTTAAAACTTTTCTTTCCTTTCAAGTTCTTCTGGAATACATGACATAAAATTTCAGAGTGAAAAAGATCAGTGGGAAGGGCAACTGGGCATTACTCCCTTTGATAAAATGGAGTTATTTTCTTGAACTAATGTGCACATGATCTGAATATGTAGATACTGTGAAGCTTATGGTATAGCAGCAGCTAAGCCATATAGCATTACTAATCTGGGACTAAATCCCACTGAATTAAGTGAGGCTTACTTTCACATTAACAAGGATTGCGTTGTAGGGGTCTCCTCTTACACATCTCAGCAAGGACATGTATGTTCACAGAGAAGTTCTAGGCAAGTCCAGAGTTTAGTCATTTATTCTACTGCTTGTTGAACAACAGGCAGGGGGAAAAAAGGCAATTTACCTTTATGGGGTCATTACTCATTATATGATGGTATTTTTAAGATGCAGTGGGGTATATACAGTGTACAAAGTATACAAAGTGACCAAGAGACAGGGGTGCTATATATTTTACCAATACTTTTGCACCCATCTGTATATCCTGGTTTGCCATCCTGAGTCCCATGACTGGGATAAAAATGGGATATAAATGCATATCATCACACTCATCATCATCATTATCACTAACTTGAGCTAGTATTTGGAAAAAGGAGGTCTATGATCATCATACCTGCTAACTAGCAGAATCAAGACTAGCTAAAAAATAAACTGACAGATGGTACAACTTTAGCTTTTAAAAACTCATCTTCTCCCAAAGCCTTGTAACTCAGATGATGGAGGACTTAATTAATTACTTTGAATAAGAGCAATTAATTATACTTCACCTGTGTGCAGTCTCAATTGCTTGTTCCCAGTCCTGCAAAGCCAACTGTAGTTTCATTTTCTTGATGAAAGCAGGCAGGAAGTGTGGGAAATTGGCTATTATTTGATTCACAGTTTCCAAGGCCCCTGAGTAATTCTGGCGTGCTTCAAAATACTGGGACTGATGAAAGAAGGAAGTATCAGCTTAATCACCTTCCTCGCTGGAGGAACAGTCACATTTTCACAGACAGAATGGAAAGATTCTCAACAGAACAGCAATCCATTTCTCAATAAACAGCCTTAATCCAGGTTCACAAATATCAAACTATACTTCAGAATTGGAAGGCACGAATAGCAGTTCGGAGGTGACTGCTAGATTTCTGTGGAAGAGTCACTCTTAAATTACTTCTAGGGAAGTGGGAAAAAAAGAGATAAACTGGTGAAGTTCCTCTAGAAGAAGGACTTAAAGATACTTACTAAACCTAAGGAGGGACACAGTCACACATACTTGCTCTCTGAGTATCTAAGAGTTGCCCCATGTTAAGAGAAACTAATTGCTTCCAGCTATGAAGCTTCTAGCTCAGTATTTTTAAAATTTGGAAGAAGGGTAAAGAGTTGTTTTCCTGGTCGTTTTCCTTTCCCCCTCCCAACTCATGTATAGTCTGGTTTCAGTGAGAGTCCTTTAACTCATCACAGATAGGAAAATAAATCTGTTTCTGTCAGGTTTTTGGATTCAAATGTAGAAATTCATTCATGTTGGAGGAATTTCTGGGTGTTTTTTTTAATGCGTCAGTTCAGTTTTTTCTCAGCCAGTTCCCTGACCAATCAAGCATTGATGAAAAATATTCCAGTGATTATAATTTATCTAGAATCCTGTAAACATGTACTGTATTTGCCAGCATACAAGACTCACTTTTTTCCCTAAAAAATACCGTTTGAAAATGAGGTGCGTCTTTTACGCCGATGAGTCTTATATGCCTGCAAATAGTATTTGCCAGTGTATAAACGGCGTGTGTCTTATGCACGGGTGCATCTTATATGCCAGCAAATAGGGTAACTGATCATTAATCAGCCTGAGTATTCAACATGTTGGGGAACATTCTCTCTTTCCCACATAGAGGCATCAAAAACATACAGCACAGGCAGAATGTTGTGCCATACGTTGGTGCTTTGGGTAGCATATAGTACTGCCTTAGTGGACAATTTCCAAGGAATGGCACTAGTAGCTCATCAACTGTGATGGCTTTACTAGGACAGATCAGTGTGAGAGGATTCTACCGCTGACTGGGGGTTAAAACTACAGAGCTGAGCCCCGAAAAGAAGACAAGTGTCCAATTGGAATCCATATTAGTAGTGCCCAGTTGGAGTTTTTATTCATCACTTTAGAAGAGAACTGGACAGTTTGTTTCAAGTAACCATGCTGTTAGGCAACTCAGTATAGGAAACATAGAAAGTTGTGGGTAGGAAGGATTAGACAGATTTGATCATGTTATTAGTTTATTTTCCCGTTTGGACTTGTGTCATTTACAAAGACGTAGGGCCAGCATGGTAGTTTGAGTGATTGACCAGGACTCTGGGAAATCAAGGTTTGAATCCCCACTGAGGCATGGAACACTGGGTGACTGTAGGCTAGTCACATTCTCTCAGATGGTTAAGAGGAAGACCATGGGAAGCCTCCTCTGAACAAATCTTGAAAAGACATACCTAGGAAAGCATTGTCAGGAGTTGACTTTAAGACACATAACACCAAGTTTAGAGGTGTTTTTTTTTTGCAGCCTCCAAGGTGAGGCTGGGTCCTGGGTCCTTATGAAATCCACTGTGGTTCTTTGTAACACGGAGCAACAACCACCTAAATGTATGCATTCATCTTTTGCTAACAAAAATTCTTAAGTGAGAAAGAGGCTTGTCATCAGCCACTTACACCACAATGTCATTGCCAAACAGAACATACACTGTGAGGAAAGTTCTCCTAAGAGAACTGATACCCCTCGTTTTTTGGAATGGAAGAACGTTTGGGAAGGTACCCCATAGGGAGCAGGGACCAACTTCTTTGGGGCTTTAAGGGAAGTGGGCAAATTACATTCCATGGAACACAGGTAACCATCAGGGTCTTTTTTTTTTCAGATTCTGATCTATTAGGCTCCTTTAAAGCTTCTGCCAAGATCATACAACCTCCATTTGAAGGAGGTAGATTTGCCCAAAATTGATCGGAAGTCACTTGTGAAGATCGCTGGGAGTGGCAAATGCCTTCAATCCACTTCAGCCCTCCCCTAAATTAAGAAAATCACCCAAAAATGGAAACCAGTAGCTCATCAGCACATTTTCAGCTGCCCATCAGCAATCTGGGGAATGGGGAGGAGCATAGACTGATGGGAGAATTCAATGGCGAAATTTTTTTTCCTCCTCTGGCCACCTACAGGGGAGTGCCCAACTGCCAGCTAAGCCAAGAGCAAGAGAAGCATATACCTCTGGACGACAGGGTTAAATTCAATTCCAAAGAACCAAGAAAAAGGAATGAAGGGATTTTTGCAGATCTACACTTGAGGTGTAAGGAAACAGCTTTGATTGTTGTTGTTGTTGTGTGCCTTCAAGTCTTTTCACTTACAGGAACCCCAAGGTGAACTTATCACAGGCTTTTTTTAGGGCTGAGAGTGCATGACACACCCTAGGTTACCCAGCGGGTTTCCATGGCCAAGAGGGAATCGAACCCAGGTCTCCAGGGTTATAGTCCAATGCTCAAATCACTACACTAGGCTGGCTTGCTAACGCATTATTATTAGTTAATTCCATGCTTAGGACTAACTTGCACCATTTATCCCAGAACCACACCAAGTACCTCAGGTGTTACGTATAGCAATTTGTGCTGCATTAGTCCACATCACCAACAATGTTTGCTGTGCAATGGGTTGGGATTAAAAGCTTATTTTAAGACAGACTCACCTTACCCATCAAACCAAAGACATCATTCCCACTTTGCAGCCCTTCATCAAAATATTTTGCAGCTTTCTTAATACTTGGTTCTTTCCCACTGGTCACATCAAGCCATCCTTTCAAAATCAATCCCTGTAAGAAGAAAAAAAAACATTAAAAAGAGCTTTTAAAAGTACCATCAGCTTCTAATTCGTACACACGTACCTGACAGTAACTGCCACAGAACTCACTGTGGCCTATTTATGGGTAGACACCTTTACGATGGCTAGGGTTGCCGGTTAAATATTCATGCAGGACTCCTGTAGCTTTAATCATCAACAGATTCTGGATCAGGAAAAAATATCAAAGTTCCATTTGGTAGAACTATGGCACCTCTCCTCCCTCACCCATGAACACAGATATTTACTGGTAGTTAGAGAGCCCAATGGGGTCATAAAGAAGTTTCCTGGTCTGTTCCCGTAGCTGAACGCACAGCAATAATGTCACCTTGGGCATCTAGTACAGGAACAGAGTTGGATACTTCTCTGGGTTCTTCACTGTCTTCCACCCACAAGTCAGTAAATACAACATCTATACAACTATACAACATCTCTCCCCTTGGCTCCCCAAACCCACCTTTTGGCTGCTTCATCCTCTCCCCAACATGGCAATTGGGGAGAGGATGAAGCAGCTAAAAGGTGGGTTTGGGGAGCCAAGGGGAGAGATGTTGTATAGTTGTGCTTGACAGAGGTTTGCAGTACAACAGCTCTTCCTGACCCAGGATCTGTTAGAAGATTAAAGCTGCAAGAGCCCCATCCTATATAAAAGCTGGCAACCCTAACAATAACAAAGTTCTGCAGTGAACTATATTCATCTTTACACAACCAATGTGCTTCTCAAATAGGGAACCACAGCTGAGAATGAGAATTATGCCCAAAGTTACATAATGGCTCAACTGGGATACTGTAGACCTATGTTTAACAATGGCACATACCAGGAAAAAATATCATTTGCACTGCTTTAAATCAAGAGGCTTCCTGTTTTGGATGACCACGCCAAGACAACCAATACTGCCCATGCTGGCTATGGGATTCTGGGTATCATCATCCAAAAAAGGTAACTTTTCAAAGTTCTGGTTCAAATTAAGTTGGATTTTTTTTCTTTATGAGAAGCCAAACATATGTACATACAAGACCCTCGTGAACACTTTACAGGAGAATGAAATCTCCTGCCTGTGTAGTTTTGGGTCTTTTGCTTTAACGGTCTGTGAATGAAGCCTCCTGCCTCACTGCTCCAACATCACCAACAGGCATTAAAAGTTAGATCTGAGAAGGCCAAAGGTCCCCAATATACAGTCATCCCTCCACATTCTCTAGGTCTACGGGCACAGAACCCCCGTGAAAGTGAAAAAAAACATGAGTAACTCTAGGCACTCCGAAACCATATTTAACACACAAAAAAAGTATGATTACAATATTCAATCCACTATGCATTCCTTTGAGGCATCAGGGTTCCTTCATAAGTGGGTGGCTGGTGGGGTTCACTGCCACCTCCACCGCTGCCCCACACCATTTTTAATAGGGACTTACAAGCCCCATTCACAGTTTCTCAGTCTTACAAGGCTTGCAGTCCCTATTAAAAATGGCATAAGGTAGCAGCAGAGTTGACAGCAAATAATCCATGAATAATTAAATCCGCAAAAGTGAAATCCGCAAATGTGGAGGGCTGACTGTATTCAACTTTCTTAGGTCTTCCAACCCATTAATTCTATTCCAATCACTTTCATAGTACTTCATTTCCTTATAGATGTGCAACTGACGGGAAAGCATTCCAACAGAATTCTTCTGTTCAGAGTTTATTGGATTCCTTGCAGTTGAGACTTTGCCTTAGTATAGTGGTAACTTCAGAGAATTTGGGGGCCGATTTTTTTGCCACTCTTCCAGGGGCAAAGTGACAGCCAAAAGGACAACAAAACAAAACTGACCAAGATCAGAAGTCCACCCCTGATTTGAAAACATTTTTCTTATGTTAAACAAAGCAGGGGAGCGTTGTGACCTATTTAAAAGGTGAATCACTAGCCCTGAAGGTTTCCATGAGAGACAGCAGCGAAGGAAAAGGGCTGTAAAAACAGCTGTGTGGGGCTGCATGTAGCCCTAAGGCTGCACTTTGTCTGCCCCATCATAGTGGAACGCCTATTTCTGTTCAACCCAAAGGAAGGCAGCCAATTTCTCCAAACCCCTCCTGTCCACTACAGCTCCCAAACATCTTTTCAGGTTTGCAGGTTCCTCCAAAATGGAATGGAAACAGATCAAGAGGATTATTGCAGACCAGAAAGTCAGGGGTTGGGGTGGGGAGAGTAAAAATCTGGTCTCCTAGTTTGCATGAGTGAAAACACTTTCCACTCTGGTAAAATCACCACATGGAATGTACCAGTGTGGCATTTCTATGTCAGCAAAGGCAACAAGCACTGGGAGCATCTGTGCTGCAGAGCCACTAAATTGTTGAGCTGCCTCAAAGAATGCTACTGGCCAGTGACTCATTTCACTTAATGAACCAGACATGCTTAACAGCTAACTAAACAGAAACCATCAGGCTAGTTTTCAAACAGTCTTGACTCCGCCAAAAGACTTCTTGAGCGTTAAATGAAGCAGTCATAATCGGCTATGATCTGCAGGATGACTCATGATAGCTAAGGGCTAACGGGTCTTGTTTTGCAGCATGCCGGCTTACAAATACGAAGTGTGACTATAGGAAAGGGGTTACCTCTTTACTGCCATTGGAGATCTTGATCATTCTGTCAACGTATTCACGAGCTTTCTCATGGCGGCCAATATGCCACAAGAACAAGCCAGCAAAATACAAAGCCTCCTGTCCTGCTGTCTTACGATGTTCCTTCAGTTTGGCATCTAGTTCCAAGATAACTTCTTGATCTGAAACAAATCAGTAAAATTATTTAAGCTGTGTAGCATATGTCCTAAAATGACCTATCACAAGTGATACATCACCCTTTTGCATACTGCAAAATGTTATGAAAACAAAATGCTACCAGGCAACAAGAGTATGTGGTTAAGGTATGAAATCATAAAGCTGATTGGGACTCTCGGGTCATTCCAGAGCTATTCTTAATAACAGTCTAGTGCGGAAATGGCCTATATACTGGAAACCTTAAGTTCAGACACAGTATCTGTTGTGGAAGCAGTTAATACAGAGTGGCAGTGTCTGGTGGGGAGATAAGATGAATAAAGTCTCACACAGGTCCACACAGTTGGTGGCCATAGCAGTGGGACAGGAAGAAACTCACATATGGGTGACGGAGGTGGACATAAAATGGAAGCCCCCAGAGAGGTATCAGTCTGCTAGTGACAACAATGAGATTTTCAAAAAATGAATTTAACCCTTCTTGCTATGTCAAAACAAGGGGCTACTCTTCTGCCAGAATAGCATCCCCATGAGGAATAAGCATGCTCAGTAAACAGGGCATATTAAACGATAACTGGAAAATAAAAAAGATAAAAAGGAAAGAAAAAAATCAACTAGTATTAAACACTAAGAACATAAAACATTTTGTTTCAGGTACTACTCACATTTTAGCAGTAAACTTAAAAAAGGGCGGGGGAGAAGAAAAGTATAAAATATAAAAGTATAACAACTCATCCATTACCTAACTGTTCAGAATCCAAACAGCTGTATGAGTTATAAAGGACAACTGGTATCATACCTGGATTTAGGCTTTTCTTATGGGCATAGATCAGGGCCATCAATGAGCAAAGAGATACCTCTGGCTTGTTTTTAATAGACTCAAGGTCAAGGAGAGCCTCTTGAATGTTCCCTATGGAAATAAATATTGAGATGGTAAACTGGATCTTCTTGGGCAAAAGAGTATCTGTCTCAACAATCTACACATCTCAGTTACTAAATACTTTAATAGTGAGATAATCAAAGTTTCTAGTTGCTTATATCATACATAGATATACATAAACACATATATATAAGATGTGAATTTTACATTTTTAAGAGTTGCAATAAAACACACTTTTCTAAGCTTTACAGCTATTATTACAGTGATTATTTTACTAATCAAATTAGTAGCTTTTCTTCCACACACCCTAATTGGATCCTAATTGGAGCCTCCTATACCCCTTGGTCAGATATAGCCTCCAAAAAGGATGCTGTGCCTTCATAAACAATGTGCAATGAGAAGAGGAGGGGACCAGAGCTTCCTTCTGTGAACTTCCTTATATTAACCTGCCTTAGAATCCAAGATCAGTGGGGAATTCCCTCCTTCCCCCAAAAGCGGAGCTTTCCAAATTTGTCATGTTGGCAACATACTATTTTCAACACGCATCATTTCACAACACAGTAATTCAACTTTACCAGCAAACTAGAGGTGTATCTAGGGTGGGGAAAGGCTGTCCCCCCCAATCCTGGCCTGCTGCCGTTGCCCTCTCCAGGAAAGGCCCCAGTGAGAGCAACAGCAGTGGGCCAGGCTTGGGGGGTAGGTCTTTCTTGGCCGGGGAGGTGACACACCAACACACTACAGGCGACACGCTAATGTGTCGCAACACACAATTTGGAAAGCCCTGCCCAAAAGTCAGCTGCATCCTAGCCAACATTATTCAGGAACGCCTGCTGATATCCTAATAAGACTTGGCAAGACATCATATATGGAAGCAGGACAGAAAACAAAGGAGGGAGTAGTGCTAATATAAACATGCTTATGGCTAACATCTTAGGGTCCAAACCCTTCTAATTCCTGCCTTTCAGCAGGTAGAACAGCTATAAATGTATACCTGCATACAATTCACCTGGTGACCCTGGGAAAGTCACTGGTTCCCAGGCTAACTCACTAGATTCTCTAAGCTTCCTGGAAGAAAAACATTAGTCTGACAAATCAAAAAATTCTTCCTGTTCCATCATGAATTTCATCTGCAGCCCTATCAGTGAGCAGTAACACAGTGCAAAGAACTTCTAACACTTTTTTGAGGTGCATTCTTCCATCCAGTGGCTGCAATTTAGGTAGTGAGGGACAACTGCTATTCACAAGTTTTCTTTCAATAGGCTCTAAATGTCATAGGTCACAGAATATTCTGATGCTCTTTCATCCTTACATAAGAGAAGAGACAGTACAGTTTAATGGGTACAGTGCTGGACTGGGACTTATGAGTTCCAGGTTTCAGCTCATGCTCTGGCACAAAACCAGTGAGTGACCTTGGGCCAGGCACCCTCTCTCCAGCTTACCTACCTCACAGCACTGTTGTGTGAGGAGGAAGAGACCCTTAGGATATTTACCTTGTACTAATTTCCAACTAAAATACGCGTAAGGATTGAGCTACAAAAATAAATCTTCATTTTGTGAAAACAATTTTGACAACTGTTGTGTTCTGGATTAAAAAAACAAAATTATAACTTTCAAAAGGTATTTAATAAATGACTACCTTCCATCAGGATCCCATAAATACGGTAGAAAATGAACACTGGGTCACTCCCGAACGTCTTAACACCTTCACTGGCGATGGTTTGAACATGACGAAAATATCCTTCCTGGCAATAGTAATTGATTAAAGCCTAAAAGGAAAAGGTTTCCTGATTAACACAATAAAGCTAATGAATACACAAATAAAACTGAGAACAAATGAAGCAAAGCTGAGTCCCTATTAGCAGAGGCTCTGTGGATTAGGGCCTAAATACCCTAAAGGCACCAGATCCCATCTGATCTTGGAAACTAAGCAGAGTCAGCTCTGGTTAGTAGTTGGATGGGAAAGCACCTACAGGTGCTGTAGGTGATATTTCAGGAGGAGGAACTGGCAAAACCACCTTTGAGTATCCCCTGCCTATGAAATTCATGGGGTCGCCATAACTGTACAGGCGACTTGAAGGAAGGCACGCACATGCACACACACTGTGAATTAAGTTGTTCCCAGGTTGAGGAACTGCCTGCACTTCTCCATAAAGGAGCAGATGCATACCACGGGAACGCTCCCGAACCCCCCCTTTGTCACTAGAGGCCCAGGTATACTCAATGACTCAGACTGTCTGGAGGCAACTGGCCTTAGCCTGCCAGCTATATACTTCCCTAGTCAGCGATAACCTGGCCATAGTAATTCATGAAGTGTTAACTTCCCATTTGGACTACTGTAATACACTCTATATAGGGCTGCCTTTGAAAATAACATAGAGGCTGTGACTACTGCAAAATGAGGCACCTAGACTAATAGCAGAAATGTCATCTAAGAACATTGTGACATGGATTTTAAAGGAACCGTACTGGTTGCCAATATGCTTCCACCTCAAATTTTAAAGCTCTAAATGGCTTGAGACCCTCATATTTAAAGAAGCAATCACAGCCTACATATATACTTTCCTGAGCAATGAGATCAGCCAGATACGTCCCCCAGCATACTATGTACAGGCACAGAAGAGGGTTATTTTTTTTTTTCTGCTGTGGTGCCCCAGCTTCAGAATGCCCTTTGGCACTGGCACCAAACGTTCTGCCCCAGCTGGACATTTCTATTACACTCTTCATTGTCCTGAGTTTGTAATTACAACTATGTCGTTGTTTTGTACAGACTGATTAGGAAGTTTAGCTCTGGGTCTGATTGGTCGTCTCTAAAGTATTTTTTGTTCAACAGCCTGGTTTTCCACAGCTATCTTAGGCCAAAGCTCCACTTGAATACGTATGCTGCAGGTCCAGGACGACAAGAGCTGCTCCTTCTTTCTTGGCTGCACAATGCCAACTTGAAGACACCAAAGTGTATCGCTACAGCCATTCAGTGGCTTGGGGCAGAAGAACTGTACCCATGGGCCATGTAGTTGCCATGGCATAGCCAGGGAAAAGATTTTGCATAAAGAGGTACTGGATGCCTCCCCGTGCAAAGCCCAAATCTTGGCTATACCAGCAGAAACCACCAACAGGATTCACGCCTGAGTTTGCAGTCAGAAGGACCTGGTCCTCTCATTCCCTTTTTTACACCCTCTTATCACTTCTTTACCCCAGCTTACCTTCAGCCTTTCATTGCTTTCTTCAAGAAATATGTATTCCTTTCTTTAGCGGCTGTCATCCAGTGATAGAACTGAGATGTTACCCACTTTAGAGTGTAGCTTTAGCTATCTGGTTCAGCACACACAAGGCAACGTAGATTAGCCCCATCTTGGAACTAAGTTAAAATCTGACTCTTCACCCAAACTTTGGAGGCTTCGTAATTATCACTTGATTGGGTAATGCATTTCTATTATACTGTATCTATATTCTGCACAGGGACTGTGAGTCCTGTAGAAAGCATCTAAGAAGCAAACAAATGTTGGCTGCAATCCTGTACGGGATTTATTGTATGCATAAGTGCCGCAGTTACAGCACGATGCAGCAAATCCCAGCTCAACCAACCCTCAATCCCTACTTAGAAGGAAGCAGCTGCTGCGACTGATAGGGATCTGTTCCCCTGATGCTTAGGAAGCAGCTGTCTGCTTTTCCTACCCCTTTTGCGAGTGATCTCTGGTGTGACAGGCAGAAGCAGAGTCCCTGTTGCAATTCCCCCTTGCACTGGAGACTGCTTGTGCAAGGGGCAATGTGAGTATCAGTCAGTTGCTTTCCAAGCAACAGGGGAATAGACCATCATCAATTACAGCAGCTGCTTCCTGCAAAGGGGGAACTGGGATAATTTTCTTGATCCCTATGTAGCTCTTAAATTATGGGCTACGTAGGGATTGTGAATACATAACAGTCACAAGTACGTAACTCTAGGTTATTCATTCATAACTGGCATATAGGATTCCGGCCTTCACATTTTAGAGCGTGTACCTAAGCTGTTTAAAATGTATAATTAAAGGTATACTTTAAACAGTACATCATCATAAGTCAAATCAGGATATCACACAGGTCCACGGCAGGGAGATGGGAAGGATCACAGATTTCCTTTGGGATTTAAGTTTCATGGCAAACCCAAAGAGTGTTGAAACAAATTGGCCCTAAAATGTAAATTAAAACCAAGATTAAGCAGAGAGGGAGAGGACATATAACAAGTCAACTCTGCTCTGCTTGCGCATTCTGTGTACGTAAAGAGATCAATCTTTTATTTAATGCTTTCACTTTACTACTAGTATACTGTTGGTAAGAGCCCATGCAGTTCTGCTGTGAAAAAAAATATATATTCCATAATAAAACACATAAAATGTGGAAGCAAACATAGAATGACAGAGTTGGAAGAGACCACAAGGGCAACGGAGTCCAACGCCTTGCCACATAGGACTACAAAGCTAAAGCACTCTTGGAAGAATGCCTACCCAGCCTCTGTTTAAAAACCCCCAAAGGAGACCCCACCACACTCTGAGGCAGCGCATTCCACAGTCGAACTGCTCTTACCCTCAGGAAGTTCTTCCTAATGTTTAGGTGGAATCTCTCTTCCCGTAGTTTGACTCCATTGCTCCATGTCCTAGTCTCTGGAAAACTGAAAATAGGCTTGCTCCATCCTCCATATGACATATAACCTGTGTATGAGCCTCCCATTTTTCAAGTACATGTACACTGGTATGGAAGGGCAGCAGCACAACTGTGAGCCAGAGTGGTGTAAAGGTTTGCATCTTGGACTAGAATTTTGGGAGACCAGGATTTGAATCCCCACCCAAGCCATGAAGACCCACTAACCGACCACGGAGAAGTCACACTGTCTCAGCCTTAGGAAGAAGACAAGGCAGTCCTCTGAATAAACCTTGCCAAGAAAACCCTACAAGAGTACCCATAAGTCACAGTTGACTTGAAGCCATGTAACAACAACATATAAGTACAATTTATGTTGATACGTAGGTAAATTCCAAGGAGTCAATA
The DNA here is from genome assembly GCA_030412105.1 of Cyclura pinguis. Taxonomy (NCBI): domain Eukaryota; kingdom Metazoa; phylum Chordata; class Lepidosauria; order Squamata; family Iguanidae; genus Cyclura; species Cyclura pinguis. Next base: position 226,391,577 of record CM059599.1, on the reverse strand, counting down.
GGTCTACTCTAGTTTGGACTAACAACAGAGTTTAGGCCTGTTACACTACACTGTTCTAGCGCTATTACTCCATTTTCAACATCCTATGGAATCCTGGGGTTTGCAATTTAGAAAGAGGCATTTAGAATTCTCAGCCAGAGAGCTCTTTGATCTCAGTAAATTACAAATCCCAGAATTCCACAGGATGCTGAAAATGGAATCACGGCACTACAACAGTGTAGTGTGGAAAAGCCATACTCCCACACACTCTAAGGCCATTTCTGCACTACGCTGATATAGTGCTATTATTCCACTTTCAACATCCTGTGCAATTCTGAGGTTTATAGTTTACTGAGGCCAAAGAACTCTCTGGTTAAACTGCAAACCCCAGGATTCCACAGGATGTTGAAAGTGGAATAATAGTACTATAAGAGCGTAGTGCAGAAATGGCCTAAAGCAACTGCAGTCTGGCTCCAAAGGAGGCTTTTGGACGTGTTAACCCGCCTTGCCTTGTTCGCGGAACTTCACACCTGTGTATTCCTGCCGGTGTACCAAGACACATGTAGACACACACATGTGCGGAGCCCAGACTATTGCTATGTTCAACCCAGAAACACTCTCCTTTTCTGTCGCAAGGATACCGGCCTGAATAGCTAATCTGAACTACCCTGATGTAGGCTGGGATCTGAAGGGGGCGAGGGGGAATCTGGAACTGACAGAAATCAGGCGCCTGAAGAAGAGAAGCAAAAACCAAAGACTCGCTCTGCTCCCTCTGCAAGTACTAAAGCAAACGAGAGCCATTTCTGCACTGGACTGTTATAGTGCCATTATTCCACTTTCAACATCCTGTGGAATTCCGGGGCTTGCAATTTACTGAGCCCAAAGAGCTCTCTGGCTGAGGATTCTAAAGGCCCCTCCCTAAACCGCAAACCCCGGGATTCCATAGGACGCTGAAAGCGGAATAATAGCGCTGTAGCAGTGTAGTGCGGAAACGGCCCGGGCTGCGCCGGCGACTCCGGAGCCTACCGAGCTCCGTTCGCTGGAAAGCAAAGGCGGCTGCGCAGTGGGCGGGCAGCAGAGAACCCGGCGGGCCTCCTCCTTGTTTGGTTTCGTGGGACCGCGGAGCGCTTCCAAAAGGCGGAGGAGGACCGAGAAGAGGGGGGGAAGGGGAGAAGCAGCCAAGACCGGGAGCTGCGCGCCACGAAGGGGCTCTGCTCGCCATAGGGAGGAGGGGGGGAGCCGACGGAGGGCTTCTCCCTACAAACCTGGAGGAGAGAAGAATCCATGGCCAGCGAGCTCCCGGTCGCCGGCGCGTCCGCAGCAACAGCCGCGCCTCCTCGGCGTCCTGGGAGTGCGGGCGGGGCCTAAGGAAAGGAGGGTGGGGTGGGGAGGGGAGGGACCTGCTGCCTCCGCATTCCCGGGGCGGGGGGCGGAGGGGGGCGGGGCTGATTCTTGTGCGGGGGGGGTGGTTCGGTTCGCGGGTTCGCCGGGAGGTCCCTTGGGAACGCCGGCAGCGATGTTGTGCGCACGAAATGGGAAGGGAGGAATAAAGAGGGTGGCCGCTAGTTACGCGGGGACATTTAGGGCGGGAAGCCGGCGACGGGGGAAGGGAAGCAGCGCTGGACTACGACTCTGGAGCCTGGGAGCCTGGCCGCACTAGGCTGTTATAGCGCTATTATTCCACTTTCAACATCCTATGGCATCCTGGGGCTTGCAGTTACGGGAGGGGCGCGCTATAACAGTCTAGTGCGGAAAGGCTGGAATCCCGGTTCAGCCAGGGGAGCTTGCCCAATGACCCTGGGCAAGTCACATTCAGCCTCAAAGGAAGACAGGACAAACCCCTCTTGAACGAGTCTTGCTAAAACAACAACAGCAACAACAACTCCGTGATACTTTTGTCTTGTGTGTTTGTGCATCTGTCTTCAAGTCGCCTGTCGATTTAGGGTGACCCCATCAATTCTATAGGGTTGTCTTAAGGAAAGCAGACGTGGTGTAGTGGTCTGAGCGTTGGGCAACCATCCTTAAGTTCAGGATTAATTCCCAGCTTCGTCATGGAAACCTACTGGGTAAAGTTGGGACATGCCGCACACTCTCAGCCCCTTAGGGTCTTGCCTTAGGGTCACCATAAGTCTGAACGACTTGAAGGCGCATAAGAACAAAGTCAGAGGAGGTTTTGTCAGTTCCTTCCTGTGAACAGCCCCTGGTATCTGGTCCTGGATTCCCATCCAACTACTAACCAGGGCTGACCCTGCTTAACTTCCACGATCAGACAGGATGTGGTGCCTTAGGGTTGCCCTGAGTTTGAAGCAACTTGAAGTCATACAGCACCAACAAAGTGGGCAACAGGCTCCAGTTACAAGTGGCAACTCCATATGGCCAATTTGAACGATTTTCTTTTGTGTCGGGTGAAATCCCTCAGCAGTCACAAACATCGCAGGCCTGGCTCGTGTGAACTAATAGGTGGTGGTGCAATCCATAGGATCCCCCTTTTTTTATACAAAAAAGCAAGCAAAACGGGCAAGCAAAACAAGAGAGAAGTGGAGGCCCCCGTTCATAAGGGGGAAAAGGGCTAGCCCAAGACATTTCACTGCCAGGAGAGGAGTCTGAGGTACATAAATAATACCCAGAACCAACTGTTGATATCAGAAGCCTCAAACCTCGTGGGTATTTCTTTCCATCTGCACTGTAAAATACAATAGTAACCAGTAGTGGACCGAGGGTTCACAGAAGCAATGGCCCCTTTGAATTTTCGTTTCACTGGGACTTACCTCACTTGTCACCACCCCTCGCTTGACTCCCCTGTTTCTTTTGAGCTGAGCTGCAACCCCATGCTCCATCCAAGTAGCTGGAAGAGGAATGGATTTTTCCCCTGATGATGTATGGTTATGAAATATCTCTGTTGTCATTCAAAGTACATGGGAAATGGCTTTAGAAAGGAACCGCCTCTATAGAGACGAAAATTACTACAAGTCGTTTCAGATCAACACAGTTACCTGCACTTTTGGAGACGGTGGCGGTGTTGCTGTAGAAACTCTCCTAGTGAGGGCCTCTGCTTGAAGTTTTGCCATTGCATCACTCTTAATAGCAACTGAATAAATAAAAATGCACCGAACTTTGATATATACAAAATCTGCCACCCAAGGTGGCTGCTTCATTTCCCTTAACAGTAGGGCCGGCCCTGCAGATGGGAAGAGCATGGAGCCTTGCAGCTATTCGCTGTTTGGGTTGCAATGTGGAGACCCTATGCAGTGTTGAACACAGCTTTTTTTATTTTGTTATCAAGAAAGCAGTGTTCATTCCATCAACTGGCAAGTGGTGTTCATTACGTATTGAAGTGAATGGGCAGATGGAGTGGGAATCATGCAGTGCTTGTTACTGGACTGAAATTTATACAGCCCTGTCCAGCGTAGTCAATGAGGGGTGGGTGAGTGTTGCAAGCTAACATTTGGAAGGCTACCAAATTCACATCTCTGCTTGAAAGGAACTAAAAACATATCATTAATAGCATTTTTTTCTTTTTAAAAGGATGTTTTAGGAACCCATAAAAATTACAGGTGGCAGGTACCATCTTTTTTTAAATAAAATTTTATTTACATTCAAAAGGGATCTCAGTTACATACAATAAAGTTCCAGTATAACAAAACCAGGAAAATAAAGACACAAAAGGAAGAAAAATAACGACATTAGTTGTAAGTTTCTATAAAGGCTGACCAGATGTCCAAATATAAGTCTATTTGTACATTTTGTTTATACGTCATTCTTTCAAATGTTTCAAGTGTTATTAGATCTTCTATGCACTGGATCACAAGAGGAAAAAAGTAATGAAGTATCAAATAATAAAATGTAAATAAAATAATCTTATTATTATTGATTGGACCTTATCATAATGCATTCATTTTCCTTGTGTGCATATTACATTTAGTGGGTCAGCACCACTGTCGTAATTACTGCTATCATAGGATATTGTCTGAATTATACAAACATTGGGTCAATTCTCCTCTTAATTTTAGTTTTACAAATAATTCCTAATTTCCTGAAACTATAAAATACCCCATTGACATTCCATTAAAATAGATATGCCTGCTGTCGTTTACATCTGTTCATGAACAGACATGCTCAGATGTGTGTGTGTGTGTATGTGCCTTCAAGTCACTTGTCAACTCACAGTGACCCCAATAATTTCATAAGGTTTTCTTAGGCAAGGAAGGAATAGTCAGAAGCGGTTTTGCCAATTCCGTCTTCTGAAATACAGCTTGCAGCACCCGGTATTAATTGGTCGACTCCCATCCACGTACTAACCAGGGCTGACCCAGCTTAGCTTCCAAGATGAAAGGGGATCTGGTGCCTTTGGGGTATTTAGGTATGTAAGTACATGGAATAATAGCACAAAAATGTCTTAAGCGTGATGCGTCTGCGGATGGAAGGGCAGCCATCCTGAATTTAGCTGGGGAACCCTATAGCGGCAAGAAAGTTTTCAGTCCAGTGCTTGGGAACATCATCTCTTGTCCATTGGCTCTGCTGACCGGGGCGTTTGCGAGCTGTAGTCCAAAACCGCTGGAAGACGTTTGGGCGGAAAGACTGTTTATTTGCACGGGGAATCCGCAGCTTTCTCCCTCGAGCTGCAGGCCATTTCCACACTAGACGGTTACAGCGCTATGATTCCACTTTCAACATCCTATGGAATCCCGGAGTTTGCGGGCCCCTTCCTAAACTGCAAACTCCAGGATTCCACAGGACGTTGAAAGTGGAATCATAGCACTATAACAGGCTAGTGTGGAAACGGCCATAGCCTCACCCGGCTGTCCACCCTTCCCCTTAGAAGATCGTTCTTCTCTCCGCGACTGAGCTACTTTTTTGTGGAGAGAAATCTGCACGTGGGGCATCTTCGTTTTGTGTATTTTGTTCCGCGCGGCGCTCATCTCAGCCTGCTGATGGCGGGAAATCCGCTGAAGCCCGGGGAGCCCTGCACGCTCCGGCTCGCTTGGGTACCGGCCGCTGCTTCTTGCTTATTCACTCAGGAGCCTGAAATCTCCCACACTTTCTCCTTCGTTTCTTTTGCCCTTTGACTCAAAAAAAAGGGGAGCGAAAGGAAACGTCGCTTCGGGCGATCAATCCAACTTCCTCCCGGCTTTCCATTGGCCAATCAGGAGCGAGAATGTAAGAGGCGTCAGCGTGTGTGGGAGGGGCGAACTGCGGTGCCAGGTGCGCCGTCTCCTAGCGGCGCTTCATTGGCTGCAGGTTTGCCTTTATGTTGATAAGCGGCCGAGGGCGAAAGCTTATTGGGTGACAAGGGCGATCGGTGTCTGTTGGGCGGTCCTCGAAAGTCAACGTGACAGTGGCGGTAGACGTCCGGCGCTCTTTTGAAGCGTCAGGGTGGAACCCGCAGGACGAAAACGCGCGGGTTTCGCGCTGTGGGTGTTGAATGAGTGTCGCGAAACAGGAGAGATTGTGTTTTTATTGACCGTATAACCAAATGCGAGAATAACCACCATATTGGCTATAAAGAAATTTCGAAATCCTTTTTAATACATTTATTAGGCCGCCTCAAAACTAGTGTGAATGCACACTGCTTCTTTTGTGCATATCTAATGCCATTTCCGCACTAGACTGTTATACTGTTATTATTCGTAGAATCATAAAATTGGAAGAGACCCCAGGGGCCATCTAGTCCAACCCCCTGCCATGCAAGAACACCCACCAAAGCACTCCCAGCAGATGGCCATCCAGCCTGTGCTTAAAAACCTCCAAAGAAGGAGACTCCACCACGCTCCCAGGCAGCACATTCCACTGCTGGACAGCCCTGACCGTCAGGAAGCTCTTCCTGAGGTTCAGGTGAAATCTCTCCTGAAGCTTGAATCCATTGCTCCTTGTCCTGGTCTCTGGAGCAGCTGAAAAAAGGCCGCTCACTCCTCAACATGACATCCCTTCAAATATTTAAACGTAGCTATCACGTCCTCTCTTAACCTTCTCTTCTGCAGACTAAACATCCCCAGCTCCGTAAGCCGCTCCTCGTAGGGCATGGCTTCCATAACCCTTCACCAGTTCGGTTGTCCTCCTCTGGACATGTTCCAGCTTGTCCATATACTTCTTGTACTGAGGTGCCCAGAATTGGACACAGGATTCCAAATGAGGTCTAACCAAAGCAGAATAGAATATTCCGCTGTCAACATCCTATGGAGTCCTGGGGTTTGCAACCGCTTTGAGGCCCCTCCCTAAACAGCAAACCCCAGGATTCCATAGGAGGTTGAAAGTGAATAATAGCACTATAACAGTCTTAGTGTAGAAATGGCCCAAGCTTTATACAGAAATGTTACAAACTCTCTATTCTGCAAATCTGTCCCTCTTCAGCCATGTGTATGTATACATTTACAGGGTATATGTATATATCTTCATAATTTGTCAACTGAGGATGACGTAGCATCTGATGCAGTGCTCTCTGCACTTTGATGACAATATGCCACAATAAATTGTTTAGGGAGATTCCAGATAGAAGTCTCTTACCTCTTATTCTTTCTTTAACAATATTTTGGTATAGAAGAATACATATTGATGGAAGAAGCAGAGGGAAAACAAAAAGCTGGGACTGAAAGATATCTGCACACTCCCTAACTCTCCATAAATAAGGCATTTTACGCTGAAACTCCTTGAGATTCTAAAAGGCTGTTGTTTTTGATGTAATATAAATCAATTCAATCTTTCTAAGGTTTTTCAGACCAAAACCAGTTTGTTTACTTCTATTATACAGCTAGTGACCATCATTTATGCACAAGGGGAAAAAAAAACTAGATAGGTTGCTTCTTTGTGCGTATGAAGACACACAATAACAACATGTGCCTTAAGTCACCTGTTAACTTATGGTGACCCTGTGAATTTCACAGGGTTTTCTTAGGCAAAGAATACTCAGAGATGGCTTGCCAGTTCCTTCCTCCAAAATATAACCTACAGCACCTGACATTTGTTGGTGATCTCCCATCCAAGTACTAACCAGGCCTGACCCTGCTTAGTGTCCAAGATCAGACCGTATCCGGTCCTTCGGGTCATTTAGGCCAGTTGTCACCTCTTTATTCAAGGTTAAACAGTCTCCTCTCTGTGCCCCTACCGACCACAAGTAGAGAACATAAGTACCAACAAAGTAACTTTCAGTGCTCATGCTCTATAAAAGAAACAGACAAGTGTGTGGGTTAGAAATTTCTTTGATTGTCTACTGGCAAACTGTCACGCTGACACTGACCTTTGCTGCTGTTCACCAGAACATAGGAAACAGTCTTATTTTATGGGTTTATTTACACAGAAAGGTTAAATATGTGTGATTTTAACATTGCAAAGCTAACATGCAATTGTGGCACAGGGGTGGGAAAAATGGCACAGACTGTTTCAAGATCCCAGAATGTGTCTATATCCAATCTCTGATGTGGGAAATTGTGAAGAAATGTCATTAAGGTGTAACCATTACAGAGTCAAGCTCATGACTGATCAGATGATAAAAGAGTATTTAAGAACTACAACTCTCAAAACAGTTATGCCTAAGACCCAGTTTTACATTCAACAACATCACTGGTAATGCAGGCAGATCTAGTAGAGGGTTAGAATCATAGAATCATAGAGTTGGAAGAGACCCCAAGGGCCATCCAGTCCAACCCCCTGCCATGCAGGAAGACACATCAAAGCACTCCCAACAGATGGCCATCCAGCCTCTGCTTAAAAACTTCCAAAGAAGGAGACTACACCACACTCCCAGGCAGCATATTCCACTGCTGAACAGCTCTGACCATCAGGAAGTTCTTCCTGAGGTTCATGCGGAATCTCTTTTCCTGTAGTTTGAATCCATTGCTCCTTGTCCTAGTCTCTGGTATAGTGGAAAACAAGCCTGTTCCCTCTTCAACAAGAGATCCTTTCAAATATTTAAAGATGGCTATCATGTCCCCTCTTAACCTTCTCTTCTGCAGACTAAACATCACCAGCTCCGTAAGCTGCTCCTCATAGGGCATGGCTTCCAGACCTTTCACCATTTTGCTCGCCTTCCTCTGGACTCTCTCCAGCTTGTCGATATCCTTCTTGAAATTAGCTGCCCAGAACTGGACACAGTATTCCAAATGAGGCCTAACCAGTGCAGAATAGAGTGGGACCATTACCTCCCTCGATCTAGACAGCATACTCCTATTGATGCAACCAAGAATCGCGTTGGCTTTCTTGTTACCTATTGACTTTACCTCCTTTAACCTAAAAAACATATTGCCCAGACACAGTTACTACAAATCAGATAACAGACCAAAGATCCTATTTCTTGAGACCCTATTTTCTACCTGCAGAAGGTTTCATCATCAGACAGAAACTCCAAACAAGCAACTCTAACACCTGAAGGCTCAAATAGTACCAAAAAAGGAGGGGGAAAAAAAAGCATTTACCAGAAAGCCCCACCTTTCTTTTAACAGATGTGGCAACCTTTACTATTCCAAATACTTTTAGCTCTCACAAGACCAGAAAGGAATAATATTTAAAACTTGAACCTCCTTATAGCTAATTGAAAAAATATGCCAAATGCTTCGTATAAGTTGCCAATTCACAAGCAGCACTGTGGAGCTTTAAATAGAAGCTGGGGTAGACTATTGCATGATCCCTATATGTAACATCACACATCAAATGGAGTTACAGGCATCTTCAACAATACACAGTAGTGTGCTTGCCACTGGGTGAAGTGCTTAGACAGTGATTCATGATGAGAATATAGGGGCATTACAAGTGTGTTCCTATGGTCACTAGTGAAACAGCAGAGAATACTTTTCCATCCTGGGTGGATATGTTATGTGGCACTTCTGTATTCCACGGCCTTAAAGATTTCATAGATGACAACTGGTATGCGTATAACCACAGAAGTCAGAGGTCCTTTCCGCACCACCCTCCCAACCCCCATGGGGAGAGGAAAAGGACAGGACTGTGACAACGGTTCTACATGATGTCGTCACAGTCCCATCCTTCTCCTGTCTCCCAGCAGCACAATCACGGATTAAATCATTGACGGGCTTTCCCTGTCAATAACCCGTGATTGCACCACCACCAACCTGGACTTACTTGTCCTGCAGAAGCACAATGGCTGCACTTCCTGCCCCAACGTAGCCTGGGAAAGTACTTGGCAGTGGGGATCCCAGCATTGGCTCTGCTGGGAGGGGAGTGCAAAGGGAATCCTCTTCTCCATGCTGGCTGGCTCCATGATGAAGGAAGTACGATGGCTATGCCTCTTCCTTCCGGCAAGCTGCAGAAAGGGCTAGCATGTAGTCAAGACAGCAAGAGTTCTTAATGAGGAAGAACAGGCTTTAGCATTTTGCCTTTGCCTGAACCTACTGTGAATTACAAGATTACTTCTCTCCTCTCCATCTCCTAAGCTAATTGAGTGCTAACTACTTTTGTATTTTGAACACGGTTTGCACTAACTGAAGTGAAACTAGGATGAAGGACAAAAGTTCCAGTTTCCATGCAGACCCTCTCACTTGTGAAACACCACAGTTGCAGCACATTTCAGTCTACTTACATCTCCCCTAGTATTTACTTCCTTCTAGTTCAAATTTAGCACTGTTTTGCATCCAGAATCCTTGTGCGTAATTTCAGTGGGAATGTCAGGTGCTTGTACATATGAGTTCACATATACCTGAGTTTATCTTATTTAAAAATTAGTTAAGGAAATAATATATTTTGCACAAAAACTTAGTGGAAAGAATAGAAATCCCTATCCGCTTCTTTCTTTTGTTTATGCTTGGTCAAATATATGTATGGTCACTGTTGTGCTAAAATCATGGATTTCTCATAGTTTTCTAAAGGCAGCTTTTGTTTCCACCCCAAAGGGGAAGGGAGGCCTTTAAATTGATTAAAATGGGTCTTAAATATTAAATTAAAGGAAAGGCTATTTTTAAAAACAATATTTTATTCAAAAATACTAATTCTAGTGCTTGAAAATAACAACTGTGTTACTTCAAATATATTCCTTTCACACTACTTAACGTATAGCTTAATAACATTGAAATTATAACATAGTGCAAGATAATATAACTCCTTTTGTGGTGTTACTATAGTTGTATGTTTTTAAAAGGAACTGCTACTGTTACAGCTTTATATGGTCTTGTTGCTTTGATGTGTTTTATACCACAGGAAACCAGTCTGCAGCATTCTGATTCTAAGAAGCAACCATTCTTGTTACTTCCAAATAACAAGAAAGTGTCCTCAAGGCAACAGATCCCACCTGATATTATAAACTAAGTAGGATTAGGTATGGTGGGTACCTGGGTGAGAAACCACCAAAGAATAGCAGGGGCTGTAGGTTCCACTGGAGAGGAAGGCAATGGTAAACCACCTATGAGTACTCCTTGCCAAAGAAAAGCCTATGAAATTTATGGGGTCACTATAAGTCAACTGCTGACCTGAAGACATATCCACAGACCTAAAGAGTTATTTTAAACATTTTAAGCTAGAGCAGTAACTAATTAATTTTTGAATTTTGGAACAGTAAAAGTAATTACTTTTTTAAAGTAACTTTCCAGGCTCTGACTCCTACTATAGTCAAGCACAACATCAGAGAGTGATTCAATACAGTGAGTGGGAATCTAGGACTAGAGTTTTAAAAAGTAGTTTACTCTCTGTTCTTAAACACCTCGTTCCCAGTTATGAAACAGTCAGGTGCACATGCATGTCTGCATAAACCCATCCTGTTGATGTGAATGCTGAAACAGCCTTCCCTGTCCTTCTAGATGAGCGGCTGGTTGTCACGGTGGTAAATATTTAACGGGAGCTGAAAATGAGATGAGAATTCTGGCCTATGAAAATGGAATATATGAATCCTAGTGCTGGATGCAAGGTGCCAATAAAGATGACACTAATTCAGAATTGGGATATGCATGTCTCCTTTGATGAATTGGGCATGAACTGTCTTTAATATCAGCGAAGCACTGTTCCATGTAAACATGCTTGGCATCACCACTTTAGTTATGTTTCTATTTACATCAGAGGTCGAATTTCATATTCTCCTTGATACGAAAAATAGTCAAAGAAATTACAATAAAAAACGTAATCTTTATTATTTTTGCACATTAGTAATGATGTATAGCATTATTTAGAATATTAGTAGCATTTCCTGCATGCAGTTCACCAGTACAGTATAAGTTGATAGTTTATTAAAAGAAATAATCTATACGTAACATATCCCGTGTAAGAAACATAAAATGTTCTGGTGTGTTTGGTTATATAATTTTGCTATTTTGTCTGTGAAAAAATACAGTGGACCCAAGATATAGTTGTAACAGTTCTATTAAAGCAGGAGTCAAATGAATAAATGCAATCTCATAATTAAAAACTGGAAAATAACATGGTTCTTTGAAAAGAAAAAGGCTACATTTTCTGATGCAGGCACTGCTAGAAATTTAAACAAAACATTACATCCTCTTCCAACTGCAAAGGATAGCTGTTCGGAAGCAAGCAAACTGTGACTCTTCCCTTCCGAAATTATTGAATTATTGCACCTTGAAAAATGTTTGCAAATACAATTTAAAAAGCAGAAAGCTACAATTACCCGTCTCTTCTTTGTTTCTTTTTTTCTGTAGTTCTTCCATGGAAAAAAGTGCTATGGACAGAATGTAACCCAAAAAGGCTGCAACATCAACCTTAAGATAAAATTTGTTTCTTATTTTATGTACATAATGCTCAAAAATAAAATAAAATGATTTTTACAATATTTATATTTGCTTATAAAATCCTAACCACATTATTTTCAACAGGTTTAGCAGTTTGCAACATGTCTGTACAGTTTGGCTATACATGAGATTTGTCTTCACTTAAAACTTTAAAAGGTCAAACAAAAAAAATCTCTCAAGTAGCTGCAAATATTGCTTAATGATATGAGGGAATGAGGTCTTGTTGAACACTTTTTCACTTTACCTCTGTCATATGGCTTCCCATATTTAAGATTCCAGACACTTGAAGGAAGAGCAGCATAGGCAATATAAACATGCATTGATAGGATCCAAGCTATCTATAATGGTACAGAATACATCATTTTACCTGTTGAAAGCTTGCACACTAAACCTATTGTGGTACATATTTGATGCAATAAATGTGCTCAAGTCATTATTCATTTGCTCAAACGTGCACCACAGGTAAAATTACTATTTACACAACAGAGGGCTCTTCATCAAACACATACACTGGCAATCTTGCTAAGAGCTGAAGAAGATGGCTAAACAATACTGCAGGATGAAAGCAGAACAAATTCATAAAGGGGGTTTTGGTCAGTTCAGTTGGTATTTTTTTTTAAAAAAGGGCACATTGATTTGAATATACCACACGGGGAAAACTGACAAGGACTTTAAGACCGGCTCTTCCTGACTCCAGCTCTTGCTGAAATTGGACTGTCTGTACAAAAATAATCCACCCATTTTGCCATTGTGGATTAGAGGGGACTTGAGAGGCATTGAAAGATTTGTCTGACAACATGGATACAATTGTTAAGCACCTCAGAATGGAGTGTTCCCTCACAGTTAACAGAGTTGTTCAAAACCTGTTGCTCTTTCTGATGTAATGTTTTGCCCCCCATGCATGATCTATAAGTGCAGCATGCCTCCATGCAAATCATTTTGGTGTGCATATACGAGAGTCATATAGTAGAACATCTGGTCCTCATACCGGTAAAGTAGTACTTATCCCCTTCCCCAACATAAACCCCGTCTACAAAAATAGTCACAATGTGTGAATAAAAAGGAAAAAAAAAAGATGGAATCCACCAACACAGATTTTGTAAAAAGATGACAAATGTGGCAGTTGAAATGCAAACAGTGGATACACTGACTGTACTAAGTGTTTTATGTTTAACACACCAAAAATTAGGTTTTTTTTTCAACCCCTTTTTACTGGTCCCTACAGTCTGATTAGCCATTTTTCCCTCCTCTTCAGCAGTGTCAGCTGGTAATGAAAACAGTAACCTCCTGTCAAGCTTGTCGTCCTGTTTTACAGTCACATGTAGATGACAAGGGGTTGCTGTCTTGTTATAGGCACTGACCTTAAGGATACAGTATATTTGTAAAAACTGTCCGTTTGGCATATACCGCCTAGAGGAGTCCTGTTGACCCAGCTACATTACTCACACAGGCTGTAAACAATATGTCACCCAATCCAAATTTCTAACTTGCTTTTTATTTTTTCTTCTGTACATCTTTGTCTTCTTTTTCATGTTTTTCTTCAATGGGCTTGGTTACACGATCATAGGATGGTGGACAAATAGCTGTTGACATGGTTAGGTCTGTTTTTTCCGTGTACGAGTTTTCATTTATCTTGTCAATAAGAATTTCATCTTTGATACGCTGGCCAGCCCCTCCTTCTGTTTTATTTTTATATACAAATGAAGCTTGCTGTACTGTTTGTCTGAGACGGTAACGTCTGTATGCCCGTTGGATAATGACAGCAGACAGTTCCTCTTGTTTTCGTTTTAATGTAGTTGTAATGGGCTCATAGGAGGCTTTGGAAGGATTGGATTGCATAAAGCGTTCTTCCATTTGGATGCGGAGAGCATCCATCTCTCCACTTTCCCCCAGAACACGTTTTGTAAAAGCAAACAAAATGTCAAGGCAGTGAATTCTGTCCCCACTTACCATAGGCAGATCCATTGCAATAAGCTGAACCTTGTTTGGTTTTGGTAAATGTAGAGGCGGTTCCAGAGCAGCTGCGAACTCTGAGAGTTTTTCAAATTCCATAAACTGAGTTGCATCTGGATCAAACTTTTCCCAGACCTCATAGAACATCTCAAAGTCATCCTCGCTCAAAGGTTCAGCACTTTCTTCAGTTGCCACACCAAAGTTCTCCAAAATGACAGCAATATACATGTTCACTACAACTAAAAATGATATGATGATGTAACTGACAAAGAAGAAAATCCCAACAGAAGGATTGCCACAGTCTCCTTTGACCGAGCTTCCTGGGTGGTCTTTTTTAGGGTCACAGTCTGGAGGCCCACTGTTGAGAATGGGTGCCAGCAAGCCATCCCAGCCTGCAGAGGTGGTAATTTGAAAAAGGCAGATCATGCTGTTGCCAAAAGTTTCAAAGTTGAACATGTCATCAATCCCAACTTCTCTCTTCACATAAGCAAAGTTGGACATTCCAAATATAGCGTAGATGAACATGACGAGGAAAAGGAGGAGGCCAATGTTAAACAAGGCAGGAAGAGACATCATCAAGGCAAAAAGCAGTGTGCGGATCCCTTTGGCACCCTTGATCAGACGCAGGATCCGGCCTATCCTGGCAAGTCGGATCACTCGGAACAAGGTGGGGGAGACAAAGTATTTCTCAATGATCTCTGATAGGCACATACCTGTTGACAATAAAATAAAATAGTTTTAATCACTGTTTTTCATTGTTATTTGCTTAACTTTACTTACCGCTTCATTTCAATGAGCTTTCAAGAATGGTGGCTCCAATCCCATGTATATATAGGGAAGTCTCACTGAAAAAAGTGTTACTACTGAGTAAACATGCACAGGACTGAAGTGTAAACTGCCCATTTTTATACATTGTGGCTATGAACAGGAGAATAAGTAAGGAATGTCAGTTGACTCTTTTATTTTCACATTTATGAAAACATGTTTACTTGTTTACTTTCTTCCTTGAAGTCTAAATGGGGTAGTTCCTATTGAGATTAGATTAGATAAGAGAACATAAGCAGCAAAAGGAAAAACAAGGAGATGATAGGGTTGCTGCGTGGAGAAGATGGCCAATTAATAACGGGGGGAAGAGAGAAGGCAGAACTACTCAACACCTTCTTTGCCTCAGTTTTCTCCAAAAAGGATAGAAGTACTCAACCTGGGGGGTGGGGATTAGGTGAGGAAGCGGGGGGGGGAATGCAGCACAGAATAGGTAGAGAAGTAGTAAAAGAATTGTTAGGCATCCAGATCCCTGCCTAAAGGGTTAAGTGTCTTGTTCCTCTGCTGCGCTCGTAGCCATGGTAACTGGTGTGATAAGAAACATCTGGTATGTCTCACAGTTCCTGCGGGAATCTAACGGGTTGTTTGAAAAACAAACCTGCTGTTAGGACTTTTTCTTCCTCTCACTTTGATTCACTCCTTGTTTGTTTGCTTGCTTGCTGTTAAGCTGTCTCTCTGTCATGCTGTAAGAGGAGAGAGACGCGAGATGGATTTCACCTAGCTTTTGACCTCTTTATGTACCTAAGCTATTATGTACCTAAGCTGTCAAGATGGAGATGTATCTCCGGGGCGAAGGTGTCTGGGGAGCCATTTCTGTTCCGCCAGTCCTCCCTACTGACGTGGCTGCAGCTGCAAGGATGAAGGAGAAAGCCACGTCGTGTATTTTCCTAGCTGTGGAAGACAACCAGCTGGTTTACATCAGGCTAAACTAGATGAATTCAAATCTCCGGGGCCAGATGAATTATATCCAAGGATATTTAAAGAACTGGCAGAAGTCATTTCTGAACCACTTGCAATAATCTTTGAGAACTCTTGGAGAACAGGAGAAGTCCCAGCAGACTGGAGGAGGGCAAATGTCATCCCCATCTTCAAGAAGGGGAAAAAAGAGAACCCAAATAATTATCGCCGGGTCAGCCTGACATCGATACCAAGAAAGATCCTAGAGCAGATCATTAAACAGTCTGTTTGTAATTACTTAGAAAGCAATGCTGTAATCACTAAAAGTCAACATGGATTTCTCAGAAATAAGTCATGCCAGACTAATCTTACCTGTTTTTATGATAGGGTTACAAGCTTGATAGATGAAGGAAATGCTGTAAACATAGCATATCTTGACTTCAGTAAGGCCTTTGACAAAGTTCCCCATGACATTCTTGCAAAGAAGCTAGTAAAATGCAGGCTGGACAGGGCTACTGTTAGGCGGATTGGTAATTAGTTGACCGACTGAACCCAAAGGGTGCTGACCAATGGCTGCTTTGGAGCAGCCATTCACTTCCTGGAGAGAAGTGACTAGTGGGGTGCCACAGGGTTCTTTCCTGGGCCCAGTGCTATTGAACATCTTCATCAATAAATTGGATGAAGGAGTGAAGAGCATGCTGATCAAATTTGCAGATGACACCAAATTGGGAGGGGTTGCTAATACCCCAGAGGACAGGATCAAATTTCAAAATGACCTTGACAGATTGGAGAGCTGGGCCAAAGCTAGCAAAATGAATTTCAGCAGAGAGAAATGTGAGGTCCTGCACTTAGGCAATAAAAATGGAATGCACAAATATAGGCTGCGGGACACATGGCTGGATAGCAGTACATGTGAAAGGGATCCAGGAGTCTTGGTAGATCACAAGCTGAACATGAGTCAGCAGTATGATGAGGCAGCCAAGAAAGCCAACGCGATTCTTGGTTGCATCAATAGGAGTATGGTGTCTAGATCGAGGGAGATAATGGTACCACTCTGTTCTGCATTGGTTAGGCCTCACTTGGAAAACTGTGTCCAGTTGTGGGCAGCTCAATTCAAGAAGGATACTGACAAGCTGGAACGTGTCCAGAGGAGGGTGACCAAAATGGTGAAAGGTCTGGAAGCCATGCCCTATGAGGAACAGCTTAGGGAGCTGAGTACATTTAGTCTGCAGAAGAAAAGGTTAAGAGGGGACATGATAGCTATGTTTAAATATTTGAAAGGATGTCTTGTTGAAGAGGGAACAGGTGTCAGGGATTCCAGGCAGGGAACCCTGGGAAAATGATCAACCCACTGCAAAGATGTTGCATCATGCCCCAGCTGTGGGTAATTGCAAGGTTGCATAAGAAACTGGGGTCGTGTGCAGATGGTAGAGGGAGGTGTGCAAACCTCTACCTGATTGGTTGTAGATATGTATATAACAAAGCAACGCCAGTATGTATTTGTCTGTTGATCAAACCTGGTGCCTGGCGCAAGCTTTTGTCTGTCTGTCCTATGTTTTGTATATAATGGAACTTTGCTGCAAGATAAAGTGCCTCCTGTTTTGGAAGAAACTCCTCTGTGTGTGAGTATCCTTACTGGGGAACAAGGCTGCTGCTGTTGGCTTGCTGAACTCTGGTTTTTCTGCTGCGTTTCCGTGGGGCTGAAACTCCTATCATCCCCAACAGTGGTTATGGGCCCAGGCCCAGAGTGCACAGCATCCACAGTGCACCTGTAGTTGTTTTTCCCGTGGATACTGGGACTGTTTTTGACTGTTTGCCTGGCTCTCTGGTGCTTCGGGAGTCTGTGTTTTGGCAGAGAGACAGTTAATCTTCAGTCCGGAGCTCATCAAGGTCACTGCGGCCAGCTGCTTTGTTTGTTGAATTTTCCTTACAAAGGCAGCAGCATGGCTGAGGGAGGTTATCTGCGTTTTAAAAAGTTGACCGACGCTAATTATCAAAGCTGGCAAATTTATGTGAGAGCCGCTTTGACAAAGGAAAACTTGTGGCATGTTTTGGAAACTGAGGGCAGCCCCCAGCAGGAGCAACTGCTGCTCAAATAGCAGTGTTCAGGGTTGCTGACGAAAAAGCCAAAGTAGTTATTTTGCTTACTTTAAGTCCTTCCCAGTTGATTCACGTTGCTGCTGCAGACACAGCATATCAGCTCTGGGAGGCTCTGAAGCGTGTGCATCAATCTTTCTCGTGTTTGTCCAAAATACTATGGACGAAAAGACTGTATAACACAAAGTTATGTCCCGGAAGCTGTGTAAGAAAGCACCTCATGATGATGAAACAGTTATTTCAAGAGACAGCCAACAGACGGGTAAATATCCCAGAAATGCAGAAAAGTTTTATTCTGCTGGGAAGCCTCACTAAGGAGTGGGACTTTTTGATGTACAGCCTCCAGGGTGTGCGTGAGGAAGAGCTGACTGTAGACTTGGTAGCCAGGAGGATTTTGGAGGAAGTCCAATGTAAGCAGTTTGATTCCAGACTGCAGTCAGAGGGGAGAACAGCCAGTCGACAGGAGGAAGAAGGCGTGTGCAGCTTTGCCAGACGCTGCTACGGATGTAAGAGAGTCGGCCATCTCCAGAAGGACTGCAGAATGCCAGCGCCGAGCAGAGGGAAGAAGACAGCCCAGAAGCGGAGGGACGTGTCGTCACAGGCTGAAGGCCATGTGTTTGTGGCAAAAGAACAGTCTGAGAGTGGTGTGTGGTTGCTAGACAGTGGTGCAACTCACCACATGGTGAACAATTTAAAGTTGTTGAGTAATGTTACAAATGCAAATATAACAGCAATTTCCCTTGCAGATGGGGCATCCGGCAAGGTGCAGAAGATAGGTACTGCACATGTGCCATGTTTTGGGAAATCGTTTAATAATGTATTGTGCGTGACAAATTTGCAGAACTGTATTTTGAGTGTCTCCCAACTGGCCAGTGAGGGTAACAAAGTGGTGTTTGAAGGGGAGAAATGTATAATTGCTGCAAATGGTGTTTTTTGTGCAAAAGGGGTGAAAAAGCAGGGGTTGTACCACATGTTGCCCAAAGGAAAAGTGGCAAACGTTAACCCTTTGTGTAACAAACCTCTACATGAAAAGTGTGTACATTATCTCCATAGAGTGATGGGACATGCCAGCTATAAAGGTTTGCAAGAGTTGGCAAAGGTATGCCCTGGGTTACAGGTCAGAAACTGCCCTAAGTTCCTAGAGTGCTCTGTATGCAAAAAGGTTAAGGTAAAGGCTTACCCCATTGCCAAGAAAAGCAAGTGTGTCACCCAACGGCCTTTTGAGGTTGTACATGCAGATTTGGCTGGGTCATTCAAGCCAACTGAAGGGCAAAATAGGTATGTCCTGGTAATTGTAGACGGACACACCAGGTACTCCTATGTCTATCTACTGAAAGAGAAAAGTCAAGCAGCTGAAAAGTTCCAAGAGTGGGTGAATGCTGTTGAGAGGGAATTTCCTTATAAAGTAGCTAGTCTGGTGTCAGACAGAGGGGGAGAATTCCTGCCCAATAGCCTGCAAGCCTGGATGTGTAAGAAAGGCATAAGGCATAAAACCACCAACCCCGCATCTCCTGGGGAGGATGGTCTTGCAGAAAGAAGAATTGGGCTGTTAAAACAAATGAAGGACTGTATGATGGAGGATGCCCAAGCCCCAGCACGACTTTGGGGAGAAGCAACAGTGACAGCAAACTACCACTTAAACAGGATGTGGTGTTCAAGTGTGAAGCAAACTCCATATTACCTATTGTATGGTAGAGCGCCAAACCTGCAGCATCTACGTGTTTGGGGTCAGTTTGCTAGTGTGTATGTTCCCCCAAGTTTCAGAAAGTCTGGAGAGGAGAAATCTAGACGGTTACGCTTTGTGGGATATGAAGGTAACAAATATAGATTTCTACACCATGCTGGCAAAATAGTGTATTCTAGGAGTGCAAACTTTGAAATCCATTCAGGATGGGATAGACTGCACTGTAACCAAGAGGTTTTGATTCCCCTGGGTAAAAGTGTGAAAAGTGTTCCCGAAATTCCTGAGAATGGAGGGGCAGTGATGTCTGATGATGAAAAGGAAGAAAAATCTGGAACCTCACACGACTTCTCACCACCACCTAGCTTCAAACCTGGGACTGCACTCAAAGAAAAGCCTCACACTGAGAGCAGCAGTAGTCCTAGCGAAACTGAGTCAGGAAGAACTAAGGTGCTCATTCCTAGGAGATCCAAGAGGGTAAGAAAAGCCCCTGTCAGATTTGTTGTTCAAGGGGCCAAGCTGTTCAGTGTTGTGGCTAGTGAGCCTGAAAGTTATCAGGAACTGTTAGAGTATCCCAAGGAGGAAAAGGAAAAGTGGAACACTGCCATGGACTCTGAGTTCCAGTCACTTGTCAAAAGAAAGGTCTTCCAGGTGGTAAACAGGCCCAAAGACCAGAAGGTAGTCAGTTGCAGGTGCGTGTTTAAATTAAAGGACATGCCTGATGGTACACAGAACTATAAGGCACGCCTGGTAGCAAAGGGTTTCTCCCAGGAAAGGTTCACCAACTTTGACAGGACTTTTTCTCCCACAGCCAAACCAGAAAGTCTGAGGATGGTATTAGCTGTTGCTGCCAAGAGGAAAATGGTTGTTCAACATTTTGATTTTGAGACAGCTTACCTGAACGCTGATCTAGAAGAAACAGTCTACATGGAGCAACCACCAGGGTATGATGGCGCAGAAGACAACAAAGTATACCTGTTGCGCAAAGCTCTCTATGGTCTTCGCCAAAGCGCTCGTTGTTGGAACAAATGCATTGATCTGCAATTGGTGGCACTTGGATATACGAGGAGCGTCGCGGATGCATGCCTATATACCAAGGGGGCAGGTGACAACTGTGTCATAATAGTGATATATGTTGATGACCTTTGTGTTGCAGCCAGAAGTGCCAGTAATGTAAAGCGCGTGCAGATGGAATTAGAGAAACGATTCAGGCTAAAAGATCTAGGCAGTCTGAAGTGTTATTTAGGTGTTGAAGTGGAGAGAACCAGTGATGGTGAGATTTTTCTGAGCCAAAAGAAAAAGATCGACAGTCTTGTTGCTAAATGTGGTCTGTGTGATGCAAAGACAGTCAGAACTCCCATGACAACAGACTTCACAAATTTGGAAGCAAGTGAGCTGTTCGTGAACCCTCAGCTATACCATTCTGTCATTGGAAGCCTGTTATTCATTGCCAACAACACGAGACCAGACATCAGTTTCGCTGTTGGATTGTTAAGCAGGAGAGCTTCCAAACCCAGACAGATAGATTGGGTGGCTGTAAAACGAGTCATCTGATATGTCAAAGGGACAAGAGATCTGTGTCTGAGAATGGTGGGAAGCCAAAAAACACTGGAATGCTATGTCGATAGCTCTTTTGCTGCTGACCCAGCAGACAGGAAGTCAGTGACTGGGTTGGTAGCCAGGTACGCGGAGAATCCCATAGTATGGAGATCAAGAAAACAGAGTTGTGTGGCGCTAAGCACAACAGAGGCTGAATTTGCAGCATTGTCAAAAATGGCTAGCGAAGTACAGTGGCTAAGACAAATGGTGACAGACATACAAGAGCCTTGCAGCATACCTCTGGAAATACATGAAGACTCACAAGCTTGCATAGCAATGGCTGAGGCAGAAAACTTAAAGTGTAGAACTAAATACATTGGGGTACGGTACCAAAATGTAAGGCAAATGATCCAGGATGGGATTTTGTGTTTGCGGTATTGTCCATCTGAACACAATATTGTGGATTTGCTCACAAAGGCACTTCCAGTAGTAGGCCATGAGAAGTTGGCAAGTAAACTGGGCCTTGCCACCAGAGTGTAAGGTGGAAGATGAATTGTACCCTTGAATGTATGTACTGTATTATGTAACACGTATTGTATGACATGTATGGATTGTGAAAATGTCCTACACAGTGGCCTGACCATTTTGGAGGGGATTGTCAGGGATTCCAGGCAGGGACCCTGGGAAAATGATCAGCCCACTGCAAAGATGTTGCATCATGCCCCAGCTGTGGGTAATTGCAAGGTTGCATAAGAAACTGGGGTCGTGTGCAGATGGTAGAGAGAGGTGTGCAAACCTCTACCTGATTGGTTGTAGATATGTATATAACAAAGCAACGCCAGTATGTATTTGTCTGTTGATCAAACCTGGTGCCTGGCGCAAGCTTTTGTCCGTCTGTCCTATGTTTTGTATATAATGGAACTTTGCTGCAAGATAAAGTGCCTCCTGTTTTGGAAGAAACTCCTCTGTGTGTGAGTATCCTTACTGGGGAACAAGGCTGCTGCTGTTGGCTCGCTGAACTCTGGTTTTTCCGCTGCGTTTCCGTGGGGCTGAAACTCCTATCATCCCCAACAACAGGCTTGTTTTCCACTGTACCAGAGACTAGGACAAGGAGCAATGGATTCAAGCTGCAGGAAAGGAGATTCCACTTGAACCTCAGGAAGAACTTCCTGATGGTCAGAGCTGTCCGGCAGTGGAATATGCTGCCTCGGAGTGTGGTAGAGTCTCCTTCTTTGGAGGTTTTTAAGCAGAGGCTGGATGGCCATCTGTTGGGAATACTTTGATGGGTGTTCCTGCATAACAGGGGGTTGTGTTACCCCACTAGCATACCTTATCCCAAGAACTATAAATTTGATATCAAATGTGCCCACCATGCCAGAGAGGTTGCCTGGATGGGCACGTAGGCAAAGCGGTTGAGTGGCTGAAACTATGTCAGGCCAGGAAAATCGCCAGTCATGTAGCCCCAGGAGACCTCAGACTATACACATCCACACAAACAAAGGGTCCTCAGCCAAGAGTAGTCAACTTGAGGGGATTAGCGTGTTTTCCCCAGGTTGAGCAACTCTGACTTTGGAAAATCCTACAAGGCGAGACACATCTACATAAACCAATCATGCAAACTACCAAGTTGCCATTGTCTAGCACGTCTTCTTCCCGGGAGAGAGCATACCCTCAAGGTACGTTCCGCCCTATATGTAGTCTTAGTTTCTGAGGGTCCCTTTGGAGAACTCTTCGCCACGCTAGCAGACCGGTACTCTGTTAGTTGAGTGATCCCCTCAGCCATCTCTTTGCTGAGCTCCGTTCTTCTCACCACTTCCTGGACCGAAGACTTCAGGATAGGTGCAGTATCACCACTTCTACACTTCTACACTTCTACATTCTAGATTTTACTGGGAAAGAGGGGTTGGAGGCCTGTGTGGAAACGTTTTTATAGCAGGCACACTGAGTTGGGTAGAGAGAGATTTCTAGAAGCATCAGACTTTCAGGGATCGGGGTGAAGGGTGCATCCTTCAGCCGGAGGAGTTTTCGTTCAGTCAAGGAGGGGAGCTGAATGATAGGGGTGTTTTCTCAGGGAAAGTCTAGAGAAGGGGCAGAAAAGAAATCAACCCACTGTTAAATCTGGTCAGACAGAGTGGCCCAGGTTTGGGAACATAGCCTTTGGCACAGTGGGAAGCTAGGGGGCTGTGTGTGTGTGGGGGGGGGGAGAGAGAGAGAGAGGCCTATGCCTTTGTGCTGTTGTAAACACACTCTGAAGATCTGTTTGAACTTGTACATATAAAACCAATATGTTATTCTGCTTGCTGTTTGAATAAAAATTATACTATATCTTTTATAAACTGAATTATTCTCAGGGTTATAACCATCAGGAACCACGCTACCATAAATCTTTACAGAGGATTTAGTTGATACCCTCGTTACACAAAGGTGGTGTTTTACGGAAAGCCAGATTTGGGCATAAAGTGGCAAGGCATGTTGGCAGACTAGGGGGAATAGGGAAGCTGCCATTCCAGTCTGCAAAAAGAGAAAGCAAGGCTTTGTCTGTTGTTTCCACAGATACTTTGGCCATTGGCCTTCAGAACTCAATTTTGTCCACATGCTGTTTAATGTTTACATGAAACTGCTTGCCGAGGTTTTCTAGAGATCTGGATTTTGATGTGATCATTCTGGAACATCATTTCTATTTTAAACAGTAAAGAGGGAGAGACAGGAGAGCCCTGCTGCCTGATAACTATTGATAGGGAGCAGAGAGAAAGGCTGATTGAGCAGTGGTGGTGAGGAGGCAGGGTTGGAAGTGAAATGCTATTGATAAGAAGAAAAGGAATGGGGAGAGGATAGAAGACAAAGAGGACAAAGAAAGGGAAAGAGCACAAGTGCAGGGTGGAGACTAAAGGAGTTCTAATACTTGTGAAGCTGGGTATATCTGCTAGTTGTTAGCAAAAACTAGGACATGGAGGAAAGGAAAATACTGATTGTTGTGATCTAGCAGCTTGTAGCTTGTCTAGAATTTCCTTCCTCAGATAAAACAAGGTCCTCCCACCTATGTCATCACATGTATACAGTAAACATAAGTTGCTTAAAAGTGTTTGTCATGCGTGTGAGAAGCTTGAATAGTTAAGCAGGTAGGTGTGATCAGTTGACTGTAATAAATAAATGAATAAATCTCACATACAAATAGTTAATGGAAATTCTGTCAAATGTATTTATACAATGATTAAGTATATGCCCACACTTAATTACACAGATTAAATATAGTTAGGAAATTAATAGTACTGAGGGCTGTGTTGGCTGGAAGAAGAATAAGCAAGAAAGCTAACTATGAAATCTTAAATCTTAAAATAATTTTGACATTTGACTCATTTTGTTTAGAAGGGGTCTTACCTACAATGGAGAGGATGACAACCACAAAATCAAAAATGTTCCATCCAATGGTGAAATAATAGTAACGCAGCGAAATTAGCTTGAGAACACATTCTCCAGTGAAAAGGACAATGAAGATCAGGTTGATACGATATAGAACATCTTCTGTTTGTTCACTTTGATCATCTGTTTCTACCATCATCGTGATCATATTAAGGCAGATAAGAATCATAATACTGATGTCAAATACTTGTCTTGTTACAAAATCAAAGACCATGCCTTGATATTTGTTCTGGAGTATAAAAAGAGAAGAGACAGTGTTTAATTTAAGTGCATGTTTAAATGGAATTAAATTAATTCCAACTTGTTAATGTCAAATAGGTAGTATATATGTGCACACACGCAGTCCAAAAGGGGAAAACATATTTTAAGGATAATTGAATATTGACCGACATCCACAATCAGCAGACAACCAAACCCTCTCCTCACTTGCTCCTCAATTCATTTTTTCTTTTTCAAAACTGAATACATTGGAAAAGTTCACATACCCCAGGTCTAGGTATAGGTTTCTGAGGCTTTTTAGACCCCAACTTTTTCATTGCATTGTAGTACTTTTTCTGTTCTTCTGTCATAAAGATGTCTTGACCTCCAAAGTAAGGGCATGACATAAAAATTGGTTACAATCATATTCTTACAGAGCTTTTAAAGGTATTTGCATTTTATTTTACTGTATTTCTACTGTATTCATAACCAGACTAAAATAAATAATTAGGTCAATTAATTTTTACAGCTAAGGTTAATGCAGATTCTAGCAACACTGGTCAGTCCTAAGATACTGAACCCATTAATTTGTAGTAGAAAGATTTTTATTAAGTAAAAGTAATTAAGTAAAAAGCTGTATTAGAGGGTAGCATAATAGTAACCTTGGAAATAGAAAATTATAATGTTCGTAAGTAGGAGTGAAAACAGAATTAAAAATTCAGCTTTCAGCAAATCACAATATATTTTTTCCCTTTTAACTGAGAAAAGACACTTTTTATTGCTTCTTACATACACTTGTAGATATGTTGCTCATATGTAATGTACGGACTTTTACAGTGATACATATAAATACTTATCTTCTTTTTTTGCTGATTGAAGTTATCAATGATAACACCAATAAACAGATTCAAAGTGAAGAATGATCCAAAGATGATGAAGATAACAAAGTAAAGATACATATATAGGTTGTCCTCATACTTAGGCTGCTGAAGTACCTACAAAACAAGCAAAAGGTCTGAAAAATTTGCAATAAAATGCTTGGTTTAAAAACTTCCAGGTTAGCATCAGTTTAAAACACACCTCTGTTGGAATAGGGCCAATATCCAATGGCATCATTACACTAGCACAAATAGTGTCAGGGACACTTAGTTCTGTGCGAATGAGGAACTAGATACATTTTCCAGCTGAACAACTTGTGCGGCCAGTTGCACAAGCAGTTGTTCTATTCATATCATGTCTAAGGACCACAAGATCAAGTGCCTGGACATGTAGGAAAACCAGCGAAACTTCACTAGTGCATTTTTTTCTTCGGCTAACACTTCATTCAAGTTATGCCTTTCACTTCATTTTTAATTGTCAACCTGACTGCTTATGATAACACAACAATGAAAACATTCTTTAACTTAAACAGAAACTATTCTAATATTTTCTTTCATGTTAGCTATATCACATAAAAATCCAGTGACTTGGAGAACAAGGTATAAAAGCTACTTACATTTCTTGAATCAATTGCTGCATACATAATATCCATCCATCCCTTAAATGTAGCCTGTATCCGAAAAAACATTTAACATATAAAACTCTGAACTTTGAATACTATTTATTGTTTTGTATTGTATTATAAATGACATAAAATTACAGCAGTAACACATGGTGAGTACTATAAAGTAAAAAAAACAAACCTCTGAACTCAAAATACTATTTGTTGTCTTATGTTACACTTTATAGGTGACACAACATTATAGCAATAAGACATGGTAAGCACTATAGAGTTTTTTTTAAAAAAAAAGTCCCTGATGCTAAAAGGTTTGGTTTCTATGAATTTTGATCCAGATATTCAGTGCAGAACTATACATTTTTACTGAGGGAACTCATCCGCCACAAGTACAGGAATACGTGGATAGTCATGGATGAAAAGTCGATAATTCTTAATCTGATTTTTTCAAGAGTCTACAGAACAATTTTGCAGAACTGAATCACTGCATCTTTTCTGCTTTCTCAGTTCCTATCAAAAAGTGTAATCTGCAATTTTTTTTTTTTTTGCACAAAAGAGCCAGGGATCCCAAGTTCAATCTTTTGCACCTTCAGATATCACAAGCCCCACTCTTCTCTGCATTCATCTTGCCTTAATTGTATAATTAAAAGGAGCAGGGTAAAAAGAAGAAGAGAGTAGGTAAAAACAGAACTGAAAGTGCTGGAAGGGAGCAAGAGAGAAGAAATAGGGTTTGTGAAAACTTTTTACTTAATTGTCCAAGTGCATAGCACTTTATGAGCAAGATTACAAAAAGATTCATGGACGTTCACACTGAATAATATTGTGCAAGATTGTATATGACAAAACATACAGTCCAGAATATAATCAATAGTGGAGGAAATGGTACTGAAGAGATTCAGAATGCATCTTCACTCCTAGAAAAACTCAAAACCTCTACCTTGTATACCAGCTTGTGGGGGGACCTCCCTTTCCGGGGTAAAAGACCTGACATTCTGAAAAGGCCAGGCTATTTGAGAGTCTTGGTTTTCTGCTGGGCAAAGCAACAGCTCACCCAGCTCAACTCCGTCCCAAGACTCATTTTTTTTCTTCTTTTCTACTATTCTTTCCCAAATCAGCTCTTCTGCTATGACTCCTCACTCCCTGCAGCCTCTCCAAAGAAATCAACACAGGTTAGTGTGCCCAGCAACAGAGCTTCATGAGACATTTCCTCCAATTATAATAGATCTTCTTCTTTACTGAATGTGACACAGGGAGAGAAGTCCACTCTAGTGAATTCACTAAAGCATATGAATTGAAAAATATAGTGAGTCTGAGGAAGTTGTTAAAAAATATCTGGAGAACTAATAACTTAGAGTTAATTCCAAGCTCTGAATGAGATTTACTCTAAAATAAGTGCATAGACTCCAATGAAACCAAATGGACAAAACAGTCATACTTTGTCTCATTGATTTCAATGATAAATTAGTGCAACTAACTGATTATGGATCCACTTTTGTATCTTTAAGATATTCCAAAAGCACCTGGAAGTTTTAAAACCCAGTGTTTTAATATATTAACTATACAAAAGCTAAATATAAAAGATAGCGCATTTTGGAATGTAGAAATAAGATGCCTTAATGTTTCATTATTTATGTATTTATTTGCAACGTTTGTAGGCCACCGCACAATAGAAAATTCTCTTTATTGCTTACAAGTACAAAACAATTTAAAATACCAAAGAAGCCATAAAATCATAAAATCAAAATAGCATAAATACAGGAACAGAAAACTAAGCTCAGGCCAGTCCCAGAGTGCATTAGTTATATAAAACTAAGGCATTAGAAGGCCCAAGGTGCATTAGTTAATTAAAAGACCTGGGTGAACAAAATGTTCTTCACCTGGTGTCTAAAGCACAAATATGGCACCAGGAGCACCTGTCTTGACTGTTATATAACTAGGATGCCACTACCAAAAAGGCTCTTTTCTTGTTGGTTACTCATACAGCTTTAATTAGGCTGGGGCACCTAAAGCAAGTCCTCTGAAGATTTCAAAATACAAATCAGTAACATAAGATATAACCAGCCTGCCAAGAGAATTCTGCTATGATGTCACACGTTGTGTACGTTCATTAACAGCAGGACTTGGAAAATTACTTTTGAAAAAGTAATTTACTCCCAATACTTTGAGAAGAATGTTGTTACAATGTTGAAAAAGTAATATATTATATTACTTGCTATGCTGCTTTTTAATTTTCTATTACTTTCTATTATGTTTTTTATAGGAAAAAACACTTGGCATTGATAAAAAACTACATAAAACTTGAAGAAAAACTGTCAAAAAGCAGTTTAGAAGTCATATTAGAAAGTAACTACAGTTACTCATTACAGTAATGAAGTAACTTCACTCTTGCTAATCATGTTACTTTTGTAATGTTCCTTCATTACACCCTTGTCAACATACCTTCTTTTTAGAAATATATATTTAGAAGACTCCTAGAGAAAGGAATTTTCATGTGACTAACAAGACCAATTTATAGCAAAAATGCTTTCTAGAGGATTTCATAAAAGAACACCTTGTAACTCCCATCTAACATTTTCTCTCATGCCTAAGAACCTGCCAGTTCCACTGTGGATGTAAAGAGTTAAAAAAAAATCAAAATATCTCCAGTTTAGGTCAAAATACAGGAGATAGCAGTGATATATTAGTTGTTGAGAAGTCGTATGCTCAGTCACTTAAAGCAAGCATGATGACTGATGAAGAAATATGTATGTAACAAGTGATGATAAGTGGAAAACCTTTGCGGTGGCATAGCTAGAGCTTTTGGTGCCCGGGATGGATAGCCTCCGTCCTTCTAGCTACACCATTGCCCAGAGGACCCCCCCCAGCTCCTTCACCCCTGCCCTCCCCTGCCCTCCCACCTTCTCTAGCACTGGAGCAAGGGGGCAGGGTGGGGCCAGGTGACTACAAATGAGGGATGGACTGGAAAGGATGGGCTGGGAACTGTCCAGTGATTGGAGGAACCATCTGGTGGGCATGGACTGGTGGGTGGAGCTGGTTTGCTGAGCCGCAGGCAATGTGCACCGCTCGGAGACTCTGCGCGGGTACATAGGGGCGACGGGCAGCTGGGCAGGTGGGTTTGGTTCCCGGTCCCATGTGGGCTTAGATGGGATAGCATCCAGGCAGCACAAAGAGAGGGAGTTCTTGGGACGGGCATCCGAGCAGCAGCGACCCCATCAAAAGTGCCCCTACGCCCCCACCTATACCACTGTGGACCCCTGCTACATATTTCCCTCGCTCATGTGCCCGCCCTCCCCGTGGGGATACCCTGTTGCATCTCTCCCCGACCCCAGACTTCTCCCACCCTTCAATACCTCTGCCCTGGCTGCGCCAATCTCTCCCTCTGGCCAGATGCGCTGGCTCTCAAGCATGGCCCGAAGCATGCCCACCTTGGGAGGCAGGGGGAGGCAGGGCCTGGGTGTCTGGACTTTCCTCCCACCCTCTCTCCTCTCCCTGTCTTTTTCCTGCCAGCCCACCACCATCATCCTTGCTTCCTCTTCTTCCTCCTCCTCCTCCACAGCCACTGAATCTTGGTATGGCTTTTTTGCGCCCCCAGGCAGTGGCGCCTGGGGCAGCTGTCCCTCTTGCCCCACCCTAGATACATCTCTGAACCTTTGCTAATATCAGTCAAAGAAATTAAACAATTGGTGTTCGAGATAAGCTGCTGTTCAAGTACTGTGACAGAAAACCTAGAATTCAGTCTCATTACCATTAGTGCTGCTGGTTTCATAACCACAGTAGTTAATTTAGTAAACTGGATTAAGATCCTGAAACTATGCAAAAGGCAAGTGAGTGACAGAGGTGGAAAAAAAAACACATTTTCCAGCCTCTTACAAGCTAAATAAACAGGAGCACATATGTGCACTGATGGAACTTAGATAAGTGTGTTAGTTTGCAATTCTACACACAATTTATTGTGAAATGAATGGAATGCTGGGCCCAATGAAATGGCATCAAATAAGACTATGACAAAAAAATGGAAGCAACTTATTACGCTACAACAAATAAACAAGAAGCCCATAAAGAATATTCACTTACTACTTGCAGCAAAGAAAGATACCCAAATCCTACATTATCAAAGTTAACTTTCACGTTTTTCCATCTGGCTGTTTCATTTGCTTCGATGAGTTCTTCACACTGACTCTTATTGTTAACTTTACTGATTTCGAACATATCACCAGTTGTGGTGTTAATACAGTGGTAGAATTTTCCAGCAAACAGATTTACTCCCATGATGCTGAAAATTAGCCAGAATATAAGACAAACAAGAAGCACGTTCATAATGGATGGAATTGCTCCAAGAAGGGCATTCACAACCACCTAGTACACAAATAGAGGAGGAAAAGAAAACAGTGTAAGAATACTTAACGGCAGTAATTTAATTACTCTGTTGCATCAATACATGATTGTTCTACTTTGTAAACTAAAGCAAATTGTAAACTAGCCAGTCAAAATTTTGATTGCAACAGAGTTACCATTTCTTTAAAAAAAATTGCAAACTTTCATATACTCAACAAGACAAACAAAGATGGGAAAAACTAATACATCTAAATAAAAATAAAAATGAGAAATAAACCTTATAATAGAAACATGAAGATTGTTGATCTCTGCAAAGAAAGGAAATATGTGTTAAAATATTTATACATGATATCAAAATATAAAAAGAAAATAAATTACTCCTTATGAACTGAAAAGATTGTATAATTTTTGTATAACTAAAAACAGAAGTGTCAAAAATGTTTTAAAGAAAATCAAGTCAAGAATTAGTACATAACTTTAGGAGTACACTTAACCATGCATTATTATTACTATTATGCAGATTAATTTCTTTGCATAAGAAAGCCAGACGATTTTGCAGTATGTGCTTATCTAAATAATCACATAATTTATTTCAAGCTCCAGTCTTTATTAAGCAAATGAATCTCTTCTCAGTTAAATATTTTGTTTAAAAAACAAATGAATGAAGTCTTCATAAATCGGTAGAGGGGTAGTAGTGGTTAAAGCAGAATAAATCAAGATACTGTCCAAGTTGCCTTTGTGTGTTTACCTAATAATACGTGGCTATAAAGGAATGCTGTGAAGAAATCTAAGACGCTGGATCTTAAGATCCCATGAGCAGAGTGCAACTTATGTAAAGTTTGTTATCTGGGGCCACTGATACCACCTTCTCCCTGCAGGCTGCTGAAAATCTCCTTGGCAGGGATCAGGAAGCTGCAACAGGGGGGTACTTTCAGATCACAAGGTTTCTGCACTATTCAAAATGGCTACAGTATTTGCTGGAAGGGAGGGTATGAGTATTTAAGCAAAGAATATACTTTATCATGTCCTATATAGTATGGACAGCCTAACCTGATCTCTCTTTGTGAGATTCTTTCTGAAAAGCTAAATTCCATGATTTAGCTGTTTTGCAGTGATGGTGAGAAGAAACCAAAGCTTTGCTGCCATACTGTTTTCTCCAACTCGTGAGGTTCTAATTTTTGTTTAAGGACTTTACAGTTCTGCTGAAGCAAGGAGCAGAACCAGACATACTAGCTTGATTGACGGTTTCCATGTAGGTGAGGAATACATGAGAAAAACCTAAAGCATCAGCAGCTTTGAGGGTTGGGTTTTTTTTGGTCAACTATCTTATGGAAGTCAGCGTGTCCTAAGGAAAAGTCCCACCATAATTTTCTGGATTAAATAATATAACATGGCCAATTTATTCTCTAAGTAGCCATAGAAATTGGCTTATTTTCTGAAATACACCTAGTGGTCTATGCCAAACTTTTCTCTGAAGAGGAAAAAAGCAAACCTTATAGCAGCTGTAGCTATCTTGTCAGCAGATTAAATGTCTGACAAGACTACCACAGCAAAGGACCAGGGGGCTGAAAGAGTGTATAATTCTTCACAGCCTTTAAAAAAAAATAGCAACAGTATTTGGTAGTGTTAAAATCAATTCTTGCACTGATCTCTGGGTATGATGCCATTGCTTTGTCTGAGGGTGCTTGGTAGTAAGGGAAAGGCTTATTTAGGCACTCCCTATATTTACAAGCTACAAACTAGACTGGCTAGAAAGGTAGCTTAGAGTTGGCACCAACATAGGTGAGTTTAGTCTGAAGGGGATGAGCAGCCAGCATCTTCAGAGCAATGCTGTTCAGAAACAGCTCAGTTCATCTCATCATTATAACATTTTTCTTGGGAAGCAAAAGCCAGGAATTTTATAGCCATCTAATTAAGGAGCATTAGAGGGGGAAAAAAATCCTTTCTCTTTCTAATCCTTCCCATACGGTCAACACTGCGTGGTACTTGTTTGGACTAAATTTTTCCCACAGGGCCAGCGTAAGGGCCTTTTCACATACACAATTATAGCACTGTGTTTCCACTTTGACTGCCATGATTCCATCTTATACAATTCTAGGATTTACAATTTAGAGAAGGGCATTTAGAATTCCCAGCCAGGGAGAAATCCCAGATGAAACAGTTTAAGTTAAAATGGAATGGTAGTGCTATAATTTGGTATTGTGAAAGAGCCTTAAGACATTTTGCTGCTTGAGACAGAGGAGAAGTTGGTGCTCCTTCTACAGTTCATATTCAGAAGCTGACCGCATGGGCAACTGAATATTATTGTTGTCCTTCACTTCATCAGGAAGCAACAGACTAGCTTATAGGGCACAACACTGTGTGGAATTATAGGCCCTTTCTGCACCGTACCTTTCTCTGCCGTTGTCCAGTATCGTCCTGGCAGCAGCATTGCTGGGATAAGAGCGCAGACGTGAACACTTTTCTCTGCACTGCTCACTCCCTGCCGAAGGAAGAGTGATGGACATGCCTTTTCCTTCCACAGCACAACTGGGCACTTCCCCAGACTGCACTGGGGCAGGAAGCGGCTTCATTGTGCTTCCAGAACTTCCGCAGGCCAGGTAAGTGTGGGATGGTGATGCAACCACAGGTCAGTGATGGGGAAAATCCATCAATGATTTAATCTGCAATTGCGCCGCCTGGTGACAGGAGAAGGACAGGACTGCAATGTCATACAGAAGCGTTGCCGCGGCCCTGCTCCTTTCCTGTCCCCATGCCAGAATGGGAGGCTACTGCGGAAAGGGCCATAGTTCTTTCTTTCAACAGAGGGGAAGAGTCAAAGAGTTCAGGAAAAACAGCTGGGATCACTCGCTGCTTGAAGCAGTTACCTCACTCTGCCTTATGGTAGGGCCAGCCCTGCCTTCTCATCAGGCTCACTATCTTTTTGCTTTTCCTTTCTCAGGAACAGAAAGAATGGGATAGCCTTTCCAGAATCCATCATCCTCCAAGAAGTGCAGAACACAGTGTTATGCAGTTTGCAAATGTTCCAGACTGTGAAGGAAGCTGCAGTTATTATCATCAGCATTGGAGTGCTCAAGGAACGATCATAGCAGGTCCTTGGAATCTGGCACCAACACAGAGACAGCCTCTAACAGAGCCTGAAAATAACTTGTTACAAATAATGAGTTAATTTCAATGAATTATTTTTCATTAGTTAAGGCATAACTTACATTACAATTGTAATGAGGGATAACTTCACCCCTTTCTTCAGTGTAACTGTAATTTTAAAAGTAATTATTTTTATAGTCATGGAAGTGTTCTGATTTCTTTGCTTAGGTGTGTTTTGTACTACAGGCCAATGTCTTGTAGCATTCTGGTGTGTTTAGAAAAAAAAAGGAACAGCTTGTAAGTAACTATTCTAATTCATTTTAAATAATGAGAAAATAAAATGTAGTTTTTAAAATTGTAGCTATAAGAGTAATGCATTATTATCATTATTATTATTATTATTATTATTATTATTATTTTGTTTCCAGAGTTATAATAATTACTTTCTAAAAGTCCATCAGACTGTGGAAACACTCATTTGAATGCCTTTAAAAGACGAATATGAATGTAGATAGAAGCACTTTCATGAAGAAGTAAGATATATTGGGATTAGGGATTGTCTGTGCACAAAATTCAATTGCAAATCTATATCCACCAGTTTGGACAGCATATATCTTTTCTTTCAACACAGACATGAAGGAAAGATGCATATGATATATTAACACAGGACAATCTAGAACATGTAGATATTGGGACAGTGTTAAAACAAACAGATCAACACTGATGAAAAAAAATAGAGTATTATCTGGATTGTATGCTCTAATGGTCATGGCCTTTTGTGCTCTTTTTCTTCTCATATCTGTGAATCCTATTCACATCTGCATATTCATACTCTAGCAGCTAGAACTGATTAGGCCTTTGAAGAGTCCATACAGCTTTTTAGCTTTCTCCTCTTAGGATAGGTTCCATTTTGAACGTCTTCAAAACCTTGGCTTTAAGCCAAGTTAATCAAAGTACATCAATTATTCTCTTTTTGCCCAAAACTATCTAGTCATAAGGGTCCCTCTTCTCCCTCACTTCCCCTGAAACTATATTTCCCTGTTGTTTGGATGTTGTCAAAATCCAAGGTTCTGTCTGCTCTGTTTTTCCACTAGCTACTTTATTTTAACTGAATAAACAGTAGTCCTAGACTGTCAGGGATCACAAGGTACGATACAGCCACATAGTTTGGAGTGCGGGTAGGGGGGGTGGGGGGGGACAGAGGGGCAGGGGCGTGGCCATGTCATGTGAGGGCATGGTTGTGTCATGTGGGGTGCCCCCCAAAAACTGCCGCCTGGGATGGACCACCCTCATCGCTCCCCCACCCCCATCTGTACGCCTCTGGTATGGTAATTTCAGAGGCAAGCTGTGCCTTCCAAGATAAAGCCTTGCTTTCAGCTTTTCTAAACTTTGATACTGCTGTGGCAGGGTCATGTAAGTAGCATGTGAGAGTATCACTATCTTTTCTTGGCAGGTGGGGTAATACAATACTGTATCCTAATAATGAATTTCTTTTGCATTTAGCCAAAACAGTACTGTTGACCTGTAGCAGTGAATGGGAATCAGTGAGATTCAAGAAGCCCAGATATAGAAGTGAAGGGAAAAAAAACACTTTAGGGGAAAAACACCCTGTGTGTTTTGGGAGGAAGCCCAAACTGTGCAATGAAAAAGAGAGCTTGAAAAACATTTTTTGGGTAACTCTACATGCCCTAATCCCTCAGAGAGCATAGCCATTGGTGGTAACAGAATGCGTACCAGCTGCTGCAGAGGGATGACAAAAATGTGTATGTGTGTAATAGAATAGCCTGGAAAGGGTCATTCTGGAACTCAGAATACCAGCATGCCAAAAAATAACATATTATTACAGATCTCATTTATGTAGCAGCCCTGAAGAATAGACACTTGTCTTACACAGTGCAAACCCAATATTGAAAAGAAAAGAACCAGGTTCATGTATTTGTTGTGGTAGTTTAGAGATCAAATGGGCCGGGGAACGTGATGTGGGAAATGGGTGAACTGCATTATGATGGCACTAGTCAATGATTATACTAGGACACTGAAGGGACACTGACATTTAGCCTTCTTTGATTTCCAGGGATTTTGGAGTTTGGCTAGGTGATTGTGTTGTTTTTTGCACAAACGGGGGGGGGGGGGATAAGTTCATTGATTTTATTAAATCTAAAATCCCCTATCTGAATTTTCCTTTGGCTTTAAAATGAAGTTAAATGCTCATAATTTCACAGTAAATGCCTGGATCAAGAAATCCTTTTTTTAAAAGAAAGCATACAGCATTCATGTTCTGGATATGACAAGCCATAGTTTTTTGTTTTCTGTTTTTAAACTTGTTAAATCAAATGGTGATCTAAAATCTAAAAATAATTTTGCAGTTCAATCCTAATTAAGTCTACTCAAAAGTAATTCCTGTTAAGTTAAATAGAATTCACTCCAAAGCTAAGTGGGTTAAGGATTGCAGCTTTATTGATGAAAAAGTTCTACGCACTGAAACTGAAAACAGAACTGGATCCAAACTTGTTCAGACTTGGAGCAGACTCACAAAAATCAATGCAACTTGGTGAATCACAACGAAGTCTGATTCCAACTCTTTCTACAATTTCAGTGTAGGTCATCCATTATTTTTAAAGTGCTGTTGTCATACGACAAGTTACTGAGAAAGAGTCTCCAAGAATTTGATGTTAAAAAGCTTTACTTTCAAAACTTCCCAGAAAAAAAAAGTTGCTTTAGTAAGAAGGAGACAGATATGAGGTCGGTTCTGTAGAAACCTTGGGCTGGATCCAAACAACAGTGAACTGTTGTGCAGAAACATGTAGGTAGTACAGTAAGGTATATGTTATACAGCAGCTGTCATATATTCATTAAGGAATGTAAGAAAACTGCCTTATACTGTGTCCAAGCTACCTCAGTATTGTTTACAGGGTTTCAGAAAATGGTCTTTCTAGCCTATGTGGAAATGTCATGGATTGAAACCTTGACTTTCTGCATACAAAGCAGGTGCTCTGTCATATAGAGCTACAGTCCATCAAGACTGGGGAAGCTCTTGTGCAAAGGAAAGAACATGCACTTAGTTGGAACTAAGTCCCATCAGGCACTAGCAAACATATTTCTGAGCAGGCATGCATAATCCTTTGCATACCTAGGGCCCATTCATACTACTCCATTATAGTACTATTATTTCACTTTAATGGCCATGGTTTCATCCTATGGAATCCTGGGGTGTGCAGTTTGGGGAGGCACCAGGGGAGCCCTCTGTCTGAGAATTCTAGATGCCCCTCCCTAAAATTCAAATCCCAGGATTATATAGGATGGAACCATGGCACTTAAAGTGGAATAACAGAGCCATGATTCTGTAGTGTCAGTGGGTCCCCATTCAGATATAAACCACACTGAGTTGAACAGGACTTACTGTTAGATGTGTATATAGGGGTGGCAGGGGTAGGCAAGTGTATGGGCCTCCAGACACTACTGGAACACAATGGGCATGATTCTTCACCATTGGCTATGGTAGCAAGGACTGATAGGTGCTGCCTACACCTGGGATAGACGATTGCAGTCTTTCACTTTTCTTGCCCAGCACCGTACTGAAGGTTATGAGACAGCTCTCTTACATACCAAGATGTCTTCCATATAAAGAAGGATACTTTTACCTCGAAGTGATGTTTACTTTAAAACACATTTCTCTTCTTTGCAGACCTAGGGCTGAGTTATAGGTGTGGGTAGAGGAAGAAACAAGACAGGAGCCATTGGGTGGAACAAAATGGGGCCAGAACTTGATTATTACAAGTGGAATAGTGTTGGCCAGGCACGAGGCATAGATCCAGGCATTGGACAATGGTGGCTTTCTGACACATTATGTTGCCTGCAGTCCCTCAAAGGGGCTGTACAGGTAAATCTGTGACCCTAAGTTCTTATCATTATGTCCCTGCCATAGTGCGAAACAATTAAGGGCTGAAAGCAGTGTTAAAGCAGGTATAAACTGCAGAAGGACTCAAGGGAAGAATCAGTGGTCTATGCCATTCATATCAAATAGATTAGCTGTACACAGATAATTTAACAACTGGACCTGCAAATGCTTAAAATAAATTTCTGATGCTCTCAATTGTAAGATGCATTATTACT
The DNA here is from genome assembly GCA_030412105.1 of Cyclura pinguis. Classification (NCBI taxonomy): domain Eukaryota; kingdom Metazoa; phylum Chordata; class Lepidosauria; order Squamata; family Iguanidae; genus Cyclura; species Cyclura pinguis. The sequence continues at coordinate 226,354,286 of CM059599.1, read as the reverse complement.
ATTTCAGCATAAGGCACAAGAATAATGTTCACTGTACCAAATTCTTTGTTAGATTGCTATCTTAGTAACTGGACTGGAAATTTGAAATATGATAAAACTTTAAAGCAATCAGCCAGAAATGTGCATAAAACATGCAAAACTAAAACTGCAAGGTGGATTACTTATTTTAAAGTCCTTTTCTGCTCTACCGTTCTAAGACAAGTATATCAAGCACGCATAACATGCTCTCTTCCAGTGAATTTATACATAAACACATGCTTTACTGCTAAGAAATCAATCCTCTAAATTTAGCAAAGCAATGGATATTTATTCTTCTATATTTATAATAGCATACATATTTTAAACTACTGCAAGAACATTTCATTACAGGGAATATTAAAATGATAAATATCAAGCAATGGGTATATTCAAATCTCATTTTACAAGTAGACTATATCTACATGCACTGAGATTAGAATATTGCTCTCAATCTATAGCAGATTCCATTCAAATGAAAGCAGATATTTACTTTGCCTTCCAGCACCTACATGGAGTTACAATGACTGAAATTTACTTTTAAACATATTGAAAAAGTTTTCAAAATAACACAACAGGCTTGAATCTTCAAAATTTTCTATTTTGATGAAAGTTCCCATTGTCCATATAGGGCCATTATGTGAAAGTTAAAAGAACTGAGTTATATTTCATAGACTTACATTGTCCTTAGGTCTTGGGTTTGTCTTCTGCGAAGGAACAATTTTACCAGTTTTTCAATAGAAAAATCATATGAAGTTAATTTAAAGCTCCACATTTTAATATCAGTATACAAATATGTGAAAACCAAAACTTGTACTTGGGAACAACAGGTCAAAATCTGAGTCTAAATAAGTATGAGAAGAGACTGAAAAAGTTCTTTTAAGAAATTGTTTTTTAAAAAATTGTGGCCCACTTCACCAATTTAGTCTTCCCTAAGACTAAATCCTGCTTGTAACACAATGTGTGGATACATGCTGTCTAAACTGTCTTTAGTACTGCCAGCTCTTTATGAGTCTTTATGAGTTCTTCTTCCTAGTATCTTCTTATTTTTTTCCCTTTACTTCTTAATATTGGCCATCACTGTGAATTATTTCCGAATAAATGAACTAAAAACCAGCAAATGTGTTGTAGTTTCTAAGTGTAAATTCAAGATGGGCAAACAATGGTTTATAGAATTACTGCCTACCAACCCTGGGTATAAAGTGGCCTTCAGCCCTACTTGGTCTCCCCATGGAATCAGAGCTCACAAAGCCCCAATTCAGTGCCACACTCCACATATGGCGCATGTCAGAAACAGATTAAGATACGTGCCAAGTGTCAAGTTCCTAAAATACACATGGAGACATTTTGGGGGTTCCTAGCTAATTCCTGAGAGTAAAGACCTCATAGAAGAGCATTCATACTTAATATAGAAAGTATCTTTGTTTTTAAGCCACTTTAGTTCCTGTGCCAAGAGAAAGGCAGGATATAATTTAAATAAATAAATAAACATCAAATAACAAACTTCCTTAAGCATTCTAGTATTTATAGTCTTTCGGTTGCCTTAGTAATAGTTGAATTCCAGTTCCTTGGTGCAAACTGAATCGCTGTTCCCTTTGCAGGAGTCTCTGTCCCCCAACCCAATCCTGTATTTTTCCACCAATTGAAAACTTGTCTCAAAAACATGCCATTTAGGGCATTAATGACTTCATTGAGAGCTGGTCAGTTATGTGTTCCAATGTTTTATGTGAGCTCTTTTCCTGTTCACGAATCATTCATTAACACTGATTTCTGTGAATGTGTACTCTTTCTAAATTTTGGCCAAATGCTTTGGACATTTTTTTTTCCTACGTAAGTTGTCTGTACACTTTATCCAGTGATTAATCAGTTTATTGTTGGCATTGTGTCTAGGGATAATCAGATTCAGAAGTTATTTCTTTTGCTCCTTGGTTCAGCAAGAAAAACCCTTTAACACATGGGAAAATGCATAAGAAATGACAAGTAGCTGATACCATTGTGGACACATGACTCCTGGGTTCCTTTTTAATAGCGCTAGCCAGAATTGTTGCAACAGAAAACTGCTTGTAAATGAAAAAATGAAACTGAGTATAATCATATTTCTTTTCTTATGAACCAGATGTGCACTTAAAATAAATTTTCAGATTGCCATATTCTTGGTACTCATATTACATGAACATTTAGCATCATTGCCAGTCTTGAAAGTTATTTAGGAAGGAGTACAAAGGACAACAGTTCCAGAAACATTTGTGCCAACAAAAACATATTTGCAAGAATGTTCATGAATAGTAAATAAAAAGAAGTATGAACATGGATAAACCAAACAATCAGTTGAAAACTGAATGAATGTTCGTGAACACTACAGGAATTGACCAGCTCTTACCCTATTCCACTGCTGACTTCTCAATTCATGAATTTCTTGTTTAAAAGGATTTGTTGAAATTAAGGGGTGGTTAGATGCACCTGAAATTCATGTATCGAGTCAGTTTCAATTTACAATATCTCTTTTTAGAAATTTTGAAGAAAAGATATGCAACCTGATGGATACAATTTGAGGAACTAAGCTCCAATCATCTGAATTTCATTTCATGGTACTGGAGTGACTTTACATCTAAACACTGTTAAAACAGCAGGTTTATCAGCTGCCCATCTCACTAGAAAGGTTTCTTTTTAACATTATTAAAAAGCTGTTTCCTCTTATGTTTCCATGAAGTGGCAAAAAGGCATTCACTGAAAAATAACAGATTTGACCAACATGCAGTTTGGATCAGGTTGTATACAGTGGGTAAATTAACGTTTTCAAGTGAAGTTTTTGCAGTTCTGCTGGTGACTTCAGTCCAGTCACAGATTCGTCAAGTAACCGTAATGAAGAGCAGGAAACAAGGTATAGTGTAATGAACTTTTCTGATTAGAGATTAAATGGTGATCCTGCTTACCCCAGAAAGCAAACATGTAATATTGTATGATTTATATACATAACACTAGAATTACTTTCATCTATGGAAGTTATTAGCTGCAGTTGGGGAGGTGAGGTCAATTGAAGTGTCTGGTTAATTAGCCATTTAAACAAACTGACTCCAATTAATGAGACAAGACTAGAGTATAATGAATTGTCTACGGAACATGATTACTAACTGTGGTTATATACTAGTATGTTTAAGCACTTGTGTCAAATAGAAAACATGCTTCTGTCTGGAAGTCTGATGATATTAAAGTTAACCTACTGAATAAAATCCTAAACTGAAGCTATGTGTACAAATACACAATTATTTTTGACTAGAAGTACAGTATTCCCCACTAAATAAGAGGAACATACAAGACCTGATTTTAGGAGAGCCCCTTTTAAAAACAGCTGTGTGGCATAAACCCAATTGTGAACTGCCAATATTTATATATTTATTTATATTTTTATTTTTGTCAGGAGCAAATTAGCATAAAAGGTACTCACCTTTAGAAACTCTTAGCAAATCTGCTTAAATACATTTATGATCAACTCCTCAAATTGGCTAGAAAGTAAAGTAATATAAATGCATACAGCTAGCATGAGGTATTGAATAAAGGCTTAAGGTGAGCTAATGAAGCCTTTTGCTTATCTATTACTAATCAATATGCAATAAAATGAAAGGGCAGCATTTCTGCATGGATTTATCATTCCTCAAATGGCATGCATGGAACATTCCTTATATTTAGGCATGCATTTACGTTAGTACCAGCTTTTCTCTCATTTCATCTTACCCTCATCCCTTCAAATCTTGACAAGGCTCTTAAAGGTCTCAAAGCTCTCAGTGTCCGAAGAGACTTGATGGCACCAAGTTCTGAATAACCCAATGCATTTGCAGTTAAGCTAACCAATGACACCTGTAAAACAGAAAAGTCAACTTATCCCTTTCTGTTCTAGGAAGTCCATATTCAGGAATGTGTAGTCTGGAGGAATCAGAGGGCTAGAAACAATCCCAAAGTCATTATGTCCTATCTCCTATACCAAGTTAGCATCCCTCATACATCAGCTCCACATATGAAAATTGCATGAGTGCTTTAGAGCAACCAGAATACTTTCACAACTCTCTCTCAACAGAGCTGAGACTGAGTATATTTCAAAACTTTGATACAATAGAAGCTCAATAAAACACAAATACTGTCATTGTATTGAAAGAATATGAGCCGGGCCAGCCCTACCATGAGACAGACTGAGACAGGCACCTCAGGTACACTATGCCAGATGAAAGAGAGCATAGGTAAGGTGTGAGAGACCATAACTATATATGCTACAGCTTATATAGCTTGCCCTATACTTGCCTGAATAGCCTGCTGTCCTCAGGTGAAGAAGAAGAAGATGTTGCTCTATGTTGAATCAAATTTGAATCAAATCATATTTGAATCAAATATGAGTCTGGTCAATTTTGAACAGGGAACGGGATGGCACATTACACTACCTTGCACTATATCTTGGCCAGCACATCTATTGTCAGCCCCAAAGATGAGAATATAGCACAGTAACATGAATTTATTTTTAAAACCTGGCAAATCTTCATTTGAAGATTAATACGCAAGGCTAATCAACACTAGAGAAAATTGTCTAGATTGATTTAAGATTTAGGATGCTTTTTTGGTAAAACATATGTAGGCAAGCACATTACTGATAGACAGCTATCAGATTTAAGTGTTTTTAAAGTTCTTGATTTGATGGTTTTGAGCCATGAATACAAGATTTTAATGATTTTTCACAAAAGCAAAGTGATGTTCCAAATGCTATGAATTGTCTTCATAATCACAGATTGAGCTTTGCTGCATCAAATTTTGCTATTTTATCCAAATCCGCAGAATTTTACCTGGGAAGCTTTCTGATACAGTGATAGTAAACTCTAAAGTCTTAGCACAACATTTTACTTACTGAAGACTTATTCCAAGATAACATTTAGCAGGCTTCTTTTTTTTCAGTGTAGAAATGTTATGTGGAAACTAGATATCCAGATATATATTTTATGAGAATATGTCTACGAACTGGGAGCTATCTCTCTGGTGAATGGTTGACCAAGGACTCTCCTATGAATGCAAACAGGCTTTTAAAAGGGTTGATGGCTTATATAGTTGATCAAAATAGGCAATAAAATAAGGCTTGCCAGAGGGAAAAATCTTCAAAATGAAAACTGAAGACATTTTAACATGTCTTAATAAAATAAACCCTTTAGGCTGATAGTAAACCCATTCTCTACATGAAGATGCTTGTGTAGCCGAAACATCATCACCAACAGATAGTGAGGAGGAATCAGTGAAACTAGAGGATCCAAAGTTCACAGAAGTACAAACATCTTTGCAGGAGAAGACCTGCTGGGTACTACTTAGCAGCCCAGTGAGCATGCTGAATGGTCATGGAATGGTGATTAATAGCTAGAAAGAGAAAGAAAGAGAGAGCGAGAGAGAGAGAAGAGAGGGGGGGAAATAATCCAAGCACAGAGTATGGGCAGTTGCAGTCTTTTGAAAAGGAGCACTCCACACTACAACATTCTGTAGATAGTACTTAAACAGTAGGGTACGTACATCAACAATCAGGAAATCCAGCCAACACCAGGCATTAGTGAAGTACGTTTGATATCCATATGCCACCCATTTCAGAAGCATCTCAAGAATGAAGATGTAGGTGAAGACCTTGTCAGCATATTCCAGCATGGTCTTGATAGTCTTCCTTTGTTCTATGTATATGTCTTCAAATGCCTGCAAATTGTTCCCAGTGGCTTAGTGTTTAAGATAAACAAACTGCGAGAAAGCCCCAGCATTCAGGTTCCTTCAACTGTTGTGTATTGTCCAAAAAGTACAATCAGGTTGCACGCATTTCACAACTTAAACCCGCATATGTCACTGACAGGATGCTGGCCACTCTGCCCATCATATTTATTTCTCTTACATCAATTACTTCTTCATAAAAGCAAGAGGCGTGGGACAGTTTTGCAGCCCTTACTCCAATTACCTTAATGATAATATGCCATATGTTAAACATAGCTTTCTCTACGGCCCTTTTCGCACGGCATGTGAGGAGCGGTCCACACGATGCACTCATGTTTGCGCGACGCTCAAGGGCCTGACGTGGACCATGCACGCATTTTTTCATTTTCAGCTTGAAGCCGAAAATGCTGCGCGGTCGCACATTGCTCTGGGGCCCCGCGCGCACTTACCTTGCGTGTGGAGCCTTGGGAGCTGGGCCGGTCGCACTTGCTGTCCAGTGCAGGCTGGGAAGGTCCCAGGCTGCACTGCGAAAGGAAGCTCGTGCGGAGCCGAAGAAGCAAGGAAGCGAGAGCCTCTCTCCGGAGGCTGCTCGCGCAAGCCCTGCACCCCAGCACTGCAAAAAGGTAAGGTGCGAAAAGGATCTATGTCTAGCAGTGTTTGCAATTCTGCTATTTTAAATGAAGGTCAAATCTTTTATGATAGCCTATGCAGCAGAGGTGAGCAACAGATGGAAGTTGAGCTGTAAACTCCCATGGCAATCATGCTGCCCCCCCACACACACCCAAACTTTTAAAAAAAACCCTTTAACAACAATACCATTAAAAGTTTCCTATTCCACCTCAATATCATGGAGAACAATTGTACCATATTTTAGGCATTCCTGGGCTATTTGTCCCCCAGAAAAGTTTTTAACAAAAGAAAAGGAAAGAACTAAACTTTTAATTTATTTCCTGGTTGAAAAAAGGGCTCTCATGGGTTTAAAAGTGCTGTTGGTGAGGTGGTTGAGGAGGGGACACGTGTAACACATGCAAGAACATTTTTCATTTAAAAAAAACTTTTTTTCCCCCAAATCTAGTTCTGTGGTTTCATATGTGGGCCTCAAAAATGTGAAGGGAGTGGGCCTTCTTGTTGTCCACAGTCTGCACTTTCCCTACCCTGACTACACATTCTTTAAGTTGGATCCCACTGGTGTCACCCTGCCAATGGAAGGCTGTTTGATCCAGTGAAGGCCCCCAGTAATGGAAATCATGCTTCCTGAATTACTGGAAGGCAAGTTTGTTGGCTGGGGGTCAGAGCAGATCCAGCGTCATAGCACTCGCAGCTCCATTGGGGTTTCTTTTTTTCAGAAGCCCGGCTGTCAGAGCAGGCTCTGGGAAAACAGCAGGAACCACCAGCGAATTAACTCAAAGGCTTGGCTGGTGGGCAGAACCAGAGTGAGGCTTCTCATGAGCTTTCACCATGGTTGGATGCTGGGATATTTAAGCAGATCCCTCAGCCTCCTAGGTGCAATCTGTGTTTGCATGTCCCAGTTGCATTTTGTGGTAGTGCACAAGGGGCCCAGTTCCAGGAAGCTGGGGGGGTGTTGGATGGACAAACAAATTGGTTAGGGGGCCCCTGTGATTTTGTGGGGTGTGCCACCGGGGATCTCTCTCAGTTCCAGCCAGTGCCAGTGACTCTCACCCCCAAGTGAGAGAGGGATCCATTACCCATGTGGTATCCAGCACTTGTTATTCCTAGGCTAACAGGCAAGCAGGCCAGGTTTTTGGTTCATTAATCGATAGGTGGGTTGGCCAGTGTCTGGATCCAGACTCATCTTGGTGCCAGCCCCTTTATAGCTGTAACCAATAAAGTTGTGGTCTCACTTTCTCCTGTTACATATCTGTGTCTGGTTTTGTGGAGCAGTGGAGCAGCTGGCCTCTTGGACCAGCAAGAGAAAGATAGCGATGTTAGGAGTTCTCCCTCTGTTCTGTAGTCCCCTACTAGAATTTGCTTCAGCAGTGTGTGAAGGATCTTCTGGAATGGTGTGGAAGGTGGTGAAGGTCCAAAAAAGGATTACCTCCAATGACTGCCTGTTTCCAGATCTGTGGCTGGAATCCTCTGCTGGATCACAGTTCATTCTCTCAGTAGAATGATGCTAACTGGATTCAGTCCTAACTTGTTGCCATCACCTCCCTTTCCACAGACTTTATAAAGAGAACAGAGGCTAACAGGCATGCATGAACTAAAGCAAGTCTAAATACGCAATGTATTTCCTATCTCTTCTAATACTGTGGTCATTTCCACACCGGGCTTCTGAAATGGTGCAGAGCGACCTCTGATGGAGGTCTTCTGCACCGTAGAGTGGACTGGCATGGACTACTTTTTGTAGTTCCACACCAGAATCCACTCAGGAGCGGCCGGAACTAGCCGGGCTGCGTGTTTTTTAAAGACCTCTTTTGAGAGGTTTTTAAAAAGCACGGAGCGTGCAGCCCCGTGCTGCTCCGTCGCCTGGCTCCAACGCGGATTTGCAGGTGCGCGCAAGTGCGTGCCTGCAGATCTGCCGGGGGCGGGCTTCCGGCTGGCGAGCTTCTCTGGTTGGTGGAGAGCCTCCACCAACCGGAAGCTGCCATTTGGGACACCGGAGGACTGCGGAAAAGCGAGCTCACGCTGCTCCGCATGGCGATGGACTTACCCGGCTTCAGCTAAGCTCCGTTTTCGGAAAGGGCCTGTCTCTTGAGTAACTCACAGTACTATCTTTCCTCACTTTGCCTGTGGCTGTAACATTAATGAATGGGACTTTCTGATTAAATATGGAATGATCACCCTGGGTAAGATATCTCAAAGATTCTAGAGAAGACTGGAATTGGTGCAAAGGCTTTCCTGATTTCTAAATTAGCTTTCAGACCTCTCATTTAGACAAATTTTTGAAACATGCAAATAGGAAGTGTTAGACTTAAAACACAAAGAAGGCATTTTAAAGGCATATCACATTTTAAAGATCTGTTCTTTATTTGCACTTACCAGAGCACCACTACTAAGAAGAATCATAAAGACAATGAAGGTTTCAAACCAGTTGTGTTCAACTATTCGGAAGCAAGTTTTCCTAAGATTCCACCATTGTTTTCCTCTCCCCTCTTCCACACTAACTTGACAGCACTTGAACCTTCGAACACAGCCTAAAAATAAATTACATTTTGAAAAGGACAAAAGAGAAGAAATAATCAGGGTTTTTCATATTACACATGATAACAACTGGATTGACAAGCCCTCATCTTTCCGCAACAAGTTTACCTACACGTAGAACTTGTTTAGTATTCATTCAAATCCAATTTCATCCAGGAAAAAAAAATTAACCAGAGATCTAGCAAACTAACTTATCAGATGCTTAAAACAGTCATTCCTGACCTTCTGTAAAACAAGCTTCTGGTTCAACTGCTTCCTCAGGTTCTACTTCTGGTTGCTCTTCTGCCGGAAGTCCAATATCCACGGTGCTTCCTTCAGATGAGCTAGAAGTATTTAGCTTCTGATAAAGAAAAAAATATTATACACAAGAAATTTAAAGTGCAAAGAGAAAACAATACTGATGACACAAAATCACAATAATTAGCTGTACTTTAAATCTCTGTTCTGTAACAGTTTAGGATTCAATGGATGCATACCCTCCATCATTTCACTGAGAAAACATGAACATAGGTGGCCTAGCAATATCAGAGTGTGGTCACGATGGCAAAACTAATTAATGAGGAAAAACACACAGGTTAGGAGAGGCTACAGCAGTTTGCTTCTGCATGGGCCTACTGGGAAGTACAAGACTCCATACTTTCCTGCCACTTCTCTTGCTGAGTTAATTGCATGTAAATTGTATTTGTATCTTGAACTTAGTCTGCAGCAATAGAAGGAAGCTGAGGATAAAGGGGAAAATTGGGAGGAGGAGAGAGAAACTGGAAGATTGTAAAAGCAGCTGAATAAGTGGGATGACAGAGGATTAATTGGGACTGTCCCTGCTAAACTGGGACAGTTGGAGGATAGGTGGATAAGCATATGTCTTTTTCATATGTTACCTTATGTATGCAGTGAAAGCATTTAGCCATATGCATTCCCCAACTATCAGCAGTCAGAGAGTATGTAAACCAGCCCTTAGAAAACAGGGAACTGAGAAGAAATCATGTAAATATGGGTGTCAGCACTGAAATGCATTATAATATATAAAATGATGGTGCTGATGGAATAAAATTCCCATTGTGAACACATGCTTGCAATATGTTATCATAATTTTACTCCTCCCTTCCTTGGTGCTTTATGAATCAGCTGCTTGTGGCATCTAATTGTAAATGAAGTCTATAAACCAGCATTTCAAACATTTCATTTTCCTGGATATGAAGATATGACAATCACAGCCATTTCTGTGAAAACTCATTAAAATAGAACACAGTGTATAAAATGAGATAGGAACTTGCAAAAATGGAGATGACAAGGTATATCAGTGAAGTAGATGACAAATTGCATTTTGGATGTGCTCTCTCTCTCTCACTTTAGAAGAACTCTTTGTATTCTAATTCGTGTGGAAAAAGCTATTGCATGTTGGTTAATTCCAGAAAAGTTAACAGTGAGATATATCATGATCTAAGCCAAACTGAGTAATAAGTAAAGGCTTACCTCTTTGCTTTCTTCCAAATCTGATTCACTGCTAAATTCCTCTGTGTTTAAATTTTCAAAATCCGATTCTCCAAGAGCAATTGGCACAGTCACAGTCAGGCTTGGGTTATTGATGAATGACATGTAATCACTTTCATCAACGACATATTTTTCCACACTGCTTCCTGTTCCAATACCACTTGTAGTCCCATTCCCATCCCTAAAATAATCTAGATCTTTGCCAATTTCCATGGTATGGTTAGAAATGCAGCTGTTCTTATTGAGCTCCTCAAGGGGTTTGATTTCATCTAAAGCTTTTTGCTTTTTAACAAAGGATTTCTGGATGAATTCACGGATCTTTCTTTTCATGTAGGCGATTCCTTTATCTATTCTTGCCACAGCAATCTGGAGATTGTTCATTTCATTGTCATCATCTGTGGCAGCAAGGTTGTCTGCACTGAAAGAGCTCAGTAGCAAGGCCAAAAATAGATTCAATACCTATACGAGGGAGAAAGGGAGAAAAAGATACCGACTTTCGTTCCAGCAATGCCTGAAGCTGCCTTACACTGAGCCCAGTATTACCAACTTGGACTGAAAATGGTTCTCCAGGGTTTAGGCAGGAGTCTTCCATCCTCATCTGGAGATCCTTGGTTGCCTTCCATTCATGTACTAATTAGGTTTAATTCTACTTAGCTTCTGAAATCATGGAGTGTTGAAGGTGGTCCATTGTGCATTAGATGATATGAGTCTGAAGCCATTTCCGCCCTACACTGTTCTAGTGGTATTATTCCACTTTCAACATCCTGTGGAATTCTGGGGTTTGTAGTTTACTGAGGCCAAGAGCTCCCTGGCTGAGAATTCTAAATGCCCCTCCTTAAACTGGAAACCCCAGGATTCCATAGGATGTTGAAAGTGGGATAAGAGCACTATAACTGTGTAGGGTGGAAGTGGCCTGAGATATATTCTGTGCCTGCAGCTCAGTACACAAACCTACCACTGGAGATGCAGAAGGTATCCAGGATGTCTAAGCAGTAGGCTGCTCTGAAGAAGGAAAAGGGATGGCAATCCACACCTAGAAAAAGTGCCATAGAAGCAAGTCCTCTTCTCTTCTCCCTTTACCATAAATCCCTGTCTTATCATAAGGCTACTTGTCACCAATTCCCGTTCCAGGCCATTATAAAAACCTACAGGATAAGAGTTAGTGCTGGAATAATTTTTCCCATAACTTGTAAGGTCCAGCCAACTCCTCTTGGGCCAGATTTGATCTTAAGCAACTCTTTCCGATCTATACCTCTTGAAGTAGTTTTCATATAATTGCAGGGCTTGGAAAAATTACTTTGGGAGGCTATAACTTCCAGAAACCACAACAGCATGCGGATTCTAGGAGCTGCAGTCAGATAAGGACCTGTTCCAGGCTTGAGGGGGACACCTATCTATGCAATACTGTTTTTGCTCCCACTACTGTTAGCATTTATATTTGAAGCTTGACAGCAATTAGATTTCAGCGTTATCTCTAGTCCTTCATCCACTTCTATAGAGTGGCTCACCGGATCTGATTAGTAGTTTTCAAATCTACCACTCAAGCTATCCTGTGATGCACAGATGTATATAAGGAATAACATTTTTTTAGGGGCTGGTAAGTATATTTCTGTTCACCACTTTTCTAGTATAAGAGTGAATATTAGACACTGAGCATAGTATTTGATAATTATACGAACAATACTCCTTGAAAGCCGTGTTTTTAGAGCTAGACCTGGCATTATTCTGATTCAGAATAAATATTTAATTTTTGGGAAATTACATACCACTAAATTTCCAATCACCATAACCATCATGAAGACGGTAAGGCACATAGCTTGACCTGCAACCTCCATGCAGTCCCACATGGTTTCAATCCATTCTCCACAAAGTACTCGGAACACGATCAAGAAAGAGTGGAAAAAATCATTCATGTGCCAGCGTGGAAGTTCACAGTCTTTTGCGATCTTGCAGACACATTCCTTATAACTTTTCCCAAACAGCTGCATTCCAACAACGGCAAAAATGAAGACAATGATGGCCAGGACCAAGGTCAGATTTCCCAAAGCACCCACGGAGTTGCCAATAATCTTTATCAGCATATTTAATGTTGGCCAAGATTTTGCTAATTTGAACACTCGCAGCTACAAACAAACAAACAAACAAACAAACAGTGACAAAGGGTTTCTGTAAAGGGGAATACAAAGTACTGAAAAGATTTATGGCTCAATGCTAGAAAAAGCTAGGTGCAGCTAATTTCCACTGAATTAAAAGGGATTTCAGAAACAGGGGGATCCAAAGAGCATTTACAGCACTTAGAAATGAGCCTTATTTAACAAATTTGCTTCTAGATCTTGTTAAAGTTATACTTGAACTCTGCAGTTCTTAGTACATTTTCTTGGAAATATGTTTCACTGAAAACACTGAACCTACTGAGCAAACATATTGTGGCTTAAATCTTGTAGAGTCTACACTAGTGGACTTGTAAGAGTAAGCCTTGGAATAATCTTTCCCATACAAGGCCCAACCACATCTCCTTGGATTAAATTTGTTTTTAAATATCTCTGTCCATTCTGTGCAACTTGAAGGACTTTTCACATAATTGCAAGGTTTGGAAAAGGTACTTCTGGGGACTATGAGTCTGGACTAGAATAGACCCATTCAGTCAACTGGATTCAACAATTAATTGGATAGGTTTACTCTAGCTGGAAATAAGCAACAGAATACTAACCATGATTTCTTTGATTTCAATGGGAATTTAGCCTCAACTAACTCAATCAATTTAATCTTTGTTGTTATGCTCAACAACCTGCATGACTTATCAGTGCCTTTCACTGAATTGTAGCCTATGTATTTCAAGATTACCTTTCATGGCATTTCTATAGAAATCTTTTAAGAAAAATTAAGGGAGGTGTAACTGTCTGGGTTGATTCCCTGCTCGGCCATGGAAACCCACTTAGGCATGTCACACACACTCAGCCCCAGAAAGCCCCATCATAGGTTCACCTTAGGGTCACCACAAGTTGGAAATGACTTGAAGGCATACAACCACAACAACATAACTAATGGTGTCTTGCTTCTTATGGAAGGCTCTTTATTCTAGCAGGCATTTCTGTTAGTGGAATGGGGGGAGAAATTATTTTTGTCATTTTCTCCATCTTTCTTTGCAGCCCTTTGGCAACCCTAAGCTATTCCAAAGAGTGCTCCAGCACTCTGGGGCAGATTTAGATGGAGACTGTGAAGCTGTAATGAAAGAGGTAATCTGCTAAAATTGCCTCCCTCCATATTTTAACTGCTGGAACCCTCCACTGGATCAAAAAGCTCCTCTGCTAGTGGAGGGACACCACTGGATAAAATTCTTAGAATTTGTCAGAAACTACATAAAGACAGACAATTTGTAAATACTCAAATCAGTATTATACATCTAACATTACAATGAATAATCTTTAAGAATCACTAAAAAAAGTTCTGGATTTATATTTGCATGTGTAAAGATGTAATGACATTTTCTTTATTTTAAAAATTTTGACATTCATCATACAAACATTTGTGTAGCATAACAGAGAAATTTTGGTGAACACAATTTACCAATCTGAAAGACCGGAGCACTGATAGCCCTTCTACATCGGCTAGCCCAAGTTCAACCAAACTCAGGGTGACAATAAAGCCATCAAAAATATTCCAGCCTTCTTGGAAGTAGTAATAGGGATCCATAGCGACTAGTTTGAAAAACATTTCACCAGTGAAGATTCCAGTGAAAACCTAAATGGGAAAATGAAAATTATAAATCTGGAAAAGTGCAGAAACATGGCTGATACATTTATTGAGATTTTCATATTGAAAATGGTGCCTAAAACTACAAGAAGTCTAGTGTGTGTTTCTTTATTTCTAAAAATCTCTTTTCTGGAAGTGTACATCCTAATACATTCCATATTATTAGATATTTTAATAATTAATTTATTGGAAGTATCTCTGGGCTCTCAAAGTCTGTGCCATTGGAGTGCAAGCTCTGGTAGGTTGTTTAAAACTGGTAATGCTTTGAGAACATGAGAGGTTGTAGACTGCAGCAGTACTGTTTGAGGACTAACTCTGCTAGTTATAGGAAGCCTTGGAACTGAAGGTTCATCAACAGGAGACATATTGGCTGCAACATCTATGAACACAATGATGGTACAGATAGTTACAATCTACATCAATGGAGGAGCCTCCCACACTAGTGGAATCACACACAGCATGTCACAGTATTCTAGGTACATTACAACTACATTTATTCATTTATAAAACATCCTCCCTTTTTCCTTTATCCCTGCCCCCCACTGAAAAACCAATAGTTAAAGCAAAGAAACAGAGTAATGAAAAAGAAAACAAAGCAAAAAATAAAAAGAAGGGGGTGGGAAGAACAAAAAAACAAAGAAAGAGAAAAACAGAAAAGGAGAAGGACCTCATTTTATAATAATTCATCTAATAAATTATATAGCTGAATTGCATCAGTAATCATGTGCCAGTAATACAAATACACAGTAAAAAAATACAATAAAATAAATGTTGAAAACTGAGGCCAGATTGTAGTAGACTCTTTCCCCATTCGCTCCTATAGGTGGGAAGTAAATTGGGAGGTTTGATCCCGGAAAGTATTAAACAAACTTGAGAGATTAATTTATTAGAGTTAAATTGCATTAAAAACATTTCAACATTTGTATATTTGCATATTGCCATTTTGCAGTAGCTGATTTATTGTGTGTAGTTTGGAAGAAGTGAAATGGGGCAAAAGTATATGTTCTTACATAGCCAGCGCTTCCTGATATGAAAATATTTTTTAAAAAATCTAAATACCTGTCTATAGCACCCACAATGCAATGATGATAGTTCTGCCCAGTTCTTTGTTTACAAACTTATTAGACAAAATAGATGCCAGGATTAAGACTGAAACAATCTTACTCCAGACTTTGAGAACAGAATTTGTAGAGGATATTATCTTTGGACTCAGTACATACATATGTGTGTATGTATGTGGTTATGTATATGGTTTACACTATAGTAGTTTCCCTCATTATGTCCCCTAGATATGTTGTTCTATTATTGATAGTATATTTGGATTATATTATTCCGTAATTTGAGTTATTTTTACTGCTCAATAACAGCAAGTGTATTTGGAACTCCAAATCCACTTTTTGTTGTTTTCTAATAAAGGTTTTTATCAGTTATCTATGGAATAGTCATGGAATGGCTGAGAAGATCAAAATATAAAACAATAATAAAAACGAATATTAAGCAACGCTGCTTGGACATTCCTGATATTTTATTATAATTTCACCTCCAGCCCTTAAATTAATTCAAAGTCCTTCACTGTGACACTGAATATTTTGATGTGTAGGGAGAGACTGGAAAATGAATTCAAGGTTGTATGAGTCAACAGTAGCACCTCACGAATGTGGTAACAAATCTACTTACCTTGAAAACTCAATACAGCTAGTTTCATTTCAAATGGAAAAGTGTAACCAAATTAGTGCTGTAATTCAAGTACACCTCTAGAACGAGTAACCCTTAAAGGTGCAATATCCAATGGATGACTCACCAGATTCCCAACATTAAGCACACTTTCGAATTCTTCTGACATTGGGTAATGCTCCATTGCCATGAAAAGTGTGTTTAAAACGATGCATATTGTAATTGCAAGGTCAACAAATGGATCCATCACAACTATGTTAACATAATGCTTTACTTTCAGCCAACATGGACAGCAGTCCCAGATCAAGAAAATGTTTGCAAATTTATACCAACAGGGTGGGCACTTCTGTCGGGACTCTTCAAGTTCTGTTTAAAAAAAAAAAGAGAACCAACTGTGTGATGATCACATCCCCTATAAAGAAAACGCTACCTCAAGGCTGGGTAAGACCATAAAAAATGTAGTATTTTTCTTCTCCCTATAGCCACAAGTCCAAAATTAAATAAATAATAGGGAAAAGCTGGAAGGTGAGTCACAGAGAATCTCAAAAGAGGCTTGGGAATATGAAAAATATAAAAAGAAGGGTTAGTCAAGCATTAACAGTTCACAAATAGCTACATCTCCATCACCTCACATTGAAATAATTTCCGTTAATGATGGAGTCACAAAGCAGAACTGCTCTGTGTATGGTTCTGGCCACTCTTATCTTGGAAAGAAGAGTGTAGGGTTGGAAAGGGGGCAGAAAGGACTCACCAAAATGATTAGTGGATTAGAGTAACTCTTCTGTGAAGAAAAATTACAAATTTGTTTTTTTTTCCCCCTGTAAAAATGGCAAGTAAGGGGCGGTATGATAGAGGTGCATAAAATTGTACATTGTCTAGAAAAAGTGGACAGAGTGAGTATTTTTCCCTTTCTCTTTCATATAACATGAGACTTCAGGGGTCATCAAATAAATCTGAGTGAGGGAATTTAAGGAAAAAAGAAGAAGAAAGAAAGAGAAGAAGAACAAGAAAGAAAGAAAGAAAGAAAGAAAGAAAGAAAGAAAGAAAGAAAGAGTACTTCTCTACACACTATACAATTGCACTATAGAAATTCACTCCCATAAGATGTTGGTGGCCATCAACAGGGATGGTTGTAAAAGATGATTAAGCAAATTCATAGTGGAGTAGTGGTTACTATTTATGACAGCAATATTATTCCAGAACATTATAGCACTGACATACTGGTTAACAACAGTAGACAGACTTTTTAGTTCTCATCTGTTTAGCAACTGTGAGGAAATGGCTGGCTCTACAGGCCTACTAAAATAAACAAGAATTATATGGCAACCAGGAAGATGAGTACATTTCCAACCTGATATTAAAACACACTTCACAGTAGACTTTCCAATAATCATGACATTCTATGCTTTTTCTTTATGAACTGTTTTAGTTTTAAATTTGTAAAGTACTGGTCACAATGCCAATTGTAAAAATAGAGAGCTACTGTGAAGATCTGTCTGAACCCAGGAGATTAGCCTGAGTGTCTCTGGTCACATCTTTACTATCATTTACTAACCCTCTTGCTGTTTGAGCAAGCCTCCTTTCCTTTCACGTATGTTGTAACTTGTAGTTCTATTAGAAAATAAGAAGTCTTATTCTTTCTGAGTTTCATAAATCCTTATAGCAACAATTTACAAGATAGCTCTTATAAAATGGTTTTTTTTGGGGGCGGGGCGATTACATGTGGAGAACTTGACAATGCCCACTATTATCTACCAGAATTTTAAGGGGCTTCCCCTGAGATTTAACCAAGTTGTCATTGTTGTAGCACAATCAGCATTTTGAAAGTGACCTCGCTATATATACCTTCCATGGTGTTTGTGATTATGCTAGCTATACTCATGGCTCTTTCTCTTAGAGTAGGGTCTTCCAAAAAATCCATAGAAACGTGGAAAGAACTGGATCTTCTTTTTTTCATTTCCGTCTCTGTGGTTGTGGCCTGCAAAGAGGGAATTGCCATATAAGATTTTTCTGCAAATAGAGCTGAATATTACAGTGTATATGAAGAATGTCTAGATTTGAAGGAGAACATGCATCATGCTTGTATGCTTAAATGTTCATGCCAAATGTTTTAGAACTTATCATATTATCAACCTGGTATTTCAAAATCCTTTAGAGAAATTGTAAGAAACATGCTGTCCTCATCTCAATAACCTCATTTTGTGTGTGTGTGTGTGTGTGTGTGTGTGTGTGTGTTTGCTTGTGTTTGTGTGTGTGTGGTCCAGGTAACCTTCAGTGAACATGAGTGTTTCAGGTTAGTTTATATAAAACTGCCTTGTTTCTTCTCATTAGCTTTGTAAAATCCCACTTACCCAAACTTTTTAACCTGTACAACTGATTTCAATGGGTTTTACTTCCAAGTAATGACACATAGGATTGCAGCCTTTGACAGCATGCCAGACTTTGCCAAATGTTGATTTCCATCCCACCATACTACCTTTGAGATCTATGCTTTGTTTTGTAAACATCCCTATACTCTTCCTTTTAAAAGAGTATAGCTTAAGGCGCAAGACCTTAACTGATCAGTCATCAGCTGTAACCCAAAATAAATTACTTGTCAGCATTTCCCACACATAGAGACACAGCATAAATTCCAGGTTATAAATAAAATATCTGAAGGATGAGGGGGGAAAGTGGCATGTCACTTGCTCATCTTTTGCATTTAAGATGAATAGCAAGCTTCTCATTCAAAATTAATGAACAAAAAGGTAAAGGAAAAAAAAACCAGCATTGTCATGCTTCTCCAAATCAGCACAGGAAGGTTCCATTATTTTTATATGGATAGCTAGGGAAACATAATACGCATATGTAATAGCACATATGTGATTGTATATGTGCAGCTTGCATTGTGTGTGTATCAATGGGGCATCTCAATTGGATATCATATTTATTTTGTCAGCCAAAATGGAGATAATATCAGGTTGAAAGATGCATGAAAATGCTAAATATGCATGTATAGATATATATATATATGTATACGTATGTACAAAGTGAAATTTTGGAGTGATTTTACCAATGTTTGGGGAACCAGAACTTCTAGCCACGTTGTTTGTATGTTGTAATGAGGTTCACGAGACAGAATGTAGTCAAATTTATCTACAACCAAGGCAGTGTCAGAATCCATATGGTATCAAAAATTATACCTTCCTCTAAGTTGTGGAGTAAGATGAAATTTTATTGCATCTGGCCAGAAAGAATTAATTCATAGCCAGATAAAGTAAGATCCAACATGTTTTTCTGAATATAAAACACAAAGCAATATATTTTGTACATTCTCCAGATATATTTTTCACTCTTTGTTTTGCAAATACTATGATTTAAACTTTGATTTTTGTTAGTATAGAAAAGATATTACAAGATGCAGGAGCATTCACAGCTTGACCAACCAAGGATCATCATTCCCAAGGGATTCCATTCTGTAGACACACTGGCTGGTGCATTAAGAAAAGGCCACCATGCCTGAACTATTTAAAACTTCCTTACATTGTCATCAGTAGCTGGTTTATCTATTATCACCTCTGGCAGAAGCTGTCCAACAGGCGATGTAGGAACAGATGGTCCACCAACCAAGGAAACCACCCCATTGCAATCCACAGTGCTGTGCATCTTCCCATTCACTGGAAACACTGCCAGCATCCTGGATGACCTACTGGCCTGACTAATGTTACTGTTGCGCCGTTCACCATGTCTGCGCGGCACAAAAAGGGAATCTCTTCTGCTATCATTATCTTCAAATGTGCTGTGTTCATCATCAGCAAAGTCATTCTCTGATCCTATATCCTTTGCTCTACCTCTGAAGCTGAAAAGGCTTGTTCTGCTGTTGCGCCTTGGGGAAAACAGGGAGCCACGCATGCTCAGCAAAGACTGTGGGGAGAGACAGGAGAGGACAGCAGTTAGCCAAAATCTTACAGCCCATCCCTCCAAATGTCAGGCACAAACAAAGACACTCTCCCACCCTACAACCTGCCTTATTCACCCCCCCCCCCAAGATTTCGAGTTTCCATATGCCACAATTAACTGGAAATGGTCTGATATGTTAAAAGGGGGATTCATAGGTTAACAATATTGATCTAATATGAAGGATGGTGGTGTACTGAAGTTGTTACAAACATGCCTTGGAGTCAGAATATAAGGAGCAGAAAGAAATATGTTAAAAATGTACTATATAAAAGTCAAAGTTTGTCTGCGTCAGGCAGGCGCAGACCTCATACGATTGGCTGTGTGAGGCGAGAAGACCTCATATGACTGGCTGGCTGCGAAGATTCTGTGGAACCCTGGGGTTGGCAGTTCAGGGAAGGGCCTGAACGGCCAGAGAGCTTTGAGTAGGCTGGTTGCTATGGAGACGAGGCCTAGCAGCAAGTCCCCTCACAAAACCAACCTTTGTGTGTTAACAACTCTGAATACAGACTGGATTGGGGAACATGGGGAAAAGTTACACGTACTGAACAACGCTGTTTGGGGAGTTAGAGACACAAGATCTCAAAGTGTATTTCAACTGCATCTGACTCCTAAGGTAAGGTAAGGCAATTCCTAAGGTATTTCTAATAAGTGTTACCTATGAGAAAATAAAATCCCGGGCAACGCCGGGTAAATACTCTAGTGTAATATATAGCAGGTCTTTTAACTACTCTGTGGAACTTTGTGATGTACTTCTCCCCGTCACAAAACGGCTTGCTCAAACTCCTGTCCAAATTTTAGAAACTGAACAGCTCTTGAACCACCAAATGGCACTAATAGGAGCCAAATTTGTTCTTTGTTTGGTTAATGGTCAGTCGTCCCCAGTAAGGTCAATAGGTAGTGTATCGTAGAACCTGTAACACGAGCACAACTTTGAAACAACACCCTCTACTAACTTAGTTTCTGGCCTCTGTTAACGCTATACCTGATGGGGAGAAGAGTGCTTCCGTTCTAGTGTTAACCTATTCCCTTCAATAGAGAATCGGCAACCTTTTCTCCTGATGCTATCTTCTGATTCAGATCTGTGAAACTCGTCTTCATCTTTTTCTTCTCCTCCAGATTGCTCTTTTTGTTTTCTTTTCTTCCTTCTATTTCTCCGCTCTTTGGCGCTCTTGGAACTCAATTTTGATGTTTCAGAAGAACTTTCAGAAAGTCCACCTATTCCTCCACCTGCACTTGGTTCTTTTGATTCAGCTGATGCTGTTGCTGCAGCTGTCGCCGCTGCCTGCCATAAATCATTAAAAGTTTTCCTTTACTGTCTTACCGAAAAGGACCATTTTCTTAATATAAATGCAAGAAAATCTATAGCAACAACAACAATGACAAATCTTTGAGTAAAGCAACTAAACTGAGATTTCCAACAATCAAAGTGGTTTTTCTTACAGCCATTTCCCCTTGGCCTTTATACTTACCCTTTTACATTTATTTATTTCATGTAAGAAAAGGTATATTTACCTTCCTACCTGAGGCACTCAAGGCAACTAACAAGGACCTAAATCCAGTTGTTATCCTAACTAGGCTCATTTAATCGATGGAAAATTGGTAGATCAAGACTTATTCAAATTTCATTGATTCAGTGGGTCAGCTCTTTTTAGGGCTAGTAAATAGCTTTGCCAAAATAAATAAAATTAATATTAAAATCCAGACTATCAAAATTAAAACTTTTAAGAGATATGAACAGAATGATAGATAAAATGTCAAAACAATTCAGCCAGAAAGTTTTAAAAACACTTGGTGAAGTAATGGATCTGTTTAAAAAGTTGCCAAAAAAAACCTCAGTAAAAAGGGTGCCAACTGGCTTTTTTCAGACAGAATTTCATATCTGTTTACATACCATGAGACAACCAACTGTTAGTGAAACCAGATCTTGCAACTTCTCTCTCTAAATCTCTCTCTCTTTCAATGTCTCTCACTTTCACACATAAGCACACTGGTACAAGGTCATTACAAGTTTTTTTTCTAGTAGCAGAAACCTCTGCATTGTGTTTTGTAGTCATATTTACTAAATTTATCTTGCAAGACTAGACTTCTATTTGAAGTACAATTTTAAATATTTTAAAATTTCAAATGTTAAAATCACATAGCATAGCTGGAAGATTTCAAAATGGAATGTCTGTAAAAATATGAAATGTGGCATTTTTAGGCTCTCGTATGTACACTTCGATGCAAGTAACTCAGGAATGATTACATCTCAGCAGACATGTATCTGATTGCACAGGATGTAAAAATGCTAAAAAGATGTCATCCTGTACTGGGTTACTTGGGACTAAATTCCTTTTAACACAGTGGGACTTAGCTTCTGAAGTAAATTGCCTTTGCACAGTTGCATTGCTGTTGATAGCATACCTATGTAAATGTGAAGCTCATGGAATAAAGTGGGACTTACTTCTGGGTAAGCATGTATAGAATTGACCTATAAACATCACAAACATAGATAAAGGTAGAAAGACTCCCATCTAAAAAAGTCCTTTGCTACTAGAATCTGTTGACCACCAGGAAAGTAGTTTTATCTTTTCTTCAAATAAGCCTTAGTGTTCCAAATGGACACTAGTAAAGATACTTTTTTGGAATGCAGCTTTTACAATATACCCAACTTTTAAATAGCACAAGAAACCTACACGAGTAGGGCATTCTCTATGTTGTAGATTAGTGTTGGTAAAATGACCAATTTTTTAAAATTACAGTTGGCCCTCCACATTCACTAGGGGTAGAGACGCAGGAGCCCTGCAAAAGGGGGAAAATGGCAAATATCAAAACACGTGCGTGCGTGCGTGCGTGCGTGCGTGCGTGCGTGCGTAAACGGGGCTGAGGCATGGTGGGGACCCAGGGTCCAAACCTGGCCAGGAAAGGGAGAGGAAAAGCAGGTGAGTCTGTGTGGTGGCCCTATAAATTCTCTCTCACCCATCTCCTTCCATGGGTGGGTGGATGCATTACGAGAGGATTTGTGGTGCTGAGCAATTGGGCTGCAAGGTGTTCTTAGCCGGCCACGCAGTGATTGGTGGTGGTGGAGGAGGAGGAGGACCAGGGGTAGGTTTCTGAAGGGCTGAATGGCCTGATTGAAGCTGCTAAGAGGGAAGGTTCCTCCAGAAGAGAAGTGCCTGAGGTGGAGAGGCAGGGGTTGGAGAAACTCGCAAACAATCAGATCCATGAAAATTAAACCCACAAATGTTGAGGGACAACTGTATTTATTTATTTAGCACCATTGATGTACAAGGTGCTTTCCAAGTAAAACAACAAAAAACAGAGGGTCCTGCCAAAAGTTCACAATCTAAAACATACACACACAAATGCACAGAGAAAAGGAAAGAATAATAAAAATATAAATCATAAAGTTGGAAGACACTACAAGGGCCATCAAGCCCAACCTCTTGCCGTAAAGGAATATATAAACCTATACTACACAACTGTAAAACAAATTATGCAGATAAATATGAAAAAATACAATATAATATAAAACAAACTGACAAATACATGTAATCAAAACATGTAAGACTACAAAACAATATGAAACTAAAATTCCAAAAACTCTGTGGCTCTTAAACTCTCCCAGAAGTCCCTCAAAGCTCACTAACCTCCTCATTTTTGTTTTGTTTTGTTTTAAATTTCATCACAATTAAATGTAGGCCATTTCCACATGCAGCGAGGGAATCGCTCCCTGCCGCTACTCACCGGATCTTATTTGGGTCCGGTCCGGTCCGGTCCGGTCCGGGGCGAGGAAGAGTGGTGCATGATCGGAGATTCGCACTGCTCTGGAGTCCAAAATGGTGGCTTCCAGTTGGTTGTGGGTCCAACCGCTGAAGCTCGCCAGCCTAAAGCCTGCCCTCCACAGATCACAGGCTCACATTGGTGCGAGCCTGCAAATCTGCGTTGGAGAGCAGGCACGCAATGGCGCGCGCCGGCTTTTTGAAAAACCTGAAAAATCAGGTTTTTCAAAAACACACTGGAAGACCACTTTCAGTCGCTCCAGAGCGGACTGAGATGCGGATCTACGCTAAGTAGTCCGGACCCAGTCTGCTCCAAGGTGCAGACGTCCTCCATGGAGGATGCACTGCACTTTTTTTTTTTAACCCGTGCAGAAATGGCCGTAGACAGTTGAGAAAGGTGAGAGGGGATGAAAGAACTAGCACAGTCTTGCAAGTCCTCTCTCACTTGAAATTAGAACTACATAAGGGAAGTTACCTCCCGGGTGAAGGATAGCCCAATTCTATTGAGCAAGGGTTGCAAATTGCAGCTGTGGGGCTACATGGGAGTTCCAAGTCTGTTCTTATATCCCCTTCAACTGTTCAAGACTCCCTGGGTCACTCTTTTTTTTTTCTTTTTCTGAACACTGAGATGAGGTGAATTACTTCTGGAAACTTCAAGGAGTAGCAACTTACATTTTAAAAATTTGGAAGGAGTCCCTACCCCTGCATTTTTAAACATTTTCTTAAAGAGCCCGTTTTTCAAAACCAGATGTGGATTTCCAACCACTTCCATTTTTTACATTTTGGGGTCATTTTGAGGAGTCTGTGCCCCCTTCAGAGGGTCCTACTGCAGAAATTTCCCGCCCTGGACCATCTGTGGATGCTCACTCCGATCTAGAGAAATAACATACCTTTTAGTTATTCATTGTATTATTTTCCCATTACTAAACTAAGTGGAAGTATACTTTCATTTATTTATTATCTTTTGTGGAATCTACACAGAAAAAAAGGACTTGCTTTTTCTTTTCTCAGACTGGAATGGCAACTTCCCACCTCCTCTCCCAGTCTGCCAAAGTGCCTTGGCACTCCACGCACAGCTCTAGCTTTCCTCAAAACACCACCCTTGTGTAACCAGGGAAAAGCCTTTCAGTTATTAATTAAAACTCCTTTAAATGATTTATAGTAGTGTGGTTCTGGATGGTTATAACCACTGAGAATCACTCAGTTGAGACCAACTTTATGAAAAAATATAGTATAACCTTTATGAAAACAGCAAACAGAAAACATATTGTATGTCTAAGTTCAAACAGATCTTCAGAATGAGTTTAAACAATTTCTTAACTCTTTACAACAGCATAAAGATACAGCTCTCTCTCTCTCTCTCTCTCTCTCTCTCTCTCTCACACACACACACACACACACACACACAGAGCCCTCTGGCCTCCCTCTCTGCCAAAGGGTATATTCCCAAATCTAGGCTACCCTCTCTGGCCAGGTTTAACAGTGGGTTGATTTCTTTTCTACCTCTTTTTTAGGCTGTCTCTGAGAAAACACCCTTCTCATTCAACTTCCTTCAATTAAATGAGAACTCCTCTGCCTGAGGGATTTACCCTTGATTGCCAAAAGCCTGAGTCTTCTGGAAAACTCTCCTTCTCAAACCATTGTGCTGGCTATAAATACATTCTCATTCAGGCCTTCACCCCTCCTTCCCAGTAAAAGTGTCTGGGCTTTCCTCTGAAGTGGCCATTGCTAGTTGTCTATCGACTTGTTGCAGGGTGGCTTTTCCACCACTCAGGATACTACTCCCCCTATACTCCGTCTTACCCTTGTATCGTGCCTTTATACCAATGAGCTCAGTGGCTCATATCCTGCCCATTCTTTCTTCACAACAACTTATAAGATAGGTCACTCTAAGAGAAAGTGATTAAGCCAACGTCACTCACTGAGGCTCACAGCTCAAGGGAAACTGAAAATAGATATTCCAAGTCTCAGTCCAACAGAGTAGTCATTACTCCACACTGATTCTTAAAACTGGATTAAAATAACAGGCACCTTGCTCTGTAAAGTACTTTTTGGAAGGATGAGAAGAATTTTTTTTAAAGAAATGATAAAAAATATGTGTTTCTTGAGTGTTGGGAACCCTGATGAAAAGAATCCTGGACTGACATGAATCTTTGCAGTTTGGACTTCTTCAGTGAAAAATTCTTACATCGTTTTGTGTGTGTGCAGGTGTGCAGAAAACAGAAAATGTTTGGTTGGGGACTTATTCTATGCAAAATTAACATGTGGTTCATTCTGTGCAAAAATACTTTTTCCTCTGCAGAAGAATATTGTTTTCCATGCATAGAGTGCTGTTTTCTGCACAAAACAGCCATGTGCAATTTTGCCTCAAATAATTCCCACACTGCAAGTCCTGTAGTTTCTTGCAGCAAAAAGAAAATTGCTAAAATAGCTCATTGCTTCCTCTGTGAAGAAAATTAGTACAGGATTACATCTCTCATTTCACTCACATTTTGGGGTAACTGGTTAAGATGAAGAGTACCATTCTGGTCCATGGCATCCATTCTATTAGGCTTCTTGTTTTGTTTATACATCCACAGATAACCCTAAAGCTACACTAAAATTAAGTCCTGTTACTTCTCCATCAGAAACATACCTGAGCTGCTTCTTGTTGTTTCTTCAGCTGCTCAAGCATCTGCTGAAACTCTGCCTCTTTCTGCTCTGCTTCTTCCATTGTGGCTTGGTTCTGCTCTTCATAGGCCATGGCAACAACAGCCAGGATCAGGTTGATCAAGTAGAAAGAGCCCAAGAAGATTACCAGGACAAAAAAGATCATGTATGTTTTGCCCGCAGCACGTAGTGTCTAGAGAAAAAAAATAGTTCATTCACATTTGGCAGGTAAAATACAAATTTGTGACATGTCATGTGTAGGACAATACTATATTTGCGCTGAGGTTATTTTATTTTCATATCAGTACAATTAAGAATTTGCTATAAAATCCTTATCTCTCACCAGCTGATAAAGATTCTCCCAGAAGTCCTGAGTCATCAACCGAAAAAGAGACAGGAAGGCCCAGCTAAAGGTGTCAAAACTTGTATAGCCATAGTTTGGATTTCTACCAGCTTTCACACATACATATCCTTCTGGACATTGACTAAAAAAGTGAAAGAGAGAGAGGGAGCTGCTATTGAATAACAATCAGTTAATAAATACTGTTAAAATGCATAGTGGATAAATGTAATACCAGTAAATACAAGTAATACTATTAAAAAAAAATAGTGGATAAATATATGGCTGCAGCTGGTTGGTTAAGGTAATGCCAAACTCAACCTTCATCTCCACTTAGCTTGATCCTGACTTGCCTTTCTCATTGTTCGCACATTTTCTCTCTTTATCTTTTCATTCCCTGGGACCCGGAAACATCTGCTGCTTCAACCTCAACCTTACCTCAGGGCAATTCAGAGGGAGAATCAGATGCTCCAGAATGAAAAGCTATAATTTGGTTTCTCTCCATGGAGGAGGGTGCTTCTTTTATGACTCTTTTCCATTTTAATATAATTAATCAATTACAGCAATTAAATCGTTATGAAATAAGCCTAAATCTGAGAAGATCCAATCCAATCCACTATATATGCTATATGAAGTATTTATACATTAACAGGGGGAAAAAAGTCAAAACCTGTTCCTGCTTTATAATTGTTTTTGAAAGCTCATTGATGGAAGAAGGTCTTACCCTGCATCGGAACTGTTCCCACAAAGCAAAGCATCATTTTGTCCTTCCAAAAAGTAAAAATTGTCTGTTTGGGGAAAAGAATGTTTTTAAAATGTTAAAAGTAAGTAACTCAGACGCTTTGAATAATATAATATTTTTGCTCAATAATATAATATTGAATTCAATGCCACAGTTCTACCAACAACTCTAATGCAAACAGTATTGAGATGGCAGGTTAGTTGTGGTGGGTAGTCCTGATATGCTTTTAAAAAAGGAGGGCTATACTGCAGAAGGAAGACTACCAGTTGTGGATCACAGTGGCAGGTGGTGTGTACTTGTGTGCACTCCACTCTTCCTAGGAGCCTCTGCACATTCTGCAATCTCAGGAAAGGGCAGAAGAAGACAGTTTATCAGGCCAAGGCTAAGGGAACCATGCCAAGGTCCATTCCCTGGCCTTATACCAGTTCCTTTGCACTCCAACAACCAGTTGGTTCAGCAGTTTCAACTGTACCCATCTGTTCGTGGTTTATATTTTGGAGTTTGATTATTTTAAACGGCTTTTTCTTGTTGTACCAATAATTTGACTTTTGTCACAACTTTGGGTGGTTGTAGTGTAAGGACTGGATCCTGTTTGTGGACAGATGGGGCCTGAATTCCTGTTGTACCCAGTAAAGGGGGGGGGGTCTCTTAAACAACCTTAGAGGTGTAGGCAATAAGGTTCATGCCGAACTCAGGGGCAAAGCACTCTGCCTCACTTCCCGATGACAGGGGAACTGCACAGTAGCTTCCATCCACATCTGTCCTTCTGGGTTTACCCAAGGATCAGCTGGGCTATTGTGTTTTCATCAGCAACAGGCAGGTTGACCAGTGCCTGGATCCAGACCCAGTTTGATCCAAGCTTGTTCAGCTGTAACCAATAAACTTGTGGCCTTTTCTGGGCCACCAGAATGGTGATGTTTATTTTTTGGCAAGTGGAGCCTCATACTCACTGCTGAATCTGAGTTTGAGGAAGACCAGGACAACAACTGGATGTTGAACAAGTTGCAATTTTATTTATAGAACATAACACAAAATGTTGTGAGGTCACTGCAAATATTGTCACAAGGCTGCTCCATGATGCCTCATATTCAGCAGAGACATTGGAAGTTTCATCTCACAACAGCAAGAAGTTAAACTAATCCTCATTATAATTAACTGCTTTCCAGCCCCAGTGAAAGCATATGGAAGTTACCAACTTTAAATATATTCAACTCACTGTTGCATAATAATTAAATGCACTGAGTCCTAACAGATAAAATAAACTCCCAACCTTAGTCTTGGAGAATCTTATTCCCTTCAACCTGTTTTAAGCTCATCTACAAACCTCACCCAACCAAGACTTTGCAAATGCTTATACCTGATGACTTATTCCAGGGCCAACCCAAGGCATTTTGCTTCTTTACACAAAGGCTTCTTTCTCCAATCCATGTACAAAATCTTATCAGATTGGCAGGTGAATTTTATTTCAACACTGATACCCAGAAAGCATTTTCCACAGTACATTGGCAGGCCAGCAGCAGGTCCTTGTGTGACATACAACACTGTCCTCCAGCATCTCACTACTGCTCCCCAACACCCAGCACTGGCCATGTGACTCATGCATCCTACTCTGCCTAATTTTAAAGCTTGCCTTGACCCATTTAAAGAATCTCACAATTTCACTGTCACCCTGAGTGTACTTTGTCCCAAAGTTCCCTCTTAACATTCAGTAATTAAACTCAAGACCAGTCTTCATTCAACATACATACATATCTTCCCTCTGGCTTACTCCATTTCAGAGAGGCAAGATTGCATGGGTAAGATAGAAGACCTCAAGGACCAATCTCGGTTTAGCCCAGACCAGCTGCACAGGCAGAGCTAAACAAATATACACAGACACACACAAATTTACTGGTGCTGGTTGGAAA
The DNA here is from genome assembly GCA_030412105.1 of Cyclura pinguis. Taxonomy (NCBI): domain Eukaryota; kingdom Metazoa; phylum Chordata; class Lepidosauria; order Squamata; family Iguanidae; genus Cyclura; species Cyclura pinguis. Next base: position 226,325,135 of record CM059599.1, on the reverse strand, counting down.
AGGTGGACAGCCACATATAACAAGGAAAAACACAATACAATCAAATGTTGTAATAGCCCACCTCTGAAACACTCTTGAATGAATCACAAAAAAGACACCTTACTCAGGGACACTAAAAATGAGAACAATCCAACAAACATCACCAGAAGCTGTTTAAATTTGGAACCAAATCTGGATCCTCCACACAACCTATTATTTTCTCACCACCTGACAGAGAGATGGGAAGAGGAACATTACCGAATATACTGGAGGCTGTTCATTTTTATTTTAGGCATCAGACTTTCATAGAGAATATCAAGCCATTTTCTTATTTAATTTAGTATTTTATTTTCTTAAAAAATAGGTCCATTCAGATAGATTTACAAACAGAATAGGAAGTCAATCCTCCAATCCCTTCAACATCCAGCAGGTGGATGCCTGTGGGTTCAGTTCAATAAGGGTTTAGTGCACAGGTAACCAACTGTGAAGCGCGTGGGTACCAAATTTAATTCCTGCAGGCTGCGCTGCCATTATTCACGTGCCCCAGAAGTGATGTTGTCATGACCTGAGATTTTTGGTCCTTTTTAATCCAGAGAGAAGGACTGTTTGTGAGTATGTCGTGTGAACGTGTGTGTGCAAGAGCTCTTGATACAAATGTGATTTTGTACTTTATGTCTTAATAAATGTTACATGAATAGTTTAAAATCCAGATCTGGTTTCCTGTGTGTCTTTTGTTGGGAATCCTATAGTCTAGGGTGGCTGAATTTCTCTCTGGATTAAAAAGGACCAAAAATCTCAGGTCATGACAATGTTGTATTATTTCTGGCCACCAGTTTTCACTATGGGGCCATACTTTCCCCATCCCTAATTAAATGGGAAAGGAATGGAGAGGAGGACAATCATTTCTTAATTCTTCCATTACTCCCAGAAGCAATAGGATGCACTTACATGGTTGCTAAGCAGCTACTTGCTTACCTTTCTATTGATTTTTTCCCCCTTCTTTCTTTCTAACTTCATTTTTATTGAAGTCACTTGGCACTAAGCTGGCTGGGAAGTTACAGGGTCACTGCATCTTAATATGGAGTAATGGGGATAGTAAAAAGAAGTACCCCTGCCTGAGTATTATAGCAAAAATACCTGTAGCCAGCCAGTAAGTAACAAGACAAGACTACTGAATACCACTTCATATGTCTACAGTCTACTGATATGTTAATCCCAAAATGGTGATGAGTTTCCTTTTTTGTAAGTAGGAAGATACATAATCAAGGAAGAAGCTACCTAGAAAAATTACCAGGACATTCCTCAGAACTATATCAGTGTCATGGAAAGTAACAACTGTGATCCCTAAAACACCGGATGCAACAGTACAAAGTTCTTCTTCTTCAAGACAGGATGATTAATCATTTTAACTACACTTAACATGCTGTATGGTGGACCCTCCATATAAACAACCTCCACATCTACAGCTTCCAGCTAATACAGAGCATTGTTTCCCATATCTAAAATGGCACCGATTGAAGTGTCTGCATGCACATCACCACCATTTAATTAATATGGGACATGAGCAGTCTCTTTTTTTCTATTTGAAGGGGTTCATGGAAAGGAATCTCCACAGATATGGAAGGTCCACTATAATTAATTTTGAAAAATGGCCTACATATCATTCTGCCCTCTCTACTTTCTTGTTTCCTCTGTAGCCATGAATATACCAAAACAGAAAGAAATACCACCATAACATTGATGAGAAGCATTCTGATACAAGAGAGCCAAGAATGCCTATATCCTATTTCTGAACTGGGGCAGGTAGCTGAAGATAGTTTTTTCATGATCTACACAAGCAAAGAGTTTGCTATAATCTATAAAACATAAAGTGTTTGCCCCCTCCTGGAAATTCTTTCATGCACTCCATTATCTAACATATGTTTGCAATATGATCCCTAATGCCTCCTTTTTTCCTGAACTCAGCTTAGACAGCTGACATTTCTCACTCCACATATGGTTAAAGTCTTTGTTGTAGAATTTTGAGCATCACTTTGCTTGTGTGAGAGATTAATGCAATGGTCGCTGCAATCCCTGGTGTCCCCTTGCTTGGGATTTGGAATGTTTAGTGAGTGTTTCCAATCTGGGGACCATTGTTTTGTTTTCTATAGTTTTTCACAATTTTTTTGTTAGAACTAGAGTAGATTCTGTCTCTGTAGCCTGAAGTAGCTTTATTGGTATGTCATCTGCTCCTAGTGATTTATTTCTCTCAGGTGCTCCGAGTGTGCTTCCACTTCAGTTTCTAAAATCGTAAGTTCACTTTCATATGGTTCTTCCTTGAATGAACCTGTCATTCTTTCATCTCTTTTATACAGTTCTTCTATTTATTGTTTCCATTGCCTTTTTATTTCTAAAATTTATTTCTATTTTTTAAACTTCCCTTTGACTTCTGGGATCTTGTAGAAAAGGTCTCTTGTTCTTCCCTTTTTCTTGTCATCTTCTATTTCTTTGCATGATTATTATAGTAGTTCTCCTTGTCCCTGGGTACAAGTCATCGAACAGTTGCCTTCAGGGTTCTGATTCTATTTCTGTCACCTTTTACTTTTGCTTCTTGTCTGTCCTTAACTGCTTAAAGAGTTTCATTTTATCATCTATTAAGGCTTCTCTTTCTTTTTGGCTGCAGATAGCTTATTTTTGCATTCCTTTCTGACAATGTTCCTGATTTCAGTCCAGAGTTCTTCTGGCTCCTGGTCAATTAGTCTTAATAGCACAAATCTATTTTTTCACATTATCTTTAAATTCTATGGGGATGTTCTTCATGTTGTGTTTTGGTATGATGGTTGGTTTAATGTTGTTCTTTAGCTTTACTCTAGTTTTTATATTAGCAGTTGATGATCTGTGTCACAACCTGCTCTTGGTCTTATTTTTGCAGAGAGAATCTATCTTTTACTTCCAATTATTTAGTTTATTTGATTTCTGTATCGGACACAAGGTGATGTCCATTCACCTCTTAGGTTGCTTGAAGAATATATTTGTGATGAACAAACTGTTCTCCTTGCAAAATTCAGTCAGTTACTCTCCTGCTTCATTTCTTGATCCTAAATCAAGTTGTCCTATAGTCGTTGATTCTACTCTGTGTCCTACTTTTTTGCATTTCAATCCTCTATGATTAACAAAAAGTCCTGTTTTGTGTGTAATCAATTTTGTCCTAGGCTCCAGCACAGAAACTTTCAATTTCATCTTCTGCCTCTATAGTTGGAGGATAGACTTGGATTATGGTTATATTAATGGGTTTTCCCTAAAGTCTTATTGATATGATTCAGTCAGACTTTGCATTATATCCTTTGACTGCTTTTGCTACATCTCTCCTCACTGTTAATATTCTCTCATTTATTCTTAGATTTTCATTTCCTGAATAAACACTGAATAATTATTTGACTCAGAATGTCCTATTCCTGTCCACTTTAGCTTGCTGATCATGAGTACTGCAATGTTTGTGTGTTCCATTTCTTGTTTTACTTGTCCAGCTTTCCCCGATTCATGTTTCTCACATGCCACGTTCCTATAATATTTATTGTGCAGCTTTGGATTTTCTTTCCATCTCTGAGCTTGTCAACAGCTGAACATCTTTGTGGCTTGAGCCCAATTGCATAATTAGCCACAGTGCTACTTGGAGTTGTCCTCTGCTATACCCCAGCAGCTTGTTGAGTGCCATCTGACCTGGGAGTCTCATCTTCTGGCAGTATTCCTTGTTTCATTTTGGATGGTCTCATCACAGGGCTTTCATGGTAAAAGACATTTAAATGGGAGGTTACTGGTACCTCCTTCTGCACAGTGCTGACAAGTGTTAGCTATGGTGCCACAGCTATTGTTTCTGAGAAATTTCCACCAGTGTCACCCCAGTCTGCTACAGCTGCTTCCCAGTAGCTGGTTGGCACATTTTGTCTGGCTCCTCAGCAAAATCTGTATGGGAGACCCTACTAGCAACATTGCTATCATCAGCACAGTCTCTTGCCTCACAGAAGCATGCAATCCCACCACCACAAAAAGGTAATTCATGCCAGATGTTAGACAAATAACAATCATAAATAGCAGGCTGTCATATTTCATTTTTTAAAAAAGGAATCTATTATAGGGGAACAGAAGTGAGTGGAATTTGCAGAATAGTGGCTACTTTGGGAGAAACTGAGTTGGCTAAATGTTTAAAGACTAAGAGCAGGGCCTTTTGTGCAGTTAGGTTGTGGAGGGTGTTTTTTTTTGTTTTGGCCAGGTTTTGTGGGCAATTATTGAGAAAATAACATATAGAATAGTTTCAGTGAAGTGACCCTACATAAGAATCCTGCAAAAATTAAAAAAATAGTGTAGGGTTCCAAGCAGAATTTGAGTTTCATATTTGAGCTTGGAACACATAGGGAGTATTTGGTTTCCACAGAGATGTGCTTAGACAAGAAAGCACCAAAAATTCATAAAAACCAGTGCAGGATGTATAGAGTGAAGATGGATAAAACCACTTTAAGATTTCCTTTGTCTCCTGCTCAGTTGGTACAGAAACTATAGAAACTGCAATAAGAGAAGAGTGTGTGATGGATATAGAGCATACAGTGGCAAAGGCAGAAGGACTATTTGAACATTTATCATTTTCCAGGTAAGTGCCTAGGGTGAGCCTATCAAATGTCACATACACTATGAACATACTATATTACTGCTCTTGAAAAGAGGAAAAGCAAAAAGCACTGAACACCAGATCAATTCTAGGATACACTAAATCAAAATTCCCCCTCCTGAGCCATGGAAAAAACAGTAATTATGATTAGAAGCTGAAACTGTCAGTTACAAAACTACAGCCCTTCTGCTTCTTCTTTCCTCTTCTTTATTAACAAAGGTCCCAGTTTTCAAATTGGAAATAATATTTTCTCCTAAATTTTCCAGTAAGTGGGTTACTGTTTCTACTTTCCACAGAGTTGTCATCATAACTACACAAATAAGGAAAAAATCACAAGGACTTTTCACTGTTGAGGGCACTATTCCACTCCAAATAACCAAGCTGGAAAAGCTAAACAAGATACTTATCCACAAGACAAGTAAAACCAGGCTGGTAGATGTTTTATTCCCTAGAGCATGAACAGTTGTGTCACTACAAGATATGATGAATGTGTTCCCAGAAATGATGAGACTATTGATCCCCTTAGGACATGGAAGCTGGAGCTGTTCTTCACAATTCCTCAAGGAAATGCCCTTCAGTCCTCTGCAAATTTTATGGTGTCACAGACCAACATTTTAAAATAAAAGCTCTGTGACTTAAACTGTTGTGATGGTAGATGGCTGCCTCCAAGTGAAACAGAAAGACCAAAAGCAAAAACCATAACTGCATGACTTAACTGTCTATATCACAAAGAAATCCTAACACTGTGCAAAAAGTCTTGTTAATGTAAATGAAGGCCAGACAATTGTAATCTCGAAGATGTTTCAATCTACATTTCCTTTCAGCTCAAGAAATCATAATCAACGTATAGGGATTATGGGAACTGTGATCCAAAAATATCTGGTGGGCCACAACTGTCCATGGCTGCTATAAATGAAGTTGAGAGTCCGTTAGTCCAAGATTGACTAGTGTGTACTAATCAGACAATAATATTAGTGTGATCAAATAACACATTGTCTATGAAAGTGTCAAAGAAAATATTAAAGTTTAGCATAAGAAACTGGGTGTGGAATTTCAGAAATACTTTAAGTTTGCACATTATTTCAGAAACCAGTGCCTTAAGGGCCACCTTCTCCTGAATCAGTCTGCCTGGACATGAACCTCTGCCACTGAAGGCCCACTCAAAGTGCTCACAGCCATCCAAGATCAGGCTGTTGGCACCAATGGAAAAAGAGACCTTTGTTTCATCAGTGACAATTTGGCTGTAGAATGCCCTCCCCAAAAAAAGACTGCCTGGTGCCCACTTTGCTACCATTTAACCATTAGGTTAAGATATTTTAATTCTCTCAGGTATTTTATTAAGTTGGTATTTTAATACTGTTAAACCTGAAAGGCACCAGATTCTGCCTGATCTTGGAAGCTAGAACAGGGTCAGCCCTGGTTAGTATTTGGATAGGAGACCACTAATATATTTCAGAGGAAGGAGTTGGCAAAACCACCTCTGAGTATTCCTTGCCTAAGAAAACCCTAAGAAATTCATGGAATTGCCATAAGTCAATAGGTGACCTGAAGGCACAAACACAAAGACAGTTTTTCATTCCTATTTTATATCTGAATTGATTCAACTGTGTATTTTTTAATTTTCAAATTTCTTCATTATTTGCTATTATTGTTTTGATTTAAAATTACACTGCAAATTACCTTGGGATAAATCTTTATGAAAGGCCGTATATAAATGCCTAAAATAAATGTCTAAATAAAAATTAAATATGCAGAATTTCACTGCCACAGAGAAATAATTAAGTCAATGTTGAATATAGCTCGGACAGATTTTTGCAAATGGCTGGAATTCTCCCCAAAGGATTTCATTTCTATGTAGGAAAGTATTAGTTTGAGAGGGTCTCACCAGCTTCTTACATGAATTCATGTGACATGAATGTATTCAATAAATCTGAGTCATGTTTATTAAATATCATTAACTGTACTTCTTTTGGCCTAAATGCAGTTGTTGGTCTCAATCAGAATATACCCATTGAATCAATGAGAACTTGGAAAGTCAACACTCATGTAAGTTCTGTTAATTCAATGGGCCAGCTCTCCTTGGGACTATCTATAAGATTTAGGCCAGTTTTTTTTTCTAACAGAGTAACAATATAAAATTACATTCTTACTTTCATCCTGTATGTATTCATTCCAGTCAAAGGGTGTACTGTTAAATGTACCATTTTCTCCAAGTGTGGTATTAAAGAGGTAAGTATTATTTGAATCTGTAGAATTGTCTGGATTCCAGTACAAGCATTTGTGCCTCAAGTTGCCCATGAACAGCTGGAGCCCTATTAGAGCAAATACACTCAGACAAAATACAGTCAGAATCATTACATCTGACAGCTTCTTCACAGACTGAATGAGGGCTCCCACAATTGTCTTCAGGCCTGCAAGCAGAAGAGCATTGTTAGAATGATGACAAATACGCATTTTACCAACTCATCATAACCCAACAATGTTCTTTTAAAAGATAATGAACCAACCTCATGCAGAAGCCCCAATAAATGGCATTGCTATTTTGTGAATTAATGTTTTATTTATTTTTTTAAAAAAATCACTTGTGAAGATGTATCTTGCGAAGATGAGGTCACTGGCAGCTTATGTTCACTGAAGTAGTGGATGAAAATGTACTGTGCTTAGCTCCAAAAAAAATTAAAACAAAACCCTCAACTTGTTTTAATGCTAAAACAAGTGACTTTGTTCTCATGCTTTTCCTTAACACCACACAGAGCAAATTTTCCCACAAAGACTATATATATATTCTAACATTGAAGGAAATGCTACTGAAATCCGTGCAGCTGGGTCCAAGATAGACACACTCAGGGCTTGAAATGATAATAGGCTTTCTTTTTAAATAAATTGCCAATACTTCTTACCCAGACCTTCACAGGCATCAGTTTTATAACACATTGAAAGTGAAAGAGTAAAGTAAGATACTAAAGCTTAATGCTAAGCAGCTGCAGATGGTTTGGAAAGACAATAAGCTTCCCATGCAATGTCCATGCTACTTCAAAACATTATCTTACTGTTTTCTATTCAATAGTGATTCAGATATTTCAGTATGTTCAGTGGCAATTCAGATATTAGTCTCATCAAAAATACCAAGAACAAACAGAGTTTTATATTACGCAGGTTAAAAAAGGAAATCATGGGTAAAAAAAAAAATCACAATTATGGTTGTGGCTGTGTCACAGCTTGACCTCAGAGCTTGACATTGTATGATGTGAAGAACACACGCCGTGTACTATAGTGTCTCATGCAACAAGGTGTTAAACGCAAAGGCTGATTTCAAAAGTAAACAAGCAAATGGCAAAAAGCAAAGGATCATAATGTTTGTTTCTATTCAAAACATGATTCCTGCTTTTTCTGCTCTCCCCTACTCCCGTTTTGGAATGAATGAGCAAGCAACAAGGCTTATGGTGAAGAAATGCGGTTGGAATTTCCATGGAATCTGAGAGTCAGCCTCTGCGTTTAACCTAGCTCTCACCTGGGATGACTGATATTGTTTTCAATGCCCGGAGAACTCTGAATGTTCTCAACGCTGAGACATTGCCCAGGTCCACAAACTCTGTCACATATCTGTAATAGGGGAGTTCACACACAAACACAATGACAGGATAAAAAGGAAACAGTTGGGAGGTACAAGGGACCTAACACCTTACACCACTTACTTCTTACCTGGAATTACAGAAATAGTTTTCAAAGCTCTCAATACTCTGAAAGTTCGAAGAGCTGAAACATTGCCTAGGTTTACAAATTCTGTTACATACCTGTAGAATTAAATCACAGTTATTCAGAATTGAGGCAGACGTCATGCTACTTAATCGAGGGTCTTCGTGAAGACCCCTTGGATAACTTTATTGGAAAATCAAAGAGCAACTGTCAGATGTTTACCTTTTTACCGCAGTTTGCTTTTCATTAAGATCTTTCAAGGGTGGTCAATTTACATTTAAATGTTCTCAGACTAATGAATCACAGTGATTTTATTGTGAAAACCTAACTTTCTAATTAAAGTGACTTAGATAGAGAAACTGTGAAGGCTGTTCCTCTTCTGGAAGGAGGGTGAAAATACAGGATCAGAAATCAGCTTCTCTGTCAGTAACTGTACTACTGGTGTACCATGAACCCCATGCTACCAGATTTATTTTACTGCTTTACACAATGTATAGATTCACAAAGAAAGAAAGAAAATAATGCCACAGTAATAATAAAGCCACATAAGAACGAGCAGCACATCAAACTATTCCTTTGCATGAACCTCCCTGAAGACCATCTTGATTCATTCTATGAACATAATTTCAAGTAATTTCATAATTTCACTGTCATAACAAAGGAGCAAATCCCTTGCTCCCATGCTTTAATTCCTGAGCACAGGTGAAGTATGTTGTCAGAAAACAAGAAAAAGAAAAGAAAAAGCTAGTACAGATATGCAGGACAAACATATCATCTAACATGATTTGATAACTGAAGAATCATATCCAGTCCTTTCTCACTGAAGAATCTATCATCTCACATCCTTACGTGTTAAAAACCAAATTTACTTCATATTCTCATATGCTATTAAATTGTTATACAACTAGAAAGGGAATGGGAGGCAGCTGGGGAGAAAGGAATGTGAAACTTACGCAAATGTAATGACAGTGAAATCTAACCAGTTCCAGGGATCCCGGAGAAAGGTGAAATCATCTATACAAAAGCCCCTTGCAATTATTTTTATAAGTGATTCAAATGTGTATATTCCTGTGAATGTATACCTGAGGAAATCAGACAAAATAGTCATTGTTAATTCAAATATTTGCTTTTTTAAAAAGAAAACATAAACAGAACTTGAAAAGTTATCAAGAGTTATGCCAAGAACATAAGAGTTGCCTCATGGTAGCTCTTCATGGGGCCTTTATGGGTTGTCAAACCCAGCCTTCTGGAGCTCCCAAGATGGCTGTGCCCCTTCTTCACAATATCATTGTTTGTTTTTTCTAGATTTTTTAATGCTCTTACCCACATCAAATGGTCAAAATGTCTTCCCTAAGTCACTGTTCCTGGCAATGAGAGCTTCAAGTTAAAATATGCTGGCATTTTTGGTCCCACCCCTTTGCCTTTGGCTCTGTCCACCACTAGAATCTGGAGTCTGAGAATGACTCTAAAAACAAATTTGGCCCTTGGACTGAATGCCCTCCAACCTTGCATTACAATGGGGATGGGTGGGAAGTACAACTTCCCAAGTCCCCTTACAGTCACCAGACTCAACTCCTGCACCCATGTCTCAAGACACCAAGTGGAGTGGTAGCATCCTTTAACATACATCCCAACCCTAAGCCACTAACCCCTTCATTAAAAGTACGAACTAGAAGTAGATTTCTGGTCATTCCTGGGATTGATTTTCACCTAATTTTTGGTAAAAAAAAAATCAGGAAGTGCAGCTTCCAGGGGGGCAAGAAATGCTTCTACTGCAGTTGCCAACTCCTCCTTTACGGAATCTTACCAAGGTCCTCCTTCATGGCTTGCACTGGAACATCTATTGCTCTTTGGTTCCTTCCCATGTTACTGCAGTAATGTGTAAACCGAGGGCAATGTAGGACAAAGACAAGCCCATGCTATATTCTCTATGTGTCCCTGTTGCCAGGTGGAATAAGGAACACACCTCCTGTACCTTTAACAATTGCATAGAAGCAGGAAGTTCAGCAGGTGCTACTTATATTGAAAGCAACATCTTCTGAAATTCCCTCTTCTACACAGCCATTGAATTACAGGTACAGGAGTCCTGCCTCTTGTTTTACTGACAATCCTATGCTACCAAGAAACTGAGATGATATTGTCAAGGAGGAAAAGCCATCTGCAATGGTTGCTGCCATATGAAGATGCACTGCAGTGGTTGTTGTACATACAGTGTAACATAAGGAATGGGCTGAGCTCAATTTAATCCAGCCTTCTTTTGTTCAAGTAGGACACAAGGGTGATGGCTATCCCTTGCTTGTTCTCAATATTTGATAGTCAGAGAGGATATATACTTTTTTTGAATGTAGGGATTCGATTCACTTACCACTGGGTCTATTGATAGGAACACAAGAAACTGCCTCATATTGAATCAGACCTTTACTCTAGTCAGCCTCGTACTGCCAGCTCTAGCTGGAAGCAATGGGTCAGGTAGGCTCAACTCAGCTCATCTTTAAGATCCCTGGTATTCTTTGGCAGCATGCCAACCAACAACTAACCAGGTTTGACTCTGCTTATTTTCCAAACTTAGATAAGATCTGGTATGTTCAGGGTGGGATGGTGGCATAAATCTGCCTTCTGTGACAACTTACTCCTCTTTTCAAAATTATCTAGCTAGTGACATCATTGCATCCTGTGCTGTTCAGCTAGTTGTGCCAAGGAGTGTTTCACTTTGTCTATCTGGAGCTGACTTCATCATATGTTCCCAGAATCTTAGGCCATTTCCGCACTAGACTGTTATAGTGCTTTATCCCACTTTCAACATCCTATGGAATCCTGGGGTTTGCAGTTTAGGGAGGGGCATTTAGAATTCTCAGCCAGAGAGCTCTTAGGCCTCAGTAAACTACAAATCCCAGAATTCCACAGGATGTTGAAAGTGAAATAATAGCACCGTAACAGTATAGGGCAGAAATGGTCTTAACACTGCAAAAAACCAAGTGTTTCCAAAGGCTTTTAATCTGGTATAGAAGGGCTGATCTTTGGCATAAAAGGAAAAAATTGAACCCAATGTATCCTGATCTGTGCTCATATGGGATCATTAGGTCAGAGTAATGGGGCAGTCAACTGTGTGTGTATTCACTGTATGTTACAAATATATAGTATTAGCTCTGACAGAATACATTCCACAAATACCCATTTAAGCATGCACTTTAAGAATAATATTCAACTTACTCTACATTCTTTGTCCAGTCAGGAGGGTTACTTAGGGTCATAAATACGCAGTTGGTCAAAATGGTGCACATAATGAGCATGCTGAATAATGTAGGTTATATCATTAAGGAATATAGAGTGAAAAAATCACGTTATTATTGTTGAACAGAAAATGAATGGATGTTCTGTTACATAAAACTATTTGTTAATCTGAATAAATGTATAGGACAATATATTAAATTCTTATTTTTAGAACTTCATGAGTATAGCAGATGATCATACAATGCCCAGATGTAGAATCTAAAATCTACATGAGGAAATAACAACAAACACTGTTACTCTTTTGTTCATGGCTTATGGATTTTTGAAATAACATTCTAAATTTGTTAAATCACATGATAAGATAAAATATTGTTTTCTCTGAATCTTTGTTGATATTGTTGATTTTTGATGGGAAAAATGGAGAACTGCCACATAAAGATCTGGTCTCAGTTACAATTGGAGCTGCTAGAGCTGAGATAGCAAGATTTTAGAAAAATGCAAAAAAACCCTATATCTCTGATGCTGGTTGAACAGGTTTTGGGGGACTGCTGTGGGTGAAAAATTGACAATGAACAATCAAGTGGTAAGGAGAGAAACCACATAAGACAACTTTGTGGAAGTATGGAATCCATTTCTATCCCAAGTTTCAGACTTAAAATTGGATCAAGACCCACTACCATCACAAAGGACTTAAATCTCCCCCCTCCCCACATATTCAGTATAGCATATTTACCCAGAATTGCCCAGGATTTCTCATAGGTAATATTTGTTAGAAATACCTTAGGAATTACCTTACCTTAGGAATTAGACGCGGTTGAAATGCACAGATTTGATATTCTGTGTCTGTAATTCTCCAAACTACCGTGTGCAGTATATGTAAGTTTTCCCCATAGTCCCCAATCCAATCTGTATTCAGAGTTGTTAACATATGGAGGTTTGGTTTCTGAGGGAATACACTGGCCTTCTCCTTGCTGCTAGATCTCATCTCCATAGCAACCAGCCAGACCCAAGTGCTCTCTGGCTGAGAATTCTAAAAGTTCCTCCCTAAACTGCCAACCCAGGATTCCATAAAGTTTTCACAGCAGGCCAATCATATGAGGTCTTCTCACCTGACACAGGCAATCATATGAGGTCTTTGCCTGCCTTGCAAACTCACAGACAAACTTTGACTTTTATATATTAGATAGAAGATGAGGATTATCATGAAGTAGGTTATTTGAACAGGACAGTAGTTATGTAATTCAGTGTTAATGTAAATTATATTTTTTAATTTTTAAAAAATAAAATTAATTTTTAAAAATTTAATATAAAAAGAAAAAAATGACAACAAATACTGTTACTCAGTAGAGCCCCTATTACTATTACTAGAGCCACTGTTATTAGTTGTTGGGCACATACGTCCCAGTCCTGTTCCATCCAGACCTGATCCTCCCATGTTCTTAGCAAAGATTTGAAAAGGGACTTTAATCATGTACAGCCTGACTCCATCAGGTGGAAGTTCCAAGCATTTGGAACCCTGTAACTGCATTCACAGCTCCCTTTTCAGATTTTATTCTGCCAACATGGGGAAGTTAGGAGTGGAGGTGAAGCATGACTCCTAACTCCAACTACTTGAACAGAGAATGAGCACCTGAATGGGGTTCTGATACAGTTTCACATTCCATATGATATGAACATACTCAGTCTGGCCATTTCTGCACCTTTCCTTTTCCACTGTGGTCCCAGTGTCATCCCAGCAGCATTTTTGCTGGGATGGAAGCATACCCCCAATGATCCCCATTGCACCTGGCCGCCTGCCTACAAATGCACCTTCCTTCTGCACTGCAGCCAGCCTCTTTCCCATGCTGCACTGGGGAAGGAACCCCTACATCGTGCTTCCACCCATTCTACATGGCTGTTGGCAATGTGAGTGTTGCATGATTGTGAGCCATTAATGGATTTTTTTTCCCATTAATGGAATATACTATGATCATGATGGGTGGGGACACATTGTCAGCGGGATCGCAACAATGTCATGTGAAAGCACAACTTGCAGACTGCTGCCAACATGTTCCCATCATGGGACAGCAACACCATGCAGAAACGGCCTTTGTCCTATATGGAACATGTGCCAGTTATCATTATAACTACTTACGAATAATGAGTTAGCTTTAATTATTTTCTTCTTCAACAATTAACAACTGCATTCAACAACTGCATTCAAGTTGTAAGCAGGTGCATTAAATTTGCATTCAAATGGTAAGCAGGTGAAAAATAATGCCATTCTTTTTGTACTGTGATAGTAAATGTACTTTTATAATGTTAAAGTTACTTTTATGATTATAGGGAGTAATCTCACTTAATAGAGGCGGGCGAGAATCATATGGTTCAACCATGGACTTATGCTGTGTCTTCTGTTACTTTTTCATGTTCTGTACAGGCTGTTGAGGTGACAATGAGATGGACTGGAGAAAAGTGTGTCTGCGTGCCATCGGCATCCTGTAACACTCAGGTGTTTTCCTCAAAAGTATACACAAGTAAGTATTTTAGTTACTTTTGAGAAACAAGAAAGCAAAGAGTTCCTTTGAAACGTTTCTACTGATTATTAACAGTAACTAAAACTTCTGTGACTCCAGAAATATAATGGTAATAAGGTGCCTTTTAAAAACCAAATTATTGAGCTCTGTACTCTACCATGGAGTTAAAAATGTCTCCAAAGCATTCTAAGGGGTTATGAAGCCTTAACAACAAAAATGAGATTTTTGTTTTGAAACCCTACAAGTAAAATAACCTATCCATTTTTGTAGATGGAATAAAAACAAAACTAATAGAGGCACTAGATATGAAAAAACTTGACATCATATAAAATGACTCCAGCAGAGCTTTCTAAGAAAAAGTAAATAAAAAGAAGATGAACATACTTAACACAGTATTTAATAGCAGTATATTTTGAACAGGAAGACTGTGCTGTCTGCCTGCAGCTGCTGTTTGGCACTGGTGCTATCCATTTAATTGCAAACTCCAATATCACTGTGTTAAGGTGCCTCAGTTTCTTAATCAAAGTTCTTTAAATAGCGCCCTTCACTTCTGTGGACCAGCCCTTAACAGTATAGTATTTGTGTGTGGATGTGTAACATTACAAACTCAGCAGTGCATAAGTGAACCAGAAGAGGAAAGTGATCGCCTACAGCTGGATTGCTTTTTGTTCATGTTGCTACAAAGTTTTCAGTTTTAATTAATAGTAAATGTTAATTGTTTATTCACACACAACACAACAGATGACCACATGATGGCACCAGAAACTTTGGAATTTGCAAGGCAAGCAGGCTTGTTCTGCACAAATTTTTCTCTTCAGTGCCACTAAAGCCTTCCTGTTGTGTCATGGATAAAAGTATTTCTAGAATCAGTGTGTATGAGTGTGTTTGTGAGTGCCTTCAGGTTGCCTGTCAACTTATGGCGACCACTCAATGAATTTCACAGTGGATGATTTTCCCTCTTGCCCATAGACCCATACAGTCCCTCAAAATCTAGTCCAGATAGCTGGGAAACCCCTTGAATCAAGAAGGGTTGTGGGAGAGATGAAAGCAGGAGAATGCCATTGTGCTAGCAGAAGCATATTACAGACATACTGGATTCTAACCAAAATGAAACAGTACTTTTTCTTGATGGCATTTCTACCATATTAGTGAACCTCATAGTATGGCCTGAGTCATCAGAACAGGCATCAGTAATAAATACATCATAATACATATGACAAATTTGCCTCATAGCACATTATTTGATTTTTGCCTTTGGGGGGATTTTTTTCATCAGCAAGACTTTTTTGTTTTAGAAAGTACAGCATGCATCTGATTATTTATGATTTTATCTAGCCCAAAGTAAACACTTTTGAAGTTGTACTGCATTCAGCAGAGGAGTTAACCTAAGAGGAAAAGGTCAAAGCATAAACTTAACCTCACGGCAATCTCTTAGACTAAAACATACGTACAAGTAATGTTGACTAGTTTCTGCAGAGATTCACATTTCTTTTCCGCAGAGAAATGTGACCAATCTGTTACATATTGATGTATCATTCACAATACTACTTAATTTATATAAACTGAAATGCTTCATAATGTACATCTTTTTTGGTAAGTAAGACTGCAAAGTATAATAACTGGAAGTTAGATGCACTGAATGCCATTGGATTTAATTCCTAGATTGTGCTTCACATATTGCCGTGAACTACAAGTGCTGCAAATGGAAGGCATGTCTATTTGTGAAAGGGAAATTCCATAGTTTGCATTGACTTGTCCTTCCATGTGTCACACACCAGTTCCCAAGGAATGTTTTTTTAGGGGTGAGGCTTTTAAGAGAGGGGTATCAGAAAGCCACCTCATAGAACTGATCATGTAAACCAACCTTTCACAGGAAAAAAAAATTATTTCACTTTGAAGAATCCAGTTTTCAGAATATGAGACAATATTTAATGGAAAAAAGAATACAAAATTGTTGCTGAACCTCAAGAAAGATAGCTTTATCCACCTGTCTTGAGGTTCAGCAACAATATTGTATTCTTTTTTCCAAAGCCAACTAGCAACAGTGTGACTTTAATTCATTCTTTTCAAAATTAACTTTATTCATTTCACTCATAAAGCTGTTACTGAAACCATTAATCAAGAAAGGGGATCAGAAAAGAAAACTAGGCAGGAAAAAATCCAGCAACAGTTACATCTCTAGTATCAACAGAAGCTATTTGGTTGGTTGTTGCTGATGTCATTCACATCATTCAGATGTAAGTACAGGAAACAGAAATCAGAATATACAGAAAGGATAAACACTGGGATGCTGTGGGCAAAGTTTTATATAATAGGTAGTCATCATTACTGGAGAGTCCTTTGATCTCCCAGATATTTTTTGAAGAGATCTTAAATAGTAATAGTAATTAATATTTCTTATTCACCTTTCCTTATGGAGCAAAGTGGGGAACAACAGATTAAAATACAACAACAGATAGACACATAACATCAATTAAAAAACATATAGTTGGCTTTCCATATCTGCAGATTCTGTATCTATGGATTCAACCAATCATGGTTTGAAACATTTTTAAAAAATCCAAAAAGCAAACTTTGGTTTTACCATTTTGTATACCATTTTACTACACCACTGTACATAATGAGACTTGAGCATCCACAAATTTTGGCATCCACAGAGCTTCCTGGAACCAAACTTTAGTGAATACTGAGGGCCCACTGTAACAATAATTGAAAATACATAATCATTTAAAAGAGCATACATATTAAAAACAATAAATTCATAATTTAGAAACTCATAACTTAGAGACCATCTGGATAGGCCTGCTGGAAGATACTAGTCTTTAGTTCTGTTTTAAACTCAGACACTGTATCCAGCTGTTAAATCTGTTCCAGTAGGTCATTCCACAATTTGTGGGCAGCTAAAGAAAACATCCTCAGGGTAATAGTTGCCAGCCTAGTCCTGCTAACTGAAGTAAATGTCTCCCAGAGGACCTGAGTATATGGAGCATATATACAAGAAAGGGTGATTCTGTAGATAACCTGGACCTAAAATGTGTAGGTCTTTAAGAGTAATAACCAACACTTTGTACTTTGCCTGGAAACAGCCAGCCAGCAGAGTGATTCTGGTATAATACAATCACTCCTAGATGCAAGTTATCAATCTGCCTGCCATGAACTGACTGAAGTTTTCAAACTTGATACAGAGGTAGCCCAATGTACAGTGCATTGCAGAAAGCCATCCTTGGCGTTACCAGCACGTACACAACCATCTTTAGGACCTATAGTTCTAGGAAGGTCCATCCCATACAATCCAGGCTTTTCATGGAAGGTCATATTAAATTATAGGGATGGGACAAATCCAGAATTTTCTGAATCTGAATCCGAATCCATGGAAGGTTCTGGGAACTCATGAATCTCACGAATCTTGAATCTTTTGAATCCTTTTTTAAAAAAGAGTTTAAAAAACAAAGGAAAGAAGGATAATCTTGGGCAAGACATGCTCTCTCAGCCTTAGCAAAAGCCTAGGCAAAGGCAAACCTCCCTCTGAAGAAATCTGGCCAGGACAATTGTTCTAGTTTTGCCTCAGGATATTCCCAGACTGAAAATGTCATGAAGGCCCTTTGTACACAGGCAGGAAAATGTGGATTAATCCCACATTTTCCTGCCTGTGTAAACAGGACCACTACAGTACAGAGATAACCCAGGTCAAAACTGGCTTTTCTTTGCATACTCCTTCTGGCATCCTGAGGTTTGTAGTCTGATGACGCACCAGCACACTTTGGCAGAGAAGGCTGTAACATCTTGTAAAACTAGAAACCCCAAAATTGTGTCTGAGCGAGCTTTGCAAGTGAGCTATGCAAAGGAATCTTTCAGCTGTCCTTGAAATCTCAAGCCTGTAGCTTCCAGTCAAGTGCTGAACTGAAATATTAAATGTTCAATTTAAATATCTTAGAATACAACCCTAGATGTAATTTGTGAAATTGTTAGCAAAGGCCATTATTACTCCAAGGGAAAAAATCACCTACTTGCCACCTCCCTTGTGTGTGTAGTCGCCCAAGTTTTCAGGCGTCCTGGTCTCCCAAGTCTTCAAGCGTTCTGGTCTCCAACAAACTGTTTAGGTGGCAGATTCAAAAGATTTGGTTTGCCTATTTTGGCACAGGGATTTAGATTCCTGAATCTCGAATCCCTGCCAAGGATTTGAGGATTCAAGGATTCGGTTGGCCCATCCCTATTAAATTATTTCATGGAGTGGCTATTTCTGTGATATGAGCCACCTTCACTACATAGATTGACACAAAAAGGGTAGCTCACTGTGCTAATCAGATGATTCTTCTTGTGGAAAGAAAAGTCTTTGGTATTATGGAAGAAATTATCTAATTTTTATGAAAATCTACTTCAAACTAATGGTTTATTGTACGAGATAACTGACAATTTTAATTGATGGGCAGTGCAGTCCTAAAGTAGAGATTCACTAGCTATAGGGGATTAGGATTACAGACAAGTCCCTTCTGTTGGCAGAACACCTCCTCTGGAGAAAGCAATATGGATTTGTCTAGAGAGCATTTTGTCCACACTGTTGGCTAAGATCAGAGAATTTCATAGTCCAGTAGGTGGAGGAAAGAACAAGGGGGGGATGGTCATTTTTAGATCTGATCCTAACCCACACTGATGACCTGGTTAACTGGGTGGAGGTGACAGGATCCTTAGCTGGAAGTGACCATGTTCTTCTGGAGTTTATTATATAGAGGAAAGGGGAAGCCAAGTGCAGACTTTAAGAAAGCTGATTTCAGTAAACTTACGGAAATACTGGGAGTGATCCCATGGTCAGGAATACTAAAAGAGAAGGAAGTTCATGATGGGTGAGAATTTCTTAAAAGTGAGATATTGAAGGCACAATTTCTGATACCTCCAATGAGGAGGAAAAATCAGAAATGTCTAAAGAATCCGGGATGGATGTCAAAAGAACTTTCAGCTGAGCTAAGATTTAAAAGGGACATGTGCAAGAAATGGAAAAAGGTGGAAATCACCAAAGCAGAATTCAAACAAAAAGCCAGCAAATATAGGGAGAAAGTCAGAGAAGGTAAAGCATAGAATGAGCTCAGGCTTGCTAGAGAGGTTAAAAACAATAAGAAGGCGTTTTTTTGTTTGTGTCCATAGCAAAAGGAAGAACAAGGAAAAGGTGGGGGCCTCTGTGTGGAGAGGAGGATGAAATGCTAACAGGAGACAGAAGAACACCTTCTTCACCTCAGTCTTCTCCTAAAGGAAAATAATGCTCTACCTGGGGAAAATGGAGGAGATGATGTGGTAAGAGAAATACAGCACAGCATAGGTAAAGAGGTAGTACAAGAATTACATGGCTACTTTAAAATAATGCAAGTCTCCAGGACCATCCAAGGGTATTAAAAAAACTGGCAGAAGTAATCTCAGAACCCCTGGCAATAATCTTTGAGAATTCCTGGAAAACAGGAGAAGTCCCTGGAGAATAGAGGAAAGCAAATATTGCCTGCACCTTCAAAAAGGGGGAAAAAAAGAGGACCCAAACAATTACTACCCAGTCAATCTGACATTAATATTGGGAAAGATTCTAAAGGGGATCATTATAAATGACATCTATAAGCCGTTAGACAGGAATGTCATGCTTGCTAAAAGTCAACATGGGTTTCTCAAAAACAAGTCACGCCAGACTAATCTTATCTATTTTTTTTATAGAGTTACCAGCTTGATAGATGAAAAGAATGCTGTGGACATAGTGTAGCTTGACTTCAATAAGGCCTTTGGCAAAGCCCCCATGATATTCTTGCGAACAAGCTAGTAAAATGTGGGCTAGACAATGCTACTGTTAGGTAGACTTGTAACTGATTGACTGACCAAACCCAGAGGGTGCTCAGAAATGGTTCTTCTTCATCCTGGAGAGAAGTGACCAGTGGGTTGCCACAGGGTTCTGTCTTGGGCCCAGTGATATTTAACATCTTTATCAATGATTTGGGTGAAGAAATAGATGGCATTCTTATCAAATTTGCAGATGACACCAAATTATAAGGAGTAGCTAACACCCAAAGACAGGATCAGAATTCAAAATGATCTGGACCAAAAATAACAAAATGAATTTCAACAAGGAGAAGTGTAAGGTACTACACTTGGGGAGAAAAAATGAAATGCACAGATATAAGATGGGTGACACCTGGCTTGACCACAGCACATATAAAAAGGATCTAGGAGTCTTAGTAGACCACAAGCTGAACATGAATCAGCAGTGTGATGCAGCAGCTAAAAAATCCAGTGAGATCCTTGGTTGCATCAACAGGTGTCTGGGTCAAGGGAAGTGATAGTACCACTCTATTCTGCTTTGGTCAGACCCTACCTGGAATACTGTGTCCAGTTCTGGGGACCACAATTCAGGAAGGATATTGACAAGCTGGAACGTGTCCAGAGGTGGGTGACCAAAATGGTGGAAGGCCTGGAAACCATGACCTATGAGAAACGGCTTAGGGAGTTGGGTATGTTTAGTCTGGAGAAGAGAAGGTGACATCATAGCTATATTTAAATATTTGAAGGGATGTCATATGGCAGGTGGCTTCAAACTACAGGAAAAGAGATTCTGTCTAAACATTAGGAAGAACTTCCTCATGGTAAGTAAGTGATGTTTGCAGTTCAACAGTGGAATATGTTGTCTTGGAGTCTGGTAGAGTCTTCTTCTTTGGAGGTTATTAAACAGAGGCTGAATGGTCACCTGTTGGGAATGCTGTGATGGTGTATTTCTGAATGGCAGAGGGTGGGACTCAGTGGCTTTTGTGGTGTCTTCCAACTCTGTGATGCTAATGTTCTATAATTCTATCTGCTGGCAAAAGAGCCAGAAAGAGGACAGAGATGGGGCACCATGAGGAAAGAGAAAACCTTGAAAATTAAAGTTTTCAACTGTTAGAGAAGCTGCCTACATAGAAGCTGCATATTCAAGCTCCACAAAGCCAGGAAATTATAAGCTAAGCCTGATACGTTAAAAGCTTTGCTGTGCAATCAGGATGGTGTTGTGTAATGTTATGAAATGTGTTTGTTTACAAGCTACCCTCCATCCACTAACACTTTTCCTTTGCCTTGTAGACCCAAATCCAGATAGGGAAGGTTGAGTTCCAGGGACTGGCAAAGATTCTCTGTGTCAATCTGGTCCTGTATTGTCTTATAGAACATCTGGATTGCTAGAGGAATTCTGTAAATTGACCCCTGCAAGCTGAGTTAAATGGTAGAATATGATCCAATAGAGATGGGACTGGTATTACTGCTAATGATACAGGTATGGTTCTTGCTCTTGCTTCTAAACACCATCTTTATTAATAGCTTCATCTGTGAAACATGGTTGAATTGATGTCTACATGACAGGGCTGCATCCAATTTTCTGCCCTCATGAAACTTTAGCCAACATAAGATAGCCTAAACTTCAAACTAGCAAGTTTTTAAATAACTGAATATCCAAAGACCATTTAAGATGCAGTCCCCAACCCACTTTATGGGAGTAAATCTTGCTCAAGCCTGGGTAGATGTGCACAGGATTCTTTCTGCATTAATCAGTTAAATGTTGCTGTCAATAGCCTTCTGCATTTTATTTTATTTATATTCTTTGTTTTTATACACAAAATTAAACATTAAAGAACACTCCTCATTGATTGTGCTTGAAGTCAGACAAAGAGCTGGATACCTAAATGGATCATGACAGTCAGTCCAGCATCTGGGGATATTATGCTCTAAGGCTAGGGTAGGCAGGCATTGGATTTTAGGTGGCCAACTGTTGGACCCCATGAACCACTGTGGATTGTACCAGCTCCAGAAAACTTTGAAAAGTTTTGAAAAAATTAAAAACATATACTCTATTTTTTAAAAAAAGTTAAGCAATACAATTTAAAAACATTACAGCAACTCCTTGTGTTTTGTTTACAGGATATTATATGCTTATTAGAGCATTTTCTTCCAGGTATGGGAACAACAGCAAAAAATCAGTGTGCCTATCTTATAAATGTATTCTATAGTTTCCCCAATAAGTTAGGGAAAAAATTACTCCATAAACTTATTTCTTTATTCTGTTCCATAAACTTCTAGACAAGGTTATTATGTACATATTTATGACCTTTTAAAGAAGGGTGGTTCCAGAAAGTGAAGAAAATGGTGTTGTTGGGGGTGATGAACATGATGATATTTGGGTCATCTGTCCTTCATCCCTAAAATGGACTAGGGATTTAGGGTCATATGATGTTTGTAAACTTTTGTCCGAAGCTATTTCACAAAAGAGCTATTTCAAACCAACCACATGAAAAGGATATGAATGTACCAAAATCTTAATAGCTATTCTTCTAAGAGGGTTGAAAGGACTTATTATGTATAGGGCAGGGGTGGCACTGAATCGGAAAATTGCTTTCCCTCTATTCAATACTATAAAAGTCTGGAAGACAAAAAACAAGAAAGCATGAAAGCAATTTAAGCACTTAGCCAGTTCTACATTTATTTTTTAATGAACTTTTTTTCCCTTGATAAAAATACCATCATTTTACCACATACCTTTTGTAAAAAGAAAACCTTACTGTCATTACTCACCTGAGACACAGTGCAGTATTTGCCATTAGAAGGAAGCATTATTGCTTCAAAGGTGTTCTTGCATTCACCATGAGAATACATATGTACCTTTACAGTAATAACATATGAACATATTTTGCCATTTGAAAGAGAAGAAAGAGATTAGTAAGGCAGAACAGCATGCAGTTCACCCATCTCAAGTATTTTGCTTCTTCCTAACCAGCATATGTTTTATTTTTAATGAGTGCAAATTTATTTGTGGGATTCAACAGCAGTAATTAATCAAGGAAATACCTTGTTGTGGTTGCAGCTCATAACCCTGGGTACATTAAGTGGAGGTGCTGAAATTCATAACCACCTAACTTGTTATATAAATTTGTCAAGACTGTGCTGCATAACAAAACAAGTGCTATTTTCTCTCCTTAGGTGCCCTTCTCCAGCTTAAGCAAGAACTCAGATTTGATGCACATATAGTCAGGATTCAGTAGACCTGTTACCTGAAGCCATCAGCTTTGAAGATGCACACACAGGACTGATCCCATTAATTTGAGGAAATTTGATTATGATGAACTCCTCGACCAGACTATCTGGCCCATGCAGGTTTTCATTTTGGTGAACATCTCAGTTTGGGTTCATTCCCTTGCTTCTTGAAAAAGTTCTATGTGCTTGTTGTCGCTCTCTTTCACCTTGAACCTGTTCTGAATTCTGGCCGAGAAAGGTCAGAGTGACATGATTCCAAATCAAACCCAATTGTCTTATTAAAGCTCATAGAGAAAAGGTTATCTAAAAAGCTACCTTTTCCTTGGACCATCTGCAGGACACCAAGATGGAGAAGGCTATCCTATATGAACTTGTTTGGTTACTGAGATTCCTACGATTGTCCTCTGAGTCCTTCCAGTATCAGAGTGAGAGTTTGCAGCAAAGTGAAAGTGGATGTGCCTGGGCCTTGAAATTCTCTTCTTAGGGAGGCCCACTGAGCCCCTTTCCCCACTGGTCTTCCTTCAGCTCACAAAAATCACATTGTTCCAGGCAAAGTTCTGGCTTCCTAAGTGGATCGTGATGGTTGCTTTAATTTTAGGCAGCAGATTTTTTTTTTAAATCCTGTTGCTTTTAACTTTAAAAAAATACAGTCAACCCTCCACATTTGTGGGTTTCATTTTTGCAGATTTGATCACTCCCAGATTATTTGCTGTCACCTCTGCTGCCTCCCTATGCCATTTTTAATAGGGACTGCAAGCCTCGTGAGACTGAGAAACTGCAAATGAGTCCCTGTTAAAAATGGTGTGGGGCAACAGTGGAGGTGGCAGTAAGCCCCACCAGCCAGCCACTTCTGCCTTGCGAAGGAACCCTGATGCCTCAAAAGAATCCATGGTGGGCTGAATATGGGGATCATACTTTTTTGTGTGTTAAATATAGTTTGGGAGGGCCTAGAGTTATTCACATTTTTTTCACTTTCATGGGGGTCCTGTGCCCCTAACCCTAGCGAGTGTGGAGGGAGGACTGTATTTATTTTCTTGGAATGAAATGTTAAACTGTTTGGCAGAGTATACATTTAAATAAGAAATGAGTAGTAAAATATAAATAGGCTAGCTCTAATCCAGCTGCTTTCTGTGGGAGACAACTCAGTCTTGAAGACTTTGTTGTCTTGGCTTTCCCCAGTTTTTTCCTTGACATGTCTTTCAAAGAGTTAGAGAGCAGAATCCCTTCTGAAGAATGGAAATAGTTGTACATGCACATTCCAGTGAATGGTTTTGAAATAGTGGGGAGCAAAAGCTACATGACACTAGAGCTTCAGATAAAGTCTGTGGTTAACCATTATGAGACTCTAGATGTTTGGTGAAACTGGCCCATGTTATCAGGAAAGGGCAATGAAGAGAAATGTATTTGTCGGAGCAGGCAAAAAATTAAACTAATGTCAGCCAGAAGGGAAAAAAACTGTTATCATATCAGTAAGGAGAGCTGTTTATTGGCTACTATGCCTAGACCAAGTAACTGCATCGGTAAATGTATGATTCTCTATATATGAATAGTGAATGGAAAATGAAACTCCTGAATCAATACTCAAGGCACTGAAACATCTGTTCTGCATATAAACAAAATCTCTGCCAGTAAATACAGTCAGCCCTCCACATTCACAGGACACAGGACCCCCACAAAAGTGGGAAAATCACCAATATCAACATGTGTGCAAGTGTCTGTGGGAAGGGAGCCAAAGCATAGTGAGAACAGGCACCAAGGGTGCAAACCAATTCAGGGAAAGCAGAGGGAAATGGGGTGAGTTGGCATTGTGGCCCTATACTTCCTCTCTCTCACCCATCTTCTTCCTTGGGGGGCTTTGTGGTACTGAGAAATTAGGCTACAATCTATCCTTAGCTGGCCAGGCAGCAGCTGGTGGAGGAGGAGGAGGAGGAGGAGGAGGAGGAGGACCAGAGGTGATCTTTTTAAGGGCTGCATGGCCTGATTGGAGCTGCCTAGAGGTAGGGTTCTCCTGGGAAAGAAGTGACTGAGGTGGGTGGGGCAGGGTTTGAAGAAACTTGCAACTAAATAAATCTGTGAAAGTCAAATCTGAAAATGTGGAGGCCTGACTGTAATTCAGTTGTCCAAGTCATTAGCACTATCAGGAAACATTGAAAACAGAAGCTAACATCATGGAAACAACTAAATGACATTACTTGGCCATTGACAGTGAGTGTACTTCATTTTTGCCAGGTGCATAATGAATTACATGTACAGCATGTAGGTATACTGCCAATCAAAGCAATCTTTAATAGAGTCACATATTCAAATTCCTGGTAGAACTTTTCTAAGTTACATTCTGACTTCAAACTCCAGAACTCTCCCAGCCAGCATGGCCACCTGCCATGCTGGTTGAGGTATTTTGAAAATTCTGGTCCAAAAAAGTATCTTTTCCAAGCTGTGCTCCAAGGACATCCATTCATCTATACCCAGTTGTTTCAGGGGCTTGCTACAAGCGCAATATGACACAGATCTGGACCAATCCATTCATACCACTAGATAAGATAGAAAATATTTCTCACGATAGCCTCATGTGACAGCCTCTCACCAAACACAATGTGTCACCTAAACACACATGAACAGCATAGTAGAAGGCAAGTGTTGGAGCAGCAAATGTGGACTCATTGTAGGTTGTGTTTGAGGTGAAGCAATCAGCACTACCCACAATTATCAAGCTACTAAAATAACTGGCCTGTAAGGAAGGTATAATGTGGATTATACTATTGCTGCTTCAAGGGGTGGTCCATGGGCTGGTGCTGATCTGTAAGCCATTGGCTGCTGCTCCACAGCAAGTTTCTAGGAACGAAAGAAGCAGTTCTAGCAAATGGGAACAAACATGACACCTGGCACATTGGGGGGAAAAAGCATAAGGGTTCCCCACATCAGAAAGCTCAAGACTGGACTATGTGACATTTTCCTCTAATGTAGTGAGTAGCAGCTTCAAGTCAAATTCTAACCGAAGTATGTCATTTACTAGTTGAATAATGTGAAACACATTATAGTTTTAAAGTCAGGCACACTGATTTCTACTTTCAGCTACTGTTCCCTGTTTTCTTCCCTATCTTCTTCCCCGCTATGGATGAAAGTATAAATGGAATATAAGGTTTTCAGTGATTTTTCGTCAGCTACTCCCAAACCATAAACAATAATGTCTACATAATACAATAAATTCTTCTTACCAAGATATACTGATTTTCAAACCTGATAGATCGCAGGAAACAAAAAATATCAAAAAGAAGCTTTTGCAGATTTGTATGTCGTATACCTGACTGCAGGAAAATAAGGGAGAGGGCACCCCAGAGTAGATGCTGCAGTTGGGCAGTGAAAAGGTAAGGTGCTTGGTAGGAAACACTCACTTTTTTATTAAGATAAAATGGGTCCAGGTCTTCCAAGGGAGTAGCCACCATTCCAGAAGGTATGTCTCCATAAATAAATGGCAGTGATTTGCCGGCCTCCAAGTCACTACTTGGCTTTGGGCCATTTTCGTCGTCATCTTTACGATCTTGTTTGGACTGCTTTGCCTTTTCTGCAGCAATGCGTTGTTCAATAGCTGCAAGAGACTCTCTAGTGAAGTAGTGAAAGCTGTCAGGTCCTGGTGGTACAAGCACTGGCTGCTCCATCTTTTCATCCTGCACATTTTAATTACCAGCTATTCTCTTGCATAAAGAAGGACTGAAAGAAAGAAAAAAGAAAAGAAAGATTCAGAACAGATTCAACTAGGGAATGCAGTCCCCTTGCCCCTTTGCTTCTTCATAATGCTAACAGAAAATCATGCAAACATACAAAACTAGCAGAAGGGAAAAAACAAACAAACTAAAGACTTTGGGCCTTTCTGCACTACATTGCTATAGTGCTATTATTCCAATTTCAATATCCTGTTGAATTCTGGGGTTTGTTGTTTACTGAGGCCAAGGAGCAATCTGGCTGAGAATTCTAAATACCCCTCCCTAAATTGAACCCCAGGATTCCATAGGATGTTGAAAGTGAAATAATAGCCCTATAACAGTGTAATGACAGAAAGGCCTTTTGAAGAGCTAGGCTTCCTGTTCTAAGATACAAACTATCAGCAGACACAAAGACATTGTGCAGGCAAGATGGTGTCCCCTTGTGCTCCCAGTCCAGAAACAGACTGGATGGGCACCTGAATTGTGCTTCAATACTGGTGATGGGATAGTACCTTTACTGCATCTGAGGACAGCACGCTAGTTTAAGAGATACTGGACAGGCCATGTGGTGCACCCAGCACCAGGGTCCTTATGTCTCAGGGTCTTTTCCAGTTCTCATGGCTAGGAAGGGAAAGCTCAGGGTAAGAGCTGTGTTTCAAATAGACCACACTCTCCCCTATGCTGCTGGTCCCTGCATTGCCAGCTGCTTTGGAACAGTTGCTGTAGACTCTCCATGAGGGTCTCCCTGGCTTCCTGTCCCCTCCCTACTCCCTCTGTCAAAGTTTTTCAGACGGCAGCTGGCACCAGAAGTCAACAGGAGAAAGTGGCCAGAGCAGGGAAATACTTAGCTGGCACAGCATCTGCAACTTTAAAATTTGCTGAATAGGGCATTAGAAGGTTGCTGCTTTGTGGCTTTTTTTCTTCTTGTCAACTTTCCCAGTTCTTTCTCCACCTTGCTCACCCAAACTTAAATGACTGAAGCTGCAGTACAGCTTTCTTTCTTGGTCTGAGGTGCATATGGGTTGCATCATTGTTACCAAAAAGCCCTGGAATGGCCCTCTTCCTTCAGCTCTGCTTAGGTATTTTATTCCTCTCTCTTGATTTCACTTCTCTTTCTTATCCTCTTTCCCCTCACCTCTCAATTCCTGGCTAACATCTCCTCTCCTCTCCCGACTCCTCTTTCTCGTATCCTTTTTTCTCCTCCCCTCATAAACGACTGCCTACACCAGAGGTGGACAACTGGGGAAGGCTAGGGGACTGCATGTAGTCTCCTGGGACAACTTGGAGGGCCCCGCTCTATCCTCTAGGGGGCATGGGGCAATTCTCACCATGTTTGGGGGCCTTTCTGTCCCCCTGAGGGCATTTGGGGGCTAAACATTGAAAAAGTCTTGCAAAAATTTGTTTTGACTGCCAGGGAGCCTGGAAGGGATTCTATATACCCCCAAGAGGTCATTGGTGGGCAATTTAGAGCACATTGCTCACCTCTGGCCTACACCACTCTATTTACTCCTAGCCCCCCCCACTCCTGATTCTTCTTTTCCCCATCCTTTTACTCTTATTCGCCTCCCCACCCACAACTCCTGTCCAAACAACTTTGCCCTTTTTCTTCTTTTCTTCTCCCCTTTCTATATCACCTAGTTGTACCTTCCCTAGTACCCCTTCCTTTCTTTCATTCTCTTTCACCTTTCCCTGCTCCTGAATTCTAGCTACACAGTTAACCCTGTGTTAGGCTTAACATTTTAATGCTTGGGTAATTTGCTATAGAATTGATGTGTGTTTAACAATTAGCTATGGCCTTAATTGGTTTTAGACACCCAGGGCTCATCCAACAACCTTGCTTTAGAATTGTTTGTTCTTCCTAGTACTTGTCAGTGGTCAGTGTGTGCAAAGAGAAGGACGCTGCTAACAGGTAAGATATCTTTGGATGTGACAGGTAGGAAAGTTAAGGGTCAGACAGAACGTAACACATGTACAAACTGTAACTTTGCTGATTCTGATGCATGAATTTTTGTTCTGTAAGCATTCTTTAATATAAACATAAAAATGGTATAAGAAGGGAAGCCTGAAAGAATAAAATCATTCTTCCTTATCGCTGCTACCAGGCCATTTCCTCACTGGAGCATTATAGCCGGCCCCTCCCTAAACTGCAAACCCCAGGATTCCATAGGATGTTGAAAGTAGAAGGATAGTGCTATAACAGTCGTATGCGGAAATGGCATCAGTGGTGATACTTGGATGGATCCTTTGGCCAAAGTTACTATGTGAGTGTGTTTTCTTTTATTCTCTTGCTTTCACACTTACTCTTCCTAACTTGTGTTTGAGGGGTTCAAGTCAGCTCCATGTCCACCTGGGGATACGGTGAGCTGTGGTTTATTTATCCATTCTAACACATTCATATGTGCAAATTCTATCTCAACAGATTCAACCAAATATGGCTTGTACATATATTAAACAGAAATCCAAATAGCAAACTTTGATTTTGCCATTTTGTATAAGGGATGCCACTGTACTATACAATTATACTTAACAGGACTTGAGCATTCATGAAGGTCCTGGAACCAAACTTTAGTAGATGCCAATGACCACCGTATTTCTTCTCTGTCTTCCTCATTCCATTGTTTCTCTCTCATCCTCTTTTCCCTCCTCCTTTTCTTGGTTATGCTCATAATCATCCTGTTTATTCCCTCCTGTGTTTCTCCAATGATTCCCTCCCCCCTACACAATTCAAGAAAACATGTCTAGAATATGTTAGATTCTCAGCATATTAGAATTGTAAGTCCAATTACATCCAAGAGGGCTTGCTACCGAACAGGCAGGCAAACATAGGATTGTACTATTGGATTGTTGTACTCATCACCATCTTCTCCTCTTCCCAATATTTGATGATAATTAGTAGCATTATTATGATTATTATTGTGGAGGTGAGGGAGGACTCCACAACCTGGCCATTAAGACAGAATAAACACACATAGACAAAAATGCATCCAGTGAGGACACAGACTACGGGGGGAATTGCCTCAAAGGTTTTCTTTGATGGGACCACAGCCCCCATTTATTAAACTCTATGCCAATGATAGTGGTAAAAAACAGCAGATATTTCAAAGCAGAGCATGAAAAATCTGGTTGGCTGGACTACAACTCTCAGATTGTCTTAATAGCATTAGTTGCACAAGTGTTAGTAACACAGCTTGGGAACTTTTTCCCCATTCAGAGTTTAGAAAACTTAGTTTCCAACCAGAGAAATATTTTCCCATTTGTTAAATTGTGTCTTTAAAAAATGCTCTAAGCAACTGTGGTTGATGTTTAATGTACTGTCCTCAATGAATCAATAAGAGGCAGCTGTTAGGCCTCAGGTTTTGACTCTGAAATCTCTGGGCCTGGGATGTTCCTGGCCTGGCTGCTCTACCCAAAAGAAAGGCCCAAAGGGTTCAGGAGAAATAGCCTGTGAGTTTCTGCTGCTGTCCCCTGCCTGAAGCAGTTGCTTCACCCTGCCAAATGACAGGACCAGGCTGGCGTCCCTCTCTTTCATTTAGAATTGTCTGAGGTTAGGATTGTTAGTTGATAGGGCTTCTGTACCTTTTTGCTAGGATGGCTGGCCAAAAATTCATCAGGTGAACATTTTCCCAGCAAACAGTTTCAGTGACGAGAAAAATATACCCTGCTAATTTTTTGCTTGTTATGTAGCTGCCAAAAGACATAGGACCCCTGCCATCCGTTTCTCCCTGAACCCCACTCAAATGAGTGGAGGAGACTGCCTAACAACAATGAGCAATAGATCAATTCCTAAAATACATTTGCTTCTTGATAAGCCAACTGCTTGCATTAAGCCAGTGGTCTATTTTATACGCTGTTTAATCAGTTCTGAAAAGGTAAGCAAGTGGAAATGTTATCAGAGGCATCCAGGCACAGCCTTTTATTGCAAGTGGTATTTTATAAACTTGAAAAAAAAAAAGGGAAAGTTCTTGCACTACAGAGTCCTCAGGGAGCACACTGGTTAATTACAAGAAGGTTTAATTCAGTGGATTCTTCTTGTACTTGATTTCAGTTGGATTAATCTTATGATGATAGTGCTGGAATCAGGTCAATGCAAAACCAAAATATTATCCTCTATAAACTTCAGGCAGAGAAAAGGTAAAGAAATAGCTGAAAATAGGGGAAGGAGGAAGAGAACATTTTTTGCTCATCTGAGTATAAACCTAGTGTGGAGCTCTTAACAGTCTAGTATTGCTGAGCACACAAGCTCATTAGAGTTGTAAAAAGCAGCATATGCTCTTAATTTCTCTTAACAGATTTGATATACTATTATTGAAATGCACTCAGGAACGGAAGAGTACAAAATATTGTCATAAATATAGTATGCGGCCAAAAATCAGCATGGCAACAGACAAGAGGGAGGGAAAACCACCAAGTGCTCGCGAAAATTGCTTATGCGGCAGCTTTTACATTGCTGAATGGTTTTTGATTTTTGCAGGCATAGTTTTCCAATGTGTGTTTTAGAGTAGACCATTTCCCTCCCCCTCAAGAGACACTAAAGCGATGCGTCTGCAGTCTCCACCCATTGGCAGGCTGCCTTAAAGGAGGGCTGTGACTGTTCCTGCCAGACTTCATTCCCTGGACAAAGAAATGAAGAATGGTGGAGAAGTGCAACAGCAGGAGCTGATAAGAAGGGAGGCAGATAACCAGAGCAAGGAAGTGATACTGGAAGAGATGGAGGGGCCACAAGAACAGAGCACAAATTCGTTGTTAAGGCAAAAAGGAAAGCAGGAAAGAACTCTGCAGAGAACCTGTAAAAATCTCTCTTAGTTGTATTTGGCAAGACAGTAAAAAGACTTTACTTAAAAGCAGCAGGAAAAAAAAGCCTCACATTGCAAAACAAACAAACAAACAAAGCAAAACACCCCAAAACAGCTAACGGATTCATAATTAGACGTGCAGAGTAACTACACCCTGAATTTCAATGGTGTCCTTTGACTACATATGTAAAATGGATACATTTCAATATACTTCAAGTTTGACCTGTGAATTTACGTTGAAAGGAATATGTATGGGTATTCTGCTTACTATGGCAATTTCAGCTTTTGCAGATGTTGTGACTGAAAGCCAGATGGGATCAATAAAACTTACATATTGCCACATATAATCTGCAAGATTTCAAGAATTTTGACTTGGCGATAGGAATAGGTAATAGCAGCCTATATTTGGTTAAGGAGTGTTGCACTGTCCCAGTTACATTTATTAAACATTGGAGAAATTCATACATAATGCATGCATACTTTAAAAAAAAACCTGTAGACACATGATTGGATACAGCATTCTTCTTAACCAAGTTTCAAAAAGTAGATTTTGATCTACTATATTGTTTTAAAATTAAACAAATCTTACGATCTCATTATAGGAATGCAATTTAAATCTTATACCCGCAATCACTCACAGATAACAGGACTGAATTGTTGGCCCCAGAATTCAGACTAAACCCGTTAAATAGCCATACCACACTTTGACCGTTTGCTTCTTCCTGTAAGGTCAATATTTTTGGAAAAAGTGCCACATCTATCCAACAGAATTGCTGGCCCTATGCAACAAATGGCACTAACACTCTTATGTACTCCTAGCACCAAGTGTTCCAATCATGAACTTGGACTACCAACACCACTACAACCATTATGACTATTTTTGTCCTTGCAGATAACATCAGTGTTAAAATGTGGAGATCTGGGCCAGCCAGGCTATTACAGATCAGATCTACTTTTAGTCTCCCCCCTCTGGAGAAACAACACCCTTTTATATATTATCATCCCCCTGGCTCCCTCTCTACATTTAAATCCCCCTTTTACTTTCCCTAAACCCACAACCCTTGTGCATATAGGGCAAAGTGTTTTCAGGTTTATCCTGTCGAATGTGTCACTGGTGGTAGCATGTGTAACTGAGCTCAGATTAAAGAGACACTTTATGAAAGCTGCTTTTATATATATATATATATATATATATATATATATATATATATATATAAAAAATAAAATCTTTATTAAACAAATTGACTAGGCAAAGGTATTTGGCAATTAAATGTTATCAAACAGCAAAGCACTTTCAGCTCTTAACAGGCAAACACCTCCCTAACTCTCCCACTCTCTCTCTCCCTGAAGGAACTCCTTTCCAACTCACAGAAGGAACTCTTTCTCAAACCCTGTGTCTGTTATTCTTCTGTTATGCTGACTTCTCTACCGAGATCCTCCCTCTGGCTAAACTGGGTTCTACAGTCAGCGAACCAACCAAAGTAAATCCCTCTCTGTTGCTAGGGTGGCTCTGCTGGCTATGCCCCCCCCCCCCCGGTTCATCACAATCAGTGGCAGGGGAACAATCAGGGTCAGGATAACAGCAAATGGAGAGTTCTTTTTTAAAAAAACTTTTCTAATCATTCTGACTTCCTGATCCAAATCCCCTCACCCCTTGTCTTAAGCTCCTATTAGCCACAGAATGAAAGTTTGCAATAGTCACAAAGGAATTTTGGTGGTGAGAATTTTGAGAAAGAACTAAAACTAGTTTTGGACCTCCGCCACTGTTATTTAGCGAGTGAGCAACCTTAGACACATTAGATGTAATCACAGATTTAATCCCACACTTAGTTTGACCCTCTGTTTTACATCAGAAACTACTTGGAGGAAGAGATCAGTCTGTTAGGCCAGTGTAATTGTCTCAGTTGCCATACCCACTGAGGGTGAGGTGTAAGCAGCAAAAGGGACTTCATTCTGTGTGACATCAGACTGTATCATTTGGAGGTCCCGGTGATGAACCCTATGAGGGTGTGGCCAGCAGAGCCACCCTAGCAACAGAGGGGATTTAATCTGGTTGACTCTCTCACTAAGGAGAATCAGCCTAACCAGAGGGAGGGGCTGCGTGGGGCATAATAGCAGATAATGTATATACAGGGAGTGTGTTAGGAGAGTTCCTTCAGTGAGATGAGAGAGAGAGAGAGACAGTGAGAGGAAAGTCAAAGGCTGTTAACCTAGGGAAGCATTTGTCTGTGAATATCTGGAAATTCTTTTCTGTTTGAAAATATTGATCTGCCCAATACCTTTCCCTTGTTAGTTCTTTTAATAAAAAAAAAAATTCTATTTTCTATAAGAGCAGCCTCAATATAGTGTTTTCCTCAAAATACATTTAACAACACACTACCATAAGTTATACCTTCCTTTAGGTGTACCTTTATGATGCCTTGCCCTTTTTCCACAAAGGTTGTGGTTTTAAGGAAAGCAAGAGGTGTGATAAAACTGTGGAGAGGGAGCCAAGGGGTGGTAATTATACAAAAGGGTGATGTTTCTCCAGGGAGGGAGAAAAGACAGCAGGTCTGTTCTGTTCTAGCCCTGGCTGGCCCAGATGTCCACAGTCCCTTCTTCTTGTTGGTCAGCAATTGTTATGAGTATGGAATGCAGAACAGAAGTGGCCCTAGGAACATGCAAAATTTCAGGATGATAGATGACTTTTGGGATACAAGGAATTGCTCAATGGCTATGCATGATTTGCTTCTTCTTACTCTCCTCCATGCTGGAGAGTTGCATGAATTGGCACATGTCACAATCAAAAACAGAAGAAAAAGAGTCTATAGCTTTAAAATAAATTAAAAACAATTTAAGACTTCTTTGTTTCGTTCTGAATTGACACAAAAGCCAGAGAAAGTGCAACAGTACAAGCGTAGGTGATGGACGTGGAGCATGCAGTCCTAGCAAAGGTGGAAGGACTGCTTGAACATCCAGCAGTTTCCAAGCAAGTTTCCAATGCTACACTCTCCTATGTCCCACGAACTCCATCAAAATTCTTAATACTCCTGCTCTAAGGAAAGAGAACTAGAGCTGAACACTGGATCTGTGTGAAGATACGTTATTTCAACACATAGTGGGACTGACGAGCCCTAGCGTGAGCTTCACTGTGAATAGAGGCTAGAGCTCTCAACCACAAAAATGACACAGTCTTCCCCTTCCCCTTCATCCTGGCATTTCCTTAATATGGAAGATCTAGGAAGAAACACACCAATTTTGAGAGACACACTATCCCCCTGTGTCTCTCCCATTCCAAATTCCTAACAAATATGAAGGAGTGCTTAGATTTAAGATTCACTCCACTCTGGTAGGGTTCTGCTTCGATCTGGGCATCTCATGGGGCTTTTTTCACACTACACTATTATAGAGCTATGATTCTACTTTATCTGCCATGAAAGCATGCTCTGATATCCTGGGTTTACAATTCTCAACCAGAGAGCAACTCTGGTGTCTCTGACCAAACAACAAACCGCAGGATCCCATTGGACGTAGCATGGTAGAGAAGGTAGAATCAAAGTGCTGCCATTGTATAGTGTGAAATCTCTGAATCTCTCAAAAAAGGCTGATTGAGTTGGGGATATATCCTGATCTGAAAGACTGCTCTCAAGAAACACACACATACACATGAGACTCAATAATTCAAGTTCTTTAAAGACACGTATTGTAAAAGCACAAGGCACAATACACTTCTGTGAAGTACCATGGCTAGATTTCCTCTTTGCATAGAGTAGTAAAAGAGGGTAAATTAATCATATATGATCCCAGAGATACTGAATTGATAACATTTTATTATTTGTTAGTCCAGTTTATGCTAGAGTTCATGAAACCTCCACTGAAGTGAAATGAAGCACATATTCTTCATTATACTTTTCTCACTGTATTTTCAGTGACCAACTCATGCCCTTGCGAGTGTCAAGAAGAAGCATCATTGTAACCAAGTGCCCAACCTTTCCAAAATCTAAGGTACATTTGGCATCTAAAGACTTGCTACCTGCCAAATACACTCTTCTTCCTTACATCCAGGACATACGGTGTGTACTCATGACCCCCGAGTCTGAGAATTATTGACAGAAATCATCCTTTTGTGAAAAAGCCACCTGTACATTTTTATGGCCAACCAGCACAGTGTGTCACATTTACTACGAGGGACGTGAATGATATCTTTTGACTGCCATTTAGGCTTTTCTCCATAATAGACATTTATTTATTAATATTTATTTAGATCATTTTTTTACCCCATTCTTCAGCTGAAATACCTCTCAGAATATCTTAATAATCCCTGCACTTAAGCCTTATAGTCAACAAAACACGACACAAAAGAAAGAAAGAAAAAAGAAAAGAAAGGACAGGAAAAGAAAAGAAAAGAAAAGAAAAGAAAAAAGAAAGAGGAGGGAAAGAGATATTGTTTCTCAAAGTTACACAGTTCTTATTATAACCAGCTTCAGTGGAGACACAGATCAACGAAAAGAGGACCGAAACACAGCCAGTGTCTCAGCAAACTGGATGGAGTGGGTCCTCATCCTCTCCTTTCCCTCTGCTGCAGATGAATGGAATAGCTGCTGCAAAAGCTGCAGTCTGCAAACCATAGCTGGTGAGTGTGGGCATTCGTCAAAGAAAAAACATCTCTGGATAATAATTGTCAGAAGGATTAAGAAGTGCACCTAAAATTCTGCATGCCTTGGATGGCTGTACCTGAACTGTTTGAAAAAAATCTACATTCTGCCCAGAGGTCAACTGCTGGGCTGTAAGCACATTAAAGCCCAGGCCCAGATGGAATATTCAGTACATATGCAATGTGTGTACAAGGATAGCAGGACTAGAAGAAGCCTGATCTGAAAGCTTGTAACAATCTTGCTACGCAAGGTAAATAGCACTGACTTTACTGGGACTACAAGACAGGTCAGCAACCAGACAGTAGAAAGCACATATTCAAAGCTGTATGGGCAGCTGCCTTATATTAGGTCGAATTACTCATCAAGACAGCAAAGTATTTCCCACTGCTTCTGACTATCAGTGGCTCTCCAGCATCTGAACCAGAGGTCTTCCACACTGCCAGCTATAACCTGCTTCCTTTTAAATGAACCTCATCATTACTCCAGTTTTCACTTTGCACAAAGTCTTCAAGATGGTCAGGGGCAGCATGAATGAATTCTCAGTTTGCACACCCTTGTTTTTCCAAAGTAAAAAGACTTATTGAAGTCCTTGTCTGGGAATCCCAGTTCTAGGACCTGCCATTTTACCACCATAAGCAGTCAGTTTTCACACTGGAACATACATGCAAAGTTTTGCTTCTGTTGCTATTTGTCGTTGTTGTGTGCCTTCATATTGTTTCTGACTTACGGTGACCCTAAGGCGACCCTATCACAGGGCCTGTTTTGTTCAGAGTGTGGTTTGCTTCAGCTTTACTCTGAGGCTGAGAGTGTGTGACTTGCCTAGGGTTACCCAGTGGGTTTCAATGGCCAAGCAGAGATTCCAACTGTGGTCTCCAGAGTCATGGTCCGACGCTCTAACCACTACACCATGCTGGTTTTTGTTGCTGTACGAATAAGTACTGGAAAGCACATGTAATATACGAGCAGGAAAAAAAGAGACTAGACTCTATGTGCTTATGGATGGTCCAAGCTTGTTCTTTAAAAAGCCCAACACGTTCCTGCCTGCTTATAAGTTAACTGGCCTTCTTCAGGGGTGGAAATCCAATCTACAACAGAAATTTGTGGAGTTTCTGATATTGCATCTCAGTCCAGTTCATAAAAAGAGTGCAGCAACAACTCCAGAAATTTATGTTGTAGATTCGATTTGTGCCTGCAGGAAGCCCATAATCAGGGCAGGGGTACCGTAGCACCCTCCCGCTCACCCTGCCTAGCAACTGATGCTGAGAGACACTCCATCATAATATTAGAGGAAACACAGGACAACCAACTGGCTAACAGCAAGGCCAGCTCCAGGTCTGAGGTGCCCCACAAAAGTAACATTTCCAAATAACACGTGAACGTTCCTTATTGCTAACCTTAACGTTGTTGCTGTTAAAACATTTAAAAGCAATGAGATTGCACCCCACTATTTAAAAGAAAACACACAAGTGGAATGGTGAAAGCGTTACTTGGATGCTATGGACTAAACCTGACCTTCAGGGGAACAAGAGTTGTGGAAAGATCTATTACCTTCAAGTCCTTTCTGTGGGTTTCCCAGAGATGTCAGGCTAGGAAACCAGACCATGGTGTACACTGGCCCTTGTCCAAATCTCTCTGGACTTTTCCTATATTCCCAAAATCCAACATCAGACATAGGAAACACTTAACTGAGGAACTGCTACTGCCCTTCCTATACACCTATCATATATTTTTTCTCTTTTCTTCTCTTCCATTTCATTTACATGCTGCCTTTTCCCAGAGTAGGACCCCAGATGGCTGCCAAAGAAACTCAATTTTAAAACCTTTGCAAGAAAATTAAAAAAATTAAATTAAATTAAAAATTAAAATTAAAATGTAAAATTAAAAAAAAATTAAAAACTCTCACATTAAACAGTATAAAATAACTGAAAAGACATACATAAGTTAAAACATACACACACAGAGTCCAGTAAAAAGCTTTCCCACTTACACATTAAAAGCCTGCTTGAACACAGTCTTTGCCTGTGGATGAAAGGAAAGTGGGTGGGCAGCCTAGTCTCTTGTGGAAGGAAGTTCCAGAGGATAGGAGCAGCCACTGAAAAGGCTCTCTCTGGTGACCTCGTCAAAAGGGCCTGCGATGATGAAGGGACTGAAATAGCACCAGATGCCCTGAGATTTCAAGGTGGAGAAGGCACAGCTTTTCAGGGTAAGGAGCAAAAGTCTGCCTTTTTAGGAGAACACCTTAGTTCATTTATTTGACTGGAATTTCCTGAAAGCTTACAGTGGTTTAAACAATATCTAAGAGACTTAATTTAACACACAGATTTGATCTCACTTGGCCATGAGTGAAGAAAGCAGGTGGTAACCTGATGTGGGAAGTAATTTTGTGCCTGCACAAGATATTTGCAGTCCTGGCAAATATGACATGATAGCTGTTAGGTGATTTGAGATCTATACCTCAAGCTGCATACACAAGTTTTAAAGTCAGCTGTAATCTATGCATTGGGAGGAGGGTTACTGGATATCATAGGCCCTTTCCACATGTGGAGGGGGAAACGGGGGGAAACGCGCCGAAACGGAGCTTACCGGCAGCCGGGTAAGTCCGTCGCCATGCGGAGCAGCGCGAACTCGCTGCTCCGCACTCCTCCGGCGTCCAAAATGGCGGCTTCCAGCTGGCGGAGGCTATTCACCAACCGGAGAAGCTCGCCAGCCAGAAGCCCGCCCCCGGCAGATCTGCAGGCACGCACTAGTGCACGCCTGCAAATCTGTACCGGAGCGCGGTGACGGAATTGCACGGGGCTGCGCGCTTCATGCTTCTTAAAAACCTCTGAAAAGAGGTTTTTAAAAAACACACAGCGCAGCCAGTTCTGGTCGCTTCGGAGCGGATTGAGGTGTGGAACTACGAAAAGTAGTCCGCCCCAATCCACTCCACGGTGCAGACGACCTCCGTGGGAGGTTGCTCTGAACCGTTTTAATACCCCAGTGTGGAAAGAGCCATATAGTGAAACTCAAAGAGGAAAGTCAAGTGAACTCTTAGCCAGTGTGGGCCAAACATGACTCCCCAGTTGCCACCTCCAGGTCCATTTTCTTGGGCTGCAAAATGAGGAAGCACTTTATATACTTTTTGATGATGGGCCAGCAAAATTCTAATAATATTGTTTGGGGAGGAAGGAGAGGGATTTAAGGGATCTTTCCCCTAAAAAAAAAAATCTCCCAGTGTTTTTACTCTTGGAATGTGGCAGAAGAATTCTTCCTCTTGTCTGAGCCTGTTTCACTTCCAAGTACCTATGCAGAAACTCACTTCGTTGAAAAGCCTACACTGGTGCCCGTGGAGGCCCTTTAAAGTCTAACTGCAGCATGGAATTGGCATATTTCAAAAAGGCCACTGTTGTGAAGGGAAGGGCTAACATTCTCTCTCTCACATTGCAGCTTCCCAAAATTACATTTCTCCCACTGCAGTGGGGCTTTCCAAAAACCTGACTGCAGTGGAGAGAAGGGAGAATTCGTGTGTGTGTGTGAGAGAGAGAATGTATGAATATAAACCTGAGTGTGAGAATATATGTGTACTAAACCAGTACAAAAGTTTGTTGCTGTTGTGTGCCTTCAAGTTGTTTCTGACTTATAGTGACCCTAAGGTGAAACCCTGGTCTACAGGGCTGTAGATCACTCAAACCACTACACCACACTGGCAACCACTGCTGTGGTTCTGTCCTATGGAATCCTGGGCTATAAGTCTGAGGTGGTGAGAACGTCTCTGCTTGAGAGCCTCAGTATCTAGTCTCTTGAATAACAGTATCGGAGCTCGTTCCTCGAGAATTCTAAGGATCTCACAAAACTACAAATCCCAGAATGAGACAGCATTGAGCCATGGCAGTAAAAATATTTTGAAACTTAAATATCTGCCTGGTATAGATAGATGGTCTGAGTGAATGGGCAATGCACAACTCTCCCAGTCTGGTAGGGTTCCCAGCACACTACATCACTGGCTATGCCGATTTTAAAAAATAACATCCCTGCTGTACTTCACTGGCTGCTGATACATTTCTGGGCAGAATTCACAGTGCTGGCTGTGACCTTTAAAGCACTACATGGCTTGGGTCCAGATTGTTTGAAAAACTGTATCTCCCTATATGAGCCTGCCCATGCTCCAAAGGAGACTCCACACACTCCAAGGCAGCATATTCCATTGTTGAACTGCTCTTACCATCAGGAAGTTCTTCCTAGGTTTAGATGGAATCTCTTTCCCTGTAGTTTGAAGCCATTGCTCTGCGTCCTAGATTCTGGAGCAGCAGAAAACAGGCTTGATCAATCCTCCATATGACATTCCATCAAATATTTAAACATAGCTATCATATCACCTCTCAACCTTCTCTTCTCCAGGCTAAACATACCCAGCTCACTAAGTTGCTCCTCACAGAACATGGCTTCCAGGTCTTTTCCTATTTTGGTCGCCCTCCTCTGGACACAGCTTGTGAATATCACTCCTGGATTGTGGTGCCCAGAACCGGACATAGTATTCCAAGTGGGGTTAACCATTGCAGAATAGAGTGGTACCATCACTTCCCTTGACCCAGACGCTATACTCCTATTGATGCAGCCCAGAATCGCATTGGTTTTTTAAGCCGCTGCATCACACTGCTGACTCATGTTCAGCTTGTCTACTAAGACTCCTAGATCCCTTTCACATGTGCTGTGATCAAGCCAGGTGTCACCCATCTTATATCTGTGCATTTCATGTTTTCTGCCCAAGTGCAGTACCTACACTTCTCCTTGTTGAAATTCTTTTTGTTAGTTTTGGTCCAGCTCGCACTTCTCTCCAGGGTGAAGAGGGGCCACTGGTGAGTACCCTTTGGGTTTGGTCAGTCAACCAGTTACAAGTACACCTAACAGTAGCATGGTCTAGCCCACATTTTACTAGCTTGTTCGCAAGCTTTTGTTTGCAAAAGCCTTACTGAAGTCAAGATACATTATATCCGCAGTATTCTCTTCATCTACCAACCTAGTAACTCTATTAAAAAAGAGAGAGAGAGAAAGAGAAAGAAGAGAGAGAGAAGATTACTCTGGCATGACTTGTTTTTGAGAAACCTATGTCGATTTTTAGCTATCACAGCATTCCTTTCTAAGTGCTTACAGACTGTCTGTTTAATGATCTGCTCTAGGATCTTTCCCAGTATTGATGTCAGGTTTTTAACATTTGTATTAACAGTTTCTTAACTGTATTGTTCTTTTAAAGTATATGCTGCCTTGGATCCTGTGCTGTGAAAAAGACAGGATATAAATTAAATAAATACACAAATATACTCCTGTACTAAGAGACTGCAAGGCAGACAAGGCATTCTTCCAATTCTCCCACAGCATCTGGAGGGATGTATTTGGCTCACTCCTGTTCTAGGATAAAGGCCTGAAAGTGAAACAGATGCTAGAAATGAGCCCTGACTCAAATTAATTTCTACCCGGGAATAAGAATTCCTCAATGCAACTTTGCTGCCTATCAAAATATGTGATCTTCCACTGATTACTTCCCATTGTCAATAGCCACTTGATGTTGCCTGTGATTCATTCCCTGCCAGAAGTGATTCTAATTGCTGATTTGCCTGATTCAGCTCACGCCTTCATTCTGCCAGTGCCAAAACCAAGTTCAAAAACCTGCATCAAAGGATAAAACTACTTACACAGAAGAAAGTACACAATCTACTATATAAAAGTCAAAGTTTGTGAGTAATCTTGTCTGTTTGTCCGTGTCAGGCAGGCAAAGACCTCATATGATTGGCTGTGTGAAGCGAGAAGACCTCATATGATTGGCTGTGTGAAGCGAGAAGACCTCATATGATTGGCTGGCGGTGAAGATTCTATGGAATCCTGGGTTTGGCAGTTCAGGGAGGGGCCTTTAGAATTCTCAGCCAGAAAGCTCAGGCCAGTTGCTATGGAGACAAGGCCTAGCAGCAAGAACCAAACCTCCGTTATGTTAACAACTCTGAATACAGGTTGGATTGGGGAATATGGGGAAAAGTTACAGGTACTGGGCAAGACAGTTTGGGGAATCAGAGACACAGGATCTCAAATCTTTCTAACAAATATTACCTATAAGAAAATGAGATCCCAGGCACTAGTACATATATAAAAGGAGTATATAGGACATATATTAAACTTCAGGAGGATGTAAAACAAATACAGTCCATTATTAAGTTTTGTCTCTCTTTGAGACACGGCTTCCCTACTCCCATTCACTCTCACATCCTCATTTCTTCTTGAAGTCTGAGGCTGATCATGGAGGATGTATTTGGGCACCAGAAATTTGCCCCCGTAAGCGAGTCCTTGATCTCTACCCTTCTCTGCCCTTGCCCTGACTGTGACACACATTATACTTTTGTTTTGTGTTTTTGCTTTTGGCTAAAAGTTAATAAATCAGAGGTTAAAAAAAAAAAGGCAAATGCAGGCTGCTGACTCAACATGCTCTCAAAACCAAAAACCAGCGGAAAGTGCTAATATCATGAAGTTATACAGACATTGTCTCCCCCACCCCCAATAACAAAGCTTTGCATTTCATTTTTGTGCTCTGCTTTTTTTAAATAATTATTTACAATATATTTTAAGCTGCTCTGGATTCTTCAGAAAAGAAGAGTAGGAAAGGGTTCTTCCAAAAAGAAATGCAGAATCTAGTTAGCTCAGATGGTCCCATGGTTTAGTTATAGTGCTATAGTACACCATGGTCATTTCCTTAATACAGAGAGATGTATAAGGTGCTACTCCTGGGCAAAAAAAAAAAAAGGAAATGCACAAATATAAGATGAGTGACACCTGGCTTGATCACAGTACCTGTGAAAGGGATCTAGGAGTCTTAGTAGGCCACAAACTGAACATGAGTCAGCAGTGTGATACAGCAGCTAAAAAAGCGAATCTAATTCTGCGCTGCGTCAATAGGAGTATAGTCTAGGTCAAGGGAAGTGACAATACCACTCTATTTTACTTTGGTCAGACCCCACCTGGAATACTGTGTCTAGCTCTGGGCATCACACTTAATGAGGGACATTAATAAACTAGAATATGTCCAGAAGAAGACAAGCAAAATGGTAGCAGGCCCAGAAACACTGCCCTATGAGGAACAGCTCAGGGAGCTGGGTATGTTTAGACTGGAGAAGAGAAGGCTGAGAAGTGATATGATAGCTATGTTTAAATATTTGAAGGGAATTCCTATGGAGGATGGAGCAAGCCTGTTTTTTTCCTGCTATAGAGACTAGGACATGGAGCAATGGTTTCACACTTCAGGAAAAAAGATTCCATCTAATCATTAGGAAGAACTTCCTGATAGTAACAGCAGTTCAACAGTGGAATACGCTCCCGTGGAGTGTGGTGGAGTCTTATTCCTTGGAGGCTTTTAGACAAAGGTTGGATGGCCATCTGTTGGGAATGCTTTAATGGTGTATTCCTACATGGCAGGGGGTTGGACTTGATGGCCCTTGTGGTCTCTTCCAACTCTACAATTTTATGATTCTATAATACACTATAGTGCTCTCTTTTTAAACAAGAGAAAAAGGATGAAAAGAGACGGAGACATGTTTGTTCTAACAGGTCTAAGAGTTAAAGGAATACCCATATGAGAGTGGGAATAAAATGCTTCAGTTGGTGCCAGAAAATCATCCGGGACAAGAGAACCATTAATGAAATGAAAGACAGAAGTTTCATAGAATTATAGAGTTAGAAGGGATCTCAAGTCCCTGCTCAGTGCAAGAACTTAGAGCATCCCCAGCAGGTTGTTACACAGCCTCTTTTTGCAGATGCTCAGAAAGAGGGAAAAGGAGACACTCAGAAAAGGACACCTCACCAGCTCTCTAGGCAACTGTTTCCATTACCAAACTTCTCTCACTGTCAGGAACTCCCTTTTAATTGAAATCTACCCTCTTGTAACTTTAAACCATTACACCCTGTCCTATTCTTGGGGGCAGCAAAGAACAAACCTGCACCTTAATCTCTGTGACTGCCCTTTGCTATTTAAAGAACTTCCTTCTAATTGAACTCTACCCTCTTGTAACTTAAAA
The DNA here is from genome assembly GCA_030412105.1 of Cyclura pinguis. Taxonomy (NCBI): domain Eukaryota; kingdom Metazoa; phylum Chordata; class Lepidosauria; order Squamata; family Iguanidae; genus Cyclura; species Cyclura pinguis. The sequence continues at coordinate 226,280,889 of CM059599.1, read as the reverse complement.
CCATTATACCTAGTCCCACCCTTTGGAGCAACAGAGAACAAACCTGCACCCTAATCTCTGTGACTGCCCTTTAGATATTTAAAGAATGCAGTCATGTTATCCTGAGTCTTCTCTTTATCAGGCTGAAATTATCCAGCTGCCTCAACCTTTTCTCATATGTTTTGTTCTCCATACTCTTATCATCCTTGTTTCCCTTCTCTGAACCTGTTTTATCCTGTCTATATCCTTCTTAAAGTGAGGCACCCAGAACAGAATGCAATAGTCCAGATGAAGCTGACCAGTGCAGAATACAGCAGGACTATTGCTTCCCTTAGAGCCAGCATGGTGTAGTGCTCTTAAGATTGGACTATGACTCTGGAGACCAGGGTCTGATTCCCTGCTTCGCCACGGAAACCCTTGGAAACAATCTTGGGTGACTCACATACTCTCAGCCCTAGAAAACCCTGTGATAGGTTTGTCTAAGGTCACCATAAGTTGAAATGACTTGAAGGCACACAACAACAACAATTACTTCTCTTGACTTGGAAACTTCCAAAGATTCATAATTATACTCACCAGTATGCAAGTTTAAACAACAGCAATGAAAAGCATTCATGCACTGATTTCAATGTGTGTTGCACATTGGCCTGATAGCAAACAATAATATACTTCAAAATAGAGAAAATATAATTCCAAATATGTCCTAAGCAGCAAATGCCATCTGTTTTTCTCCATTGAGATGGCATCTGCTTATGTTCTCCCACTGCGGGACTTACGGTACTTCTGGCAATGGAAAGAGGTGTGTGTGATTGGCTCCCCTGCAGTTCTCTATTCACCTTTTAAATTTGAACTGAAGATTAAGGGGAGAATGTGGAAGAGAGAAGGAGAAACTCCCACCATGCAAGTGGAACCTTCCTCAAGAGACACCAGATTTCATCCTATAGAGCTATCTAAGTAATTTGCATCCTCAACACAAGGTATCAGGAATGGAAGAATGGGACACCTGGGAAATGGGGACTTTTCAGGGTTTCTTGTCTTTGCAGTGATCCTTGAGAAGACTTCAGTTCCCAAGCAGCATTGCTTGCTGAGTCCTTATATGCTGCAGAATACATCAGAATGACAGAAAGTGGGAGGGAAGATGGAAAACCTGCCTTTCAAATTGTGCTGGTAGAACTCATCATCCCATTATCTCTGGGGTACTGCCAATGCCCCTGTGCCCACCTCCATTATCTCTGCCTTGTCTGGCGCCAGGCCACCCTGGGTACTAGAGACAGAAGCCTCACAATATTCACGGTGCCAAGTGCCATTTCTCCCTCCTCTACTTGCCTGCTGCTTCTCTACCTGTAGGCTGCTGCCCATTTCACTATTGTAGTGTATCGCTACCAACTTTAATAAGAAAGAGATTCCTCCTCCATACTTCAGCTTCCTGCCTGTATCATCATGAGAGGCAAAGTGGTGGAAAGCAGCTGGTGTATACTTGTAAAATGGAGACCCTGGGTCTCTGTCCCACATGTGAGTAGCCACATTAATGAGAAAGGTGGTCTTTTCTGCTCTGGATCAGATGAGGGTTTTTTTTTCTCTTTTATACACTCCTTTCTTCTCAAATGCCTTTAACTCCTGCTGGCTACCACTGATATTCTCTGTGCTATATCTGCCTGCCAACCATTTCTCTAATGAACTACTGGAAGGATTAATAGCCTTCCTATTGGGAGGAAAAAGCATCTGACGGCCAACTGGGGAAAGGTTTTAATTATTCCCAACAGAAAACAAAGGAAAATGAAAACAAAACTTAAAAGTGACAAGCAAGCAACCAAACAAAAACAAGCCCTAAACTAAAGAGGAAACTTCAAGTACAAACTAAAGTACCCTATTTGCTGGTTTATAAGACTCATTTTTTTTCCTGAAAAATATTGTTTGAAAATGGAGTGAGTCTTATATGCCAGTGTGTTTTATACTTCAGCAAACAGTATTTGCTGATGTATAAATGGGGTACATCTTATATGCTGGTTTGTCTTATACACCGGCAAATATGATAAAATGAAAATGTTGTTTCCTGCATCTCCTTACCGTAGTCTTGCCTCAGTCACAAGAATATACATGACATTTGCTAAGTGGTGTTATCTGTTCAAATCCATGAAGGAAGAAAAATGTGTATTTGGTTCAGTCAGGAGCAATTAGCTTCTGAGGCGGTATCGCACTGCTTCCAAGTAGTTCAAATCCTATGTTATATGGCAGCTTTCTCCTTCACCCTTTTGATTTTTTTTTTAAGAACAGCATTTATATTTCTATCCTGTAGTTTGCCCTTGCTTGCCCTTTTGTGAAGTTCATAATAAAATAATAAAAATGGTGATCAAATTCCATCATAAACAATTACCCATATATAATACCCACTCACTCTGGATGAAGATAAGCATCCCCATGCAACTTTGAAAAATGCACCCAACCAAGACAATTGAGTTCAGGTGTACCTTATAACATACACGTCAACATGCATCTGTGCCAGCTGTGCCCATGTCAAGATGCTGCTGCATGTTGTTTCCTTTATTAGATCAATGGCATAATGAACCATTTTGAATTGTCATTCAATTAAAAATAGTACTACACAGCATCATACCACTTAATAGAGGTGGTGGTAATGATGCTGATAGTTCTGTTTGCCATGGCCATCTGCCATGACATCAGCAGTACTCTCATCCAAAACCAAAATGCCCTCTAGCACAGTTGCCAAGGCTTTTGAGCTACCCACTTAAGATCTCAGCTTAAAGGAGGCTAGGCCATCTTTCTGACATGCCTTCGTGCATCAAAAATGAAACAGTCCATTAGCTGGAAGTCTTGCGTTCCATACTTTCTACAGGAAGGCAAAACGAGCTGAGCCACAATACAATTTTTTTAAAGTGTCTCCAAATTAACAATGGATCTGAATATTATAATCGCAAAGTAGAAGCCCCACTAGAAGTACCCTGCATCTGATTTTGCATACAGCAGTCCACTATGAAATTGTTATGCTGCTTCCAAGGATTTTTCAGAACAGTAAGTTTCAGACAAGGAAAGCAGTATTTCACTGGAGAGAGCACTTTCTCAAGGGCATGTTTCACTGAAACTTTTCTTTGGTGCACAATCTAGACCACAAGAAGGACTCCATGAGAATAATGATTCTTTTAGTGGTATTGCCATGGCTAAGAGCCACTGTGATATCATGGTTTGAGCACCGGACAATGATTCTAGAGACCAGGGTTTGAATCTCTGCTCAGCCATGGAAACCCACTGGGTGGTCTTGGGCAAGTCACACACTCTCTCAGCCTCAGAAGAAGGCAAAGGCAAACTCCCTCTAAACAAATCTTGCCATGATAGGTGTGCCTTAGGGTCACCATAAGACAGAAATGACTTGAAGTCACATAACAGCAACAATTGCCATGGCCTCTTGCACAAAGCAGATGGCATAGAGAAAAAGAGTCTCTCTGCAGTGGCAGCTGATAGAGCAGTGAATCCTCTCCAGGACTTTAAAAAGCTATCTGTGGTACCGAGTCCTATCCCACAAATAGGTTCAGAAGCTTGGGCAGCTCCTTTACAGTTTGAACTGAAACCCAGAACAAATTGACCATCCGACTTACATGAGAGGCACAAGGTGCCACTGACTCTCCAGGAAGGCTTGCAGCTCAAAAGTCTATGCAAGAAGGGTTAGGGAAAAACTCTTATTTCAAACCCTGGGCAATGTAGATAATACTACATTGTAGATAATACTAGATGGATCAATAGTCTGATTTTATACAAGGCAACTTCTTCATATTGCTTGCAATCCTCTCTATATATCATACTTGGTTTAGCGTCTCTGCCATGTGGTCTGAGGAAGGGAGAGTTCAAGATGAACAAGCTCACCTTTCTGTCTGCCTGCAGTTTTGTCTTCTGACAAATCCTAGGAACACAGCAATGGTAGAAATTCTTAGAGGGCCAAACTGGGTAGTAGAGGGAGTGGGCTTGGAGTGTAAACGAGTCCCTCATGCTCTACATCCACGTAATTTTTTTCTGTACTCCCAAATATGAAAGGCAAAAACCCAAGCCTCAGTCTTGCAAACTTCATGAAAGGTGAGGGGACTAGAAACCATCCTGCAATTAATCATTATTAAAGAGGATCATCCCCTTGGGACTAAGGTTGTTTAGTACAGTTGACACCTGTGTTCTGGGCTGCTGCTAGGCACAGAATGCTTAGCTCATCACAGTTGTCTGACTGTAGTACACAGTCTACAGTAGTAACAGGGCCCCATGGGAATGTTGTAATATATGACACACTCTTGAAAGTGTGTAAATTTGGTTTGTCACTTTTGTGATCTTGATACGCTTCCCCATACACACTTAATTGACACATTTAAAAGCCAGAAGAGAAGGTATGGATGCAATTCTATCCTGATCCTAAATCTCAGATTCCTAAATTGCTAGCCCCAATTGGAGTACATGTATTGAGTCTGTGCATATTATAGAAGTATTGATTCAGCAGTTGATTTAATGGGTCTACTCTAGTGGGAGTCATGCTTTTGAGTGCAAGCCTGTGTGTGCTCAGAAATAAATGCAACCATGTTCAGTGGAAGCGACTCCCCCAAATTATCACAGGGTACAATTTCACAGAGCAATCCTACATATGTTTAATCAAGAGTAACTCCAGTTTTGTTCAGTGATTCTCTTGAAAGTGTGTTTAGCACTGTTTCCTTAGTAATTACAGGTAGACAGGAAGGTCTAAAAGATCATTCTGTTCAGCCTCATCATCACTGGCAAGGGAAGATATCTGTAACTAGTAAACTTATGGTTACACTTTGAAGAGGGGCTTTGATTTTGTAAAACAACAAAAGTATGGTGATAACAGAAAGATAGAATGGAAAACTTTTGTTATACATCACAGATATACAGTCATGATTCATTAGTGACCACAATGAGGTCTTATCTGGGAACTAGAAAGACTACTGGAGAATTGAAAAAACAACAATAATCTAGGAGGTGTGGACAATAATCTGTAGATGTGTTATTCTAAATTCTGAAATATATCTAAGAATAGCAACTATTGACTGCCAACTAATCAAGAGGAAGGGAGGGCCAGATAAGAGCATGGTACTAGAGGATACTGTTTAGCTGTACCTTCATTGCGCCACTCCAGCAGCTCTGATAGGTAGATTGGTTCTCATGGAAGAGAGATCCAGTTTGTGAGAACACAGGTTTTTTGTGTCAACCAGGGATGCAAAGGCACCAAACCATTTCCTCTGTAACTCTTATCAGTGACCTAGTCCAATTGTCCCTCAAACAGAGAAGCCTTCATGTTTTCAGAACTGCATATTGTCCATCAGTCCTGCTTTGGCAGACAGTCCTGATTACTTCTCTCTCATGATCCCACTTTTCCTGATGCTTTAAAAATATTTAAATCTCTCTCTCCTAACCCCACTTTCTCTCTTTGTCCTCGGTTTACTTCAGTTCCTGTAAATTGAGTTCAAAGTGCAAAACTACTTTGTACATAATTCAGCAAGGAGGAGAGTGTTAAATCTTGCCCTTCCCTGTAGAGTTAGGCAAAAGGAAACTGCAGCAGCCTCTCCTGGCTGGTCTGTTCTTCCTTATTAATAACTTTTCCCATCTTGATCACACTCTGATGTTGCTTGGTCACACGTGTCCTGGGTTTCATCTGTAAAATGTTGGTGGGTATGGAACTGACTTTAGCTCAGGCACTGACTCTCCACAGAAGCAGACACAAAGGCAGCGCACACTTTTCTCAAGAGTACACGTCAGCTTCTTTAAAAATTAGCAAAAGTAGCATCTTTGTAAGGCTGAAGTACTATGACTGTGTTTAAGACAACTAGATCTTTGTTTTCTCACTTTGGAGCCAGGAGGGTATGTTTAAAGAGAAGGTTCAGGACTGATCAGTCTATACCAGCAAACAAGGGGGCATTATGACGTGTTTAAACCTTTTCTGTATAAGGGCTTAAAAAGAAAGGCCAGCCTAAGACAATTTGCTGCCTGAGGTACAGCAGCCACACCTGCCACCCTGCTCAAATAAATGTGCATAGTACTCTAAGCCAAGCAAGTTATTTTTACACATAAGACAGAATATCCTACAAGAATGTGTCTGTGACAGTGAATGATTAAATAGCCAACAACAATTTGCTGCCTTTTCATGATACCCCAAATCTACCGCTTGAGGTAGCTGTCTCACTCTGCTTAATGGTAGCATTGTCCATAATTTACATATAGTGAAGGGTGCAGGCCTAACCCATGGAGGCTCCAGAACCTTGCAGAATTGAACTCCAGCTCCTAGAAGGTGTGGGTACCTCTTTATATATATATTTTTAAAAATAATTTGGGGTGTGGCATGGGGGTGTGTGGCCTCCAGACCTGGGCAGTTGCTCACTCTTTTTATACATGTATAGACAAGCATATTTTTAAAAATGGACATACAGACATAAGCAAGAGAGTTGTTTACAGACATAGTGTGTGCACTCTACTGATTTAGGCTGGAATCCTTTAAGGCAGTTATGAATTCATAAGTTAGAGTTACACACACAATCTCTACATAACTGCTTGTTTAGGGGCTATGTAGGGACTGTGGCCCTTTCCGCAGCTTACCTTCTTGCGGTGGTGTCCAGCAGCTCTGCCAGGAAGGGAGCGCGATGGCAGCGCTCCCCTCCACACAGGACCAGCTCCCCGCAGATGGGAGCACAATGGACATGCCACTTCCTTCTGCAGCGCAGCCAGGTACTTTCTGCCATCACTCTTCCTGTCCTTCCACAGGACAGGTAAGTGTGGGATGGTGGTGCAATCATGGGTCATTGATGGGGACAGGAGAGGAGTGGGATCACGATGATGTCATGCAGAAGCATCATCGTAGTCCTTCCTTCTCCCGTCCCCATGGTGGAATGGGAGGGTGCTGTGGAAAGGGCCTGTGAAAGTCTCCCAATCCCCACTTATTGGGAAACAACCACTGTGACTGACAAGGGTCTATTCTTCTGTCTTTCGAGAAGCAGTGTTACTGCCCTGACTAGCCCGAGCTTTGGGGATATAAAAGATATCTTTTGATATCACTAATTTGGCTTCACATATCCCTTCCACGTGCTTGCGAGGCCCCGGACAAGCACGCGTACAGGCTCGGCCGATAATCGCCGTAATATTCCTAGACAATACAGGCAGGCCAGAAAACAGCCGACTCGCCGCTTTAGGAGACCTCAAGGCAAGTACCTCCATTAGATATGTGAATAACTCTCAAAAGATCCTCTGCCTTGCGCTGGCAGCTTGATGATCTAACTGTACAACGCTCAAGTACTCTGCGTCTGCATATCGGCTACTCTATTGATAAATTCGGCTCTAATTCAATCATTCAAATTCTGAGCTTTCGGAGGCTTTGTCTCCAACTCCAAATCTATTGTTTTCCCAAAGTCCGACCTAGCCTGCGGTCACAATTCTCCTTATAAAAACCCCTGATTTTGAGCGCTTCTTTGGATCGCTCTCGAGTTCCAGACCGCCCTGCTGCCACATCGCTTGGCGAGCTTCCCCTCAGCTCCACATGCTGAGATACATCGAACCCCAGCTTTGCTCTCCATTTTCTTCCGGACTTCAGGACAGGTTTCGTATCACCCGAACCAACTATTCCTCTGAAAATCCCGCTATCTTACTCACACCTTTATTTTCCTTAGTTATCTGTGTGCTTGTGTTGCTTACATTGTGTGCCTGTATTTAATAAAGATCATTCATTATTTTCCAACCGGTTTGCTTCTTGATTTGGCCTGACCCCGTAAACACTGGGTTGCAAGATCCTGCTAAGTTACCCTGCCTCTCGTTTTGCCAACTTGTGTTCTGAACTAATTTCCCCAACTTATAGCAATTTGGTGTCCCTCCTGGGACCCCCAGAAAACAGAGTAACAGCAGCTAGTTGATAGTCCCACCCACATTGCACTCGCAATCCCTGGTGCAAGGAGGAGTTGCAACATTTCTGCCTATAGCATTGGGAGAATACTCACAGGAGGGTTTGGAAACAGTGACCAGCTGCTTTTTGATTGACAGGGAAACAGATCCTCATTGATCACAATGGCTGCTTCTTGGTAAATCAGGACTTCAGAAGATTAGGCTGGGTTTCCCTGTGAAGCACCACAATGCAGTGTTTGCACATACACAAATCCCATACAGTATTCTGGCCTTAACTTATATATCTATGTTGTTCCTAAATTTATGATGACACAATAAGATTATTGAATTCAATTCAATTTCTCATTCATGAAGTAACCTATCCACTTTGACTTGTTTGGCAAATTAAAAAAAATGAAATTTTGTAAGAAGGTAAGAGGAGTGGATATTGATACATGGGAAATACTTTTTGGTTTTGGTTTTATTTAAAAAGCAAAAGTATCTGTTAGGTTTTTTAAAAAAAGAATATAAGATAGGCAAAGGGATTTCTGCAACTTCCCACAACCGCAAAGACATGGATTGTTGAAGGAAGTGTATAAAGTGCTCTCTAGGTAGAATACCCTTCCCCAGAAGCCATTATGAAGTAAGAATTAGGGTTTTCATAATGATGGCCAGTGGCAAGTTGGATTGCTCTATTTCAGTATCAATGATCCTCTCCTGAGCTCCCCTGTGCATCTTAAAACCTGACTCTAGAGGTCTGATGAACTTTGGTAAACTTTTTTTTTTTTTTTTACTACACAAGGTTGTAGCAAGAGGGAAAAATAGAAGAATATCTCAATTCTATTGGTGTCAGATAACAGAGTATGCTGTTGGATCTTGGCAGACATTTTTTTTACTCTCTTGAACCAAACTCTGTATCCAAACACTATGACAAACAGTGGTGACTGCACTAATAAAAATAATCAGAGTCCTAAAATTTGGATTGGACTGAATTTTAGTGAGATTTTTAGTGGTAGGGCAGGATATAAATGAAATGAATCCAATAGCGCAACTTCCGTTTTCAGTCTCCAAGTAAAGCACAGCTATGAGCAGGAGCCTATATGAAATGAAAATACTTACTCAGCCCTTCTAGCAGTAGAAGAGTGCTAAAATCTCTAACTGTATCTAATTTCCCGAGGAGAAAACCCCTTTAAACATATTGTTAGGTGAGATTACTTGTCATTTGCACTGCGGGATAATTCGCAGCCCAAGATATTTTGCTGCTTGAGGCAGCAGACCATATGGCATTCTCCCATTCCTATGTAAAAGCCAGTTAGCCTGCAGTTGAATGTTTCTTCAACATTGTGAGGGGAAAACATCCTCCATCACATCCAAAGGCAGGATGCTAGCTTGAGGGATGCAGGGCAGGCTGTGGGGCACCCACTGCTCTCTTCCAGCATCTTTGGCTGCCACCCAGGGTGACTGCTTCCATCTGCCTTACAATAGCACTGGCCATGGGCTTGCTGTTGCATACCAGCCAGCGCATGACAGATGAAAATAAGCACATGCTTTTTATACCTCAATTCTCATTCCAAAGATGAATCCCCCTCTCCCTTACATATTGCTGAAAGCTCTGCTCTACCAGATGTATGCCCAGCTGACACACTTAAGCCAGAGGCTTTTTGTTTGTTTGTTTTTTTAAAGTTCAAGACACCATAATTCTCTGACCATACACTGTTACCATTCAAAATGTAGCCCAGCTCCTGAAAGGGCACGACATTCACAGCATGGCGTGGCTGAGTGCTCATACATATGCATTAGAGACAAGAAGACACGCTGGCTCTTCCCTCAGAGATGTCACTTCTTAAAGACCCCAGGGTGGAAGTGGAACCTTGATGGACAACAAGACCGGCCAAAAGGCAAAAACAGAACCACTGAGTTACCAGGGTCAAGGACCAGAAGAATGCATGGCCTGTGTCTGGTATGTGAATACAGGCTGCGAGGGTGCATGATGCCATGCTGAGTCAGACAAAGCAGCTGCACCAAAGGAGGCGGTTGCTGTTTCCCTGAAAGAGGGCTTGAGAACTGCTTTTTGACTGTTGTCAAGCCTGCAGTACTCGCTTTGATGCCTTGCATGGCCAGCACGGCTGCCCTTTCTATCAGGGGAGCTGGGGGAAGCAAGATGTTCTACAATAAGCAATTAGATTATAGTTAAGATTTAATGTCCTCCCCTTTGAAAACCTACAGTTAGGTCCTGTTTCTCTTAATTATTTGTTCCAGTCATGCATTTCCCAATGCATGGTGGTGTCAGAAAGAGACACAGGTCAGTGTTCTATCTGATAAAACGTGTTGTTATTATTAGCATTGTTTAAAAATGCATTATGGTGGGTGAGACTGCATCGCACCAGCAGCAGTATTGTTGCGTCTGAGCAGCTACATTTCCCAGAGCTGAGCTGCTGCTGCCGTCAAACTGAGGTGCGTTTTTTCTGCAGTCCTTTTCCTGCAGCAAAGGACTGCAGTGGAACGAAGCTGTGCTTGAGATCTTTTCAAGGTAGCGTCGCTTGCGTTCTTCTGATTAAAAACCAGCAAGCGTGGAACTTCTTTGCCACTGGGAAACAGTGGGGCTCTTCACAAAAGCTGCTGAATAATTTGCCGTCCCGACCCCAGCAAACTGTGCAGAATGCATGACAGCACTTTTTTCTCCCACCCCTCCCATTTAAGAACAAGTAAGAGAGAACATGTCTATTCAGGGAAAACAGGAAAATCGTATAATGCTATTGATTGTGTAGAACACGATTATTAACTTGTAATATAATGGAAATGCAATCCAGGATAAAAATGTCTGGGTGTTTTCCTTTTTTCCCTAAAGGTGGGAGTAGTCTAAGAGAAAGAGAGAGTGAATTAGGACACTGGAATGGAGCTGTACTCCTACTGTCAAAAATGACAGTGCAGTTTTCTCAATATGATTCACCACAACTGCAGAACAGCAGTCGGGGGAAAGGCACTCATTCCCACTGGCTTTGCTTTAATTCCTGCTGTTCCAAGCAGCCAAAGGTCAGAATCCTGTTTGGAATCTGCAGTTTATTTAAGCAGCTTTAAAGGTCCCCAACTAATCTGACTTCAAAGTCCCTGCTGTGTTGATGTGTTGGATGACTCTGGAGACCCGAATTTGAATCCCTGCTCACCCATGGAAACCCACTGGGTATCCTTGGGCAAGTCATACTCATTCAGCCTCAGAGGAAGGCAAAGGCAAAATCCCCTCAGCATAAATCATGCCAAGAAAACCCAGTGATATGTTTGCCTTAGGGCTGTCATATGCTGGATGAAGGCATTGTATGAAGGCATATAACAACAACAATTGTGGTGAAGGCCTGTTATTTCTTATGGGAAAGAGTTGCCAACAAATATGGTAGTTGCTTCCAGGGTTCAAGATGAGTTGGAACTCTCACCTTACTTTAGTTACAGTTCCTAGCCTCCTCCTTCTAGATTTTGCCTTAATGGTGAATCACTCATTAAAGGGAAAAGCCCAAAGCTTTGTGGGAGATCACATATTTTGCGTACAGGTTCTGACCCTGGATTCTCCAGTTTCAAAAGATGGCCCTTCTTCCTGAGACTCTTGAGAACTCCTGGCAGTCAGAGTACACGATATTGGCTATACAAAATTCTTTACTTCCTGACTATGTGCTATACTAAATGAAGACCCCTCCACCTCACTGTCTTTACCTTCAGCAGCTAAGGTGTGTGATGCTTGATGATGAGTGACCTGTTTTAAACTGGGATTGCAGTAACACCAGATTTCTGGTGGCCCAGGAAATGACATCATATTGCATTACCACCACGACTACTTCACTAGTGGTAGTATCATCATCTTTCACATGCCAAGGATCCAAGGTGTTCAATAGCCAAAAGCTGTGCGTGATATTGGCTATACAGAACATTAGTCTATCCTCCTCATACAGGGCTGTTTCCTGTTTTTCAGAATACCAATAAAGAAGGGAAGTACTGCAACCAGCCTTTCTCCACCACTGAGCAGCTTATGCACATCTGAGCTTAGAGGGATGTATGTGTGATGTGCCTTCAAGTCACCTGTCAACTTATAGCTACCCAATGAATTTGATAATGTTTTCTTAGGCAAGGAATGCTCAGAGGAGGCTTTCCCATCCCTTCCTGTGAAATACAACCTACAGCACCTGGTATTTGTTGGCAAACTCTCATCCAAGTACTAACCAGGGCTGACTCTGCTTAGCTTCCAGGATCAGAAAGGATCTGATGCTTTTAAGTTATCTAGGGCAATATGAGGACTGCTAAATCTGCCTGAATACAAATGAGACTGCACGGACTGCTAACTCAGGGGTGCGGCTACCAGGGCACGGATAAAATGAGAGCACTGCCCCCCAAATCAGAATTCCACTTGTGTGATTTTTTTCTGGCAAATCCCCAAATTTCTAGGTTTGCAAAACTTACTCAGTTGAACATTTAAAAGTACGATTTAGACACATACACACACAAAAGAGGCAGGCACAGTTAACAAGGAAATGTGAACACAGCAAATGTAAGAGTTCCAAGTGTGAACAATTTCCAGTATCTCACTCTCTGCAATGCTGGAAATTTGGAAACTGAAGGAAAATTATAGTGAGGGAAGCAAAATTCTCATTTGGAGGTGCAGTGCCCTCATTTTGACCACCCTGTAGTTACATTAACTTGTCTGAGTACTGATATAATCAGAAAGAAACGAGCCATCTCCATAGAGAGGAGAGTATGATCACATTTCCACTATACCTCAGAAGGTAACATTATCACCATTGTGACTAAGGATCTCTAACTGACTGAATTGTTCAACACTGTTTTGTAAAAGCTCCTCCCTTTTTCACCTACAGAGAGCATGAGTACTGAGCAAAGTTTTCATTCGGTCTCTAGTTTGATTATGGTTTCTTGCACTGCAATGCCACTTCTTTGGTCTAAAGCCAATTGACAATCCCAGCTTCAGTAAACTTTTTGAATCAACAGAACTTATAAAAGTGTGGATGTACTAAATTCCTATTGAATTAGTGGATATATTCTAGTTGAGGACTAGCAATTGCATTTAGGCCCATGTCTTAAGAACTGCCAGCTGCATCTTCTTGTTCATAACGCAAAACATGTGTCTTCAGCACACCTGCCTAGACCTGCCTAGACCTTTGTCTGTTAAGTCATTTCACACATTTCAGAGTCATCAAGGTTGCTTTATTACGAATAAGAATTTTAGGAAGCGTCTTCTTTATAGCACTAGGCATTCTTTGAGGATTTTTTAAAGTGTTAATTTGTTCATTATTTTAAATTCATCTTATTATGGGGTTGTTAAACACATATCCTATAACATTTCATGTATGAAAACTAGGACACATGCAGCCAAGCAGCACCAGAATGTGGTCAAGATGGCAAAAAGTTAATAAGGAAGAACACACAAGCTAGAAGGTTGCAGCACTCTGCTTTGACTTGAGCTTACTGGGAAGGGAAAGATTCCACCCCCTCTTCTCCTCTCCCTGTGCTGAGGTAATGGAATATCAACTATTTTTGAACTTTGAACGCAGTTCGTAACAACTGAAGTAAGCTCAGGATGAAAGGGGAAAGTGGCAGGAGGAGAGAGGAACTGGGACGTTTTAAAAGTAGTTGAGAAAGGGGGATCGCAGAGGATTAAGCAAGACTGTCCCTGCCGAGCTGGGACTGTTGCAGGGCATGTAAACAGAGATGTTCTTAATCTATGGAACAAGAAATGGAGATTTTAGAGAGTTAGCCATACTCCAGTACTATTCAGATATTAACTGTCTCACTGCATACATTCATGAAACATGAACTAGGCCTCCAGGTGTAATTATGTACATGTGCTTCAGTATAATGGGACATATTTTCTAATCGTAACATTTCCCTGGTTCCTACTTTGTCAGCCGATGAACAAGAAGTTTGCTGCAACACCCCTAATGACTCAATATCTTTGCCATTCTATCAGAATGCTCTCTACATTCCTTCTCTAGATGCTTTCACTCTCTTATACATACAACTCTTGTATACTATAGCCAGAAAAAAAAATCATGTCTCCCTCCTCTAAGAAAATAATTTCCTGATAGTTGCTAGGAAGAAGATGGTTTGCTTTGTGGTGGGACTGGCTTTACAGTCTATGCCAATCTTCCCCAGGCCTCTGAAGAGGTTCTCAGCTCATATCTTGTCATCTTACCCCTGGAGGAGGTCTTATAATTCCTTCATTACTTAGAAAATGTAGCATTATTATGAACTATGTGTAACATAGCACATTTTGAAACAACCAGACTATTTTTATAGGTACAATGTACAAGTGTCAAAATTTTGTTTCACATATAATCTATCCTTCCATTCTGTTCAAAGCACAAGAGACTTCTTCCATAGTATTTCTTATTGTAGTGATACTTCCTGGTCCCTAAGTTTCCCCTGAGAGCCAGTCTGATGTAGTGATTTGAGCGCTGGACTACAACCCCAGTTGTAGTTCTGCCATAAGTCGAAAACAACTTGAAGCCACTCAACAACCACAACCACAACAACATCTGTTTGATTAGTCCCCTACTCAAATTGGGTGCAACAGTTTCACTTAAAACTAACAATATTATCGCATGTTGTGAAATGTGCTCCCATGTTGCACCACTATAAGCCTCAAAATTCTGTTGTTTATAAAAACGACACCCTTTGAAATAATACCTTGCAACAACGTCAGTGATCTATCTTATCAAGTCTACAACTGTACCAACTTTCAAACCAACCTGACAAAAATTGCTATGGGTATAGCACAGAAAAAAAACCTGTCAAAATCTGACACATTTTATTCACAATATTTGAAATATTCTGTGCAATTTTGTTGGAAAATAGTAATATACTTTATTCAGACTTGCTAAAAAAGAGTGTATTTCATTCGTGTGGTAAAATTAGCAGCAGCAGCAGCCCCAGAGATTTGGAAGGTTTCTCTGTCCATTAAAGCCCACTGCAGTAACTGCCGGCAAAGTTATGCTACACATACTTAATGTCATTTGGATGCTGTTAGTGGTTCAGAGTTTTCAGAGGGACTGTGTGTTGTAAAAGAAGTTATGCAACCCCCCAGATATTATTGAACTGTGGGGAATTGCAGGTTAGCAACATCTGGACAGCCACAGAATTCCCATCTAAGGCCCTTTTCACACCTTGCCTTTTCCTGGCGTGGGTGCACGGGGATCACACGAGAAGCCTCTTCCAAGAGGCACTCACGTCCCCTCTGCTTCTCCTCCACACCAGCTCTGTGCTGGGCAGAAGGAAGTGTGAGGACTCCGCCTCTTCCTTCCGCAGCACAGCCGGGTACTTTCCCAGGCTGCGCTGGGGGAGGAAGCGCGATGGCCACATCTCCGGAGGCTCTGCACGCAAGGTAAGTGCACGTGGGGCCTGGGAGGGACACACAGTCATGCATCATTTTCGGCAAGAAGTGCAATCGTCGCCTACTGGCCTCGGCAACGTTGCGTGATTGCGAGGACGTCATATGAAACGGTCCTCGCAATTGTGCGACGCTCCGGAGGCCATTTCACATGGGAAATGGCGTGTGAAAAGGGCCTAAGTTGCAAAGAGAATCTAATGAATTCCATATTCAAACTCCTTTTCTTTAATTATCAAATGTGACTTCACAAGATGAGACAACACTTTCACATAGGGACTGGGACCATAGCATAAGATGGAGAGTGGATTTCTCTTCTGCTGTCTTTTCCAGTTGATATTTTTTCACCTCTTCACACGTGATCTCTCCATAGTCTTTCGTCTGTCAGATCTCCTTATCTACTAAAAATTGCTCTGCCAAAATCTCCCCCTAAGAATTACCTGTCAAAAGCTCTTGAGGGTCCAAAAAGGTTTGGTTGCAGACTTTTTGGGGGGAATACTAAGACACAGAACTACTTTGCTAGAGTAATGCATATCTCTGCAATGAGTTATGAGGATGGGGGACAAGATGCAATGACACTGAGGTTTTGAAGGGTTGTATATGTAACACCATTGGGTTGAAGAAGCTGATAGTAACAGTTTATACTCATTATTCAGGGCTGGAATAGAATCTGCCTCTTAGCTCAATGATATATGAGGCAGCCAAAGGGATTTTGGGATGTATTTTAAAAAGTGTAAACCACACAGAGGAGCTGGAGAAGATGTGTGGCTATCAGCCACTTCTCCCATCGTGACACTTAACTGCTGATTATTTTTATTTGTTTTTTTCAGTGTCAACTTCAGCTTTAATGATGGAATAGCACTTGCTATTTTAGTAAGAACATCTAAGGGAAGTGAAACTTCCCACCCAAAGATTTCCAAAATAATAAATAGCATAGTTTCTTAAAAAGAAAAACAAAAAAAACCTTCAGTGTTCCCCACAGTACCCTCCTCTTACTTATTCTTAGTCTGGATGCTAACAAATAATCAAATTATACATTTTGCAAGAGCTTTGACAGATTAAGGATCTGACACAAAAACAAATTAAAATTAAATGTCACATTTAAAAGTAAGCAACCATCAATCCTTTGGATCATCAATGACCCATTTTCAAATTATATATATTTTTTAAAAATAGGTGTATTAACCAGTGTGTGTGAAGTTTAAGAATGTTTGGACTAACACAAATTCTATTTTCCTACATAAACTGGTAGACCATGAAGAGACTAATACATGATTCGGGAATAAAGAAACACAAAGTTCAAGTAAAAATGTAAAATTCACATACATGACAATTACCATTTCTAGATTCAAACACAGTATTTAAATCTAAATAACAGACACATGAACTTCTAAATCCTGTGTTTGTTACAATATCAGAACTATTAAATGAACCTTAAGGGCTAATTTAGAGTTTTAACTGTTCCCATGTGCAGTCCTACAAGGAAAAAATCCAACATGCCTTGAGGTGGCCATTTTGATGAGGTGTACATGTATGCAAGTAAGAGAACAAACACATGGCTTACAGCCTCTCCCTGCTTAGCACCACCAGTTACAAGCAGCATTAATTCTTGCTTCCGACTTCACTATGGTATGACTTTAGGATCTATACCATCAGAATGAGGACAGGGTAAGGAAAGAGCATTTCGTGTCTGGAAAGGAAAGGAAAAGATGGAAACTTGAAGTACAACAGCATTCACCTGTGGGAAACATAAATGAATGCACCTTACAAGAAGCTTAAAGAGGGGATGGATGCAATCTTACTGCCCTATTTAACTGCTGATTATTTTGGACTGGAGGGAAACAGCGGGATAGTGCAGGATCTGTTTGAAAATTCTAAAATAGAAAGAAAACCTTCCATGTCACTGAAATAAAAGTCAGCACTCATCCCAGCCCTCACACTCAGCAATGGCTAATGTATCATGTTACTAACAAGCAATGTGACATACCGTATTCCTTCCTCTTCCATCAGTAACTTAATGACCTGAAGAGGAAAAGGAAGGAGGTGGGGCAACAATTAAGGCAGGAAAGTGCTTTTCTAAAGTTATGTTCCACACTCTGACAAGGCATGTCCAAGGCTATATAGGTAGGGACTGGCTTCAGAGTATTGTGTCCCAGACACAAAACCCATCATGAGTAGTCAAACTGCCATTTTTTTTCTTTTAACTAGCCTTGCTCCAATGACTTTAAACATCAGCCTGATACAGGTCAAGGTTTTCTTATCATAAACATAAGTGATGAGAAGATTTACCTGTGAAATGCTTGTGTTGGCAGTATGTCTTAATTTTGAAGTTTGAGTTCCTAATAAAAATATTTGGCGTGAATGTTTGGCACAATATAATCCAAGGCCATTTCCGCACTAGACTGTTATAGCGCTATTATTTCACTTTCAACCTCTTATGGAATCCTGGGGTTTGCAGTTAGGGAGGGGCCTATATTCCTAGGCTGATTCAGAACTCGTTATACACAACTCTTCAGTTGCAGGCTACCACTCTACAGGATGCATTTCTTCCAGCCCATGTCAACTGTGTGGAAACCTTTCTGAGTTTTACAGCTGTTTTGCATGCTAATGCATTATTCAAGTGGACTAAACACAACAAAACTCGGCTTTACAAAACTTCTGCAGAAAAACAACCACAACCAATCAGCACTTAATTTGGTTTTCGCAACAAACAGTTAACCCAAAGCCATCACAGTAAAAGCCGCTTTCTCTGCCACACCCTGTAGATGATGCTTTGTTGGAAAAAGCATTGAGTTTACAGAGAAGGCAGGAAAGGCTTTGACTCAGGATTGGCTTGAACGAAAGCATCAGGTTGATAGCTGTTGAATGACAATGGAACTTGACAACAACGGCGTTTATGAACAAGGCAAATAACTTTATTTTCTTTTGATATACTAGTGAGTTTATTGACAATGAAATGTTTTGTGTTGTAAATCTGCATCTATTTTATTCAACTGACTTTTTAGATCACATTATTTAAACATACAATAATGTGTGTCAGGTTCATGTTTGGATTGTATATCATGACAATATTGTCTATTTTGAAATGCATGTACACTTTTCCTGGAAAATGTGTCAGTTGTCTTAGAAGAACGTTATGCTCCAAAAAAAAAGAAAGAAAGAAAGAAAGAAATGAAATGAAAAGAAAAAAGAATAAGAATAAAAATTGTACTTCATTTTGAAAGAATTCAGCAGACCGTGTTTTTTAAAAACTGAACTTAATATATACGGAATAGATTTTTTTTTAATGAAGGAATGGAAATTAAAAGATATACTTCCCCCAACAGTATGACTGTATATTGTAATGTTTATTTTTATGCAGTTTCTATGACCAGGTCTTTGGAAAATCAGGCCTCTGTGATTTTCCCCAGTATTGAAAAGTGTGATTATTTAGTGTTAACAAAAGATAGCATTGAAACCAGGATTATTGATGAAAAAGACACAAACAATCCAATATTCTTCCTTTAAAAAGGTCCATGCAGCAGGGCAGCAGCTACTATAGTTTGTAACAAACATTGTTATAGATTGCGCAAAAATAATTTGCACAATTTTTCAAAAAATTCTCACAAATACAGAAGAAAAACCTCTTTAAAAATGCCCAGTGATGGTTTTTATTCTACTCTCTGGGGGAGAAAGTTTTTAAAGATTTTTCATTCTCCCTTGTGAGGAGATAAACAAAGATTTATATCCTTACACAATAAAATGAATGATGGACAAGTTCTTGAATCTAGTGAAAGTAATCATTTTCATGTTTGAACGTAAAGAGTTATCTTTTCCTGAACAGCAATTTTAAATAATGTCTGTATCAAATGAGAGCACTGCCACCAAATCTTCAGCAGAATTACATTTGTCTTATTCTCCGTTAAGAGTTGTAATAAACAGAACAGATGTGTTAATGTAAATGCTATAGAAATTCTCAGATCTTAGGCTTGCTAAACTGAAAACTGGAGACCTTTAACTGGAGACATGAACCTTTAATAATCGTGCAGAAGAGGGAGTTTCAGAAAGTGTTACACAACCTTGTAATTAGCAACACAGGCTGAAATGCTCTCTTCCACACACCCGTTAAAGGTACAGAAGCTGACTCCAGTGTTCACTGTGGCAACCCTATGTTTGAATCTGTGGGAGATTCAACTGGTCACCAAAATAGAGTGGTTGTGGCTTTCCCTGTCTCTCCACCCCCAGTAAAAGAAAGCAGATATCTGTTAAGCAGGGTCAAAACACAGGGCCTTTCCGCATTACACTGTTATAGTGCTGTTATTCCACTTTCAACATGCTATGGAATCCTGGGATCTGCAGGTTAGGGAGGAGCCTTTAGAATTCTCCGCCAGAGAGCTCTTTGGCCTCAGGAAACTACAAACCCCAGAATTCCATGGGATGTTGAAAGTGGAATAATAGCACTGTAATATTGTAGCATGGAAAGGTCTATAGCAGGCAAACTGCTGTTGTTAGTGCTGCCACAGGATTTACTTACACTCTCTTTAAGGGTACAGTCCCATGCATCCTAACCTGGGAGTAATACCCACTGAACACAGGCAGAGTTACTTCTGACAATGAATACATAGGCTTTTGATGTAAAAGCACCCATCCTAAATGTCCAAACTGCTACTTTAGGGGAAGTGGTAACTCTCATTAGCTAGGGCAGATCTATAGGGACATCAGGAAAGACCGAAATAAGACAAAGACCAAACCTTCTCACCAGATTTTGTGAATAGGCTGTAAACAAGCCTATATCCTCCTAGGGGCTATATAAATATGGAAATGGCCTTTTGCATTCATACTGCTAACTTGATACAAAACTGTATATGCTAAAAACTGAGCATTTTGCTGATTGGTTGTTCCGATTGGAAGAGCAGGAGACTAGATTCAGTCTGCCCTCATCAGCTCTTCTCTCTCACCTGCTGGTCAGAGGGATTTTATATACTGATTTAAAGGGCAAGATGCATTAAGTCACAGCTGCCTCACATGCATTTGATTGGATTAGAGCCAAAATAGTTTGTCCAAAACGTGTCACAGGCTATGTACATTTTGTCTGCAACAAGCAATACAATGGTTCTGATCCAGCATTGAGAGACATAGGCCATTTCCGCACTAGCCTGTTATAGCACTGTTATTCCACTTTCAACCTCCTATGGAATCCTGAGGTTTGCAGTTTAGGGAGGGGCCAGCCCCAGAGCAAATATGAGGTGTGCACGTGTGTCTTAGGAAGGCAGGCAGGCAGCAGACAATGTATTCCACTTTTAAAGGCACAAACTTGCAAATTTTCATGGACCAAGTCCAGTTGTATGCTAAGATGAAAATTGGTACTCAGGAAATTTAAGATTAAGGTGTTTTAAGACTGCAGCATTAATTAAACTTTGGATATGGCAGAAACGGAGATCTTTATCACACTACACTGTTCTTTCACTGTTCCCACTTTGACTGCCATGGCAACATCCTGTGGAATTCTGGGGCTTGTAGTTTAGCGATGGCCAAGAGCTCTCTGACTGAGAATTCTAAATGCCCCTCCCTTAACCAAAAATCCCAGATACCATAGGATGTTGCCATGGCAATTAAAGTGGAATATAGTGCTGGAGCAATGGAGTATGATAAGGCCATGAGTGGCTGAACTGTCCAAGAGGTGCTTGCTCACTGATACAGGCTGAACTGATGCGTCTCATCTTGTTGTGTTTCTTAAAGTTGTTTCCCATTTATGGCAGCCCTAAGGCAAAGTTATCACGGAGTTTTCTGTGGCTGAGAGTAAGTAATGCACCCAAGGTCACCCAGTGAGTTTCCATGGCTGAGCGAGAAATCAAACCGTGGTCTCCAGGGTTGTGGTCCAGTGCTCATAGCATAACACCATGCTGGCTCTCTCTTACTCAGAATAATTCATTGCTAGTATTTGATACATGGCAATCACTTAGTAGACTCTAGAATAAATCAGATAAATTGAATACTTATTTATAATTCAAAAGTCAATATCTAATAAATGCAGCACCTTTAAGATAGCTGTTGTTTGGTTGTGGTTTTCTGCCTAGATATAATAAACTCTAAACTCTGGATTATAGGATTAAATCTGAATGTCCCTGATGACAATATTGGAACTACATTGGATTTCCCTGTTAATGGTGAAAAATCACTGTCATTTGGAACTGACATGGGACACAAGGGGATGTGAAAACGACAGAAGTTCTTTGGCCTATTCTAGACACGTGACAGAACGTAGAGGTAGTAGAAGAACTGGACTACACCACTTCAGACTGCTGACAAGGGGAACTTCCTCATGTAATAAAACATACAGAAAACTAGGACAGCAGGAAGAAGGGTTCGCCACTATGTCTGTTTTTGCTGTGTTTTTTTTTTTTAATAAATAGGAACTTTATTGCATCGGGAAACATTCAAAAATGATACTGCCTTCTTGTAGTCTGAAGTCATACATCATCTGTGATGGACAGAACTCAGACTTTCAAACTGTGTTAAACTGAAATGATACAGTATGCAGACCAATCTCACTCACCACAGGCACCAAGATGCAATCTGTGTTAGAACATAAGCACAATCAGCTGACTACCCATTTGTGAGCCTAGTGCATAAAGATTTCTCACACTTTATCCCCTGTAGCCACATTTGCTATTATCTATCATTTCTATTTTCTCTCCAAGGTCCACATTCACACCGTTTCTTAGATGTCCACTAGTCACCAATGTAATACAGTTCAAATACTCCAGGTAAGAAGCAATTTTGTCCTTATTCGTAAAAGCAACAAGTGTGCTGTCATGCCTTATTATCCTCATCGAGGAAGCTCACTGTCACAGTTCTTCTGTCCAAGCATCTGTCACGACTGCAGCAATTGCAGGAAGAGATGAACTACAGAAGACCTGTCTGTTTTGGGATTCTTGTGAAAATCCTACTTATCAGGAAAATTTACAAAATGAAAACAAGCATAGCAAGCAATCTAGTTCATCACACCAAGTCATGGCAAAAGGAACTAAACAATAATTGAGTTTTATATTGTCTCTCTTAAGGAACAGACTATGAACCAGCCAGGTAGCTATTTGCTTCTGTGCTATTAGAGCAGCAAACTGGTATTTCTTTTGGTATTATTCTATTTTTACTGTCAGTGCTTGTGGGATTTCCTGCTTCATGGGCCAAAATACCTGGGGTCACTTTAAACGCCATGCACCTTGATTTACTCCAATGGATCCTCCATCTCTGGCAGATAGATGTCTCAGGCTAATCCTGAAACTAGCAGGCCAATATCAGAAACTCTGTTTTCAAACAGATTTACAAACCACACAAATGCTGATTTGGCAAGATGTTTGACTTGTTATACCAATGTTACAGCTGATACTAAGTCTCTAGGGGCTTCTTAGAGAAAGCAGAAACTGAAATAAGTCACATGGCCCCATTTTGAAATCTCAGGCCAAGCTTTGGTCCCTAAGCTTCAGCTAATGGGAGCCTTGGTTTGGCATGATATCTAAATTGAGTCTGTAACATTCAAGTGATCTATGATCTTGTAGAAAGTAGACTAAACAAATACTTAACAATGCTATAAGAGAAGATATATAAGAGGAGTCCAAATTAAGAAATATCAATACAAGTTAAAAGCTTTCGCTGACTATTTGGTCTTATTATTGGATGACCCAGGGAGTTGTATTGAAAAATTGATTACTATAGTTCAAGAATATGGAGAATTCTCTGGTTTTAAAGTTAATAAGGAAAAAACAGTCTTCTTAACTAAAAATATGACTGAAAGAGAAGAGATGGAACTAGTACAAAAAACAGGATATAATAGAGGACAAAAGGTAAAATATTTAGGTATTTGGATAGCTAAAATAACAATGAGTTATTTCAAAATGGAATGGAATGAAAAAAAATGGAAAGAAATAACAAAAGACTTGGAAAGCTGGACTTCTATGCGTTTGTCAATGATGGGGAGGATAGCTGCAATAAAGATGAACGTTCTGCCAAAAACGAACTTTTTGTTCCAGAATCTTCCCATTATAACGAACATGAAACCTTTCATACAATGGAAGAGAGAACTAACCAAGTTTATATGGCAAGGGAAAAAACCTAGGATAAAATGGAGTACTATGACAGACCTAAAAAGTAGAGGAGGAATGGGACTACCAGAGTTTCAAACATATTATAAGGCAGCGGCTTTTACGTGGATAAAAGATTGGGTAGACCTACAAGATACGAGAATGCTGGCACTGGAGGGAGCAGACCTGAGGATGGGGTGGCATGCCTATATGTTTTATGATAAAGCAAAAACAGATAAAGACTTTACACATCATTATATCAGAAAATCGCTTTTGAAAATTTGGGATGATTATAAAACTAAAAACATACGGCAGCTCCCCACTTGGGTCTTACCGCATGAGGCATTTTTTGGCAGATGGACAGAAACAGATAAATGGTTGCGATATGATGATATAATTGAGAGATCAACATCCAACAATCTTAAGATTAAAACAAGAGAAAAATTAGAACAAGAGGGAATAATATTAAGCTGGTTCCCTTACAGACAGTTAACAGAAAGGTTTCAGATGGACTTAAAAACATACGGAATTGAACTGAAAGAGAAAACTGGAGTAATTAAATGGCTGTTTGAAAATCCGCTTCATCTACTAGCCCATATGCATCAAGAAATACTACATCAGGAGAGGCAAGAAGAAACAGTAAAGGCAACAATGATTTCATGGGCTCAAAATATCGGACATCCAATTCAACTAGAGTCTTGGGAGCAGAGCTGGAAAAAAACACAGAAATTTACAGTAGCTCAGAATCTGAAAGAGAAGTATTATAAGCTATTTCATAGATGGTATATGACACAAGACAAATTAAAAAAGATCTATAATACAGGTACAGGACATTGTTGGAAATGTCAGAAAGAGGTCGGTACGATATATCATATGTGGTGGACATGTCCAAAAGCTAAGAAATATTGGAGTGAAATACATAACAAAATTTGTGCATTAATGAAAGTTCAATTTGCTAAGATACCGGAATTGTATTTGTTAAATATGACTGATATATTAGAAGGTACTGGTATAAAGAAGCATTGGAGAATACTACTGTACATGATAACAACAGCTCGTATTGAATATGCAAAGTTGTGGAAAACTCAGCAAATACCCACAATAGAACAATGGTGGGGTACACTTATTGAAAACTAAAATGCTGACATGGTCTCTCAGAGATTAAAAGGGAAATCAGACCATGAGATACAAAAAGAATGGCAAATTGTAACAGGTAATTGCTGGGTACTATCAGATGGAAATCTGTAATTCATGGTTTAAGATAAATTATGAGGGGGCTACAGGATATATATCATGAAGCAGGAATATGGAGATGGAAATGCAAGAATCAACAAGTAATATTAGCAGTAAAATGTAGTACAATATTATAAGCATGTTAAGAAATATTGATAATGAAATCTAGATCAGTGTGGAAGATCAAAAATATTTCAATTAAGCTGACAGTTATAATTGTTTGTTTTATATGTGAATTTGAATAAAATGATTATAAAAAAAAGAAAGTAGACTAAACAATTCTCTATGAAGTACGCTAAAGACAAAAAGGAAGCTACAAAATAGGGCACAGTTGTCCATATATAAAAAAACCTGGTTGAATTTTTCAATCTCCGTCTAAAAGCTGTCCATCAGTGCCATGATGTTTATGCTGAGTTTTCATGGCTGTCATATATTGTTCAGCACAGTTTTGCTTCTGTTTAGCGGTGGCATCCAATTCAAAGTGACAGCGGTGAAGACTCCCAAATATGAAGCAACCGGGCCTATAGTTACTACAGTCCTCAGGGTATAACAGGGTGGAAATGGGTCAACAGCACTCAGTCCATAGAAAGCCATGTGTTTATGCCTCTTGCCAATACTGTGGTAACACAGTCAGAGTGGTGATCTATGGAATAAGTGACCTTGCAAAGGAGTTCTGAAGAAGGCACTGGGCTGGTATTCCATAAGATGCATATTATTTATATTTCTGATTTAGTTCTGCAGTGTTATTAAGTAGCTTTATGACCAATGTTTTCACTTGCATGGGCTGAAACTGCCATCTTTATCCCACTGGAATATAAAGAGCTTGGAAATCCAGTTTCCTTTTCTGTGATGATTCAAACTTCTGTGATCAAGCAGGGAATACCCAAGGTAAAGTCCAATTCAAGTCCATTGCAAAAAAACAAAAACAAAACACAGACAAAAGGAAAGAAGTCAACATATCCTCTACAGTAGGACTGTGTGGTTTGTGGCCCTCTAGATGATGTTGCACTGCAACACTCATCATCTTGTATCACTGACTCTGCTGAAAGCTCTGGCTGTTATCTTACGGATTCTTGAGATTGTAGTTTAGTGGGGCACTTGAGTTCTCTAACATCAGAGGATTCTGATGCTTCATGAAACTAAAAATGCTAGGATTCCATAGGATGGAGCCATGATAGCTAAAGAGCTATAACTGTGTGCTGTGAAAAAGACTCTAGATAGAACTGCAACCTAGTCCAGGTAGCTAGCCCCACTCCATTGGGGAAAATCCCCAGTAGTTTGTGAGGTGTTTCTTGTTTTATCAACTGTTGGCTCTAATTGTATTTGGGGAGACACATTTGTAGATAGGAAACGTCGAGGTTGGCAGTGGAACTTCAAGGTGGGAAGGAAGGAACAAGGTGAGCTCCTTGTGTGTTAGGGTTTCTGAAAATGTAGGGCTGGTTGGGAATAGTCCTGAGGACAACTCCCACCCCAGAATCTCATGGTGTCATCTTCCCTGAGCCCAGACTCATTATAAGTTTTACTTTTCCCTTGACCTCTATAGGAAAGACCAAGATCTCCCCTCCTAGTTATTTGATGCTTTCTTCATCTGTCATCCATTTTTTAATGAAAATAAATATATTTTTTTTAAAGAAAATAACGTGGGGAGAGCAGAGCATTTCATCTCATGATGTTTCAGATTTTTAACTAAAACAGGCACAGTTTTTCCTCATTATGATCTCAGCAGATGCTACTAGCAGATACCATGTTAATATCATCTATGGCCATTTCCAGAATACATTGTTACAGTGCTCTTATTCCACTTTCAACATCCTGTGGAATCCTGGGGTTTGCAGTCTAGGGAGGGGCATTTAGAATTCCCAGCCAGAGAGCTCTCTGGCCTTAGCAAACTACAAACCCCAGAATTCCACAGGATGTTGATAGTGGAATATTAGCACTATAACAGTGGAGTACGGAAAGAGTCTATGCCTTTATAGCTAAGGTTAGACTACCATCGGGATGTGCAGGGAACAAAGTATTAGTTTAAGCATTAGCTTTTATTTTTGTTTTTGTTGTCTTTAAATTTTTGTTTACATTCTTAAAAGCATTGAGCTTTAACATTTTCTACTGTTATTCATTATTATAATTTTCATTTTCTATTGTTTACTACAAGAATAAAAACAACACTGTACAAGTTGGTTCTGTGGATGTTTTCTTCCTCTCTAAATTAAAGCTACTAAACCCTCTTTGGTTCTATTCCATAGAAAAATGACTGGAAAGCAACGAGTAGTTTAGGAGCATGTGTGCATACATATACAAACACATAATCACTGTTAGCCAGCAGGAGTTAAAGGCAGGAATCATCCTATGTCCTTGAAACCATCCATGAACATGGTATCTATCTACTAGCCTTTGGTGAGACAAAGCTTGCATTTGAGAAAGGACATTAAAGAAAATCTCTGGCTCAGGGACAAAAAGGCATCTTTACTCGTGGAAATGATTGGCAATGTGGGCAAAAGAGACCCAATATCTGCCTGTCCTCCACATAGACACAAGCTGTAGGGAATGCAGTAGCAAGGCTCTGTCTCCTACAGGTGGCCAGCATAATGTCAAAATGAACATTCTTTTTCTTTCTTTTTTTCAGAACATGAAGTCACTATGGCTGATATCTCTTTTTCATTTGGGCAGCATGAACAGGAGGTCAAAATGACCTCTCTCTGTATCTCTTTGATTTGGACAGCGTTAGTATGAAGTTAAGTGGTCTTTTTAATCTTTTTTTTTTCCATTTTGGCCAGTATTACTATGAGCTCACAATGGTGACTCACTCTTTTTCAGAGGCATGCAGCAAACACATGGTCAGCTGGTCTCTCTAATGGAAGAAGAAGCATGTCAGCACAATGTCTCTGCCCTCTCCCTTGCATCAAGTCAAGGAATAACAAGAGTGGCTAGGGCACACACTATCTCTTTCACATTAAGGTAGCTAGACCAGGGCATAGTGGCCACCAGTATCTTTCACACCCAAATAAACAGCAACAGATGGACAGAGAACTAGCAGGCAAGGAGTGTGGTGGAGTCTCCTTCTTTGGAGGTTTTTAAGCAGAGGCTGGATGGCCATCTGTTGGGAGTGCTTTGATGTGTGTTCCTGCATGGCAGAAGGGGGTTGGACTGGATGGCCCTGTGGTCTCTTCCAACTCTGTGATTCTATTATTCTATTATTCTAGATGATGGGTGGGTATCCTAGCTATTGCTGGTGTGTAGCCCAGGGTGCCCTGGCATCACAAGGTAAAGATGGAGATGGGCCCAGAAAAGCTGGCAGTACTTCAGATATAGGATAGTGACAATTTGCAGAGTTTGCCAGAACTGGGAAGAATTTGAGTGACAAACAAAGTGACTGCAAGCAGGAAGGAAAGGATCTGGCACTCTCCCATTTGGAAGAAAAGTATTAGCATATATGTGTGGTTGTCTCTCCAGGTGCTCTTCAATAATAGTGATTGTCTGGATCTATTTCAGTCCTGATTCAGGGCTGTTCATGTTGGAAATAGTCGCGGTCACAATAATGGTTGACTTACACTGGGGAATGGAAGCAGAAAGTATGACTGTATCAGACTCTCTTAGATGTCTCAGCAGGAAGTGGTACCAAAAGAGAGAGCCTATATGAGCAGGAACAGCAGAGAGTTCACAGTATGCCCCTGATTCAAAGTCACAGGGTAGCACAGAGAACCCCAGCAATAACAGTTCACTTTCAGAAATGTCATCAACAAGGGAGGGAGGGAGGGAGGGAGGGAGGGAGGGGTAGCTCGCTGGCTGGCTGGATAGAGAGAGGTGAATCTAAATCTATTTTAAAAACAAAGGACATTGGGAGAGGGAAACTAGGGATGAATTAAAGACACACTAGAGCTAAAATTGTGAGGACTTAAAATAACTAAGTGATTTGGGAAGCAAACACTGGAGAGAAAATCTGCAAGACATTCTTCACACAGAATTAGTGGCAAACAGGCATTCAAAGGAATGGTCCCTTGCAGTCCCCCGTCTTTCACAGAATTACCAGCACTATTAAAGTCTTATAGCAGGATTTCTCTGTATATGTCATAGTCTGGTGTGTTTGTGGTGCCAAGCTGGATAGCTGGGATGCCACTCATCATCGTTCTTGTTCTCCTCATCCACTCCGTCCCCTCTCCCTTCCTCCTCTGGTTTAAATTGCCACATAGCATTTTATCCCAGCTTCAGGACAGGCAGCTGTGAAGAAGTCCTAATGCCAAGGGCAGGGGAAATAGAAATCCATTCTATTAGCTTTCGTTAATAATGAAAGGATCAAAATTAACCAATTTAGTTTTAAGTTACTATACCAACTAGAACTAAATGGTCATCCCTTGGGTGGTATAATCAAAAAGGAATTGCACCTGGTAATTTGCAAAATGTATTTTGACTGAAGAAGTGACCAAATGAGGAAGTTACTTTCAATGCATTAGTGCGTAAGTTCAAGGGGTGCTTTTACACACACACATACACACACATTGTACCTTTACTCTGTATGCCTACAAACACATACAAACACATTGCACCTTTGCTCTGAATGCCTCTGGTCCCCACACAAAATTTATTTGCTCTCCTAGCCTTCACAATTTGGTTATGATCCAGATTAGACAGGCGCTTTGCTTCCTGTTCTGAGGAATTATGAAACCAATCCAGGTTTTTCATGCTTCAGAGATGATTCTTCCTAATTCTACTATCACTTGATTATTTGTATGATTCCTTGTGCCTCAATACAACTGAAAAACTGCCTATGGAAAGACTGGCACACAAGAGTTACTAAAAGTCCATTGGTAGTCAAGAAGAAGAAGAAGAAGAAGAAGAGGACAGAACTAGAATAAGTAACAGGTATTTTTTCATCCTCCCTCTACAGTTTCCTGTCCCCTAAAGCTTCAAAATCTAACACATGCAGTACTCTCGACATTCAGGATACATCTCTCAGAAAGATGAACATTCTGATCAGGCCTTTCCTCTGTTCTCTGTTTTGCATGAAGTACATCAAGAAGAGGACTGCCCCATAACACTTGCATGAACAAGATGGCTCCCTCTCCTGTTGTATGTTGAGAAGCTGATTGTACTGGCAATCCAATCTTTCTTCTCCACTGACAACTGGATAAGACTGGATACCACAGAGAAATGGAAAGGGTAGCTTAGGTAAAGCAGAACCAACTACGTTAGGTCACAGCTCTTTCCCCCAATACCTTGAGGCTACTTACAACCACCTGCTGCTTAACATGCCTGCCTCACCTTGTCTAGTGGCAAGACCAGCCTGGCACAAGAACACTGCATGGAAATAGGTTGAAAAATAAATAGTCAAGGTAATGGGAACATTTTTTTTCATTGACTATCCAGGATGAAAATTACATGGGTGTCCCAATTCTCTAGGAAGGAGATGGGCTGGATCCAGACTTGGCCTTCTGGGAATGGAAGGACTCATTCCATTGGTGGACAAGGTCAAGATCCTGTGGAAGCTACTACTGAAGAAGGGCAGGGAAGAGTATTTTTGTCAATTTCTGCTCCCTCTGCAGTCTCCAGGCTCACATTCCACCTTGTTCAGGAGGGTTCATAACTCCTTCCAAAGCAGCTCTGTGGTGGGCACAGGAATTGCAAAGAGTTGGAGAAAATGGTGAAAATTGCCTCACTCTCTTCTTTCAACAGGAGAGGATAGTGAGCAGAGTTCTGCTTATGGGTAGTCTGGATGCAGCCTGATTATCTCCTGCATCTTCATTGGGTGACAGAACTGCATCAATTTTATGAAGTAAAGGAACAACAAGAACAAGTGTCTCTGTACTGCTGAAGAACTACTTAGGATAAGTCATAAACATTGACAAAATGCAAGAATGAACTGGAATTACGGTACACAAATGTTCATATGAAGTAAGTAGAAATACATATATCATATGAGAGCTAGCATAGTGTACTGCTTTGAGCATTGGACTATGACCAATGGAACCAGGATCTGATTCACCACCTAGCCATTGAAACCCACTGGGTGACCTTGGGTGTGTCATATACTCTCAGCCCCAGAATATCTTGTGATAGGTTCACCTTAGGATCACTGTAAATCAGAAATAACTTGAAGGCACACAACAAGAAATATGGATGTGAGGGATGTTATCTTTCACACCACTAATTGTATTCTGGATCTCAGATAAACATCATTTTCTTTCCTTTTTCTTTGAGTCTCTCACGGAATTATTTTCTCCTGCTTGTTGTATGGCTATAGATTAAGACTGTCTGACAAAAAGGAGCTGTAAAATCTGCATGAAAGTAGGTGATCTTGATAATGTTGTATTAATGGGGATCTGGGATCTTACGCATGCATCAGATCCCAGCTTCATTCTCCAGCATCTGTAGTTAAGAGTCTCTCAGGGAACAGGTGGTGAAGAACACCTCTGCCTGTGACCTTGGTAAGCATTTGGCGGAATAAAAAACAGTAAGACAGATGGAGAATTAGACTGGCAAAAGGTAGCTTCTTATGTACAGTTTATCTTAAACACTGAGACATGTGGCAGCCCTGAAATGATCACCTCTAGCAGTATCTGGGTCCATGGTGGTGATGTAATTCTTCAGTATTTTTCTTCTCATAGAACATAATGAATATTTTTAGCCATTTTCTTTCTCCTGCAAGAAAGTCTTTGAAAACCACACAGTTTTCAAGGCCTATTCACAATCTGGGACTTACTCTGTAGAAAATTTGCATGTGGTCATTTTGTACAGACAATAGTATTTTCTGCAAAGGAAGTTTTCTGTGCAGAAAATATTTCTATGTACAAATATTTTCCATCCAAAAATGCCTTTTCCTATGAAGAAAATCCTGTTTTCTGCACCAACCCACCACATGTAATTTTTGCATAAAATAAGCCCCCAGTTATAGTACTTCTTGTGCGGAAAGAACATGCTATTTTCTGTGCAAAACAACCACATACAAAAGTCCCAACCTGCAGAGATTCTTGTCAGTCCAGAATTCTTCCCATCAAAATTTCTCAACACTCACCCCACCATCACCAGATTTCTCAGCATTTTGTGACTATTTTCAAACATTCTTCCCATCCCTAGTCCATGGAAGTGCCCTTTGCATGTGGGGGTCACTTCTCATAGTCAACAGAGTATCTGCAGCTACCCCAATTCCTGTGACAATAGCTTTGAAAAAACAGGCCCACAGTCATGAGACAGCTGCAGACACACTTGCCAGGAATAGGCCCAGTTCACTTAAAAGACATCTCTATGCATTCACAGCCAGGCTGGCATTACATATTCATGAAGCAATCACCATTTCTGTAGACAGCTGCCTCTGCATCGATGTTGAGAACCAACACAAGTTATTTTGCTGCCTGCAACAGAACAGAAAATGGATGCCCACCTGCAAGTGAAGGTGCAGAGTACTAAAAACTGATCAAGTCATTTTGGCATCTGAGGCAAGAAATACAACATAGTGCAGTCTCTCACACCACACAGTAGAAAATATGCTAAAAAATAAGGAACTAACAATGAACTTCCCTTTCAGATACCCCAAATCAACTGTCTGAGGCCATTGTCTCATCCTATCTAATGATAACACTGTGGAAAAGTAC
Source organism: Cyclura pinguis (assembly GCA_030412105.1). Lineage (NCBI taxonomy): Eukaryota > Metazoa > Chordata > Lepidosauria > Squamata > Iguanidae > Cyclura > Cyclura pinguis. The sequence goes on along the minus strand of CM059599.1, from coordinate 226,248,784 downwards.
ATGAAACTGTGTAATATCAAACAGGAACTGCACTTGTGTCTGTACTGGTCCCTTAGTATTTAGAAAATGCATATTTTGTGGGAATTGTGTTGGCTAAAACAGACATAAGGCACCGTTGTAACCAGTATAGCACAGATATAACCAGGATCATTAGATGCACTTGTGTAACAGATGCAGAAAAGAGAAAAACACTGAACTACAGCCAGCAAGGTTTATTTATATTTTACAAGAGAGAACAGTGTGCAGTCCTCCCTCCACGTTTGTGGCTTTGATCTTTGCAAATTTGATTATTCATGAGTGCGTGTGCCTCCCCCTCATTCTCCTCCTCCCATTCCCATACATTTTGCTCTGGTGCAAAGAACTTCCACTGAGGCAAAATGAAAGGGAATGTAGGGTGGAGGAAACCTTGTGCAAGCCTTCCTTTCCCTCTCCAGAGCTCGTCCTCCCATTCCTATGCATTTTGCCCTGCACAGAGAATTTGCGCAAGGCTCCCCCCACCTCCTCTTCCCTTGTATTTTTGCATGAGAAGGGGAAGGAGGATCTCTAGAGGGAGAAAGGAAGGCTTATGTGGGGCATCCCCCACCCCTATTCCCTTCTGTTTTGTGTAGGAATGGAAAGCAGGGAGCCCTAGAAGAGAATGGGAGCAGGAAGTGTGTGGGAGAGTTATTTGTGTTTTTTTTCCATATCCATGAGGGTTCTGTTCCGCAAACCCTCATGAAAGTTGAGGGCCCACCTTATTTGTAAAAAGGTTGCTCTTAGTTTAAGCCATTTCTGCACTAGACTGTTATAGCACTATTATTTTACTTTCAACATCCTATGGAATCCTGGGGTTTGCAGTTTTGGGAGGGGCTAGCCAGCCCCTCCCTAAACTGAAACCCCAGGATTCCATAGGATGTTGAAAGTGGAATAATAGCGCTATAACAGTCTAGTGCAGAAATGGCCTTAGCCATAAGCTATCAACTAAGTATGGCTTTTGATTTTATTAAAACAGTATGGTAACTGGTCATACATTAAGTCTGTAAAACCTGTCAGATCAGACTCCAAATCTTAGTAACCAGAAAGGCTATCCAAATTTGACATCGAATTATGTGTCATTTCCATAGAAAGTCTAAAACTGTCTCTTATTTCCAAACCCCTATGAAACAGAGAAGAATAAAGGAGATCGATAAGAAAAGCAGTTGAGGGCTTGGCATAGGTTCAGCTGAAAGTAGAACTTGCTAGACAAGTAGAAAGATAGGAAGAAAATCCATCTACTACAGGAAGTTTCCCTTTTATTGATTGATATGCAAGACACTAAATTTTCTAAGATGGTGGCTGCTAGGATCCAACACAAGACTAAGAAAGCAGAGAGTTTTTAACTGAAAAAAGCATCAGTAATGGTACCTGCTAGGGCCTTGGCAATTTCTTAAAGGATGGCATGCTCCCTGGTTGAGAAATGATTAGGCATGCTCCCTGGTTGAGAAATGATAAATGATCTCATTTATGCAGATTATATTGCCTAATCTGGACGTCCACATTCAGCCATTTGCATTTCCATGATGGAAAAAGTCTGACCCCAGGCTCATGGGTCAGGAACACTTCAGTCACTTTAACTAATGGGGAAGGCAGAAGCAGTTACAGTTTTGTTAGGCATAAATCTGTAAAGGAGTGGAAAGATGATAACCCTAAAAAGGAGGATTTTTTTTTATGGGAAGGAAATCAAATGGGAATATGTAATGAAAGGTGGCATTATCTTAGCCAATTAGCAACAGCCCTTCCTAAAGACTACAAGCATATTCATCTCTGCTGTTTAGTTGACTAACATGAACACTGAGACAAGTAAAAGCTGGAGGAAAAGGGAATCACAGGCCTGAGGTGAGACAGCACATGAGACAAAAGGTACAAAGGGACAGATGAAGAAGAAGGTGGGAAAATGAAGCTGGTTTATCCTCTCGGCAACAGGGCCTCTTTCAGGATATATTTCCAAATGACTTCCTAGGCTACCAGGTATTAATATAAGGATGCTATGATTGCCAATGTATTTCAAATCCTATTTTATTCTGGTTTCCCTTATATGTCAAATGAATATTTTCCTTAAATTTCAGGTCCCAAGTGCTCTTGTGGTTCTTTTGTTGCTTTCTTACTAAGTCATAAAACACAGATTCTCTCCTTAAGAAATGTGCTTAATATATTCCAAGGTGCATTATGTCACTGAGCTAAACTGATTTTACCATCTGCATTTTTATCCTCTTTATACAGGCATTTAACATGATTATCCTAAAAAGAACATATTAGCAAAAACTGGTATGTTCTTAAGATACTTAGGGCCTTTCCACACTACACTGTTATAGTCGTGTCATTCCACTTTCAACACCTTATGGAATCCTGGGGTTTGCAGTTTAGGGAGGGGCCTTTAGAATTCTCAGTCAGAGAGCTCTTTGGCCTAAGTAAACTACAAACCCCAGAATTCCACAGGACATTGAAAATGGAATAATAGCACTACAGCAGTGTAGTATGGAATGGCCTAAGAGTTTTGCTACTTTGCGATTGTGACCATGATCGATTTTATGTATCAGCTCTATATGAACTTCTTCTACTGTACAACTTCCAAAAAACCAAACCAAACCAAGCAAAACAAAACACATGAGGTAATATTTTTCTTTAAATTCCAATAAACATAAATTTTCAGTCACTCTCTAAGCACATCCATGTATTTCTGCTCTTGTCACTGCCCTAAAATAAGAAGCGTGCAGATTTTTTCTATTTAGTTTCAGCTGCAATGTTCTATTTTCAGTAAAATAAGTTTCATTGCTCTTAAAACTCTACGCTGTGTCCTTTCTCATTTATGCAAATTAAACCATAGTTACCTTTATAAGATGTGAAGCGATTGTGTGCTAATTGCCATTCTAATAATGATGCCTTTTTTAGAATGTAAGCTTGTCAAAGTGCATGTTAGTTTTACTTAGGCCATGTATGTTAACCTGGAATCATCTCCTGATAACTTGATGAAATCATTTTTATTCAAAACAGGGGTGAACACAAAAAGAGTTCTTTGGATGTTTTTAGTAGGATAGGGCAATAGGTTCAGGACTTAAAAGGAATCAGAAAGAATACTTTGGATCCAAAGGCTGTCTACTACAGATGAATGAACTCTTTTTGTATCTGGGAAGGTTCTCATCCAGTGAAGTGTTCCTGCTGGTGCAATGGAAGAGGTGGACATTGTCATCACTCTCCCTTTTATTGCAGTCCTGCTCCCCACCCTCAAAACCTGTTCAATTGTGTTGACTGACCTCATCAGAACAATGGAGGAGATTGTGCTGGGTGCTGCAGTGGGAAAGGGAACTGGTAAGAATAGCTTTCCAGCTCCCCATTTTCCACCAGTGGGAGGGCTCTGACTAGGACTCTATTCAGGGATTGCCCTTCTGATTTCCACAGGAGTTTCTTCAGCATAAATATGCAAAGGAATTTGCTATTAGGAATGCTATATTACTCGGTATCATCGTAGTAAAATTACTGGCTCTCAGCCAAAGTGGTGCAAGCTGAACATCTATCTGCCAACACCTCTTCCCCACAACAGTTCCATGAATAGCTACTTGAGCCCTATCCACTTGTGACTTCTACTGATTCCTTTCTCCTACCACAGTATCTGTGCCACATGCCAAGCCAAGCCATTACGTGCAATCATTTGCACTGGAAGTGGATGCATCCGCACTTAGGACAATTGGCTACAAGGGTCAACATTTGCAGAAACAGATAATGGGTTCCTTCTTTATCTTATCTAATCTGTTTCTTCCTTGCCTGATACTTTCTGGGAAGATTTTACCTCTTGCCTCCTTGGTCCCATCTTCTCACTCTCCCAAGCAAAGAGCTAGTTGGTAGCATCCCAAAATCATCTTTCTATGCCTAGCATGAGTTGCTATAATAAAATTTATTTTCCTTTTAGTCTAAAGAATTTTTACAAGCACCATCATTCAGATACATCCAGCCCTCTGACCCTCAAAAGTATCTCAGATGGGAGATGGGGAAGAGGGTTTGGGAAAAATCTTTTGTATGAACTTCTCCAGATCCTAACCATTAGTAATTATTTACTAATCTGCCTCTGTATGTAGCTTTTGGTCTACTAGAGAGCCAAGACTGTCATCCTGACAATACATCTTTTTCTTCCTGGGTTCTTTTTATTGTCTTCAGAAATTGATGCCCATTTATAGATTTATGATACCAAACTGGACTGTGTAAAAAAAATAATTAAAAATCCAAACAAGCAAATGTCTTTAAACAGTGGGCCAAATGTTATCAATAAGTGCTAAAGAATATGCAAGAATGCTTATGGGAGATTTGGAATACACTCTGCTACCATGCATTTTTAAATAGCCTCAAAGAGACTTTAGAGCAAGTTCACCTATTGTATTATTCATGCAATCATTTGAGTTATCACTTATATCCTGAATGTGCAAATGTCTTTTCACTTATTTTCGCAGTTACAATGGGTCATTTCCTCTTATTGCTTCGAGATAATGTGCAACTGCATAGAGTCCATATGGGATTTCCAATGTATGTCTACTCAGAAGTAGGTCACACCAGTCTAACAGCACTTATTCCCAAGTAAACAGATATAGAATTGTATAAGGCTACAATCCTATATCCACTTAAGCTGAGACGAAGTCCTAGTTAAGCTGAATGGGGCTTACTCAGGTATAGACAAGCTGCTTTGGTAAACTACAAATGTGCATGGTCTCTTTCACGTTGCACAGTTACAATAGTTGGATACCATTCTATGCTGTGTCAGAGTTCTTTGGAATCTTGGGATTTGTAGTTTGGTGAGAGCTGAGCAGAGAACTTTAAATACTCCACTAAATACAAATCCCAGGACTACATAGGATTGAGCCACGGCAGTTAAGATGGGGCCAAAGTGTGTAGTAAGTAAGTCACTTCTATACTAGTTGTGTTCTCTACTCTCTTCTTGACCAATGGATACAGATAGAGTTATCTTACTTGTCTTGTTTCTGTTTGTAAACTTAAAACTAGCCTCAAAATAAAATACAGGAGAATAGAAAAAATGTGCCTGTAAAGTTGGCTAGAGAATTAACACTATTAAATGATACTGTGTTGGAGCTCACTTCTCCTGTATTAGACTATTTTTAAAAGACTGAGCTATGTCACATAAGATTGTATCTACAGCTATTACATACTTGTCTGCCTCATAATTACCTGGTTTTGGAGCCACATTGCCAAGTGTGGCATTCTGGTTATTCAAAAAACTTCCCAGCTCTCCTTCCACAGGCAGCCCTGTTCCCCAAAGTGCCCCCAGATCATGAGGTTCTCTGAAGGAGTTACACCACATGGGGTTCTAGCAGCTATTGCCAGAAGGACTCCTCAATGCTCTTCTCCCGGAGACATGCTTCTTTTCATTGATAGAAAGGTGGGGGTTGCTCTGTTGTCATTTAGTTGTTAGCCCTCGACATGAGAAGTATTGGTGGCTGCCTTGTGCTGACATAGATAATTAGTTAATACCACCTGCACTGACTGGCAGCACATCTCCAGGGTTCCAGCTCAGGCTCTTTCACAGCTCTGACTGAAGATGTCAGGGATGAAACCTAGGGCCTTTTGCTCTACCAATGAGTTATGAGCCCTCCTCATTTATGAGAGCCATACTTCTGATTTTATCAGAAATTATGGTACACAGAAAAGGAAAGTAAATCTTTAACATCCTGAAAGATGCTCAATAACCAGCTGAAGAAGGGATACATTAAAAAAGTATTTGTGGACCTCTAGAAGGTCTACATGAGGCCTAGCCAGCATAGCCAATGATGAAGAAGATGGGAGTCCAGTGACATATGGAAGGTCACAGGTCTTGAATGTTTTCAAATGCTCTGGACTGACATGTAGTCATGAAGTTCCTGCCAGAAGTTCCTGCTATTGAAGACAATACTAGTGTCAAGAGAGAACTGGGAGCCCACAAAGTATTGAAGTACTTGAATTAACAAAAGATTTTTGAGTTGGTTGGCTTAACCAGTTTGGAGATGACCAAAAAATGGATGAGCAGGCAGCAGAAAAGCCCCTGCAAGCAGAGATGATGGAGAAATGCAAGTTTTGAGTACACAAGTGCTGAGTGAAGTGACTAGGGAGAGCCTCTTCTGAGAAAGATGATGGGATGAAATCCAGCTGGCCTCAAAAGCCAGATTACTACAAGGGAAATCACCACTCACACACTGTGAAGCCTTGACAAGCCATGTTCTGGAGAAAGTCCCCTGTGCAATATAGAGAAAGTCCCCTGTGCACTATAGAGTTTCTCTTACAAACAGAACCAGAGCTAATCTATCTCACAGTTATCTCAGGTTAACAGAGCCCTTTTGAGACACGAAGCAATGCAGAGAGTCTAGAGAGGTAAATATAAGTGATACCATCTGAGCAAGCTGGACCTCAGTTGAATGTCAAATGTTCTCTCCCCGACATGCTTGCTCTGATGCAGTCTTATGCAGGTGAGACCATACATCAAAACAAAACCACTCGATATTATTCCCAGTCAGTGTTAGAATGTACAAAAGAGTAGCTTTACACCATGGACAAAATAATACAGCTCCCATTTAAAATGAATGTCCAGTTATACCATGTGGCCAGGTGGGCTGTTGTTGAGCTCTCATTCATATCAACTGGCATTAATCAAGGAACTGCATCCAATAGACTATGCCCCACATGTCTACACATCTCTTCCTGCCATTGACCAACAAGACTGAATGCTGGCCTAGAAATTAACTTGTTCCTGTGCCAAGACGTCTCTGTACAGTTGACCCTCTTCTTTCCACATTTAGTGTAGTATGGGCAATTTCTAGTCCAGATGTTGTTGGATGGTAACTCTCAGCAGGTCTATTTGTAAAGCCAGTAGCAAGGAATGATGGGCGTTTCGGTTCAACAACAGGTAGAGGATCAGACAAGCAGGTTCTCTGCCAGTGATTCCTGTTCCTAGCAATATCTGGCACAGGTAAGGAAACTTTCTACACAAGCAACAACATCCAGAATTCATGTTGATCTTGTTGTGGGGTAAAAAGACTTGCTACATAGCAAACAATTGGCATAACAATGAGATATCATGCAGAGCAGTCCTCCCTGGGACTCATGGAAAGTTCTCTATGGAGCACAGTACTAGAATAGGTTAGGTAGTAATGAAGTCAGCCACCATGCTTGACCGGGTCAAATGGCACGGATGCAACCTGCCCAAGGGATGTATTTCAGCAACTGAAGACCTACCAACCTTTTCTTTAAAAGCTTTCAGGGTTTTTAATGGTGCCAAGCTTTAATAATGTGCTGTTCTGTTTGGACTGTTTATTTATCTGTTTATCTCCATGATGCCCACTGGGTCATCAGGGCCAGCTCAAGACATTTTGCTGCCTGAGGGTAAAGACAAGATGGCACCCACTCCTTTCTACACACACAGAAGAGAAGTGAACTGGCAGCTGAATGCTACTTCAGCATTGGCAACGAGGCACTCTCTTCCATCCCGTGCAAGGACAAAAAGTTCCTTGTACAAAATACAAGGCAAACTGTATGGCACAAGACCCCATGCATTGTTTTCTCACAGAGACTGGGCAGCTCAGGAAGAATGGATGGGACAATGTTGCTGCTGCTGTCTGAGACAGCTGCTTCACTCAGTCTAATGGTAGGACTGGCCTGGTTGGCCATACCTGGAACTCTGAGAGGACAACTCTTGTTTTTCAGAATAAAGAGCTAAGAACAGCCATCCATAAAGCCGACCTCCTCCTTGTAGAATTAGTGCTTTGGGGTGAACATATCTGACCTTGTGACCTTAGAGCAAAGGTGAAATTCAGACCTTTAAATAGCAGTCAACTCAAGGTATTTGAGCTAAATGTAGCTTAGCAGCAAAAACTTCTGGCCAAACAGAAAGTATTGGGGGGAGGGATTGCTCAAGCCAAGGTGAACAAATTTGATTGGATTTCAGGCACATACCTCAGAGAAGAAACAGTGGACTAATCCATTTTAAGGAGAGTTTGATATTCACCAGCTAAATTTCCTGACTGTGGACAACACAGTTGCATCTGCAGCATTTACCACTACTAATGTTCTTTATAGAAACCTATGGGTTGTCAAATGCATAACTCATTAAAATATTGAGTCCCTCTAGCAAAAACAAAGAAAACGGAACAGAGAGCGGGGGGGGGGGAGGGCAACAAATAAACCTTGAAAAGACATTGGGCCTGTGAAACAGTCTCCTTTGAAACAGAGTGAGGAAGAAAAAATCTCTTCACCCCTGCAGTGCAAGATTCTGCCTAGCTGGTTGACTTCAAGATAAGTCTACAGAATATCCTTCACACTAAGGAACAATTTGACCTCCAAAAGGAAAAGAAAGAGAGCATTCCTAAATGACAATCAGGAGCATCGAGACTGTGACAATGACAACAACCACCACCGACAGGCAAATGAGGAAAGGAGCTGGCATGCACCCAGAAAATGTAAGGTATAGCTCTGCTGTGAAACCGACCCCATTCCATCCTCTGACAGATTTTAGCAGATGCCCAAATCAGTGATCTTTTCTATGCCCAGAGCAAACATTTCTATAAACGTTTAAAAACAGGGAGAAAACAGAACAGACGGGGTCTGGAAGAGCAAAACATTCAGCTGCCTTACCTGGTCATTAGCAAGCATTATAAATGTATAGTATGGATGAAAGACAAAGAAAAAAAAAAAAGGATCCACGGATGACAATTGTGATGAAATGCTATCCTAATCCAGTTCTTCTGATTGCCAGTTCCAAAAAGATTCCCAAGTATTCAAAAACTGCTGCATTTTCATTGTAACGATGAAGGGGGAAAAAAGGGAGGGAGGGAGGGAGGGAGAGAGAGACCTCTGCAGTATCCCTCCTGCTTCAGTCTTTGCTTCCTGTTCTCAGGCTCACTCTATGGTACCTAATACAAATCAGCAAATAGCTTGAGAAAAAAAAAGTGGGGGGAAAAAGAAGAAAAAGAAGAAGAAGAAGAAGAAGAGAGAACTCATCATCTTTACAGGACAGCACCATCTACTGGTAAAATAAATGAACCTATACTCTCTGTACCAGATATTTATTTATTTATAAAAACCTCTTCAGCAGAGCAGCTTTTTTTTCTTTTTTCTCTCTTTTTTTAAAAAAAAACAAGTCTATGAATAGCCACAATGGGCCCCGATCCAAAGAAATTTAAGTTGTGACCCACTGAAAGAGGTTATAAGATGGAAACATGTCGAGAATCTTTGCATTTTGTCTTGTCAGGATTTCTCTCTCCTCTGCTCATTGGAAGGGATGCAGTTCCAGTGCCACAAACGTCCGCAATCAAGATTTAACTCTTCAGAGATGTTGCTCTCTGCCATCAAAAAAAAAAAAATCCCTTCTATCATCTTTCGTCTAGTACCCCTGACCCCGTATTAGAGCTGACGTACACATGCAGCAGGATCACACGATGCCGCGTTTTCTGGACTGTTCCACATTAGACTGCAGGTGGAGGAAGTCCACATTTGAGAATAGATTCCTGCACAGAGAAAACTAGGTTAGCCTAGAACCCTCCTCTCTGACATCCACGGAGAATATTGGCACCCCCTTGCCTCAAAATAGAATGGCAAAGCTACTGTCCAGGAAAACGGATTCTGCTGCATAGATAGACTGGTTGCTAACAATAGATTTAGATTTTTCCCCTGCTTCGTTATATGGCCAAAAACATACTGTTTTCCAAATGCAGGCTAACAAGATGTTTTAGTCTGTTACAGCCAGCCCTGTTACACCTTAAAGACTAACACACTTATTAGAGCTTTTGTTAAGCTTTAAGATACAACAGGACTCTTTGTTGTTAAATTACTATATGTATTAGTGGAATCCTGTACACAAGAATGGAAAAGTAGGTCCCTTTGAGTTCAACAGAATTTATTCTCGGGATGATAGGACTGTGGCCAAAGAATTTTCAAGCACATTTATGAAAATAACACCACACAATGTAACTTTCACCATCACTTGACACATCTGTGTATTTCAGTGTAACTTTCACCAACACTTGACACATCTGTGTATTTCACTCTGTCAACCGTCACTAGACAACTTCGATGTATTTCAACCCTCTGTATATGTAACATCCAGATCTGCAAATCTGAGCAATTGGGGAGCATTGTACCCCATACACAAAATGGTGGCAATATGAACATGGATGCCTAGAAGTGTCTTCATGCATGTCACTGCCATTTAATAACATAAGGCACAACCATTTGCATTTCTTTGGATCTGACCCCCCCCCCCCCAATATGGAAACTCCACTGTATTTCACTCTAACAGTCACCAACAAATGAATGTCTATGTTTTTCAGTATAACTGTTACCATCATTAGACAACATCCATGTATTTCAGTATAACTGTCACACCTCTTGACATATGCAACTATTTCAATGTAACTGTCAAAACACTTGACACATGCGTGTACTTCAATCTGTCACCTTCATTTGACACATCAGTCCATTTCAATGTAACTGTCACCATCATTAGACAATGTCCATGCATTTCAATGTAACTCTTGAAACTTTTGACATATCTGTGTATTTCAATATAAGTGTCACAAACCCTTGACACATTGATGTATTTCAGTATAACTGTCACCAACACTTGATCCATTTGTGTACTTTGAAAGTTGCCACATGCTGTCCTGGACATCTCGGGTATCAGGTCCCCCTCTCCAGATGCACACAGACAGGATGGAAAGAATATTTAAAAATATTTGGAATATGGCCAAAAACATGCTTTTTAAGTTTTGAGAACCCCGACAAGAAGAATCCTGGACTGATGAGATTCTTTGTAGTTCACAGCTTATTCTGTGCAAAGTTCATACATGGTTGTTTTGCACAAAAATCAGCATTTTCAGCATTTTCAGCAGAGGACATAGCATTTTCTGCGTGGAAAACAATATTTCAATGCACAGAATTCCTGCACAGAAAAAAAGGCTGTAATTGGGGATTTATTTGCATAAAATTCGCACATGGTTGCTTTGCATAGAAAACAATATTTTCTCTATAGGAACCAATGTTTCTGAACTGAAATATTATTTTCCACACAGAAAATGCTGTTTTCTGCACAAAACAACCACATGCAAATTTTGCACAGAATAAGTCCCAAATTGCGAATAGGCATGAAAAACTTCATGATTTTTAAAGACTTTCTCACAGCAGCAAGAAAACTGTTGCAGTTACTCACCACTACCTTTGAGAAGGGACTGAGGCCCTTTTCGCATGGCATTTCTGAAGCGAAAGGGCCCCTTGAGCGTCGCATAAATGTGAGGAATGGTCCACATGACGCACTCACGTTTGCGTGACGCTCAAGAGCCTGATGCAGACCGCGCATGCATTTTTTCATTTTCAGCTCAAAGCCAAAAATGCTGCGTGGTTGCGCATTGCTTCAGGGCCCCATGCGCACTTACCTTGTGTGTGGAGCCTCAGGAGCCGGGCCGGTCGTGCGGCCTCTCCTCAGTGCAGCCTGGGAGGTCTCAGGCTGCACTGTGAACGGAAGAGGCGGGGTGCTTGCGCAGCCAGGAAGCAGCTACAGAGCCCAAGCAGGAGGGATGCAAGTGCGTTCCTCCGAAGTCTTCATGTGCGAGTCCTGCAGCCCAGCACCGGGAAAAGGTAAGGTGCGAAAAGGGCCTTAGCGAAGAATTACATCCCTAACACACTCCCGTCTAGTCTGCCTTGTATTCCTTTACAGTTACTGTTGTTCTAAGGGGATGCCAGATGTTCAACCACAGCCACTAGATCAGAAAGAAGATCTCCATCTACACATGCTGCTCTTCACATAGTTATGTGGGCAAACTTCTTCCTACACACCTATAACTCACTACTATGTAAAAGAAAAAGAAAAAAGAACATGGGCATAGAAAATTATTTCTACACTTAAATACTTGAATCATAAAAATATTTAATGCAGGGGCTGGAAGAGTACTGAAACTCATAATCTAGCCACAGAGGCTGCAATACTCTACTGATTTACGTGAGAGTAAGCCGTCTTTCATCTCAATGGAGACTTACTTTTAAGTAGCAATGCATTGACTTGCACTGTTAATTCATGGATTTAGAACTGTACAGAATTTCTATTTAGAAATCAAAATGAGGGGTTTATAAAAAGAGAAAAGAAAATCTGCACATCCCTGAGTTTATCAAGTCTGTTGGTGCATTCATTGTTATAGATCAAGATGAATGGGTAGATACATTTAAGTGTAAAAAAAGGTGTGTGTGGAATCATTACAGCCTCTGACCAAAAAACTCAATAAATGAAAATCTTGGGGTAATACCATAAAAATATACAAAGTATATTTTGATAAAATACCTAAATGCACACTAACACCATAAAGCTGTGGCAGAATTGGGAACTGTATATTCAAAACTGAAGGAAATAATATCACTATTAAACTAATTATTGATAGTCTTTAAGTGTGTCAGTAAAATACTATGTTTTTTTAAAAAAGATTTTATCAAATTTTAGTAACAGTACAAAAAGTCTATGCATCGAGACATGCGTATAAACTATGCATATTAATATGAAGAACTGTGAAGAGTATTGATCTTTAACACGTTTCTTGTCTTTCTGACTTTTTATTTTACCCACTCGTGTCTTTGCTACAGAATTGGCACTGTGATGTATCTTGTTAGTTTCTAAAGTCAATGTTGTCATTAATTATATGTTTCTCCAAAACTTCAGTTAGTTTTGTTGTAGACACGGTGGAATCATTCTTCATGTGCAAACTCAATACATTTAAACCATACTGAAACAAAGTTTTGGTATTGTTTTCCATTATGAAAGGAACTTAATTTAAATATGAACATTTCAAACAGGGCAGCACATTATGCCATGCCGAGCCAGGTTCTTAAGGCAGTTGTCTGTGGATCTCTAGATCTTGGTGATATTCATTTTGGTAGTTGCCAGAATACTATATTTATTATTGCAATCCTACACACATAAACTCAAAAGTGAGTCCTTTTGGATTCAGTGTAATTTATTCCCTAGCCAAAAATACAGGCTTTTTCAGAGAGCAGTGGTCGGAGAAGGGGAGAAGGTACATAAGGCCTCACACAGGAGACTGCCACTACCTCATATGTTTGGTGGAACTGTGCACAGGGCTAATGCTTTGCACGACATTGAAGGGGAAAATATCACGTGCATACCCAGAGGTTGGAAAAGTTACTTTTTTGGATTATGTTTCCCAGAATCCCCAGCATGCGGCAATGCTGGCTGGGAAATTCTAGAAGATATAGCCCTCCCAAAAGTAGATTTTCAGAGTTGTGACTATGCATGTAGTGCTGGATCAAACACACGGCAGATCAAATGCATATTTGGCAGTTTCAGTTTAGAACACCATTTTTGTTTGCCCTTGTTTGGAGAAAATAACGTTTACTCTACCTTTTAAAACGACTTTAAGATGCATACCACTGCCTGATAAAATGATATTACTATTTGTATGTGTTGCTTGCCCTTAAGCATGCATATTGGTGGAAATACGATGTAATACTTTGTTTTACTGTGAGCTAACATGTTGACAGGCGATTTAATTTCATCACTGCTGTTTTAAATCCCCCTCTTTCCTTTCACATTATTTCTTCCCCTAGGGTTGAATGTTTAGTATTTCTGAAAGGCCTGAGCATGGCAGTATTGAAGCCTTGGTTGTATATAGGACAAGTACAGGATGGCAAGGAGCATGATGAGCTTCAGACCTGATGGGGAATGACTGAATGGTAGGAAATAACATACGGATCTTTTTGGGTATGCATTTCCTTGGTGGCTATGGTGCTGAGGCAGCAAGTTAGGGGCTGAGGTTGACTTGCAGGAGAAAACCCACTTCTTACTTCACTTATGCCACTCAGCTAATAGCTCTAGATGGTTAAGATACCTGCAGAGAATGTTTTAAGGCAGGCCTGGGAAATCAGTGGTGCTCCAGATGTTCTTGCCTTCCAATTTTCCTCAGCTCCAGCTAGACTAATGGTATGGCTTGACATAATTGTAGTTCAACATCTGGAGAGCCACAAGTTCCTTATTCCTGGTAGATTTTGATGAATCTGATTCCAAACAGGTTCCATCATTATATAGTCTGTAATAGCCCTTTTAAAAAAATCTGCTCATCTAATCACTAGGTAGCACTGGACTTAATTTTATACAGTTGGACTCAGGATTTTCCTCCCACTGTTCTCTTACTGTTAGACATAAGCGGGGAAAGCGGTATACCAGGACTTGTGTTATAGCTCTCAAACTCTCCAAACTCTCTGAATTGCCCTTTCTCTGAACAAAACAGTGGAATTGCTTCTCCTGGAGGGCTTCATGAGGGGAGGTTTACCTTTTAATTAGGTTTGGGAGGGGTGCTGTTGTAAAGAGAACAATTACTTTCGTTTTCTTCTTGCTGGGAAAAAAAAAAGCAGTGATCCTTTCATATTCAAATATCTTGAAATGTTCCAAGGGAATTATTCTATGAAAAAATAAACAAGAGGTTTTGCGCATGTGTACAAAAACCATTCTTTTTGTACAGAAAAAGTGCAGGTTTTTTTTTAACACAAAATACCATTTGTCTTTCTCCATAGGTTAATTTCCCCAGAACAATTTGGGATATTTGAATACTTGGGGAAAAGTTTGCAAAAGTGTTGCTGCACTACTATTTTTCTCAGCTGGGTTTCTTAAACATTTGGAAATCTGTTTTTTTTTCCCCAACTGGGAAACTATTTTTTAATTTTTAAAAATTTTATATTTATTTTATAGTGGCTGGGTACAGGGAGCGTGTAACTCTTTCGTTGAAACAGTTTCACTGCTACCAGTCAATTTCCAGGCAGGATTCAAAGTGCAGATTATGACTTTTAAAACCCTAAGTGGCTTGGGTCCAGACTGTCTGAAAAATTACGTCTCCTTATCTGAGCTGGCCACAAGTCTTAAGATCTTCATGGGAGGCTTTTCGCTTGGGCCCTACCGTCACAGGCATGCTTGGTGAGGATATAAGAGAGAGCATCCTGAGTGGCAGCTCCCAGGCTGTGGAACTCTCTTCCGTGGGAAGTTTGGTTGGCCCTTTCCCAGCTGTTTCTTCACCAGTAGGTAAAGACCTTTTTAATTTGGGCTTGGTTTTTTAATTTGTTGCAGCAGATGGAGCTTTTAATGGGGTATATTTATCTCTGTGTTACTATGATTTAAATGTGGTTTTGAAATTGTTTTTAACTTGTGTATTTGTGGTTTAATGATTTTCCCAGCTTTCGTATTATTGTTTTTTTCAACTGTATTTGCTTTAAATTGTTGTGAGCTGCCTTGAATCCCAGGCTGAGAAAAAGGTGGATTAAAAATTAAATAATTACAAATAAATAAGTAAATAAATGGGAATGTTATTTCTATCCCTATACCCAACACTGTTTGATACCAAAATTTTAACAAAGCAAGTTTACAGTCACAGTATACAGTGGGGCTTTTCTTTTTTGTTTTTCTTTTTTGTTTTTGGGATATTCAGACTGCCCATCAGCCCCCCCCCCCCCGGATCCTGAGGGAGCATAATTGCCCTCCCCTCCATGGCTGCCTCAGTTGTCCAACCCTGTGTTAGAAGCTCTACAAGAGTATTTTAAACCAAGCAATGCACTGTGTGTCCTCTAAGTCTTCCATGGTACTTACCTAATATATACAAAGAGGGAAAGAAGCCAAAGCATGTAATTACTTTGTGTGGTTACGCATGACTAAAAACAAACTGTCTTTCTGGCAGGGTTGGAGATCCTTGCAAGCAAGGATGGCAAACTGCAACATTTTCTTCTCCGCCTGCAAGACTGCAAGATTTTTTTTTTCTATCAGTTTTAAAGGAGATTTAACATTTGAGCAAACTTTTTTTTCCCCAGCACAAATTGCACAGCTGACCTGCAATGGCTGCTACCTTGTTGCATGGATTTTTTTTTAACTGGATGGGCCATTGGTTTGCATCTTATTGGTTAGCTAGGCCTCTGCACTTGCCATGTATGTGCATGCTTTGTTTCACAAAAAAAAAAGGCGCTCGTTCGTTTTGGATGAGACATTTTGCACAAAGGATACACTTTGCACAAGGAAGCCTTGCTGGTGGGAAGACAACCAAAACTTTTCTCTCATTCTCATGCTGGAGGCAGGATCTCTCACTGGAAATTAATGAACATTCAACAGGCTGTGTTCCACCATGTCAAGAAAGAGTAAATGCAAAGACTTCTTCACATTCCTGCCTGGTTCAGACCAAAATCTATGAAATGCTGAACCCATTTACAACAATTCTTCCTGATCAATTAGTCTCTTACATTAGTTATTATTATGGTCTGTGTGAAGATGACCCTGTTGTCAGCACCAGATTTTGGCATGTCTTTGGGCAGGATACTCTTAATGGACCTTTTTCCTTGCCACCGGCATAAATGCCCATTTGCTTCCTCTTTCAGTCTCTCTGAGGCCAGTGTGTATCAGTGCCCAGAAGGAGAGGGAACAATTATTAGAGGATGTTCCTCCTTCTTTTGGTAGTACTGGCACAGGGGAAAATGACAAGTGGAGAGGCAGCAACAGAAAGTAGGACCCCTACTGCCAGGGTATGGTCTTTGGCAGATGTTCAATGATCAAGATCTTTGACATCAGCCCTGGAAGAAGTACTACAGTTTGTCCGGAATCAACTGCCGTACTCTTTGAAGCCACAAACTTAGAGTGAAGCAAGTTTACCTCATGTATAGAGATAAACTAAAAAGCTGGTAAAAGTGGTGCGTGTTACCCTGTGTGTTAATAAAAGGCCACTGGCGCAAAATATAAAAGGTGGCAGAAGTGCAATTGAAAACCTTTCACTGGAATGTCAACTGTGAATTTGACAAGATCTTTCTAGAACTCACTGATTGGACTCTATATAAAAACATGGCTTCGCAAATCCCAAACTTCTACTGTTTTAGTGGGGGTAAAAAAACCACTTGGAAAGTACATGCAATCAAAATGAAAACATGTACAAGCCAATGGCTTCAAATGAGAAGAAAAGCAATTCCCTCTAAACATTAAGAAGAATTCCCTGATGATATGAGCTGTTCAACAGTGGAATACTCTGCCTTGGTGTGTGGTGGAGTCCCCTTCTTTGGAGATCTATAAGTAGAGGTTGGATGGCCATCTCTCAGGAGAGCCTTATTTGTTTATTCCTTCATGGTAAGGTCTGGATAAGATGCCCCTTGCAATCCCTTCTAACTCTATGATTCTAGGGTTATAAGGAGCCAGCTATCTCAGACTGTTGGTCCCTCTTCTGGCCCAGTACTGTGAATTCTAACTGCTAGCCTTCCCCAGCTTTGCTATCATAATCACTATGTAAATTATTATATTTAGTACATTACAGTATCATTTCTGTGCTAAGGCAATCAGCCTGTGTTCCTTGGGCCACTGAAAGATTTTGTCCTAATTTCTCCAGATCCCAAGGTAATCTGTCAGAGTTCAATTCCCTGCCCGTGTCTTTCTGCCAGCAAGCGAGGGAAGGCGATAGTACATGCCCAAGAGGAGGAGGCAGTGGGGGGTATCCAAATGGAAACAACAGGTAGAGACGCTGAGCCAAGCCAAAGTCAAGGTCAAATCCCAAAGGTTCAGAATGCTGAAGGTCAGTCCAAAAGGATCAAGAGAGTTGGAACACAAGGGTCGCGGGAGCTTGAATAGCGATTTGCTACAAGCAAACAGCAAGCCATGCTGATAGACTTATATAGCTGGCGAAAACAGGTGTTTCTGATCATTGTTCTGTTTACTCCATCTTGCCAAAATGGCTTCCCTCTGAGCTGCTTGTTTCTGTCTCCTCTGTGACTGGGAGCTGGGGGGCAAATCATTGCTGGTCCCCTCTCCCCCTGGCACTGATTGCAACAACTCTGTCTCAGCTTGTCTTTCAACTGATGGGGGTGTTTCCAAGGTAGTTTGGTCTATCACTGGCTCTGTTTCTGGCACAATCAATTGCTCATCGACTTCTGAGCCATCATCTATCACAGAATCAGTGCAAACCTCTGGTAGGAGGGAGTTGCTCTCTCCAGGAAGGGAGGAAGAGGGCATGAGGAATGGAAGAAAGACAGAGAGAAATCTTTCTCTGTCCTGTGCCCCATACAACTCACTTCAGCCTTTCCCATTATCAGCATGTGGCCCTTAGCAGCTTGCAGCTTTTGACAGAATTCCCCCCACCCCTCATCCCCGTAATACATGGCAATTTCTGTATAGGTGGAAATGTGTCTAGCAAGGTGGGTGGGCCAAATTTGCCCTCAAGATTCTTTTGATGACCCTTGACCCCCACTAGACCCCTCATGTTTTAAAAACTTTAAAAAGGTAAACTGCTTGTTCTAGAAGCAGGGACAGTAGTAAAGGCTGAGGGGCACCTGACAATGTTTGATTTTTTTTAAAATGTACATTTAAACAAAACAATAAGTGGATTTCAAGCCACTTCCAAGTTTGGGGATTGTTCTGGGCATTTTTGGTAGTCTGTGGAGTTCTTGGAAGGTCACAGGGGCAGAAAATCGACCACCAGACCAGTCACTGTGGCTTTTCAAAATGGTCAAGAGGGTGATTTCGCTGTTATACCAAACAATGCAAGTAAACAAACCTTGAGGGCCTTCTAAAAATACTGGCTAGGTCAATCAAGTCTAACCTCCTTTCAAAAAACCTGGTCAAAGGCCTGCTTTATGTGCCAGTGCCACCTCACAGATACATTTTTTACTTTTGTATAGAAGGAAAGAGGTGAGCTACCAAAGTGTAAGAAGAGAAACAACCTGATACATTGCTGGTTTTGCCTGCTGTGAAAGCACGTTGTTGTTTGTGCTGCAGCATGGAGACAGGGAGGTCTCGTCTCATCCAGCACAATGCATGAGTAATCAGGACAGCATACTGCAGTGGTCCCAGGAGTCTCAGGCAAGAGAATCAGTCCCACCAGACCACTTAACAATGGTGGCAGCATGTCTGTTTGATCGCTTACTGCCACCAGGCACTACCTGGTGCAGCCGAGCTTTTGTATATTCTTATTATCTCAATCCTTTTTATACCCCACCCTTCCACTCCTTCTCCCATATATCACCACTACAACCGTGTTAGCTAGGTTAGGCTGAAATACAATGACCAGACCTGGCTCTGCCATCAGACACCCCCGCTATTAGGTTTGCAGGGAGGTGGTCATGGAAAGGCAGCAGACTGTTAGCATTTTACTTTGATATGATTGTCTTTCTACAGTCAGCAATGGGGACAGCTATTTTTGTGGGAATTTTTGCCTTATATGCTAAAATTAACTTGTTGGTGGGCTTTGGCCTCAGGCACCCAAATGCTATGGGTTGTCCCTGACATGTCTAGCTCTGTCAGCATTATGGTCCAACAGATAATGGAACCAAGGAACCGTTGGGGTTCTAGTCCAGCATTCGCTCTGTCAAACAACACAGACTCTTGCACATATGGCTCTGCACGGTCCATATGGCTATAGACTCTCTATGTAGTGCTCCATTATTGCACATGCAATCTGATACATAGAAATGCTGCTTTGTTTTGTGGGGACAGTCCTCTTTTGTCATTTAATATTTGGTTTAATTCCTCTTGAAAATAGTCCTTATTTTAAAAGTGACAAAAAAGCAGGATACAACTGTAATAATGAAATGGAATGAGATGAAATGGAAATGAAACAATAATCAGTCATATTCTGTCATTCTGATCTTTACAAATGACTAGGTGAACTAATTCATCTGACAGTTTTAAGTAGCAGAGATTGGAATGTTAGATTTGACAATGAATCAAACACTAGTATTTGGAATCTTTAAACAATTATCAGTGATTACCATTATTTGCAACATTAGCATTGGGCCAGATGATGTGATTTGGAGAGAATGGCATGGAGATTATCACTGTTGAACCTAGGACAGCATATTTTGCTACTAGCTCCTTTGACCATTTAAAGCTGCTTTCTTCCAATCTGGATGTTCTCCTCACATTGACTCACATACAAAGCCCATAATCTGATTGTTACCTGGGAGTGGTGAAAGTCTAAACTGTCTGGAAACTAATAGGTTAGGAAAGACTGTTCCAAAGCGTAGGAATTTGTTGTAAAACCTTCTTGATTCAGTTTGTCACTTGTCTGTATGTCCTTTATCTTCCCAGCCCAACCAAATGTATACAGTTCACTCATTCTTCAAATGCCTTGTTTGTTAAATGTCAATAAACCATAATTTATTTTTGTTAGGAGGCACTGATCCACCTTGAGTATAGCAGTAAGTAGCTAATTACAAAGAATGGACAGTGAATCAAAAGTAGAGAAGTCCAAATCTGAAAATTTTGAGAGTCCTGATCACATCCAGAATATTTTTTGCACAACTGAATCACTGCATACTTTCTGCATCGCCAGTTCCAATAAAGAATGTAGAAGAACACTTTTTTTTTTTTTGCATGCAAGAGATAAGGATCCCAAATTCAATCTGTGGCATCTAGAATTGTAATAAATATGCATCTAACAAGCCCACTCTTCTCTGCAATCCTCTTACCTAAATTGTTAGATTAATTGTATGATTAAAAGAGGTGGGTGAGAAGTAAACTAGGAGGGGTTGTCAACAGAAGAAGAAGATGCCAAGAAAGGAACAAAATAGTAATCCCTTTCAAGTTTTTCACTTAAATTATCCAAGTTCATAGCACTAGGATAAAAAGAATTCATTGTGAGTCAACTCAAATATTATATAAAAATGTATATCATATCAATAGGGGAGGAAAAATTACTGAAGAGACTTAAAACATTTTCCTTCCATACCAGTCCATAGAGAGTGCAAGATACCTGCCTTTCATGCCTAAGCGGCTTGACATTCTGAAAGAGTCCTTCCTATTTGAAGGTCTTGGTATACTGCTAAATGAACAAATTATTCCCCACCTCACAGCATTCTAAGACTCAACATTCTTCTTCTTTTCCATTCCTTTTTTCTTTTTTCTTAAACCAGGTCTTCTGCTTTCACCTAGACTCAACTAAATTCTATCTCTCTTGCCTTCCTGCTGCCTTCCCTAAGAAATCACACAGATTAGCCATCTGAGCAACAGAACTACATGAAGCATCTCCTCAAATTCTGATATTTCTTCTCTTGAGCCAGCATGCCTTCTCATTTTCCTGCATGTGACAGAGGGAGAGATATTCTTCCTAACAAACTCCAACAGGTTCTAATGACCTAATCCACTAAAGCATATTTTAAATTCAACATTAAGTGTGAGTTGGGTGAAATTACAATTAGCAAATTCATAATGTGATAAGTAATTAGTGTGGTATTCCTGAACTCTACAAGATTCCATCCTCCCCTCACATGGTCCCAAGACTGGGCCCCTTTCCTATGCCAGCCTTAGAATGGCATGGCTCATTCTCCTCACATTGAAACTAATGGGAAGACACACAGGAGGATAATGCCATGAAGGAGAAAATACGTTTGCCCATTACTGTTGCCCTTGCTGGCACAAGCTAGCAAGGGTGGAAATCTACGACTTCCCTTCTCCCAGCCCCACTTGGGATTGTTCTGCTCAACAACCAGTAGCAGTGGTTACTATGTGAGACTATAATGAGAGGCAGACAGGTCCAACTCCTTATTTATCCAGGGATCTCAGTAAGTGACCCTGAGCCAGTCACTGACTCTTAGACTAACTCACTTCACAGTCTTGTTGTGTGAATACAATAGGAGCTGGAGCCTTAAGCCCCACCCTGACCTTCTTGAAGGAAAAGCAGAATAAAATGTATAATAAAAATAAATAAATAAAAATGATAAAGACAAATTAAAAAGTACAAGTGGTCACCTAGCAAAGAACTGTCTCTTAGTTAACTGTTCAGCATTATAGCAGAAACAATTTTGTTACTGGAAACATAATTATGTGTGTGTTGTCTCATTTGTAGACAGAGAGCTTACAAAGTGGTTAAGTAATTGCTTATTACTTTACCATGATCAGTGATAAACAGTTGGGTCTGTGTTAGTTGCCATTAGTCTCAGTGAACTCAGGGTGAAAACATAGCTATGAGTTTAGATAAGTTTCCTTTATTTCAGTGGAAAGTAATCATGTCTAACTTAAATTTAGATCCAGCCCAATCTGTAGAGCTCCAACCAAAAAATTAATATTAAGGAAGGGAAAAGGTGGAGACAGCAAATGAGAATGAAGAATGGTTGAATAAAGAGACAGGAACTCATAGTTCCATGTTCCTCAGGCTGAGATTATTCTTTATCTGTTTATATTTTCCTTTTGTTATGTTTTGTTCCATTGTGATGGTTTAGAGTAAAACATTAAATGGTCTCATTCATTATAGTCATGACTACTGGGTGTGTACTCCTTGGATTAAAAAAATGCTGCATGCTCAAGTTCTTCTGCTCTTCGTAGGGCATTTCCACAGCTATTATCTAACTCCATCTGTGTTATGACATTTGGCTTTCCTATGCAACTGGCTAAAAGGAAATCAGTACCAAGGAAGTTAAGGAAAATCAATGCCCCCATTTGAACATTCTTCTTCTACAAACAAACAAACAACCATTGCACCTATCCTTGTGAAATGTTTCGTGTTTCTTAACAATGTCTACACTTTGTACAATGGGCTGTTTGTCATATTCATAAAAATTGCCCACCAAAACCTTGAAAGATAAGTTTATCCTCTTTGGGGAAGATAATCCTGCTCTGATACAAAACTCTATGCACCTGTTCTTTGGAGACTTGGAAGTTATCAGGAAGTAGAAAATATGCTTATGGGGAAAGGAAGTATGTTTTCTGTGCAAAGAGCACTATTTTTGTGCAGCAAGCAATGAATTTTGTGGAACAGATTGCTATTTTATGTAGAATCCCCTCTTTTGGGTACAAATAAATTGTCTTGAACAAAGTCCAGATATGTGTAGAATCTTATCGACATTCTCTTTTTTCCTGATTTGAGTGTCTTGAAGATGATGATATCCACTTTTAAATCAAGGTTATGAATGCTAATAATACTTTCCACATACCTAGTTGTAGCCCACCACATTTGGAGGGCACTGGCGTGAGGCATTCTATCTTAATCTGGAATAACCCCTCCTGTTGATTATATTCCCTGTTTGATTATAGTTTACTTCAAGTTGGCCATCTGATGCTTCAAAATAATCCTTTGACCTGCACCAGCAAGAGGAATCTTGCTGCCTTCCATATGTTGTCAAACTCCTGGAAGCTGCAATGCAACAACCTCCGGAAGGCCACATGACTACTACCCCTAGCCTATACTCTATGCAACTGCCATTGGGCTTTCAGAGATGGGGTACTATGAGAATGGATGAACTGCTTGCAAGCTTTTATTGGCTATGGAACATTTAAATTCCTCATGAGTTTCACAGTGTAATGAAGTGAAATGAAGATGACTTCATGCATAAAATAAATAAAGGAACATTTCAAAAATTAACAGTAAAAGCCAGTCTCTGAACGAATTCTGAAGTAATTATTTCGGTGCATTCTTAGAATATATCTCCACAGCCTCAACACACACATGAACTAACACAGGCATTTGGACTGCAGTCCTGCACATGCTTAGTACAGAGTAAGTCCCACTGAACTCAACAGATCTTACTTCAGAGGAGCCAGATGTAAGTTGCACTAAAAAGCTGGCTTAGGAAATCCTATATCTGGGTATAAGTTTCATTGAACTCTATGAGGCTTGCTTCTGCTTAGACATGGATACAACTGCATTGCACATGAACTAGCTTTGAAAGTTTACAGCTGTGCTCCTATATCTGCTTATTCTGAAGAGCTCTCTTGAACTCCATAGGACTTATTTATGAGTAGGGATGTATAGAACTTCAGTCTTAAACTTGCTATACCAATTGTACTCATTTCAGGAGAGAGTTCTTTGGGACCATTCAAACTTATTCCCATGTAAGTATAAAAATTTATATCAGACTCATGTGCTGATAAAAACAACACATCAGCTTAACAGAGCAGTCAGTGAAATGAAACCTATAGCCACAATTCCCTGTCATAAATACACATTTGTCTCAGTTATCATTCTGAACACCAAGTATTAACAACAGAAGAGGAGAGAAGGGAGAAGAATTTCAGTTCTAAATAAACCCTGTCTGAAATCTTATGCATACATAAACTAAACCTACTGAATCCAACTGAATTTACTTTCCCATAAACATACATAAAATTATAAGATGTGTTACTCAGGAAACTAAAAATACACCTTTATGAAGTTGTCTGATTTGCTTTCATGATCTGAACAAAAGTTCAATTTTCTGAATTCTTGATATTGGTAACATCACTCACTCTTTCATTCCTCCTATTAGATGAAAGAAATATTGTTCCCTTAATAAGTAATCACAGCCATCATACATACGCCTCCAAGAATACGAAAGAGTAGCCGTCATGAACACAGCTACAATTTCAGCAGAAGTGAGATACATGATATGAGCAAGCAACATCCCATGGTAAAACCAGATCACCCTTAACATCTCCTTATAGGCAAGAGAAGCATAGCTATTTAATAAAAGAAAAGAAAGAACAGTTAGTCTTTCTAGAATCTGGTTGCAAGCTACCAGAATTTAATGAGACTGCTGACCAGAGACCATTTTCCCAGACAATATGGGTTGCTGTAGCTACTTTCAAAAACAGAAAAGAAAACCCACAGTAAATAGTGTGCACACATGTCAATTTTTACCCACGGACTGGTCCTTTTAAAGGGCATTCTGCCATGCCCTTTTAGATAGGCATGAAGAGCCCTGATTTCACTGCTGCCCATGGTACTGAACAGAGCCTACAAGCTCCAGGGGGTTTTCAAATGTATCATGCTGCCTCATTAAGTAGTAACACTCTGGAAAAATGAGCTCATTTACTTGAAAAACCATCCACAAAACTGCTGCATCAGGAGGTGTGCTATTTCGTACCCAAGGCCCTGCTACACTGCAACCCACTACTGAGAATCTCCTCTCCCAACTCCCCATTCCTTTCCTCTTCCATTGCAACATACATATCAATAAAATACCATTATGGGATCAATACTTATTTTTCTAGACTGTCAGAATACAATCCAGCCTATTTTTGAATCTCTTTGCTTAAAGAAATCACCTACTGAAACAACCAGCCAAGGCATCGTATTCGGACCTCTGCAAAGCAGTTGTGGTTAATCTTGTCTGCAGCATGCTCAGCCCTGAATGTATATTCTGGGCATATGAAGGCACACAGGCAGGCAACAATGACTAGCCAAACATCTTTTTCAATTTTTCTATGACCTGAAATAACAGAAAAATGTATATACACACAGAAAGACAGATAGGAATCAGTTACCTTTTTTTTAAAGGAAGCAATTTTTAATACTTTGGAGTCCCAGGCAGCGCAAAGAGCTGCAAATTGCAGCAAATCTTTCGCCATTAAAAGACATTCCCAACAACATTTTCACTGCAACACCTCAAAGGAAACGGATTTGTTTCATTGCTTAATCAGTCAAATCAACAGTGATTTCCCCCACGGAGAAAGAGAGAGAGAAAAGATGTTTGTTAAGCCAACCCTAATACATTATTTATCGGTTTGCAGGGTGTTTCAAAAGCCGAAAGCACTAGTAAGAAATGCTATGCTTATTCCAGCGTGGGAACAAATCCAATTTCCCCCCTTCCCTATGAATTTCCCCCTCTGTATTTGACTGAATGGCTGACAGACAGTATGTATAGGAGGGGGTGGCAATCGCATCGTATAGTTACCATTAAAGCATGCAATTAAAAAAGCATTTACCCACACAGATGCAGCAAAAGGTCATAATCCAACTTCCATTTCCCCATAAAGCATTACGTTGAAGCCGGAACCCCACTAGCTTGTTCAGGCCAGTAGACTCTCTCCTACACTTGACCTAGACTGCCTTACATAATGAGAAACCAGCGCTGTATCCTGAATGTCATCCCTGGCAGAAGTAGCAAATGCTGGCAGCAGGAGGGCTGGTAGTTTTCATGAAGATCACGAAGTCCCAGTCATATTTTCTCTCTCTCTCTCTCTCTCCTGCTTGATTGCTTTTCCTCCTCCCTGGACTGTTCTAGGAGAAGAGGCAGGATTTAGCTCCAAAGAGCTGGTGTCATTCTTCCCCTGTGATGAATGGCCAGGATAGACACAAGCTTTAGAAATGCCAGGCAGACGGCAAAAGCTGCATTTGTCCTTTACAGCAAACCTCACACATTGCCTGTCCTTATTGTCTAGAGGAACAGCATAGCTGCAGCTAACGTGAGCAACAGCAAGACAAAGTAAGAAAGGAGCTCTGCTTGTCTGTGTTTCTCATGGTGGTGAGTAGAGGCAAAGAAAAAAGGAAAGAAGGTCAGATTTTTTAAACCTTGTGTTTCCTAGGGGAATGGTTTGGCTCAATTAATAGCGTCATGCATTTGTAGTTAAATGTGTCACTAAAAGAGAAAGTCCTTCATGTGTGATAATGCTTTTCAAGGAATGCTTCACATATTTAACTGAATGCTTTCAATGGAGTTGCATATGTCCTTGCATATGTCCCTGTGTAAAGCTGACTTGGCAATGTTTTCATGTAATAATGCTCAGAAATTTAGTTAGCGGAAATTTCTGTTCTTAATTATTTTCCACAAATGAGCAACTGATAATTCCCTAGACTGGTAGTTACTATGTTCAGATTTAACACTTTATCTGCAGGAAGGACAAGAAGGAAGTGCCAAAGCCAAACTTTTGACACTTGGCTGTTATAACTTCCTAGTTGGTTATAACTTATGCAGAGCTCTAGGAGTGGGTCACGCTGAGAGCTATTTGAAGTTACGTATGTCATTATTTAAATCCTTTCCCGAGCTTCAGTTGTAGAAAGACTGCGAAAGAAAAAAATAAGCATTTGAAGAAGAAATTAATCTTGCATTTAAATGTTGAAAAATGATCTATATTCATCTTGTTTTGTGGTTTATTGACATGTAAATAGGGAGCCTAGTTATAAACAACAGGACTTTAAGAATGACTTAAGACTTAAGAATGATAGGGCTGGATTCTGAGAACTACCCTAAGAGTAGACCTATTGAAAATAATGAGACCCAGGTTAGTCATATGACTTCCACTGATTTCAGCAGGTCTTTTCTGAGTATGACTCCATCCCACAAAAGTCTGTATAGTCTTTGACAGTGGACAAAAAAAGAGGTCTGAGATGTTCAAGGAAGAAAGAATCTTATGTTGTTATAGTCGTCACTGGCATTTGGTAAAAAAAGGTATGCTGGTTTTGCATATGGAGGATAAATCTTTGTCAGTCATGGTTGATAGTCATGATTGTTTATGGAAGGTTTCTATTCTGGTAGCCATATCTTCAAGCTAAGAGTCACATCAGTCAACTTAGGTGCAGTATGAAGACAGAGTTTTGATTATGTTCAGAACGTACAAATTAGCTTGATTGTTCAATCATGTGCTGTGGCGCTTTTCAAGAAAAGAGAGGAAAATAATAACGTATATGTATTCACTCTCGTCCACACCAAAAATAATTGTGTAACTCTTTCTTTTGTGTGTCCCCATCTTAGTTATTTTTACCTCACCTAAAATACTCAGCCTCCTAAGCCTTTCTTCCAATATTCTAGTCATTTGACTTGCCATTTATGTACATCCAGCATATTAATATATTTTTAAATACAGGGTTTAATACAGGATTATTCAGGGGCTGTAGCTTAGGGGCAGGGTACAGTCTACGTCATTTCCAGGGCTGGATATACCACTGCATGAAATCCTGGAGAGTCACTACCACTCAATGTGTAGACTACAATGGGCTTAGTGGACCAATGACTGGATTCCATATAAGAGAGATTTACATGATTTGAGGTCTGTCCCTTGGGTATCTCTAGCAAAAAAATAAACTTTTTGTTTAACCATGGTGGCATCTGTCTAATCATGACAGTTACTGTCTCTCTTACACACACTCACATAGCTTGTATGCTTTGAACACCTGCAAGTTATAGAATCATGAAATTTCAACTTTGCTGGGAGTTGGATGCTTCCTCCTTCCCCTGATTTATCCCATATTTTTTAGAACTATTCAGCCCATGAATTTCCCAGATAACCCAATGACCTATTATATTTCTATTAAATTCTGATATGGTAACAAACCAAATTGTATGTCAAATGGTAACAGGTCAGCCACCAGTGCATCAGAGGCAACTGGTAGCTCCATTGCTTTGGAACAGCAAAAGCATGCTAGGTTTTTCAGGAGTGCCATCTGAGCTATTGAACTCAATTCTCAAAATAGATTCAGCACTTTGCACAGCTCCTGTAAGATCCAGGGCCGATTCACTGCCTCAAAGCAGCAAGGCCACTGCTTGAATAGCAGTGTAACATTATTGATGTGCTATTGGTAATGCCGTCAGCTTGGCACCAAAGGGGTAACTGTTGGCAGAGCCATATATTTGCTTAAAGATCAATCCTCTCCTTGGTGGAGCATAACAGACTGCCTGCAAAAGAGATGGCATATGTTATGTCATGGTAATGGCTTGCTCCTCCTCTGCAGCCACATCAGAGGATAGTGTTATGGTTAAACTGACTTCACATAAAAAGGTTCAACATGTGACTCAGAGCACATAAGAATGAAGAGAAACATTTTACTTAAGTAAACAGCAGCCATGTCTGACAGGGGAGGTGAAAACAAGTGTGTCAGGGCAGTAAAACAACACTTGTCTCAGAAACCTAGTAACTTCCAGAAAACTAGCATCCAACTGAGACCACAACTCCTTTGCTGCAGAGACAAGCTACACTCAAAGCTAAGCAAAGTGGAGTAAAGATCACCAGAGAGGGCTGCTTTAAAAGCACAACTGATTACCACCATCTATCCCTGCAAGCACTCCAAAGAAAGAGATAGGTATGCAGAACTCTCCAGTGCTCATGGTCACAGAGTCCTGCCGTTTCCAACCTTTACAACTGGGAGTAATAGTATATTAGTTTAACAACCAGTATCAAACAGGCAGTAGCAGAGTCTTTAATGGAAACGATATGAAAAGTATGTGTTGTGCACAAGGTCTCTGCCACTTTCATATATTTAAATCCCCACCATGCTTCAGCAAGGGAATTTTTGTCAATGAACAGTAAAGTGTTGTTGGTTACAATTGACTGAACACTCTTGATTATTTTGATGCTGCTGCTGTTAAAAGGGAAATAACCAAGAACCATGAATCAGAACAAACAGAAAACAAACACGCTTGAGAACTGAACTTTGTCATTGTAGCTGTCCTGTCTCCCTCAAATGGTGAATTTCTAAATGTAGATCACCAATGGGGGATTGGGGAGCTTGGTTGAGGTGTACAGAACAGAAGAACACTATGGGCAGAACCTTTTTCAGGTACTCACATGTTACCCTGATTTCTGGGGGTCCCGGGAGGGACACCTAAATGTGCTCACAACAATGGGGAGGGAATTAGCACAGAGCACAAGTTTGCAATGCGAGAGGCAGGGTAACGTAGCGAGATCTTGAGCCCTATGTCTACGGGGTCAGGCCGAGTCAATGATAAGGCAGAAGTTGAAAATAATAATTGTTTTATTGAAATACAATCAAACACGTGTATGCAACACACACAAGGAACTATAGAAATAAAGGTAGGAGTGGGATAGAGGGATTTTGAGAAGAGGTTTGGTATGGGAAATACTATACCTGTCCTGAAGCCCGGTAAAGCAAAGAAGCTGGGGAGCGTGGATTCTTAGCACATGGGGCTGAGGGCAAGGCTCGCTGGACAAAGCGACAGCAAGGTGGGATGGAAGCCAAGAGCGATCCGAGGAAGCGCTCAAAGTCAGGGGCGCTTTATAGGGAAAATTGTGGCCGCAGGCTAGTCCGTTCTTGGGGAAAACAGTGAGTTTTGGGCTGGAGACAAAGCCTCCAAAAGGTCAGTACTTTGGATGATTGAGTTATAGCCAGATTGTCAATAGAGTAGCCAGTATGCAAACGCGGAGTGCTTGAGAGTTGTATAGTCTGCTCATCAAGCTGCCTGCGTGGGGCAGGGGATCTTTTTGTGAGTTGCGTGCATACATAATGTGGTACTTGCCTTGAGGTCTCCTGAAGCTGCATTCAGCAATAACTGGCCTGCCTAGATCGGGATGTGAATGGTTCGGCTATTGTCGGCCACGCCTGTGTGCGTGCTTGTCCGGGGGCCTCGCAAGCACATGGAGAGGAATGGGTACAGAAGGCCAAATTATTGATATCAAATGATATCTTAATATCCCACAAGCTCAGGCTAGAAACAGCGGTAACAATCCCCCCCCCCGAAAATGGGCGAAGTTGGGGACAATATCGATCATTTTCCAATTAAAATTAAAAATAGTTCTAGAGCCAAATAGGGGTCTACAGGTTCAGAGATAGTATTTCTCCATAGGGAAAGGGAATTTTGGGGGAAAGCAAAGGGTTTCTATCTTATAAAAAAACATTCCAAACTAAAACCTAGACACACTCACACAAATGCATAGCAATAATAAGCAATAAACAACAACAAATCGTCCCGACATTTGGAAAACGGCAGTAAATGAGCAGTTAAGGCAAATGGTAAAGTGCAAAACAGTTGAGTCTTTGAAGCAACACGTGCCTTCAGACGAAGCACTGCAAGTCTTGAGCAAGGAGAAAGTGGTAGTTGTTACAATGTATCCAATTTTGCAAAACTAGCTAACAATCGTGAGCTGACTATTAGCTGCTTGCATCTTGCAGAT
Organism: Cyclura pinguis; assembly: GCA_030412105.1. Lineage (NCBI taxonomy): Eukaryota > Metazoa > Chordata > Lepidosauria > Squamata > Iguanidae > Cyclura > Cyclura pinguis. Next base: position 226,218,198 of record CM059599.1, on the reverse strand, counting down.
CTTGGAGAAAGGAATAGTCCATGAAGAGCTTCTTCGGTGAGCAAGAAGCAAAAAGTCGTTCAAAATGGGATTTTAAGTCCAAAGTCCTTTGTCTCTGTCGGGAGGTGATTGGGTCACCCCCTGCATGGTCCCACAGCTGCTGCAAAGGGCTCGGGCATCTCCTTGGACTGACTCCCGATTGGAGCTGTGATTTTCCTCTTCATCCCCCCTCAATACCCGGGGGAGACGGTCAGGTCCGTGGGGTCTTCCCGGCTCTCCGGAGCTGTTGACCTATAGCTATTTTGGCAACAGAACTGACAACAAGATTATCTAATACATAGATAAAACGCAAATTACCAGCTCAGCGCCTGATGGGAGTTCAAGTTGAAACAATTTTTGCTCGCTGTGATTTGAAAGTGTATGTGGGAGCGAGGATTTAAATAGCTCCCAAGTATAGAGCTGTTTTGGCCATAGGAAGGCAGAGACAGTAGCGAAGCTGTGAATTCAGGACCCACATCAATCCATCGGCCCTGGGACTGGGCTAGCCAAAGTCATCCTTGAATGAGAATGGATTCAGATATCCAAAGCCATTCCAGAACAAGATTGGGTTCCAGTTAGCAGACAAATAGCCAAAGTCGTCCCATACAGGATGGGATCTTACTTGGCAGCTGGTTTGCTGAGGTCCCCCCATCGCTCAAGCCTAGAGCCGGACTCCAAGCCTGATGATGTATCCCGAGGGCTTCGGGGTCTGCCGGTACGGTGCTGGTAGCTAGATGTAGGTTCTGAGCGCACAGCTTCCCTACCTCAAGAAAGCTGGATTCCGAGGCAGGCCTGAAAGATGGTCGCCTTTGGATAGGCTTTTGAAACCAGATGGGGCATTCTTATTCAAAACAATTCACTCTAACAATAAACTATTTACAAACTACGCGCTTCGGAGCTCTCAATAAAACCGGCCAGCTTGTAGCTGGAAAATTTGTTTCTTGACCCACAGTGCGAGGCCAATCAAGCGTATGGCTAGTATAATCTGAAAGGCAACCAGAATTATTAAAGGGTGCAAAGCAAAGTGGGTGATTGCTTGCCCCATGGACAACCAACTGAAGGTGTCCCACCATGACTGTTGTGAGTCTGACTCCAAATCTTCTGAGGATTCAACAATTACTTTGGCGGAGTGATTGACTGTTAATGCAATCTGATGGAGAGAGTGCGATACCTCCAGTACTCTATTGGCGAGACAGGTGAGATTCCGTAGCCATGTAGACACAGGAATTTCATCCTCGATGTGGAATCTGACTAGTTCAGATTCCGTGGGCACGTATACATTCTCTAAGACATAAACTTTTATCTCACGCCTGAGATAGAAGTTTTTCCCAAAGCAATCCTGTATGTGCTGCGAGCAAAAGCAAGGGTTGCCAGCGGTGCGATTGATGTTTACTGTCGCACCACTAGGCAATACTTTCACATTTGAACATGGGGTTCTTAAACAAAAGCACTCCTTATTGATCTGTGTCATAACTGTATAGTTTACCGGGTATTACTACATATTCAGAAACATTGCCATGACCAAAACTATCAATATTGCAAAAACACTGTACCCAATGGTGATGAAATAAACAACCGGATAAATCAAATGAGTGTGTACCGTTGGACCAATGGTACATTTGTCGGGGAAGTAGGGTGGCATTAGCGGCTCTTAAGGGTAGTCCTAGATGGGATAATGGATGTAAAATTACAGGGTCCAGAATCCTTTCATGTACGACTTCCACCTCGAGAGTTAGGCTCTCCCAAGTGGCATGCCGTATCTGCGCCAAAGTGGCGGGGTGTTCTAGGGACTCTGGGTAGCGCTCTCTCAGCAGGCTCAGGATCTCCGGGTGTATTAATCCCATGAGGCTGGCCTGAATCACCTGAGCGGCAAAGGTGATTATGTTGCTTTGCAGTTGCGTACACTGAATAGTAACTGACATATTGTGTGTCGTGGTTTTTAAGACACGACTGAGGTCAGACACTATATCTCTCTCTGCGCCAACCCATTGCTGTAACAATTGACTGATCAAATCCATTCCTCGCGCCAGGTTAGTTAAACCAGCGGCGGAGGACACACCAATTTCTTTAGTCTTAGAGCCAATCATGCCTAATTTATTTGCCAATACCTCATTGTCCATAGCGTTAGTTATTGCGCCGCCAGTTCCTATTCCTCCTAAGACGGTCCCTAGGATGCTTGGCTTAGGGCGAGTGTGTGGGTGGGAAAAAGACAGCCACCACTTTTCCCAGTGCTCCTACTGTGTCCATGCTAATTTCAGATAAGGCTGGCAGGCAGGAATGACCTTTGAAATATTAACTACTGTGAAATTTAAAACCATGGTGGTGACAACGGGTTGGGAGTTCGAGTACGCGGCTACCTCTATATCCTTACATATTACAGTGCTCCCCACATACATGGCAAGGGAACTAGTGGAAGGAGGAGTATAAGCAGGGGAATATGGGCACCACATTTTGTCACATGAGAATTTGCAACCTGTTGGGGTATGGGTGAGGTTACGGCATGTGAATAGAAAGGTTTTCCACTCCCATGCCGGGTGACAATCATCATAGATGAACCTAATCACAAACAGGGAGGCATTGCGGTGCCGGCTCCAGACCATTTTGAGGTCAATGGAGACGGGGCAATGGCCATTTCTGTGTAGACCTTAGCTTCTCTACCAGCCACAGACATTCGTAGCTCTGAGCTAAGCCTCCCTCTGGGGTGTACCTGTATCTGTGAAAATAATTCAAACGGGTACCTCTTCTGAAACCAAGGTAACAGCTGCAAATTTCATAGCAGGGCTTCTGCCTCCTGGTAAGGATTCCAATGGTAGATCGCCTGCACATTGAATTGCCAATTGGTGGTGAATTCGGTTGTGTATTCGAGAGAGTATCCGAGGACATATGTAAACAAGGAAAACAGTACCGCAATTCATGTGAACGGTCCCATTCCGTCTCCCTGTAGGGAACACAGACAAGGGAGCCCGTCACTACCTATAACTATACACAAGGGCTATTTACAGAAGTGGGAAAGCCAGAGGGGGCGCCACTCCTCTCTGTCCCGTTCAGGCAATGTTCATTTACCCATTGTCAAAGGCCTCGTAAATTGAGACAAACGTCTCGGACAAGTTAAAGGCTGGCATTTCCTTATTACTCAGAGAAGTCTGGGTAACTATTGGGCATACAGTACTTAGCTGCTGCACAAAAGAGGGGGTTGCCCAGTCTGGAGGCTTTCCCTTCCAATCCTTTGAATGTGTTTGTTTGTGGGTCTCTGAAATTACTTGTAAGAGTGGCAGTGCCCACTTATGGCTTGAGACCCTTCTGGCCAAATCAAAGTGGAGGCTGGTATCTGACCCAAGTGCCTCCAGAAGTATTGTCTTTCCTCTTGGCATCATGGTGACTGAGACAAAGCCATGGACTGCCTTGGCCCCTCTCAAGATCACCAGAGCAACAAGGTATTGGGTGCCACTGAATATGAATGTAAGCTGGCACCAGTATAGCTCTGTGGAGGGGAGGGCAGTAGCCACATCCACCTCCGTGTGGTATTTGGGACTTACAGTTGTTGAAATCTCCCCTGCTGGAATACAGCCAAAGGGAATGTGTGGTGTCAAGTCAGGGCATGCCGAGGTGAGTGCCTTGACTAACCTGTGCTCTGGCTGGGCAGGAGCATTTTGCTGCTTGGATTCCCACTCTGACAGAAACTTCTCTTGAAAGAGGGCATGGAGAGGGTGGACTCTCTCTGCCAAGGATTCGAGGAAATTCCAGGAGAAACTGCAGGTTTCTAACAGGGGGCTCAGAGAGGGAAAAATGGCAAGTTCTGGAAGCTTGGGGTTACCTTCCACTTCCTGCGTGTTCTTCTTTTCCTGGCTCTCACATATTCTGGCAGTGTCTTGTACCTTGTTAGATTTGGTGGGGGCTTCCTCCTGAACCTTAGCCTGGCACAATCCTTCTCGGTGCTCAGAAAGCACTATGGTCTCAGAGGTGGTTGGATTCGCACTCGGGGCTATGTCAGGAGGAGGGGTAATCTGCCTTGCTTTAGTGCGCACTGAGCGCTCATGTCCTCTGAAGGACTTAGATTGGGTCCCCCCCCGCCGTACCCGGTCAACCGGACAGCGTCTGGGGTGGGTTCCCCCTGTCTTATCAAGTTGGGGCGCAGCACTTTTAGCGCTGCACCGGAGTCTGCAGGAGGGGTGGCAGGGGTCTTTTCCCTATCGGTCCTAGTGCCTGCCTTCACCCTAGATCTACCCCATTTGTCTGGCTTCAGCCGAGCCACAACCCTTTGGGGGAGATCCCGGGACCGAGGGCACCCCTATCCTGACAGCTCTAAGTCGGGGTAGTATCCAGCCGGGGGGGGGGACCGTTGGTCACCGCATTCACTGGCTGGCTACTTCCCAGCAGTAAATGCCTGTCTAGGGCATCAAGGAGCTCGATCGTGGGTCTCCCATCAAACTGGCTCATATCCAGTCCGAACTTTCTTAGCATGCCCCAGATCTTTACCCTATCTGAAGAGTAAGTCTGGGCTGTCGGGTCGTAACCGCCGGACGTCTCCCTAGGGGCACCAGGGTCCGGGGTCTGCTTTGGGGCTGAGGGCGGCTGAGCAGAGTTCCCTGTCCTGTTGGGCTGACTGCGGGAATCCCTAGCCTGCCACTGCCTGTTGTCCTGTCTGGGAGGAGGGCACGAGTTCCAATTCCCCTTGGGAATGGAATTCGGAACCGTCTTCCTGTGTTGGGAATGGGGTCCATAATTGGAGTATGTAACCTCCTGTATGGGCTCCCAATTCCCTGCGTCACACTTATGGGGCTTAGGAGGGGGCTTCAGGGATCCTGCCTCGCAAAGCAGGTCAGCAACCCGCTGGAGGTTGGTTCCGAATTCCTCCCATCCAGTTGTTGCGGGGTCCATCAAGCCCAGGTCCATCTTGGTTTCATGGTTAAGACCTCCGTAAAGGAGAGTCTTGAACTCTACCTGGTTAAAATTGTACCCTCCTGGGGCCAGGGGGACCTTATCAGCCAGGATGGCCGGAAGCTGCTTCCGCGCCACGTAAGCTTCAGGGTTCTCACTGGGACCCTGTTGCTCCATGACATACAGAACGCTAGCGCTCTGCCCAGGCCACAAAATCCTTATTATCTCACTCATCCACTCATGGGCCTCGAGCCTTACCAAGCCTCGAGCCGCCACAGCAGATTCCAATGTGGGGAGTTCCGAAGGGGACATACACAGCCTAGCCAGCTGGGTTAAGTCCTGGCCGTTGGCTGTGGGGTGTGAATGGATCACAGCATTAAGCCACATGATCCCTGTGGACTTATTCAGAGGACCAAGCTGGTCCACAATGGCTTTGGCTTCGGTGGCTCTCCAGGGGACCCGGGTCTCAATTTCTTGGGTCTCCCACATCTCTGCCCTATCTAAACCTCCTTCTCCTGAAGGGGCAATCTTCTTTGTCATGGAACAGGTCTCAACGGGCTGGACTGGGACCCCATGGTTGTTCCAGTCTGGGTTGTGGGGAAGAGTGGCCAGAGCATCCTCTGGCAGTGGCTCTTCAAGGGAGAACGATGGGAGCAGTTCAGGGCAGACCGCAGAAATCAATGCCCTTCGGGTGTTAAGCTGGCTCTCCAATGCCTCAATTTGTTTCTGGCAGGCCGCATGACTAACAGCCTCGTGCTGTTCCTTGACCTGCCCTACCATGAACTTGGCTGCAGACCTGGCATGAGCTAGCTTGGCTTCTAAAGCATGAGCTCTCTCCTCCCAAGTCTGAGCCTGCAGAGTGGCAGCACTCAACTTTTGTGCGGTGGTCTGCACGACATACGCAAACGTTACTTTGTCCACGCCTCCATCTTGGCATGAAGCCAGGCAATTTCCTTCTCTGACACTACAAGCTTGTCTCTGGTCTCTACCACGGTCCTTGAGGCATCTCTGGCCATCAGCCAAAGTCCCCATGGGGCCAAAGCATCCTTTGATGGCCCGAACCGGTTCTTTGACTGGTGCGCCTGAGCATACGCCTCCGTTAACGTGGCAAAGGGATCTGTTGTCTGGAAGCTTGTCTCCTTCCAGGGGCATTTCGCCTTGCTCAGCACCCATTTCTCCAACTTTCCTCTGACCTCCCTCTCAAGCATGAGGTCTTTCACTGCTACTTTGCTACTCTCAGCCATTTTACACTAACACACAAGGGACCAAGATCTGGAGGGACGGGTAGGATCACCGAGACCCCTGGGGGATTTTATGGAAACGAACGCTACGGAACTCTATTAGGAAAAAGGTGAGGGAACCTAACTCCAGCCTGCCCAAAGAAAAGTCACTTTTGTCTGTCTAAGCCCGACATTCCACCTTGACAGCTTAGGGACAAAAGGATGAGGCAACGGTTCAGGGATGGGGAGAGTCACCTAGACTCTGGGGAAACCTTCATGAGTACTCTGCCTGCCAATGAAGGGGGGAAATGAACCCAGTGGAACTTACAGCGCTGCCTGGCCAAACGGTGGGAAAAAAGGGGCAAGGAACCAAAACTGAACCATCCCGAACAGTTTTTTGGGTGAGGGGCGCCTTCCTACACCTCGGGCAAAACCTTCTGAAACCCTATTCTAGGTCGGGACTCACCACCCGCACCTACTATGCTAACAGTCAGGACGTACCCGAATTCAAATTCAGCCGGGATGCACTCGCGCTTTAACTCACTAAACGGGACGCACCCGTGTCACTCTGGGGGTGGGATTTCTTCCCTAAGTGCTTTTGCCTTGCCTTAAGTGTTGCGTGCATGTGGACTGTTCCTAACGCCCTAGCGCTTCGGATCCCAGCCCGCGATAGACCCCAAGTTAGGGATGTGGTTCCCAGGATAGCTTGTGTATACCCCTTGCTATTGGACTGTGATTCACTGCCCGAGAGCTAGTGATCAAGCCAGGGCAGCTGACACACACAAGCCAAGCAAGAAAGGGGGACAGATTTCCAGCCCAGATAGAGTAGCTCCTGGAGCTCAAGCACACAGATTTCATGCACACGTGTTCCTATCACCTTAAAACGACTATGACCGTTGCCTAAGTCTATACCAGCCTGATTTGAGAAGGTTCGCGACTCCCACTCAAATTAGGGGTACAGGGGCTGCCCACGTTTCTCCACCACTCTGTTACCCTGATTTCTGGGGGTCCCGGGAGGGACACCTAAATGTGCTCACAACAATGGGGAGGGAATTAGCACAGAGCACAAGTTTGCAATGCGAGAGGCAGGGTAACGTAGCGAGATCGTGAGCCCTATGTCTACGGGGTCAGGCTGAGTCAATGATAAGGCAGAAGTTGAAAATAATAATTGTTTTATTGAAATACAATCAAATACATGTATGCAATACACTCACACAAGGAACTATAGAAATAAAGGTAGGAGTGGGATAGAGGGATTTTGAGAAGAGGTTTGGTATGGGAAATACTATACCTGTCCTGAAGCCTGGTGAAAAGCAAAGAAGTTGAGGAGCGTGGATTCTCAGCACGTGGGGCTGAGGGGAAGGCTCACTGGACAAAACGACAGCAAGGCGGGATGGAAGCCAAGAGCGATCCGAGGAAACGCTCAAAGTCAGGGGTTCTTATAGGGAAAATTGTGGCCGCAGGCTAGTCCGTACTTGGGGAAAACAATGAGTTTTGGGCTGGAGACAAAGCCTCCAAAAGGTCAGTACTTTGGATGATTGAGTTATAGCCAGATTGTCAATAGAGTAGCCAGTATGCAAACGCGGGGTGCTTGAGAGTTGTATAGTTCGCTCATCAAGCTGCCTGCGTGGGGCAGGGGATCATTTTGTAAGTTGCGTGCATACATAATGTGGTACTTGCCTTGAGGTCTCCTGAAGCTAAATTCGGCAATGACTGGCCTGCCTAGATCGGGATGTGAATGGTTCGGCTATTGTCGGCCGCGCCTGTGCGCGTGCTTGTCCGGGGGCCTCGCAAGTACATGGAGAGGAATGGGTACAGAAGGCCAAATTATTGATATCAAATGATATCTTAATATCCCACAAGCTCAGGCTAGAAACAGCGGTAACACACCCCCCAGATCAAGAATGCTTACTAATCAGATCAACTGTCTGTAGCTATGGCGCATTGTCTCGCACCACCATTTTTCATTGTCTCTCCACAGACAACCAAATAGCCAGTGAACATGCACAGAGTAGAAGGAAGTTTTTCATTCCCAGTGCTGTATAGACCACAAAGAAAGCTTAGAATGGAAAGACTAACAGGATCAGAGTGACCAACGGAAGGCGGGAGTTGGTTATTCCTTTTGTAAGGAATCCCTTTTTGTTCTAGAAGAGTTCCTGTGAACTTTTAAGAGTTCTTGACACATAGTAATATAACATAGGCAGTGGTGGTTAGCATGGAAAAATAAGGAAAGGGAGATTTGTATCTTTTTTGTTCCTTGATCTCTGAAGCAGCTTCATTAGGCACAAGGGCTGCAGGAACCAAACTACATCAAATCAAGTGGTTACCTTTAGCTCTTCCACTAGACTTCAGTCAATTCACTGTCCACTAGACTTCAGTCAGAGCTCTGATGGCTTCACCCACCTCTCTGTTTCAGTGAGATTTAGCACATAAGAACCACATCCCTGTTTGTTGTTCTTTTGTACTTTCTTTAAGAAAGGAACACACATGGAGGGGGCATAGAAATCCATTATTATGGCCTAAGAGTCTATACCTCATTTAAAATCTGTACTCTCTGTCTTAGTGTAATAGGGATACTGCTGTCTATCCCAGTTATTGCTAGTGTGAGAAATTTTGCATCTGGGCTCCATGATGGTATCTGGGGAAATGGAATGCAAGGTGTGACGAGGGGCCTTTTTAACATCAGGAAATGAGCAGAAGTCACTTCCTGTTCACTTCCTTAAAAAAAAAAGGTATTTCCTGGGGATAAATTGACCCCCCCCCAAAAAAAACTGTAGTGAAAATGCTACATACATTCCCTAGAAGGCATTTTGCAGGAAAAATGCATTTTTTTAACACTTGAGAGGCCTGCAAACATGCTGGAAATGCCCACCACACCTTCTAAAGGTAATTTAGAGGCATTTTGGGATTTGAATTCCTGGGGGCCCTGGGTGAGCCTTCCCCCTTCAAAAAAGCAGCCCACATGCAGCTTGTGGGCCAAACTTTGCCCACTCTTGCCCTAGGCAATCAGGGCTTTTTGATTATATTGAAAAGGGCAGGGAGTTTATACAACACGGTGTACAGTAATACTTTAATTCAGAGGTAGGGAAACTTTGGCCTTCCAGATGTTTTGGACTTCAACTTCCAGAAGTCCCAGACAGCATGGCTACTGGTAAGGACCTATGTCTTCCATAGTGAAACATTAGGATCAAAATTTGTGTACTCCTGCTTTCACTGAAAAGCATTTTTAGGATCAAAATTTGTGTACTCCTGCTTTCACTGAAAAGCATTTTTACAGCAAGATATCAGGTCTTAGTTCATACATTCAAAATTCCTCTCAGTAAAGAAGATTGTCACTTATTTTGGAAAAAAAAAGTGGTGCAAAATGAGGCCTTCTCCCAAACAAGGGTCAGTTGGGTTTTCCTATTTGTAATCCAATTTCCCTCATGCTGCTGTAATCATGGAGTCATCATATACAATGAAATATTGGGGTGACAGGCCACTCCATGTGATGAAATATTGGAGAGATAGACAGGGTTGCTTGCCATGAATGCCAAGTTTTAAAAATGTAGCTATAAAGGCTGCTTCCTACATTCCTCCCAGAATTGTTGTCACTCAGATGCTGCCTATTTTAGCCTTTTATTCAGACATTTACCAAATGTGGCAGACAATTACCAAATCTCTGTTCATGAGCATTCTTATTTTAAGAAGCTCTGGCCAAAAATCCATTCTGAAGTGGTGAGCAAGGAATACAATTATTATTGGCAGGTTGACCATCTTCTGCCCTGGGAAACAAAATACTTCCTGTCAATGGTGTACATATAGGGTGTCATACAGTGAAATTGCCTTTTCTAAATCATACTTACTTACAATGCAAAAAAAAACAATTGCATGTAATTTGTGGTAAGAGAGCCATGCTTTGGCTACAGCCCTCAAACCACTTAACAGTGGTCCCTCTGGCTTCTGAAGTCCAAATTCTGAGTTAGAAAAGACTAGTGAAGTAGCCTAGTGAAGAGGCAGAGGCAGGAGCAGAAGCTTTAAAAAACCTATACATTTCCCAGTAAGCTGTCTGCCTCTGGCACCGCTTATGACAGGAAAATATTACTGTCAAGTAGGAAATGTAATATTCGGGTAAATATCAATATACATTATGCTGTTCTTGACTAAAGTGTAAGTATACAGACACAAGCTGCAGGTTTTAATTAGAAGGAAATAATTTAACTCTAGGTATGCCTTATCAGCCAGTTACTTCATGGAACAAAACATACTTGGATCGCATTGATTTTTGATCTATTAGACAGAAGAAAAATGCTTGTGTTTGCATGAGATTTTCTGAAAGATATATTGGTAAATACTTTCATTGTCAGGGCTAAACCAAGACATCTTGTCACTTGAAAGGGAATCTCTTCCTCATCCTGTATTAGTAATAGTAATAATAATGTTTATTGCAGTCCCAGACCCCCCCCCCCAAAAGTTTAAAAGTTTCAGAAGTTTAAAAGGAACAAACAGCAAAAGGACAATCCACTTATATAATAACAAGCTTAATAAAACATTGAAGTCTTTATTTTCCCTACTCCTAATCTGCATTAAGAGCAAACAGAATAACCTGGCCATTCTTTTAGAAGTGAAGGAAAATGCTTCTTCAAGAGAGTAGGAAGCGAAAGTCACAAAGGAGTTTCCAGCGAATGCTGTTAACAGAAGAGAAATTAACCATTCTCTGCAACTATTATATAGAAAACAGCACAGAAGAACATGCTCAAATGTTTCCAGTTCTGCTCCAAGCAGACATTTTCTTACTTGTCTGGCATCTTTTAAAACTGACTTTCTAATACTGTCAGCCCTCCACATTTGCTAGGGCTAGAGGTACAAGACCCTCACAAAAGTGGAAAAACTGCAAAGATCAAAATGTGTGTGTGTGTCTGTAGGAAGGGGCCCCAGGGCATTGTGGGGAGAGTAGACACCCAGGGTCTAAACCTGGTCAGGGAAAGAAGAGGGAAAGGAGTTGTGTTGGCATGGCATCCCTATACTTTCTCTCTCACCCATCTCCTTTCTTGGGTGTGTGGGGGCATCAGAAGAGGGTTTGTGGTGCTGACAAATAAGGCTGTGAGCTGACCTTAGCTGGCCAGGCAGCTGCTGGTGGAGGAGGAGGCGGACTGGAAGCAAGGTTTCAATGGGCTGTATGACTTGATTGGAGCTGCTGAGAGAGAAGGGTCCCATAGAAAAGAAGTGTCTGGGTGGGACAGCGGTTGGAGAATCTCACAAACAATCAAATCCATGCAAGTCAAACCAGAAAAGGCAGAGGGCTGACTGTAATACTGATATTAAGATGCTGACTGGAATGGAAGTTAGATTTCCTTCAGTGTGTGCAATGGTATGGTATCAAGCACTACACCTGAGGCTGGCCAGGACAGACCATGATGTGTATGCAGCTCTGTCTGATAACTGAAGGGGAATAGCCAGGAAGTTCAAGAGGAATAGCTACAAAGCTGCCACAGTCACCACCAGCACTTGTAAGTCTGAGGTAACCACCTCATGCTCTCCAGTGCTGGCATGGGTAACTACAGTAGGGTCAAAAGGACAATTTTCTGTCCCAGAATCCTCTAAAAATGCCCAAAGAAACTAGAATGGGAGGTGTGTGCAATCTATTTAAAATCTGAGTTGCCTCTCCCAGAGACTAACATGAGAACCAGATTAGAAATGAAAAGAATATTGAAAAACGGTTGAAAAATATGTTGCTGAGTGTTGAGAAGTCCTGATGAGAAGAATCCTGGACTAATGTGAAACTTTTCAGCTTTGGACTTAGTCTACACAAAATTTGCATGTGGTTGCTCTGTGCAGAAAATAGCATTTTCTGCCTAGGAAACAATATTGCTGCACAGAAATAGTATTTTCTGTGCAGAAAATACAGCTTCCTCCAAGCTTTGCAAATAAGAGGTACCAAACTGTGAACAATCTTTGAAAATGGCAGTTTTCCAATACATTCGCACAGCAAGAAGATTGCCAAAATTTTGATAACAGCTGCAAGGTTGATATATGCACAATATTGGAAAGAAAAGAAAGATATTGATTTAGAAGAGTGGAAATTAAAAGTCCTGGATATAGTAGAGACAGAAAAGCTAGCATTTTCACTGAAAAACAAACCTATCCAGAACTTTGAAAGGGAATGGAGAGGAGTTTTGGATTGGATAACAACATGAATGTACATGAAATCAAAGAAAGAAATAATGTACCTGTTTTTCTCTTCTGTAAATGGAAATGGAAATGTAATTGTCATTCTTTTGGGTAAATGGAAACAAAGAGGATTCAACTGGAGGAAAAAAATATGGAAGTGGGGGGGGGAGGGTGTGATATATCTCTCAACGGGGTATATCCACTCTGTTTTTTATGCAATTAAATCTTTAATAAAAACATAAAAAATTTTTGCCAAAATTACTCACTGTTACCTTCAAGAAGAAAATCAGAAAAGATTTACAGCCCTAAACCAGATAACACTGGAGGGCAACAGTCAAAACCATAATAGCAAACATGGACACAGATTCAATCAAAGTGACCCAAATCAAATTACTAAATGAGAAATACAGAAGCTCATGTGGTTAATGTCCAGTACACTAACATATACTGTAATAAATAATCACTATGAAATGACTGAAAGCCAACTAATTAAATGACAACTAAGGACTGGAATGATAATTAGGATCACTTTTATAGAGTCTATGTGTAATAGAGCAATTTTACATTACTGCATTATCTCCATTTTGTTTGTTGATTCTTTATTGGAGTTGTATGCCTTCAAGGACTTTTGTCATTTTGGCTTCCAGGAGAAGCAATTCACCTTCTTTCAGCCAGAAAGAGGGGACCCTGGGGTATCTGAGGGCCCAGAGCCAATCATAAGGGCCCATCCTCTCTTGGACTAATGGTAGGGCTAGTCCTGTTCCTGTTAAATACCAGAGCTGAGAAAAAATCCTTTTTCAGGAAACGTAACTTTAAAAATCCTTTCCAAGCTCTGTTGAGACATACAGTTGGACCCTATGCCTATATTTTTTTCAAAGCCTGACAACAATAATTCATTTCAGACCCCAAGCCAAACTACATATTGTGAACTTTTATTGTTGTTTGTTATGACATCTAAACTAACAAACCACAGTTTGTGATCAGTAGTACATTCCTTTGTGGTGTATTAACAAGGTACATTCCTAAAGAAACGTAGCATTTTAGGGAATAACTTGAAGCTGAGGAAACATCGCAAGGGATTTGATGCCTGATGTTATAAGTTCCTTTATAGCATATTTAATGGAGGCCTGAGTTTAAATCCTTGATTGGGCTTGATGCTTAAACAGTGTCAAATCACTTTTGTTTGTCTGAATTCTTGGGCTGTTAGTGGCTAATAAAATGAGAAACAAAGGCAAGATCTTTGAAGCCATGTGGCATAATCATGGCAGAAATGGAAAAGTTTCCTGGGCATGAGAATATGGATTAATCCTGGTTTACTGCTCCATCTTTTAACTCTTATTTTGTATTTGTGAACAGCTTAGAAATAACTAGCCACTGGAAGCTAGTTTCTTGCAATATATTCCTTTTTTAACAATGAATATACACCTACATTCGCTCATGAATATATCTTAATTATTATTTTTTTTTTCATTTTAAAAGGTGTATGTATGAGCCAATGTGGTGTAGTGGTTTGGACTACAATCCTGCAGACCAGGTTTTTATTTTCTGCTCACCCGTGGAAACCCATTGGGTGACCATGGGCCCGTTACAAACTCTCAGTCCAAGAAAACCCTGTGATAGATTTGCCTTAAGGTCACTATATGTTGGCAAAACTCGAAGGCACACCATCACCATCACCACAACAAATGTATATAGACCCTGCCAATTATAACTTAATGAGGGACAATTTCTCCTTTTGCAGTGTAACTAACTTTTAAGTCACCGTTATAGTTATGTCCATATGACTTGACTAAACAAGGAAGGAAGAATATCGCATGCTTCAAATTCTGGCTTGTGCTGTGTCTTGGGTTGCTGTCTTATCCTCTGGTTGTGGGTACAGAGCTCGAAATGGTGGAGAGGAGGAGAGCGTGTTTTGCACCAAAGGCCAAATAGTATTCAAGTATTTTAAAAGTAAAAAAAACGATGGAAAGAAATATTGGACTGGGTAAAGACATAGATTTATAAGATGTAGAGATATGGAAACAAGATAAAGGGTAATAGTTTTTATTGATAATAGAAATGTAATCGCTCTTCTTTTGTGTAAACAGAAATAATGCAGGTTCAACTGGAGAAATATAAGCGGAAGTGGGGGAGGTGGGATACATTTAAAGAAGATGTGACCCACTTGTTCCTTTTTTATTTGGTAACTAAACTTTAATAAAAACATTACAAAAAAAATAATAATAAAAGTAACAAAACGTACCAGCTGTAGTTACTTCTGAGAAACAAGAAAGTAAATTGTTGCCGGGGGCAGGGGTTGGATTGAATGGCCATTGTGTTCCCTTCTAACTCTAAGATTCTATGGAATAATTTTATGTAATTATAACTAGAACAGTAACTACATTTTGTCTCTGAAAAACTATTAGATGCAGCTAATTCTTTCTAAAATGTATTTGGAATTATAGCCAACTCTTTTGTGCTTTTCATGGCAAGCTATGAATTCACCGTTGATGTCAGAACATTTAACCAATACTCACCATGCGAGATCATCACTTTCAGGGGGCATTGCTGCATCTTCCACAATGATTCCACCAATTCATCAAATTTGCATCTGGTTTGTGGTCTCAGCTTAAAAGGCTTAAAAGAGCAGGCTGCACGATGCGTATACAGCTCTGTCCTCTGACACCTCACTGTCACCCTAATATCTGTTGCCTAATGTGGCCACCTCACTCTGCTTGAAGGTAGAGCTGGTGCTGCCCAGAAATGTCAGAGACTGAAAGTCCTCCTTCAAAATCTTCTCTCCCTCGTCCTGTAGAGATGGCAGTAGGTACATCAATTTCACAGAAAGGGCCTGACTGAACAGGGAATTAACTCTTGGAGTACACCTTCATGAGGGCCTTGGTGTACTACTTGAGGTAGATTTTCTATTCCTGTTGTATAAATTTAGAGCTAACTAACTTATTTACCCGGCATTGCCTGGAATTTTATTTTCTTCTTAAGAACTCACCCAACTGTCTTCTCCACTGCCTGTAACTTTTCCCCATATTTCTCAATGCAATCTGTATTCAGAGTTATTTACATACACAGTTTGGGTTCCTGAGGGAATACGCTGTCTTCCTCCTTGCTGCTAGGCATCATCTCCATAGCAACCAGCCTATTCCAGTACCTGTAACTTTTCCCCATAGTCTCCAATCCAGTCTGTGTTCTCTGGCGACGCTGATGTACTGGCTTTTGATTTGTTTTTTCTTTCTGTTGAATTTGTGCAATGGCTTTATTTTTTTCTGGAAGCATTTTTTGTTTTGAATTTCAGCTTTAAGATTCCTCACATATAGAACCCATACAATCTACTGTGTGAGGCAAGAAGACCTTGTAACTATATTGTGTGTATCATTTTAATTTCTCTCACATATGCCTCCCAATGTTTTCTGGCATCCTTATTGATAGTAGGCCTCATCTCCATAGCAACTGGCCTGAGGCCCAAGAGCTCTTGGCTGAGAATTCTACAGGCCCCTCCCTAAACTGCCAACCCCAGGACTCCATGGAATCTTCACAGCCAGCCAATCATATTAGGTCTTCTCGCCTCACTCAGCCAATCATATGAGGTCTTTGCCTGCCCGACGCAGACAAGCAGACAAACTCACAAACAGATAAACTTTGACTTTTATATAGTAGATATACCGCATGTTTCCCTGGATGATGAAGATAGTGCTGTGACTATTTAGCTTCTGATAGAACGGTCTGTTGGGGCAGAACAACCATTATCATTTCTGCATCCTTTCTAAAGGTTGTTAATGTTGGGGATGATAGGAGTTTCAGCCCCACAGAAACACAGCGGAAACACCAGAGCTCAGCGAGCCAACAGCAGCAGCCTTGTTCCCCAGTAAGGATACTCACACACGGAGGAGTTTCTTCCAAACAGGAGGCACTTGATCTTGTAGCAACGATCCGTTATGTACACAACATGGAACAGACGGACAAAGGCTTGCGCCAGGCACCAGGTTTGGTCAACAGACAAATACATACTCGGGATTGCTTTGTTATATACATATCTACAACCAATCAGGTATAGGTTTGCACACCTCCCTCTACCATCTGCACACGACCCCAGTTTCTGATGCAACCTTGCGATTACCCACAGCTGGGGCATGATGCAACATCTGTGCAGTGGGCTGATCATTTTCCCAGGGTTCCCTGCCTCGAATCCCTGACAGTTAACACATCCTTTGAAGAAAGGAAACCACTACGAACTCTAGGTGTTAAAGCTGACTGATGCCAACACGCAATGTCAGAGAGGAACTGGCTCTTTTGAAATCAGGTTATACAGATTTTTGGTTCAAAGTAATCAACGCAGGCTCAGCACAAAAGTCAGTTATGGGCTACTTTCAAAAATGCTGATGTACAGCCTAGATTGTACATTGTGATACAGATTTATGACAGGTGTTGAAGGGCAAAAGCTTGAAAGTAAGGTGCACTGCAGAGGCAAATTCACAGGACTTCTTATACCCTCTAAGAACACATAATGCTAAAATATTAATATTAACATTCTTCTTTGCAATGCTACTCATATTAAAGTCATCAGTATTGTCCTTTCATTACAAATGTCATATAGTGTTCCTAATGGCAGTATGGATTTTACTTTTCTTTCAGAATAAATGTAAATTTGTGCGTTATTTGTGCTATGAAAAGGAAAAATCTATACACATTGTTATTTATGGCACAAACTGCAGGTTAGCAATACCTGCCTTGGGATGGTATACCTCATCCTAAAAATGGATTTAAATATCTGCATATAAGCACAGTGCAGCTTATTTGAATCAAACATCATTTCCTTGTTAGAGGCTAGTTAATATAAATAAGTATGAGAGCCAGCGTGGCATAGTGATTTGAGCACTGGTTTCAGCCACAGAAACCCACTGGGTGACTTTGGACACACTCTCAGCCACCAGAAAACCCCATGATAAGTCCACCTTAGGATCACCATGAGTCGGAATTGGCTTGAAGGCATACAATAACAATATAAAAAATTTAAACCTTGGCTATCAATATGATCAATAAAAATATTTTTAAATGAAAGTTACAAAGACATTACAAAAACTGTTAAAATCAATAATTACAAAAACCCCACTACAACAAATAAACCACACAATAAAACTGGGAATTTCCTATTCAACCAAGAGAAGCAAATCAGCAAATTATTCAGATTTTACACAGACTAAATCCCCAACCCAAGGACACCATTTTCTGCACAGAGAATATATTTTGCATATAAGAAGTCCTGAACTATGAAGGGTAGTCAAAAATGCAGTTTTCAAAGAGTTACTTTTAGGAAGAAGAAACTTGTTAAAAATTCTTGTTTCGTTCGAGAATAAAATTGCAATAATTTCATCTCTAGTTTAATCCTACCACCTTGTGCCAGTTTCTTGGTCTCAGGGCCTTTCTGCAGTACACTGTTACAGTGCTATTATTTCACTTTCAACATCCTATCGGAATCCTGGGGTTTGCAGTTTAGGGAGGGGCCTTTAGAATTATCAGCCAGAGGGCTCTTTGGCCTCAATAAACTATAAATCCCAGAATTCCACAGGAAGCTGAAAGTGGAACAATAGCATTAGAACAGTGTACTGTAGAAAGGCCCTCAGTTTCTCTTCTTTTCCTGTATACCTACATGGCATTATCTTGTTAAGAGTGGGAAGTTTGTTTTGTTTGTTGTTAACTGCCATCAAATTGACTTCAACTTAGGGTGAGCCTGTGAATCAAAGACTTCTGTGTCACTCTGTCATCAACAGCCTTGCTCAATTCTTGCAGACTGAGGGCTGTGGCTTCCTTGACTGAGTCTATCTACCTGTAAAGTGGTCTTCCTGTTTTCCTGCTGACTACTAATTTACCAATCATTATTGTCTTTTCTAATGAGTCATGCCTTCTCATGATATGGCCAAAGCATGATAGTCTTAGTTTAGTCATTTTGACTTCTAGGGAGAGTTGAGGCTCGATTTGCTCTAGGACCCATTCATTTGCCTTTTTGGCAGCCTAGGGTAGCCATAGAACTCCTCTCCAGTACCACATTTCGTATGAATTGATTTTCTTCCTATTAGCTCTCTTCACTGCCCAGCTTTCACATTTATATATAGAAATTGCATGGACAATCCTAACTTTAGTAGTCAGTGCTATAGCTTTATACTTCAGGATCTTGTCTAGTTTCTCCATGGCTGCCCTTCCAAGTCCTAGTCTTCCTCTCATTTCTTGTCTGCTGTCTCTCTTCTGATTAATGACTGAGCCAAGTTATGGGAAATCTTGAACTATTTCCAGGTCTTCATCATCTACTTTAAAGTTATGTAACTCATTTGTGGTCACGATTTTTTTCTTAATGTTCAGCTGTAAACCTACTTCAGTAATCATTCCAAGATTTTGCTCTTTTCTGCTAGCACTATGGTGTCACCTGCACATCTTAAATTGTTGATGTTCCTTTGACCAATTTTCATGCCTCCTTCCTCCAAGTCAGTTCCTGCTGTATGTATGATACGTTCAGCATACAAGTGAAGCAGAAGAAGCCAACAAGAAAGACCTCAGCTTTGTCAACTGGGGTTCTCTGTTCAGCAACAGGCAAGACCTGAGGGATGGGGAGGTAGAATTATAGTAATCTATCCAAATTCCATCCCCCTGATCAGGTGCCCTATCCTTCTGTTTTTGAGGTTTGAGTGTGTTTACTTGCACCTGGATGGCCGGAGCAGATTAGGGATTCTGTTAGTGTATCACTCACTCCACTGCTCAACATTTTGCCCTTCCTGAGTTAGCTGAGATGATTTCAGGGTTGCTGTTGGGATCCTCCTGGCTTGTAGCGCTCGGAGGTTTCAACACCCATGCTGAGACAGCCCTGTCAGGAGTGGCTCAGGATTTCATGTCTGCCATAACAATCACGGGTCTGTCCCAAATAGTATCTAGCCCTATTCAGGCTGCTGCGCACACTCTGGACCTTGTTTTCTGTAATGCGGGGGTTGACTGTGATCTGGCAGTGGGGGAACCATCTATAGTTTTGTTGTCATGGACAAGTCACTACCTGGTGAGGTTTAGGCTTGCTGGAACTCAGAACCTCTATGGGGGTGGTAGATCCATTAAGATCATATGCCCCAGGAAGCTTATGAATCTGGATGAATTCCTGATGTTTCTTGGGGATTTTCCTGCTGCTTTGACAGGTGATCCTGTTGAAGTCCTGGCCAACCTCTGGAATGGAGAAATAGCCAGCACAGTGGACACAATTGCTCCCAAGCATTCATTCTCACAGTGGAGCCAAACTGCCCCCCTGGTTTTCTAGGAAGCTGGTACTGATGAAACAAGTGGAAGGCAACTGGAGGCATTGGCAGGAAACTTGCCCATCGAACTGAACACAAGTTAAAGCTTATCTGAGGGCCTAATCTATGGCAATAGAGACAGCAAAGGCAAACTTCTTCTCTACCTTTATTGTGTCTGCAGGGAGCTGGCCAGCAGAACTGTTCTGATTGGTCATGGGTCTTTTACACATGGGCCCAAGAGAGGAAAATCCAGCTCACTTGACAGCCTGCTGAGGACAACCTGCCCAGTACTTTGAAGATAAAACCGCTTGGATCCACTTTGACTTGGATGCTATAATTGATACAAATCCGTTGGGTGTAACTCTGGCCCCTGCTTGTCCAATAACAATGGATAATTTTCAGTTTGTGCAATCTGAGGATATGGGCACGAGACTATGGATTAATCCATTAATGGTCTTCTTTGTAAAATAAACATTTTCCAAATAGTCTCCCACTGGGAGAACATCAGAAGAGGAATGGCATCATGTGATAAGTCCCAGCCAAAGATGCTATTATCCGGCTGTAATTGTGATTTACCTGCCTCATGTGAAAAAGCCATACATCTAGAATATCTCCAAAGACAGAGGTTGTATCAGATTGTGTCCCAACTTCCCGAGGCCTTTTTTGACTCAGCTTCCCAGGGCTGAGCTCCCTTGTCTTGTGCACAATTTTTGTTTTTCCTCCAGCTAAGGTGACAGACTCTTCCCCATTTTAATGATAATAATGCCTGCCCCCCTTTTATTTTTATTTTATTTTATTTTGCATATTTTCAGAGCACATACGTGCAGCCACTCATCAATGAGTGGATCTAGAACAGGAATTGTATCTAGCCTACAGACAGTCTAGGAAGCACAGGCCAGGTGAGCATTGCCACAGAGAGAGGACCACTGTGTGTGTGTGTGTGTGTGTGTGTGTGTGCGTGCACGTGTACCTGTGTGGAATTTCTAAGCACAGCCTATCCTGACTGCTGGCCCTCATGGATCACAAGGTCAAAATAAGCTGCTTATTTAGAAGTGATGCTCTTTGAACTGAAAAAAGATGACTCGTTGACCTTCATATTTTGGAGGTTTCGAGTATGGCCACTGGGAGTTAAATATGGGCTTCATTTGGAAGGAACTGCATTGCTAGAGTGAAAACACACCATTGCCTATGCATATAGCATTTCCTGTAGTCTGGCCTATTAAAAAAGTCTTTCCCATCACTTGCTACCAACACCTCTTAATCTGAGACATCAGGAATGGAACTTGGGACCAGTATCCAAATCATGTACTCTGCCACGGAGCTAGAACTGTGATCCCCTAATCTATTTTCTGCCCTCTTGCTATTCCCTCCCCATTAGTGTACTGTTGGATGAGAACTATAGGGCACCATTGGATCAATGTTGTGAATGAAAGGCAATTTCATTCATTGAAGTGGAAGGGTTAAAGACTCATACAAATTCTTTTCTTTTTTGCTGTAGCCTCCCTGCACCATGGTATTCTGGAACATCTGCCAGTCCTTGGAACTCAACTTGTAGTCACAATGCAAACCAAAATGTTCATTTTTCTTTTAACACTCCTACCTTTATATTATCACACTTATCATTAAAATATAATATCTCTGGGAGTCACTAACGGTTTGCCCATCAGGCAGGGCACTAAAGCAACACCTCGCCCCTTCTGCTTTTTGCTGGCTGGGTAATATGTCAGCTAGAAATGGTTGCTCTTAAATTTATTGATCCACCTGAACTTTGTTTCACACCACCTTTAAAAGGCACATGGTATAGCAAACAAAAATCAGTTTGGCATCTTCATCTTTGTTAGAGTTGCCAATTGGTTATTCTTTCTTTTCCTCTATAAAATGCTTCTAAATTTCAGAGCCAAATGTAATAAACCACCAAGGAGAGGTTGGAGACAGTAACCACTAGAGGTTTTTTTGGTTGCTCAGGGTGATGGGGCAGCAATTCAGATCTTAAAATCATAGAATCATAGAGCTGGAAGAGACCACAAAGCCCATCCAGATCAGCCCTCCTGCCATGCAGGAACACACAAAGCTCTCCTGACACATGGCCATTCAGCCTCTGTTTAAAAACCTCCAAGGAAACGGACTCCATCACACTCCAAGGCAGCATATTCCACAGCTGAACTGCTCTTACCGTCAAGAGATGTTCTTCCTAATATTTAGGTGGAAACTCTGTTTCTGTAGTTTGAAACCATTACTCTGTGTCCTAGTCTCTGGAACAGCAGAAAACAAGTTTTCCCCATCTTCCATGACTTCCCTTCAAATATTTAAACATGGCTATTATGTCACTTCTTAACCTTTGATTCCCCAAGCTAAATATACCCGGCTCCCTAAGCCACTCCTCATAGGGCTTCATGATTTGTAGGCCTTTCACCATTTTGGACACCCTCCTCTGGACACATTCCAGCCTGCCAATATCCTTCTTGAATTGTGGTGTCCAGAACTGGACACAGTATTCCAGGTGGGGTCTGACCAAAATAGAATAAAGTGGTATTAGTACTTTCCTTGACCAGGACACATTGGGGACTCTTCTTGCTCCGTTCACATCAACTGTTTATTTATTGCAGGACATGGGAAAGCTAATTTTGGGGTCACAGCTCCCAGAATCAACCAGCCAGCACGACCATTGACCACTTTCCCAATGTACCTACATATCTATATAACCCATTTGCTCTTCTTGCTGAATGATTGACTTGTGATCCCAGTTCTCCCTTCCTTTAAAACCTTAGGGCAGAAACCTTTCTTATCTGTTGTTTGTAAATCTCTTTGTGTATAGTAGAACAAAAATGATAATAATTATTATTAATGATAGATATAATCAGAATAGCTACTTGTGGCTAGATTATTGGCGAAAACTCACATTTTAATCCAGTATGAAGCTCACTGGGTAGACTTGGGCAAGTCACTATCATGTGAAAGGCTTTGGAGATGAGTCCTGCTGCCAATCACAAATTCTTGGGATAAGCATGTGTTCAGAAAAGCTCTGTTTCTTAATTCTTAGCCTTTCTATCCACTCATTTGAGTCATTTTTTTGTAGTGGGCAGCTAGTCATGGATCTTAGGGATTTTTGTTTGGGAAAGGACTCTAGAGATAAGTCCTGGTACCAGTCTCTACATAGAAGCATTATTTTCTGTGCGGAAAAATCCATTTTCCATGCATAACAACTATGTGGAAATTTTGTGCAGAAACATCTCAAGTTGTGAATAGGCTTCAGAAATTGGTTTTTAAAGTGTTTCTCACAGTGGGAAGAAAATGGCTGAACTTACTTGTTTCCTTTGAGGAAAAAAAATAGTGATGAATAACACATCTCTAGCTAACCTGAAGTCTTCCCACTATTGCAATTCAGCAATTTAGGTCAATATGTGAGATATGACTGGAATACATCTCCCATTGTTCCTCACTACTGGTCCTGCTGGCCAGGCCTTGGGAGTTGCAATTCAATAACATTCTGAAAGGCCACAAGTTTTATACACACACACACACATACAGACAGACACACATGCGCTCTACAGGGACACAGACACTTCATTCAATACCCGTCTTTCATAAGAATAATGCATAAATCTATGGTAAGAGGAGTAGTTTAAGTGTGGAAAAGCCTAAGAGATGAAAAGCAAGCAAACATTTAAGCTGGTTTCTTCTAACAGTCAGCATATTAGAAAGTCAAACTATTGGATTTCTGATGAGTCCAATCCATTTGGGCTTTGAGTTTTGATTTAAGGTGTAACTGGAAATGCTTCTGCCAGCAGCTCTGTAATGCTGGAATTTGCCTCTTCCTAGCACTTAGGTTGATGTATATTTAATGGCAATTCTGAATGATTTCAAATCACCGTGGACGGACAACACTAGCCTCAACTTTGTAGACTGCAGGTATGCTCTAAATAAACCTGAATTACTTTTAGGAGCAAACCAAAGAGGGGCTATTACCACTCAAAATACCCATGACCATGTGACTATGAATCCCTTCTTGGGAGAAAGGTGGGAAAAAAGGTGGGAAAAAGGTGGCATGTATATCTTGGGAGAAATTTGATAAATAAACAAAAATAAATTGTATGCAACTGGCTTACTGCAGTGGCACTCACCACAGGAAACAATTTAAAATGGCTTTCATAGGCCACATAAGTACATTTGCACCAAAGCACTGAGTGTGTGTGACATGTTCTGTATGTCTGTCAGCATTTGAAAAAAAGTGACTCATCTTCATTCCACAGTTAGACCAGCTTGATCCCACTTTGTCATGGTTTGATCTCATGAAATCCTGAAATCTGTAATTTGGGGGAATACTTAGAATTCTTTGCTGGAGAATTCTTTCCTGTTCTGTTCCAAGAAACAATGAGTTCCAGTCTACACTACAGAGTTAAACTGATTTAACCCACAGTCCTTCTCTTCTTTGTGCACCTGATACTTCTACGTACATCACAAACTACAAATGCCAGGATTTCTTAGGATGGAGCCATTGCAATCAAAGTGGTATGGAACTGTTATAACTGGTGTGTGTGTGTGTGTGTGTGTGTGTGTAGATCTCAGGATGCTGGAAAGTGGGTTCATTGTAACAGTTCTTAACAATTTGCAACATTTTACATAGCACATGGCTACTGAAAGATGAGCATCTTGAGAATACTAGCTATCTGATTTGTAATTATGTCTGACAATGTTTTGTAATTGTGGATTTTAGACCTTGATTATTGTGATCATTGTGTTTTAGATCAGCAGACTTTGGCAGCCAGCTTGCCTTGCATTTAATATTTTTTGGTGTTCTACAGCTGGAATAATGGAGGATGTCCAAATAATTCATAGGTGACCCTGGAGAATTTATGGGGTGATGTGTTTTTCCACTGTGAGATTAAAGTAAATAGATATGCATACAGACATTGCAGGTGCCTGCTATGTATCCTGTTCACTGATCTGTGTGGCTTGAATTCCCTGACTCATTTTTGAAGCCAGAGCCTGTCTTGCAGGACAGAGGCAGGTCTTTAGCAAGGTGGCTGAGCAGTAGCAGAGCTGCCCTATCAAGCTTAGTGTCAGCCAGTGGTTTCCATGTCAGTGGGACAGCAAATCCACTCTGGGTTTTAAAGGAGCTATTCAAGATGCTGAATTTACTTTTTGGACATGGGATAGAGTTCAGGACCTAAGATAGCTCTTTTAAAGTTTCTACTAAAACCCAAGGAGAATTCATGGTTCCAATGACTTGGAAGCCACCAGGAACCACTGAACAGGATGTCCAAACTAGAGTAGAATACCAGGGCTGTGTGGAATGATTGTTGTACTAGCAATTTCTAGATAGCAGCAAAGGTGATTTTTTTCTGAAGCAGATGTGGGTCGCTGAATGGGAATCAGCTTAGTTGCATGATCCTGAGTAGGACACAGCAGGCCTTCTAGTCTGATCTTCAACATACATTTCTGTTCCTGGACTGTTGTTTCCTATTTCTGTTGCTGGAGTCCTAACAGTGATTGTGGACAGTATCTAGTTGGAGGATATGCTTGAATCTCTGGACTGGAGAAGTTCTATACTGTTCTTGGGTTCTTCATTGGAGCAACATGATTGCCATTGGTCCCTGTTCATTCTCGAGGTTGCAGTGGGGTGCTCTGACAAGGCACATCATAGCATATGATATGCTGACTAGCTTATAATATTGGAGAGATACTGAGTTGGTGCATTTTTTTTGTCCTTATACAGGACTGTGAGAAGACAAGCATCTTAAGTTTCTTGGGATAAAAGGATGGATACAAGAATGAAAAACATTAGATAGCCCATTTCTCAGTTCTCCTGTCACAGCTATTGGGAAAGCATAGTATAAAAAAACAAAAACCCTGCCATATTCTTAAGTTTTAGATGACAACAAGGAACAGATATGTGGGAAGGCAACGGACATACTATTTTTCTTTGAAGAAGAAGGCAATAGAAGGCAGCTATACAGACATACTAGCAGGGTAGAAGATGGTAGTGGGAGCACATTCTAAGGGAGAGAGGAAACTGAGTACAGGCAAGGAATGAGAATGGGTTTAGTTTGATGTCTTATTTCCCAATGAAGTAATTGTAAGCCATTGTAGCAGAGTAGCTAAGGCAGTGAGCTGTAGGTCATGAGATCTTCAATTCAAATTCCGCTTCTACCATAAGAGGAACCTCTTCTGTTTCAGTCTCAGTCTCCCTGTGGTCTGGTGAGGTTCTCCAACCTCTATGCCACCAAATGTGGTGGTTCCTTTCAGGAAATCCCACCACCAAATGTAGGGTTTCTATTCCTTAATCCACAACATGTGAAGACTTCCATGGTGCTCACTGCAATTGCCAAGAGTGAGGACCTTCCCTAATCCCCACCTCTGCCACAGTATACCAGTGTAAGACCTTATTCCTGTCTCGCTTGTGTGACACCAGCTGTGGAAACCTTCTGAACGCCCTCAAAGTTCGTATTTTATACAGCTTCCATCCCCAATGGCCACCACATCTCTTTATTCAGTGTTGCTACTACATACACCTTGTCTGAATCCAAGACTTAATTTTGATAGTGTTTCCAGAGGCCAGAAGGGTATGATAACAAAAACAACTCTTTATTTACCAAAATTAAACCTGACAAGATAGAATAATTATTTATTACATTTTAAGCACCACACTGTCTCACACTTCTCTCCAGCTAACTCAGACCCTTAAAAACCACTCAATTATTTTTAAACCTGGCTTAATCATAAATATCCAAAACCCTTTCATACAGGCCAACTATGCCCCTCACTTATGCCCACTCTCTAACTAAGCCAAACACTGACTGTTTACCTGCCATTCACCAACTCTCATTCACCAGACTTACGTGATTCTTCTCAAACATTCCACAAATAAGCATTCATTCAAAAGCTCCATTCTCTTCTTCTTCTCAACAGCTCCTTATAGTTTACTTTATTATACAACCAACAAATCAAACCACATTTTCTAGTCCATGACATCACAAGTATCTTCCCAGTCTATTTATGAGGGGCTATAATAACAATACTGACTTACCTTACAGAGTTGCTGTAAGATTATCATGAAGTAATAGATGTGAAGTACTTCCACAGTATCCAAAAAGTCTTATTGTTGGGCTTCTGTATGACAAATAGATTTGTGAATGATAAAAGTGAGAGAAGAAATCACTAACACTTGTTTTCCAAGTGTCTAGTATTCATATCCACATATGAACAGGGAGACATATGACTTCCTAGTCCTCAGTGACAATCATTTCCTGAAAAGAAATGAATATCCCCTTACATCTGTCAGTTTGTGCATGCCCAGAAGTGTATCAGCACATTCGGAACCTGAAATCCATAGTCTTTCTTTGTTTCAGCTATATTTACAAGCTATGTATAAAGGATCTCTTTTGTAAATTGCTGATGGATTTTGGGAGAAATTATTTTTCTCTTCTGTCTGACGATAGATAATAACCATGAATTTAAAATGCATTTTCCCACTGCTCCCATCTGCAAGCTTGCAAAATCAGTTGTTTCTTTTGTGTCTCACTTGCAATAACTTGGATGGAAATGACCTAAAACATCCTTGACAATTGTGCCTTTCTTGATGATTAGGAGCACTTCACATCCTTCCCAAAGAAAGCCACATTGTAGCTTTCTTTCTTTCTTTTTTTTCCTGGTTCCTCTTGGCTCCATTCAATATAGATCTGAGATCAGTGGTCTTCTGTTTTACAACAGCTCTGCAGAACTGGTTTCTGCTGCCAAGAAAACTGCCAACATAATCAGGAATCCAGATTGTAAATTCTGTCCATAATCCTGGGAGAAAGATGCATTTAGGCTCCCATCTTCCTACAAACTCTCTGTTGCTCCTCCCTTCCTTGAATGGCCTATATTGGCTGCAGGGAGGCCTCAGATAGATGTGGCCAGAGATGAAGAAATGAGAGATCACCAATATGGGCCACTCACACAAGGATTTGCAGAAGTACTGTTTGCAAGATGAGTTAATAATATAGCAACTGTGTTTTACTTACAGGGGGCAAACTATGAGGATTTCAGACTTTGTCTTCCTCTCTTTCTCTCTCTGTCTGGGTCAATGGTTCCCAACCTTTAGGTCCCCAGGTGCTGTTAAACTACAGTTCCCAGGATCCCTTACCATTGGCACAGCTGGCAGGGCATTCTGGGAACTGAAGTCCAGCAACCTCTGATAGAGCTTTAGATATCTGATATCTCTCTTTAACTATTGGCACCCACATGCATGTGTATGCAGGCAAACTCATAATCTGTATATTAGAGAAATTCACATCCTGGAATGGGGAACATTTGGCCATGTCAGATCTTTTGGTTTACAAATCCGATAATCCCTTGCCATTGACCAAGCTGCCTGGGATTATTGTGTGTTAAAAGCCAAAACGTCCCTGTAGGGACAAAGTCAGGGTAGATGCAGAACGGGGGTGCAGCTATGGGGGGTGGGGTAAATGTGCCCCCACATAAGCATTCTGCCTTCTGGTGAAATTTTCCTTCAGTCCCCAGATTTCTAGGATTGCAGTAATTTAAAACTTCGGCTGAATTTTTAGAGATTCAGTTTAGGCATCCAAAGAAATTGGACAGGCAAAGTTCCTAATGGAATGTAAATGAGGCAAATAGAAGAGTTCCAAGGGGGACTGACTGGCAACGTCTTGCATACTTCAATGTTAGAAATTTGGGAACTGACAGAAAATTCCTGTGGGAGAGGCAACATTATCATTTTTGGGAGGGCAATTGGCCACCCTGGAGATACATCCTTGAGAAACAACTTGGTAAAGTTACTGTTTTTGGATTAGGACTCAGAAAATCCCCCAGCCAGCATGTCATAGAATTGCAGAACTGGAAGAAACCGCAAAGGACATCAAGTCTGCTGAGCCATTCAGACCAGTGATTCAACCAGCCTAGTGTTTGTTGCTCTGCTTGGCAGTGACTCTTCAGAGTTTTGGGCAGAAGACTTCTGCCATCATCTGCTACATGAGATGCTTGAAGTGAAGGTCTCACAAACTGAAGCTAGAATGCAAACCTCGTACATGTGAAATTCAATTGTCACCTTCTTCGCCCTTAAGAAGGACAGCTTTTTCTGAGAAACAGGCAAATGACCAGACGTTTCTTGGTTCAAAGGCTAGATGCCAGATTTACTGAGTACAAAAGTATAAAAGTAAAAAAAAATATATGAGTCTGCTGCAGCAGGGTGCCGAAAGGTTCGGGACAAAGGCCAGAGGCGGGGCAAGGCCTTTTTACCCAGGCAAACAGTATACACACCCACTGCGGCATTTTTCCACCAACCACAGATCCCACTGTACCATATTAGGCAATGTCCAGAGGGAGGCGCTTCAGGTGAGGTAGAGTTATGAGTCAGCAGACGGGAGGGGCTAGGACTCCTGTGTACGTGACTATCTCCTGGCTTATAATGGAGATTGTCTTTCTTTTCCTTCACTCACACAATGATAGGATACTGTTTCCTCTTAGTACAGGTTCAGTCTTTGGTGTCTTCAGTTCTAAAAGGGACCTCGAGGTGCAGATGCTGTGAAAAACCAGGGTCGTGCTAGTCAGAATAGACAGTATGGGGCTAGATCAAAGTTGGGCAGCTCCCAGAGGTCTTGAGGCCACACCTTTTCATCCAGCCACTTTTGTTTGTGAAAAAACAAACAAACAGCTCAACATGGACACAAGGGGACTTCTTCAACCTCAAAGAGGGTGAAGTGACTATTTAGGCCCTCTAGAGGTATGATTGGTGATTTGGGGCTGAAATCTTTTTGAGTGGGGAGCAGACGCCCTACAGACTGAAATGGGGAGTGAGCTAGGATGTGATCCACAGGCTGCACTTTGCTCACCCCTGGACCAATGGGCTGACTCAATGTAAGGAAGCTTCCAGCTGTTCCATTCTCTGAGCAGTGAAAACCCCAAGGGTGTTACCCAGTGTTTGGCTTCCACTGAATGAGGTACTGGAAGTGTTAGTTATTTTGGAGAGGTACCATTTATTTTACACATACATTCCAGCAGCATAAAAGAACCTTGGTAATGTAAACAGTAGTTATGGATCCACCATTAGATTTAAAAATCAAATCACTAGCACAGATGTATCACAGACGTACTTTGTGTTATTTTAAAAAACAGACCTACAGAGCATTAATGAAATGGCATTTTTCCATGATAGCGCTATAATTAAAAAATTTAAAAAATACAGAAGAGAAAATTTGCTCTTCAAACCTTAGACTACCTCTGCAAACGACAGTCAGCCCTCCACATTTGCAGGTTTGACCTTCACTGATTTGATTATTTGTGGGTTTTTCCAATCCTGCCCCCGCCCCCCGTCACCTCAGGCACTTCTTTTCCAGGGGAGACTTCCCTCTCACTGGCTCCAATCTGGCCACACAGCCCCTTAAAAAACTGCCTCTGGTCCTCCCACTCCTCTACCAGCAGCTGCCTGTCCAGCTGAGGACGGCTCACAGCCTGATTTCTCAGCACCACAAATCTTCTCCCAATGCCCCCCTCACACCCAAGGAAGGAGATGGGCAAGAAAGAGGAAGTATAGGGCCACCATGCTGACTCACCCCCTTTCCCTGACTTGGTTTGCACCCTGGGTATCTGCTCTGCCAATCATACCTCACTCCCCTTCCTACCCCCAATATACATTTTGATATTTGCAATTTTTCTACTTTTGCAGGGGTTCTGTGCCCCCAACTCTAGCAAGTATGGAGGACTGACTGTACGTCCTGGTGTTGGAAAATCATTGGAAGAGCCCTAGTGCAGATTCAAGAAATTGCTACAAGCAGTTTCCAAAAAGCATGGAATAAGTGGATACAAAGGTAGCACTGGGCAAAAACTAGCAAAATCCAAGGAGCTATATCATGAGAACTTGCACTTGCTTAGACGAACCTTTAGAAGTCCACTGATTAATCCACCATCACAGATCACTAGATGACATTTTGGGCTGCTTTGCAACAATCAAAATAGTTACTTTTGTGTGCAACACTGGATAGGTTCTGTTGCAGCCTAGCTTGATAATGATCTACTCCTTCATACGATAGGATCCAATCATGATACATGCAAAGTCAGTGGGCCAACAGAGTTTTGCAGATGGTGTCAGCTTAACTTACTCTCCCTGTGTCTCCCAAATCTCTTGTTTCCATTGTGCTAGCATTTCTGGAAAGGCAGATGACACTGTATTTTTATCATCAGAAATCAGATTTCCTTGGCGTTTCTGGGAAACAGGGCGAGGATCCAAATGGTAATGGAGAAACTCTCTGACGCCTTTGGCAAGAGGCGAGTGGTTGTCTTAATCCTCCAACCTGGCAGAAAGCACTCTGTGGCTTAATTAGGTAACATCTCAGCCATCAAGTCCATTTATTTCACTGGACTCTTGTTGAAGACCTCTGAATTTAGGTGAGGTCTCTTGGGACCAAACTACACACAAGTCTGATGAGTATCCCAGCAGAATGCACATCAGGTATTTTGTTTATTTAACCGTTCATTAAATCAGGCAAATAAACAATATTTAATAGGTATAATCTCATTTAGAGAGGGGTGGAGGTCAGATTTTCACGTGAACCACAGTGCATGGAAAGGAGAGGGTTAACTTTTTTCTCCTCAGCTGCCATTGCAATGAAAATCATTCCGGGTGCCTTTCTGTTAGCTTTAGTAAAGCACGCACATCCAAGCATAAACCCTTAGCTCCAGTGGGTGCTTTTCCCTAGAGCCAATAACAGCACATGGATGGGGAATTTTCACGAGGATTATGGCAGAGGAAGGAAGGCACTTTCCTCCCTGGCCCTGATGAATTCCCGCCCCCGCCAACACATGCTATTAATTTAGGAAAATCACCTTGATGTGCTTTCTGATGATGGTGTCTAGTGTGACTGTTAGGGAGAGATATCACATATGAAGACATTTCGCTTTGTTTACAAGGACACCTGTGGTATCGTTTTCAAATGGCGTAGAGGAAACTGAAAGAATGCTAGAGGTGGTGGAATCTTAGTTCCAGCAGGCGCTCCGAGAAGCCAGCAGAGGATCAAAAGCAGGACTGACGTATCCGTTAGGCATAAGTGCCTAAGGCCTACAAAAATGTTAGGGCCTACAAAAACAGGATTTTAGGGCCTATGAAAACGTCCCTAGTAGTATGTCAAGGTGAGGTGGGGAATCAAACGCAAGAGTGCCTAGGACCTAGAAAAATGTTAGGGCCAACAAAAACAAGATTTTAGAGCCTATGAAAATATCCTTAGTGGTATGTCTAAGCAAGGCATGGAGTCGAACACAAGCATGCCTAGGGCCTACAAAACCTTAATGTGGCCCTGATCAAAATGATTAGGAAGTTGAGAAATCTATGCTGAATAATAGAAAATCTGGGTGTATTTACACATGTTACAGCCACCTTCTTCATTTTCTTTCCCAAATACCACAGACAGTATGGCACAGACCCTTTCCAAGGTATTTTTTTTTAAAGATATACAATACTCCTTTAATTGTCTTCTTAAAAGATGATGGAACCTATATGGATATGTGGACTTTCTGAATGGCATGAATTCCAAATATAAGAGTAACATAGCTGCTATATCCAATAATTAACCTATTTGCATAAGAAAACATTGTTGTTGTTGTTGTCGTCTGCTGTCAAGTCATTTCTGACTTATGGTAACCCTAAGGTGAACCCTCAGAAGAGAAGGTTAAGAGGGGACATGATAACCATGTTTAAATATTTAAAGGGATGCCATGTTGAGGAGGGAGCGGGCTTGCATTCTGCTGCTCCAGAGACTAGGACGAGGAGCAATGGATACAAACTGCAGGAAAAGAGATTCTACTTAAACCTCAGGAAGAACTTCCTGATGGTCAGAGCTGTCCAGCAGTGGAATATGCTGCCTTGGTGGAGTTTCCTTCTTTGCAGGTTTTTAAGCAAAGGCTGGATGGCCATCTGTCGGGAGTGTGTTCCTGCATGGCAGGGGGTTGGATTGGATGGCCCCTAGAGTCTCTTCCAACTCTATGATTCTATGACTCTAACTTATCACATGGTTTTCTGGGGCTGAGCATTTGTGACGCACCCAAGGTCATTGAGTGGGTTTCTGCGGCTGAGCAGGGAATTGAACCAGAGTGATAGTCCAGTGCTCAAACTACTATACCACACTAGTTCTCTATGAGGAAACTGCTTCATCATTTTTCCTCATAGAAAGTTGACTATTTTGCCTCTTAATCTAATTTACTGTCCGCTTGACCTAAAATGGACTCAAGTCATTGTGCTGCTTGAAGTACAGGGCAAGATCACCTTTTCCTTCATTCCACATGGAGACTTGCAGTTTCATTACTTCCACATTGGTGATGGGACAGAGTCCTTTACCATATCTCAGGGCAACAGTCTAGTTTACGGGGTGCAGGAGGGGAGGTGTGACATGCACAGGTTTTCCTCCAAGAGAATAGGATGGCTCACATTCTCAGGAGGAATGGCTGGGGAGTAACCACTGCTGCCTTCCCCAGCATCTGCCCACTGAAGCACTTGACTCCTGCTGCCTTATGGTAGGGCCAGCTCTAGTCTAATCAATGTGATGAATTTAATTGGATGATTACCAAATTCTGCTGGGAATCCAGTTCGACTATTTCTGTCTGCTTTCCTCTTCCAAGGAATCCTGTTACTATTGACGCCATAGATCTTCTCTATGCACACCCCCTTATTTCGCTTTTCTCAGGACGTCAAATAACCCGTTATGGAAAATTCTGCAATGGTGTGAGAATGCTGGCCATGAAGCCAAGCTTCTGAAATATGTCCATGGCTCTTTGCCTGGGAACCTATCCTGCAAATGTTAAACTAAGGCATTCTCATTAATAGTATTTCCTTTGGCAGTTTCCCAGGAAAAGAATTCGGACTTCTTGTATATTCAATCAACATTCACATTAGTAATAAACAGGCTTGTGCTATGGAGATAAGAGTGTTTTAGCAGATGATTTTTAACATGAAGGTTCAAAGCTTACTCCCAGGTAAGTGGGTATAAGATTTCAATCTCCGTCTTTTAATTATATCATCTTAACGTACATTGGAAGTAACAGCTGTGTGCAACTCTAGTGAGAAATGTCATTAGTATTATCAGAACATTTTAAAGTTTCTTCGAACATTGGCCAAGATGATACATCGCTTGAGCACAATATAAATATTCACTGGCAGAGTTACATTATACTTGCGTTACACAATCTCTATACTATAATCCCAACATAGCATGATGTACATGGACAAATGGCCAATGAGCATGGCTGACACACTCTGTTATATAACTGCCATGAGCATTCACATGCTTCTCTGTGAACTTTAATGTGCTACCACATGCATAACAGTTCCACATGCAGAACTCCTGTTGTGCGATGTCTACAAATGTCATTTCACATGCATAGTACAACCTACACCTGTGTATATTACTCACAGGAAGCTGGCCATTCCCCGACATTTTGACCAGGGTTTCTCAACCAGAGTTCTCTGGAGCCCTAGGGGTTGCTAGGCATTCTGTGTGAGATCGTGATTGGAAAAAAATACAACTTTTTTTGAGCTGTAGATAAACCTAAATATTCTGAATGCGCCAGATCCCATCTGATCCTGGAAGCTAAGCAGAATCAGCCCTGATTAGTGTTGGATGGGAGACTGCTAATGAATACTAGCTGCTGTAGGCTATATTTCAGAGGAAGAAACTGGCAAAACCACCTCTGAGTATTCCTTGCCTAAGAAAATATTATGAAATTCTGGGATTCACCATAAGTTGATAGGAGTCTTGAAGGCATATACACAGAGAGAGGGAGAGATAATAATTTTTATGCAGGAATTCTCTGAGACATGAAAATTATTTCAAGGGTTCCTCCAGAATAAAAATATTGAAAGAGGTTAGATTAAGCAGCAGTGACCAATGGTGTCCAATGAGTCTGGCTGGGCAGATGGAGATGAGGTGAGAGTTGAATCTCTGGATATCTTTGGAATTTAAGTTGTTACTGAAACAGGAGAATAGAAGTCCAAAGGTGTGCATTGCCCCCACCACACCTTTGCATCTATCATGTCCATTCCTTGCTCTGTAGTATGTGCTGCTATGCATTCAGAAGACTACCCAACATCTGATGAGTCCGTGATAGACCTTCAATAGTTACCTTTTAAAAGCAAGTCATAATTTAAGTCATTACCACCCCAAAGAAACTTGTTGCTGTTAAGTAAAAGTAACTTACTGCATTACTCATGGCTTGTTATCCCAAAAGGTGGGGGATCTTGAGGTCTACTAGCAGTATGAACATCTCCTTAGAAATTTAGAAAATTATAGCTCAGAGGAGGCCTGTAAGAGGAGGGTAATGCAGGATCTTTTCACTTGTGTATACCAGTACTAACTGTAGGACTCCAGTTAAAGGTTTAGACAGGGTGTTTTTATTAGAAAACAGGGTGTTTTATTAGAAGTGTATATATCTGGTGTTGCATGGGATTTTATTTTCTCATAGGAAATACTTGTTAGAAAGAATTGAGATCTTGTGTCTCTAATTCCCAAACTGTCTTGTCCAGTACCTATAACTTTTCCTCATATTCCCAATCCAATCTATATTTGGAGTTATTAACATACACAGGTTGGATTCCTGAGGGAATACACTGCCCTCCTCCTTGTTGCTAGGCCTTATCTCCATAGCAACTGGCCTATTCAAGACAGTCACAGTTGACTGAGGTCCAAGAGCTCTCTGGCTGAGAATTCTAAAGGCCTCTCTCTAAACTGCAACTCCAGGATTCCACAGAATCTTCTTAGGCAGCCAATCATATGAGGTCTTTGCTTGACACAGCCAATCATATGAGGTCTTCACCTGCCTGACGCAGACAAACAAACAAACTTTGACTTTTATATATTGGTAGGTTAGCAGAAACACATGCAAGAAATCAAGCAGTTTCAAATACCATACAAGGCTAGTGAAGTGAAAAGTGAGAGAGGTTGGATAGAAAGTTTTTGGGTGTAGAGGGTGATATTTACTGGTCGTGGAGCAGAGTTTGAGGGCAGCACAGAGGAACAGGAGTCTGGGATGCAGTCCGACACCCAAAGTGCTAGCAAAATCCTAGGGTTTAAATGCCCTTTTCCCTACCCTGAAGGGATGAGTGTTAATTGGTCTCTGGCTGAGTAAATAAAAAGGGTCTGAAACAGATTTCCAGCTCTATGATTCTATGGTGAAACAGCTCTTAATATTTAGTTTGAATCTTCTTTCTTGTAATTTGAACCCATTGGCTTGGGTCCAGCCCTCTGCAACAGCAGAAAATAAACTCATTCCATCTTTCATGTGATGGCCTGTCAGTACATCCTACTGTGATTAGTGGGGCTTACATGCAGGTGATTGCGTGTATGGAATATAGACCAGAATTCTGTTGGTGCACTGCACCAGCATTAGCTCTCCCAGTGTAGGCACTAATAGCAGGAGGAAAAATGTTATGGGTACAGTGGCTGTGAAGAGAGACAGGCACTAGGTTTTTGGTCATAGCTTTAGTGCCATGGTAACCAATGCAAACACTTCTGTAGAGCAACAGGATTTTCTTTGCATTTGTAAAATCCTGCAGCAGCATACCTTAGATATCCCACAACTAGGTTGGGAAAAGGGAATCATGGCATTTTTTAAAAAGGCATGTGTATACAGGAGACATGAATGTAGATTTCACATCATGAAGTTGCATCAGTGCCCCATATCCATCCCACTGTTAGAATAGATACAACTTGCATCTCTTTTCTTGGCAGAAATAATGATCACATGCCTTTATTGCTTTGTGGGGATTAAAATAGAAATAGAGAAAATGTCCATTGTTCAAATGTAGCTTCAGTATATTTTTTGATTTAACATAAACTGTCTTGCAGCATAAATGGCATGAGAAAATAATCCAGAATGTAGAGTGGGGAAGGATTTGGGTCTCTGATAAGTGGTTGATCAGGACCCTTTCCCTGTTTTTGTCAACTGCTCCTCATACAGCAGGGACCATGTGTGAGTCTGCATACAATTCCCCCTCTCCCACCGCCTTCGGAGAAGCGAATGTGTCGCAGTTTACTTTGCTTGGGTTGCACTGCAGTGTGATCTATTTTCTTAGACTGCCACTGGGGTGGACCTGTGTTTAATACTACAAAGACTTTTCCTCACCACAGAATGGTGTCTAGGGGTGTGTGTAGCAGTGAAAATAACATTTAACAGACTACCTACCTGCATCACTGAAATAAAGCTGTATGATGAGAGAAAAAGAAAACAGCAACACACTCCCATCATTCCTCTCTCAAAAGTGCTGTTAATAATGCAGCGCTTTGCCAGCCATTATTAATTTTGGTACTGCATGCAGCTTTGGCTACAGTGAGGCTTCTCCTAATGTACTTTAGAGCCAGATACTTCTTTCTGGATGCACTCTACAGTGAGAGCAATTTAGTCAGCTTTAAGGTATGCAACAGCCAATACACCTGGGTCCTTAGAGGTTGGCTTTTAGAGATAGTTTGTGTTATTTTTATCTGGCACTTCTCTCCACTGGCATACAATAGTGCTGAACAGCTGCCATTTTAGCACATTGTGGTCTGTTTTTTTGCATTGATGCGTGGAAAAAGTCATGCATTTCTCGCAAGCTGATTATAAACAATGCTATGACTGCAATCTTCCATCATGTTCTTGAATGAACCCCAAAGGATGGCATTTTAGTGAGAACCTAAATGATTCCATTTTTTTTTCCTGGCCTTTGGAGCAAAAGTGCAACTAAGGATCTAAGGTTAGACCAGGCCAATCCTTAGGCAAATATCAACATGCCAATTGGGATTGAAATCAACAATATTCTGGAATCCCTGACAGTTATGTCCCAGGATAAGCCATTAAATTCTTGGGTTGAGATTTTCCTACTGGACCTTGTGGTGGAGGTCTGCCAGTGACTTATACAAACAGGTAAATAATATTTAATGACAATTACCATTTGCTGGCAGTACCTCTATTTTACATTGCTCCTATACTATGCTTGGCTCCTGACAGAGTCTAAGGGCCTTATCACACTAACTGTCGTAGTGCTGTTATTCTAATTTAACTTCCCTGGTTGCACCCTGTGGAATTCTGGGGCTTGTAGTTTGGTGAGGTACTAGAGCTTTCTGGCTGAGAATTCTAAACGCCTCTTCCCAAACTGCAAATCCCATGATTCCATGCGATGTTGCCATGGCAGTTAAAGTGGAATAATAGTGTTGTAACAGTGTAGTGTGATAAGGCCTTAAGAAAGCCCAGTGTCTGTCTGTGTGTCTGTCTCTCTCTCTCTGTATATATAAGCTATATTACCTGGCATTGCCCGGGATTTTATTTTCTCATAGGTAATGCTTGTTAGAAATACCTTAGGAATTACCTCACTTTATTTTAGGAATTAGATGCAGTTGAAATACACAGATTTGAGATCTTGTATGTCTAATTGTCCAAACTGGCTTGTTCAGTATGTGTAAGTTTTCTCCATATCCCCCTGGCCTTGGCTGGGATTTTATTTTCTCAAAGGCAGTACTTCTTAGAAAGATTTGAGATCCTGTTTCTCTAATTTCCCAAACTGTTTTTCTCATAGGTAATATTTATTAGAAATACCTTAGGAATTACCTTACCTTACCTTACCTTAGGAATTAGATGCGATTGAAATACACAGATTACAGATCCCACGTGTCCAGGATGTGTAACTATTCCCTGGCGTTGGCCGGGATTTTATTTTCTCGTAGGTAACACTTGTAATTAACTGTAATTAACATAGAGAGGTTGGGTTCCTGAGGGAAATAAACTGCCCTCCTCCTTGTTCCTAGACCTCGTTTCTGTAGCTACCGGCCTATTCAGAGCTTTCTCGCTGAGAGTTCTAAAGGTCTAAAGGCTTAATAAAGATCTAAAGGCTTAATATTAACAAAGTATATGTTCACTGTAAGACTTATTTATAAACCAGATTTTTTGTTTTCCCAGTTGGAGTAAATATAAACAACTGGTTTGGGGAACCCATTCTAGAACATGTGGCATATAACTGGCCATGGGAGATTCTGTTGAACTTGTGTAATGGCTTTACGGCTTTCTGCAAGCATTTTTTGTTTTCAATTTGAACTTTTAAGATTCCTCATATATGGAACCCATACAATCTACTTTAGGCTTTGTCTCCATAGCAACCAGCTAGGGCCAAGAGCTCTCTGGCTGAGAATTCCAAAGGCCCCTCCCTGAACTGCCAACCCCAGGATTCCACATAATCTTCACAGCCAGCCAATCATATGAGGTCTTCTCGCCTCACTCAGCCAATCATATGAGGTCTTTGCCTGCCTGACGCAGACAAACAGACAAACTCACAAACAGACAAACTTTGACTTTTACATAGTAGATAACTTGTAGGAAATCTCCAAGTCGAGATGATCAATAAGCAATAACGTGTATGGATTGTTAAAGCAACCGGTAGGTAAAAATGAACAAACAAGACCTTGGGACTGGAAACCAAAATCGCCTTGCATGAAATTCCTCAAAGACGGCTGTCAGACAAGTGGGCAAAAGACAACTGTCATGAATAGTCTGTGTCTTTGAAACTTGCCTTCTTTCAGCCGGTCCTTGATGCTCAAAGAGACCTTCAGAAAGACTAGGCTGGAAAATTTGGAGGCCAGCAATGAGATGAAAGCCTTTTGTGTTAAAAATTGTCAATTTTTTAAAATTGTTTTAAAATTGTTAAAAATCCAAATATACGCGTGCATTTCCATCTTACATCCTGATAGGGAATTAGGAATGGGATAAGAATGCCAGCAGGATCCTGGCCAGGTCAAAGCAAATGAGACTGACAGGTATTTTTGAATCGTGAGGAAAAACATATCAACATGGGTGTTGTAAAGGGAAAGAGAGACAAGCAGTTATGGACAAGCAAGAGAACAGGGGTGAGAAGGAAAGAAAGAGAAGGCGGGGAAACTGGTGGGTCAGATACGAAGCAGTGAAAGTCTGCGAGAGATGTGGAGAGAGCAGTAGCAGCTGCCATCCCTCATGAAGGTATTTATATCATGCAGTTAAAGACCACGGAGTTTTAACTTCTTTGGGTCTAGTTGTTGTTGTTATTGGGATAAACATTGAACTTTAGGCGACGCGCAGCTCCAAACAAATTGGACGATACCACCAGAGCACTGTCCCCTACTCACCCTGTGCATTTTTTCTTTTGAAACCAAGGCAGAAAGAATACACACTTCGTTCTAAAGGAAAATGTTACTTCTGGAAGCCTTCAAGAAGTGTGATTCTCCTTTAAAAGAAAGTATGCACTCTCCAACCTTGTTTCAAAGGAAAAAATAATTTCAAAGGCAACAGCATGGCAGCTTGTTCCTTCTGTTACTGAATTTGGGTGATATATGGCAGTGGCAGCAGCAGAGCACATTCCTGTGGCCCAACCTAGAGGGTGGACGTTGGCCCTGGGCTTTCCCAAATTGCCCATCTCTGCTGTACTTACACATGGTCAGTAACCAAGGCCCTTTCCACACCAGGCAATTAGAACGGGGCAGTGCGTCCTCTCACGGAGGTCGTCTGCACCTCGGAGCGGACTAGGAGCGGACTACTTACCGGAGATCCGCACCTCAGTCCGCTCCAAAACGACCCCAAGTGGTCCTCCAGCAATGACTTTATGACCGCAAAAAACAGGTCTTTATTTTCCTGGAACGTGCCGTTGCGTTCCTGCTCCCTTGAGCAGATTCGCAGGCTTGCACCAATGTGAGCCTGCGATCTGCGAAGGGTGGGCTTTAGGCGTGGTGAGCTTCAGCGGTCGGTCAGGACCCACGAACAATGGGAAACTGCCATTTTGGAAGCTGGAAACCGCCATTTTGGAAGCCGGAGCAGCGCGGATCTACAGATGTCACCCTGGACCAAGGACGAGCCCTGCGGAAGGGCTTCAGGGACAGTCCGCATTACTTTGGACCCCAGAAGAAGCGGTAGGTAACGGCACGGAGCGATTCCCTCGCCTCGTGCGGAAAGGGCCCAAGTTGACTTTGTTGAGCATTTTTCTGTTAACCCCTCCCTTCCCTGAATGAATGAGCATTACATTTTAGGACAGCACAAACACAAAATAGATCAGTACATAAGATAAAAATTAATAGCTTTATTCTTTTGGCTTGTTGTTAATGTGATGTCGTTTATAGTTATTTATGCTAAAATATTTTTTTTTCTCCATGCAGTTCAATATACATTACTAGCCAATAGCCTAAGTAAAAGAATAAGTTTACTTTCTCCTTTGTTAACAAACAAACAAAACTAAAAATGCCCAGATACCATTGCTTTTCATGTTACATCTTTGTTCTGTTAGAAAGAGGAAACATAATTACAGATTATATAATTATCTGGCTGCTGGTTGTATTTATGACAGCTCTAATGCAGCATAGATCAAGAAGGTTTAGTATCAGTAAAAATACTGCAACAGATGAAGTAGGCAGTGAATTTTAAGACCAATGTTTAAGCTGTGTCAGGTAAACAAAGTAAAAAGAGACAATGATTTATTATTTTGTTACTAACAAAGATCATTCCATGCAGATACAACTGATACATGGTTCCCAATTTTGTGTTCAGATTGGTTCCTCTTTTTTTCCTAATGACCTTAGTTGAAACACTAATAAGAGGGGGGAAAAGGGTCAAACATGTTCACAGGCACAATCTGAACGCACCCCCCCATCCCAGTGTATTAAATAGTGCAATGTGATACAAAATATACACACTCAAATAAACAAGGAAAGCAAAGACAGAAATTGGGACTTTCATTATAACTGAAAACTGATCAAATAAGGTGACTTTGAATGTAATATAAAATGTGTTTTTATAAAAAGTTGTATAAATATGTATTTTAAAACCAATTAAGAGGACTGTAGCACATCTTTCTTGTTAACAGTTTTGCACCATGCAACAGTCACTGAAAATGACAAACAAGCAGCACCAAACAAATAAAACTCGGCCTCCACAATTGTTTTCCTTCTGCCACAGGTATACATTTTCCTATGTTAGACCACACAAAGGAGTATCAGAACAAATTAGACCTATATGGGGCAGCATGTATTCTAACAAGAGAAAATTAAGGTGTTGCAACAAGTGAAATCCAAACTGTATCATCAAACCATACTGTGGAATATTAACAACTCTGCATATATTAAGTCTGCTTCCAAAGGTTCCATTTTCAGAGGAGGATTCCTCTTTCCAGAAAAGACTTGCATAGCAGCAAGCAGGGGAAAGAAAACCAGGAAAGATAGCAAGTTAATCTGGTATTAGGTGGCTGAGAAAAGTTTGCAGGGAAGGCTGTCACCTGATTAAAGAAAAATTCAGTCAATGAATCATATGAATCTTAAATGATTAGTTTAATTAACTGGTCAGGTTTACATATAGTTCTGAAGCAATAGCACATTTTTTCTCTTAGCCTGCATGTTTCTTAACAGGAGCAATCATAGAGAGGCATTCTTTACTCTATGTGAGAGATAGGGGAATGCCTCTTGCAGGAATTATTTATTTAGTTGTTCCATTTATATACTTTCCGGGTTCTTTTCCTCCCCACATTGGCCACTAAGATCATGATTCCCACTTGTAGTTTTTGTAAATACACACACATCAACACCCAGTCAGTTATTTCATTAATTTAGGGAAATTTCCCATGAATACAAATATTTTTAAAACTGGGTTAATTTCAAAAGCCAGTGTGGCACAATGATTTGAATGTTGGATTATGATGTTCAAGACCAGGGTTCAATTTTCCACTCAGCCACGGAAACCCACTGGGTGACCTTGGGCATGTCACACACTCTCAGTCCCCAGAAAACCTCATGATATGGTGACTCTAAGTTGAAAACCACTTGAAGGCACATAACAACAACAAAAGTTTAATTTCATAGCTGGGAATAGGAAAGTGGCATGGAAAATGGCTAGACAAGGTGCTAAACTTCCATATTTT
Source organism: Cyclura pinguis (assembly GCA_030412105.1). NCBI lineage: Eukaryota > Metazoa > Chordata > Lepidosauria > Squamata > Iguanidae > Cyclura > Cyclura pinguis. Next base: position 226,175,794 of record CM059599.1, on the reverse strand, counting down.
GAGTCCCTGTCCCATCGCCAAGACCTGCCTCCCCCCTCCCTACCAATGCAGTGGACTAGATTCTATTTGTTAAAAAGCAAGTAGCGGAGGGAGGGAGGCAAGGAAAGAAATTACGAAGAGAGAAACCTGAGATTATTAGTCCTCACCCCAGTATAAGGCAGGAAGTTTCCACTGCAAATCCATAAATGTGCAGAATACACATAGCCCTTACTTCATTATCTAGTTAAGAATGTTATAAAGCTTGTGCAATGAACGGAATTCTCACACATCTCACAACATTTCCAGTTTGCACTCAGGTAGTTGTCTCTTTGCATACACAGATGCTACTTTTCAAAACCTCAAGTATTTGTTAAAAAAGGCATTTGCCAATATAGACCATAGCAGTTTTGCAGAGAGAAGACAATGGCCAAGTGTTGTTTCAAGACAAAACTAAGTAGCTAAACACACAAATCTTCCCTAGATGTCATACCTTCCACAACACTGTATGACAGAACAGATAGGGCCAAACTTATACTTTCTTTTTTAACCTTTTCATATCCTGGAGGAATTTATATCATTTGCTTGGGATCCTTGCCCAAGTTTATTAATGTTTGTTCCAAGCGTACCAAAGAAAGCACATTAAACTGTCAGTTGATCCACTTCAGTGAATATGCTATAGAATGCACTACTTAAGAGGCAATTATTCATGAGTGTTTGTTTGCATGCAGGGTGGGGTGGGAGAATCCACCCCACTGCACTCAAGTTTATGTATGCCTTGCAAATTTTATAGACCGACACAACTTTGTCCAGATGTTTCGAAACACAAATAGCTACAATACCATAGATTACACAGCCCTGATAATGAAGACAATTGACTTTGTTGCTTTCTTTCTATTATTTTCCATGCACAAACTATAATGTACACCATGCCTTCATGCTCCTATCTGTACATGAGAGAGAGAAACACTAGCTTGCCAACTAAATTCGAGAGGGATAGCTATGTTAGACTAGTCCAGCAAACACACAAGAATCTTTGAAAATGAAAAAAAACCCCAAAACTACCATTGTATTAGACTTCCTGATGCCATGGGACTCAGGTTTGTTTGCCAAGAAAAGAAATTAAAAATGAACATTAAACAACTACTGGACTAAGAAGCTATCTCCACTGTGCAGCTATCAAGTGCTGTTTGGAAAGAAGGCTTCCTCTGATTTCTCCTTGTTATCCAACCATGTTACATTTATTAGGTATTTGGGAGAATGGCCACCTAAGCCTTTCTACTTCATGCCCAATAAGAAAGGGTATATATAGTGCATGATACAATGCCATGTTTTAAGATACATGTCTTCTAAAGGCCTGCATGTACTAATGCTCAGTGCCTGCATGTACTAATACTTACAGGAAAACATGTGGGGAACGTTAAAAAAAAGTGCCTTTTGTGTTCTTGTGTATCATATCTCTTGGGTGTCCTTGGCCCAGTGTTTCTCTTCTGAAGAAAAATAATCAGCTCAGAATACTCTCTGTATAATATAAATGCCTGTAAGCATACACACACCAGTTGGTGGGGGACTACAATGCAGTGGCAAAATACATGCTTTGCATACAGAAGATCCTAGGTTTAGTCCCTGACACCTCCAGTGAGGACTACAAAAGACCCTGACCTGAAACCCTAGATAAGTCACTTCTAGTCAGTGTTGGCAATATTGGGATAGTTAGACCAACGGTCTGACTGAGTGTAAGGCAGCTTCCTAAGAAATCTACAACACTGTAGAGTTTGAAGATCTAGAGGAAAGGAACATTATAAAATTGAGAGAAACTTTAATAAGCAACCAAGAAGGTTGCTGGAGTCAGTCTAGCCACTTCTGATGGAAAGGGAAGTCCTTCAGAAATCTGTATTTGGAACAGTGCCATGAGTTTTCTTAGATTTCTAAAGAAGCTTTACAGCTCCCCTTGAAGAGGCTGAGTGGGTTTCAGCTTATTTTAATAGCCTTAATGAGACACTTTGGTTGTTACCAGGCAGAACAGATGGGTTACACTGCATTGTGGATGCAGATTTCTTACCCTTACCTCTAAGTGTCAAGAGGCATGAGGCATCACGAGAAGCACTGAGAGCTACGCATTCAGCTCCTTCCTCATGGCCCCTGCCAGAGTCAGAGGCTGGTAAGATGGACTGGGAAGTCTTATTTAACACCTGTACACGGGCTGTTGCAATGCTCCTATATCAACCACTTCAGTGCTAATGGTAAGGGCAAGAATTTCTCTCCACTTCCAGCACTCCACTGGAACAGCTGATGGCTGCCGCTAGTAGGCTACTTCAAAACCTTTGCCTGCATCAAGAATATGTGGGCCTCTTTTCTGGTTAGTGGTTGATGCTACTCCCAGCCATTATGTACCAACTGGGCTTCTATCTTCCCTTGCATCTGGTCCTTATAACTTGTGTTGCAAGAATGAGGACGTATATGTTATTCAGTAGTTCCCTTCAGCTTTTCTTTCTGCTTTATCCTCTCTGGGTGGGATGTCTTTCTTTTCAGCCTGAACTCTTCTTTCTCTCCAAGGCTGAATGCAGTGAGCATGCTCTGAATCATCACGTTTCATAAATTTTCACAGTGGTAGTTATCTGTTCTTAAGGACAAATTTGGGGACTATAGACTGTGGGGAGTGGATAACTTTGGACAAGTTTTGTACTTTTTTTTTCTAGACATCTACAATGACAGGTTTTTTTTAAAAAAAAATTAAGGCCAGAACCAAAACTGTGCAACCTAATATCTGTTAATGTCACATCAAAACAGGAATTCACTATGATACTCTTCAATGTTCGTTACTCTGGATGGAAACCAGGACGCATCTGACCAAGCAACATCAGAATGTGGTCAGGATGGCAAAGGTTATTAATGAGGAAGAACATGCAAACAAAGAGAGGTTATAGCAGTTTGCTTTTTGCTCAGCCTATTAGGAAGGGCAAGATTCTACCTGTTCTTCTTCACTTCCTCTGCTAATTTGCACTTTGGACTCAATTTGCAGCAACTGAAATAGCTGGGGACAAAGAGAAAAAGTGGGAGGAGGAGACAAAAACTGGGACATTTCAACAGCAGCTGAAAAAGTGGGAGGATTAAATCAGGGCTGTCCTTGCCAGTCAGGGCAGTTTGGATGGTATAATGTTCTTCCTTTATTTTTCTGTTCCACCTATCTGATGTCCCTCTTTAGAACTCAGTCTCTCTATGGCAGAGGCGCGACTTCCTGCTGTTTCAGAACTAGGAAATGTTAGCATTAATGCTAACATATTCACATTAAACACTAAAACATCAAAGAAAATTAATTAATTAGTCTCACAATGTTATGAGAATTCATTATTTTTAACCTGTTACCTTTTCAAAAGAAAAATTCCTAAATATACCAAAAATGTCCCACCCCAGACAACCCCCCTGAAGTATTAAACCATGAAACCTTGACTGTTATTTAAAGACTTTATCAGCACTAAAATTTAACAAGTAAAACCCAATGAATTTTAAAACCATGGCTGAAAACTTCATTGAACTGAGGCAATGGGTTAATTTTCAACTGAATTATTTCTAAGCTCTGATGTGTTTGTACTCAGTAAGCCCACAAAATGGGAAAAGGAGGGAAACAGATATAAACAAAAATCCGAGAAAGAGCATTTCATGTCTTTTGTTCCAAACAGTAATCTGTAAACACAAATATGACCACGCCAACAAGTCTTTGTCAAAAAGGATGCATGGCAGTTCTAGTTGCACAAAAAGATGGATACAATTACTGCAGCAATGGGGTATTCTGTTGATGAACATACAACTATGGAGACATTGCGACAATCTGTAGCTATCTGGTGCATCCTTCTTTGTCAGTGCCACCCAGTCAGAATAATAGCATTGTCCTCATGAGTCTGTTATGCTACCAACCATTTAACTCTTAAGATGCAGTGTTTGATGACTGTAGAAATGGTTAGTTTGGCATAAACGTTCCACACAGCTCCTGCTGGAAGCAGTCTTTCTTCTTGATGCTGTAAACAAAATTGCTGAGGACTGAATTATTTTATTTTACTTTCTGATGTCCTTGGCGTCTTTGTCTTTTTCTTCTTTTTCTGACTTTTCTTGTTCATATTTGTCTGGCTTTGTCACACTGTCATATGAAGGAGGCGATGTTGTGGAGGAGGAGCTCCGTTCTGCCTTTTCCAAAGCCAAGTTCAAACTAAATTTATCATCTTTCTTGTATATGAATGTTGTATCACGTACTGGGTTTCGTAAGCGGTACCGCCTGAAAGCTCTCTGAATTACTTTAGCAGACTCCTCCTCTAATTTCCTTTTCATTGTAGTGGTGATTGGTTCATAGGAGACTTTTGAGGGATTGGCTCTCATAAACCGTTCTTCCATTTGAACACGAAGGGCATCCATTTCATCACTTTCTCCCAAAACACGCTTAGTAAAGGCAAACAAGATGTCAAGGCAGTGAATTCTATCCCCACTTACCATGGGCAGATCCATCGCAATAAGTTGAACATGGTTTGGTTTGGGTATTACAAGAGGATGCTCAAGAGAAGCTGCAAAATCAAAGAGTTGGTGATATTCTATGAACTGAGTTGCATCTGGATCAAACTTTTCCCAGACCTCATAGAACATCTCAAAATCATCCTCATCTAAAGGCTCAGCACTTTCTTCCGTAGCAACACTGAAATTCTCCAGAATGACAGCAATATACATGTTGACAACCACTAAGAAAGATATGATGATGTAGCTGACAAAGAAGAAAATCCCAACAGAAGGATTGCCACAGTCCCCTTTGGTTTTACTCCCCGCGTGGACTAGTTCGGGATCACAGTCTGGTGGCCCGCTGTTGAGAATTGGTGATAACAACTCTGCCCAGCCTGCAGAGGTAGTAATTTGAAAGAGGCAGAGCATGCTATTAGCAAAAGTTTCAAAATTGAACATGTCATCAATCCCAACTTCTTTTTTAACATAGGCAAATTGGGACATTCCAAATATAGCATAGATGAACATGACAAGGAAAAGGAGGAGGCCAATGTTAAACAAGGCAGGAAGAGACATCATTAAGGCAAAAAGCAGCGTGCGGATCCCTTTGGCACCCTTGATCAGACGCAGGATCCGGCCTATCCTGGCAAGTCGGATCACTCGGAACAAGGTTGGGGAGACAAAGTATTTCTCAATGATCTCTGATAGGCACATACCTGTAAAATTTATTGCAAGATAAGACATAATGTTATTACATATGAATTCAAGATGTCATATTCCTTCTCTAGTTACAATTGCAATTTGAAGCCAGGTGAATCAAAATCCTTGAGGCAGCTGTTGCCCTTATGAGCCACCACATCCTGCTCTTTTAACTGGGACTATGTCATCAAAGATATAAATACCCAATACTTAAACTGATTTTTCTGAATCAAATGCCTTGTGAGAAGGTGAGAACAGAATGCCAGATGAGGCGTTCAAATGTCCCTCCACTTCTGGGGCCACTGATCTTGCCTAGGGTCCAGACACCCTAAAGGGACCAGATGCCATCTGATCTTGGAAGATAATCAGGGTCAGCCCTGGTTGATACTTGGATGAGACTGCCAATGAATACTGGAGGCTTTATTTCAGAGGAAGAAACTGGCAAAACCACCTCTGAATATTCCTTGCCTAAGAAAACTCTATGAAATTCATGGGGTGACCATAAATTGACAGGTGATTTAAAGATGTGCTTGTTCGCACACACACTATGCCTTGGATTCAGAACTCATATGAGTAGATTTCTAGTCAAAGAGTTGTTCTTGTTGGCATAAAGGTTGGGGAAGATTACTTTGGGCAATTCTTTCACTCTGCAGTTAACTATAGTTTGGCTGCCCAAACTGTAAATCTGCTTTGGGTATTTACCAAAATAGTATAGGAGGTGGAAGAAGGATTTGCAAGGGAAATTAGCAAATGCTCCTACCTAAGTGTCTTTGCCTTAGTTAGGCATAAAAATCTTTGCTTATTTAATTCTTACAGAAGGTTTCTCCTTGCTAAGTGAGATTTCAAGAATTTTTGTACCTTAAAAAAATTTCAGAACTTCTTTGTTGAGTTTTTTATTTGCAAGAAAAATGCAGCAATGTTTTTTGAGCAAGTAACATGTTTACATGCACTTTTTTTGAAACATAACAATTTTTTGCAGTGTTTTTATGCAAAAAAAAAAAAAAAAAAAAATCTACTAGAATGTCCTGAAATGGGAAAATCTCATGATGGTTGCTCATTTTTTTATGAGGTGTCTCAATGACTTCACGAACATTTGTGAGCATTCCTTATAGCCCTGCTACCAGCAACAGGTCATTGTGCTGGATTAAAGTCTCTTCCCTAAATGAAATGAGCCCTTTCACCTGTGGAGAAAAAACTCCGATCTAAACATTTGATTTTAAAAGAATGCTGCTTTTTAAATACTTTTTGTCTCTGTCTGCAACCCATTTAGAGAATAGATTTCTGCTGCTCCTGTTCTCTTCACAGAAATCTGATGCTATCTGACACAAGCTATTAACATAGTAGAGCATGTATCCCAGCAACAGGAACAAATACCTGAATCTATCTTCTATTTTTTAATTTTGTAAAAATATGGCCCACTATAGCTAGAAGCTGGATTAAAAAGTAAGTAAATTATAGCATCTTGTTAATGCACACTAAAGGCTTGTGTGTGTGTGTGTGTTTGTGTGCACACACACTCCCCTTCCAGTTGCCTGTCAACTTACGGTGACCCCCATGCAACTTCCTCTTTAAAGTGCTTTTCGAGACATCTCCAGAACTTTTGACAGGTGAAAAAATCTTCTAAAATACTCCTGGAGTATAAAGTTGAGATCTCTCTAATGCTGGATAACTTTTTTTTGAGAAGTGTACTATCAGTACAACTCAACACATTGCACAATACTACTTCAGACCTAAACCCAATTACTAGTCCCAACAAAAGTAGACTGAATCTATGGATGTTGACTTACCATTAAATAATTGCATAATTGTGTCTATGTTCATTTTGATTACTTTGGCTAGACAAATTCTTAAGATAAAAAAAAACAACTAAAGAATATGTCTGCTATTAAAGCCATCTAAGCTAGCCTTGTTCATCATATCGTCATGCAAGGGTAAAGTTTATTATGCATGCAAATATGTATAGTGTGAAGTATTTTTTTTTATTTGTACTGCCATTCAGTTTTAGTGAAAGTGATTGTCAATGTTTAGAAAGGTTAAAGGCTTTCTCTCACTTGCAAACCAACATTTTCTCCCACTTGGCCACCCCAGATTCTACTACAGTCACATAAAAGGCATTCAGTTGTATTCCTATCAAAATGTAGTGCTATAACCATTCACCAAATACTGAAACTTAAAGGGCTTAAACTTAATCAATTTACTTAAACGAGCCTTAAAATCTAAACAATTCTTACCGATAATGGAGAGTATGACAACTACAAAGTCAAATATATTCCATCCAATAGTGAAATAATAATATCGGAGTGCAATCAACTTCAGCAGGAACTCCCCAGTGAAAAGGACAATGAAAATCATATTAATCCAGTACAAGACATTTTTTGTAGAGTCATCTTGTTCATCTGTTTCCACCATCATGGTGACCATATTGAGACAGATAAGAATCATGATGCCGATGTCAAAAGCTTGCTTGGTCACAATATCAAAAATAAATCCTTGGACTTTATTCTAGGGGGGAAAAGATACACAAAGAGTGGGATGTTATTTCCTGAGAGGCTAGAACGCTTGCTAAGTTGCTTTTCAGAGTTTGAAGAAAAGTTGCATATGTTTGTTTCTTTAGGTATTTTGTTTCAAGTTACATGATGCACTTTGCAAATTTAAGCATAAAACAAAAACATGTTCTTACCCTTGGCCTAGGTATAGGTTTTTGTGGTTTCTTGTTCCCCAGTTTTTTCATGGCATTGTAATATTTCTTTTGTTCTTCAGTCATGAAAATGTCTTGACCTCCTAAGTAAAGGAGCAAGAAGAAAAGTCTGGTTACAACTTTAAACTCACAGATACAGATACAGTTGTCAGGCATGTGGATAGGGATGAACCAGTAGTTTTTGTTCATTTTGCCTTTTAAAAGGTTTTTGAAAAAGTCCCTCAGCAAATTTAGCAGCCTTTAGGGATGGAATTCTTTTCTATTTTTCTTCTCAAAGAAGCAACAAGCAATTTTACCAAAGTTCTTCCCAATGAGAAAGTTTTCAGAACTGCATATTTTTGAAGATTATTCACAGTTTGGGACGTATTCTGTGCAAAATTCAAATGTGGTATTTATGACAGAAAACAGCACTTTTTCGCACTGGAAATAATATTTACAGAACATTCACAGAAACATTATTCTCTACACAGAAAATGCTACTTTTTGTGCAAAAAATACCACATGTGAATTTTGCATTTAATAAGATTCTTCTTGTTAAAGAGTTTTTCAACATTCAAGAAACATGTTTTTGACCATTTTTAAAACTATTCTTCTCCTTGCTGCCTGATAGTCTAGTAAGAAGTTATAGATCAGAAAATGGAGAGAAGGAAGAAAGGAACAACTCTCACAACAACTCCCTTGAATTTTTTTTTTAAAAATTGCTCATAAATGACCTAGAGTTGAGGGTGAGCAGTGAAATGGTCATACAGACAACATCATATTAGCTCAGGAGGGTTAGACCAAAAGGTGACAGCAATGAGATCTTAAAGGATCTCTGTAAATGGGGTGTGGTTGTGGGCATTTCATTGACACACGTGCTTCAATGTAAGTAGTTCAAATGTAAAATGATGCACTTTAGGAAAAAAATCTTATCCTATATATGGTAATAGGGCATGTCATTTAGTCACTAACAGGGAGAAATGGTGGCTAGCTTGATGAGAATGTTTATCTAGTGCGTTGCTGCTGTAAAAAGAGACAAACTTCTCATGAAGAATTACTCGGAAAGGAGTCTAACATAAAAATGTGAATCTCACAAAGCCTTTTATCTGTATTATACAAAGGCAAACTAAACTGGACTGGGAAATATCTTAAACAAAACCAAATCTGAAATGAGACAGTCAACATCATAACACCTTTATACAAATGTGTAGGGCAGGGGATGGGGAAAAACTAAAATGGGTTGGAGGCAATAATCCCCTGCCCACATTTTCCACAAGCTAGAAAACGCCAAGTCTTGTGGCCATGCCCCTGACATCAGGGAATGGCTACATACGACTATTACGGGAAAAGAAAGTGGGAGAAATCCACTCAGTTGGCACTCCTAAGAGTATTAACTATGGTGCCAATGAAAACAGGCCATTTTTATAAACAGCTGAAGCCGTCTAGCTTCTACTAAATTATAATGTAAGAATGTAAAATTAATCACAGTGAATATAAGATTAATCACAGTTTTTCTGTGATTAAGTACTGCTGATCTAAAAGGGATTTTTTGCATTCATTGTCTAAGAAATCACAATACACACACACACTTTTATGTACACATGCCTATGAATGTGCATGTATGTGTGTACCCATACACACCTATGGTTTTTCTGCATTTGGTAAACAATTTGTAAAACTGTATATTTCTTCCAAGTATGAAAATAAAACACTGACATCATTTACTTGGGATAAACATTTCCAAATGCCATGACATTAGGAAGTTATCATGTCCGCTACTGAATAATATGTAGCTATGGCATCTCAGTCATTTATCTGAAAAACAGCTCACTATGTGAGGCAGAGATGAATTATCTGAACACTTATCTTCTTTTTTTGTTGGTTGAAATTATCAATGATGACACCAATGAAAAGATTCAAGGTGAAGAATGAACCAAATATGATGAAGATGACGAAGTACATGTACATATACCAGCTAGCCTCATACTGGGGCTGCTTTTCCACCTATAAAACAAGGAGACAGGGCAAGATATCAAATCCCAGTTTTCAGAGGTGGTTGCATATTTCCCAGCTAATATGTAGAGGATGCTCACATATACACCAATGCAAACGAAACATGGAATAGCATACAGATGTGTGCATTGAACATTGAAGTTCTCTTTACAAAATTGGTATAGGATATTAGAACTTGTGGGCCATATTCAAACAAAACCACCATTCCTTCACGGACACTGAGAGAGCGTTCTGTGGAACAGCTAAAAAACAGTGATTTTGAGCAATCCTCATCATTGCAATTGCTTCAGGATAACCACAACAGGGTTCCAGTCATGTCAATATAGGGTACTTGGAGATTGATAATGGCATGTGATGACATTCAAAAGGCAGCAGACAAGATCCAGTATCACATGGGTGGAGTGTAAAGCTCCACTTTCTTCTGGGCATCCCTTTATGTCTCCAGCACAAGAGACCTTTTCAGCACTGCAGAATGCCCCCACGCCAATTAGCGGCCACAGATGACAAAAGGGGGCGTCTGGGCAGTGACTAGCTACAGTTCTGCTGTCAAGAGAAAAGAGCAGCTTTGTCCTGCTGGATCTCTGGTGAGTCACTCCGTGGAGGTGGAAGAGGAACCCCAAAAACCACCGGAGATTTGGGAGGAGGATATCCTTTTCTTTTGGCTGTGAAACCACAGCTGGACAGAGTCTAAGCACCACCACCCTCCACAGCCACTAATTCACTTAAGGACCACACACTGGCACTGAAAAGGTCCACTGTACTGGATGGGTCATTGCACAAAGGGCTCATGAATAGTTCTTTCCATAATGACTGAAAAAGTACATGCAGTGGTATGTAAGTTATACCAGAGTATGTCACCAACAGGATTACAGTTGCTGTGTTTCTACTGCCTCTTTTCCACCTTAACAGATGCAGTGGGGAGGTGTTAAGAAGAAAGATAGAAAAAATGGTGGGAAAATAGGGGCGGGTTACAAATGGAATACACTGTATGGATACATAGAAAAAAATCTATGTTTAAGGCGGGGCATTTGCACAATAAATGCTTAACCTGGAAGCATTCTTACACAAACATATCCAAAAATTCTTGTCCTGAAAAAGCCACCAGAACATTCCCTTGAGCTCTCCACAAATACCCGTAGATGTTTCCAAAGATGTCTTGTTGGAAACAGATGTGGTATGGTGAATCTCCTTTCTAGGCATGAAGTAGAGAGATACTGCAGAAAGCATGAAAGAGATTACTTTCAACTGAGACTTGGGACTCTCCACCCTAAGTTGTGAACAGCAGTGGCTTAATATAGAAGATTTTGCTGCAGACGAACAAGAACAGAACAGAATAGCATGGCTAAGAACAATGATCCAATCTGAGAAATCATAGGAGACAGAACTGGAAAGCATGGGGTTTAATCCCCCTTTGCCTATATCCAGGAAGCAATTCCACGGATAATAAGACAAGATACTATGCCAATCTAGTTCAGGGCATTCATGAAACCGAGGCCAAGGTCTTGTATCATCAATGTAATTATGATGACAGAGATCACTCCTATGTCTGATGATGCCACCCCTAAAAAAACTACCTCTGCAGCCTGACGACGCCCTGACTGAAATATATCCAAGGCACTGCATACCAAAGTGCTAGGAAATAATTTTGCAGTGTTCTCCTGGTCAGGTGGAGCATCCACCTGTGAGAATGGCTAGCAATTCCTTATGTATCTCTTTGCTTGATGCTTAGCAATCCATTTAATCCATTTCAATCTGAGAAAACTTGATTCTAACAAACCTGAGCTACATGAAACAAAAAATATCCTAAATTTCTTAGAAGTGTTGGTTTTCTTGAGATGAACCTTGTGCTGCCTTCCCCAACCTGGGTTCCTCCAGATCTTGGAGGTATACCTCTTATCAGTCTCCACTGTACAGCAAGGTGCCAGGGATTATAGATGCTGCATTCCACATTTTGGGGAAAACCAACTGGGGAAGGCTGGCTTTGAAGACATGATACATCTCATATCCAGCATGCTGCTTCATCTCCGTTTCATGAAAGAGCTAAGCATGGGTGGATTTCTCAGCTAATTCCTGAGATCTCTGGAACTGTGAGCTATTTTTTTTAAACAAAGGCAGGATCTACACAAAAATAATTTTTATCTTTATGGTGAGGTATACACCCTGTTCAGAAACTCCACTTACTAATGGTAACAACCAGAAAACACATTTTTCAAGACAATTCCCAGAAAGAAGTCCAACAACAGTTCAGAGGGAGGCCCAATCAGAGTCTGAAAGCTAGTGTGAAGATTCCACATGACAAAATATTGAACAAAAGGAGGGAATGGCTGCTGAATTCCTTCCATGAATTTGTAAAGTATCATTTGACTTTTACATGGCAGAGTGGTATTAAGAAGATAGCAAATGGACATCTAATGATGTTCATTTGGGGCCTTGTTGAAAATAATACAGAATGACATCCAGAGTACCATGTGAATTGCTGCAGTGATTGCAGGGAATGGATTACTGAACCTAGGAGGCAAACCTTACCAGTGCTGAGATCACGCTTCTTGTCCAGCAGACAAATGAAGTCACCAAAAAGGTTTGATAAGAGTGATTCAGAGCTCTCCCTGGGTTTTTGAGAGTGTTGGCAACCACTGCTTACAGTTGCAAGTAATTGCTGAAGAAAGTAAAATGGTGGCTTTGGTATGAGAGACAGCAGAGCAAACAGAGTAAAATCAAGTAGAATTCTTCACAAGTGGTGGATGGATGGATCTCTGCTCATTGCTGTTTTCCCTGGGAAAACATTCTGAACACTCCTGAGTGTGGCCTCTCTAGATAAGACAACGAAGGAACAACTGGCGAAAAAGAATGGTTTTCTATACAAGTCTGGGCCCTGTTCTGAAACTATTGCTTCCTACTTTATATCTCTTGGTTAACACCAAAGAAAGGAAGAAGAGAGGAGCAAAGAAATGAAAAAGAGAGATAAATATAGGAGCAAACAGAATGAAGGATACAGTCAAAGAGGAAGGGGTATGGAGAGAGTGCTGGTCTTTCTAGCTGAGATAAGAACAGACAGAGTGACAAGCCCTTGACCCTGGATAAAATTCCTTTTCCTATTTCTTAGTCCTGAGGAAGGGGACTTTCCAATTCCAGAATATCCCTTTGCCCACATCTAGAACACAAAGTCACAACAAAACAACAATTCTAAATAAGACACGGAAATCCCAACACCTGGATGCTTCATTTCTTAATTTAACTTAACACAATGACATAATTACAGTCCTTTTAACATAAGTTTAACATGAATTATCCTTTTAATACACATTGGAAAGGTAAAGCTACTTTCCATGTTGTTAGTATATAATAAGCATCATTATGATCATTTTACACTTTGCTATCTTAAAAAAAAAAACCATCATGTACTTACGCCTGTTGAATCCACAGCTGCATACATTATATCCATCCATCCTTTAAAAGTGGCCTATAAAGAATGGAAACTTATTAAAACCTATCAATAATGCCAAAATACTTTTGACTGCTTACTGCTATGTGATAAATATCAGTCATGTAAATCGGAATAAATGAAACTGTTATACAAATTTTCAGAGAGAAGTGCTTTATAGCAGGTAGAGATGAAATCATTTTATACTTCTCTGGTTATTGTGTGACCAGTCCCCCATACTACTCAGCAGGATGATAAGGCCAGAACTTGGAAATAATATATTAACAATGAATTTATTACTCATTATTTAATAATGAATTGTTACAATTATTATTTTACAATAGTTTCGTACGATTTTAAACTGAGTTTTACAGTCATTTTAAAAATAATTAAATGCCAGCAATATTAATGGTAATGATTTTAGTTTCACAATACTCTAATTAATTGTTTGGGGACTATGGTAGGTTCTCAGTCATTCAAGCCATTTTTAGTATTTTCAATTGGTTTCTCAGAATTGAAAATGTTACTAACATGTCAGATGTCCATGCTGAATATGTGGATTTTGGAAAAGAGCAGTTCAGTCTTCCTTCTATTTATGAATACCTTACACAGAAGTAATGAAGGAACAGGGTTCTATGTGATTAAGCTATTTGGGGTGGCAGAGCTCACACTGTGGTAGTTTGAACTTCTCTAGGGGACCTTGTAGAAATAATTTATTTTACAATTAACTGTGTAAAAAAATGGACAAAGATCTGTGCTCTTACCTCTGTGTAGATACCACTTATAATTACAACCACTCTATCATGATCTTGTTCTTGTTGTTTTGTGCCTTCAAGTCATTTCTGACTTATGGCATCCCTGAGGTAAACTTATCATGAAGTTTTCTTGGGGAAATTTGCTCAGAGGATCTCTGCCTTTGCCTTCCTCTGATGCTGAGAGAGTGTGATTTCCCCAAGGTCACCCAGTGGGGTTTCCATGGCCAAGCAGGGATTCAAATCCTGGTCTTCCAGTGGCATAATCCAACACTCAAGCCACTTCACTATGCCGGCTCTCTATGATCTTACAGAACTAAAATGACAATAACTTAGCAATACCTGGTCAAGGAAACACACCACAACTGGAAACAGTAATGTGTGCATTACAGCAAAAATAAACTATTGATTTTACACCAGTAGGAAGGGTTTCCAAGGTCGAGTGGGGAACTCAGCCCTGCTCTCCAGAGCCATAGTCCAATGCTCAAATCACTGTACTGTAGTATCAAGCTACTATTACATATAATTGCATGCAGCATTAAACTAGGCCTGAAATGCTGACTTTTGAGATGCCCATTGGGTACTTTCCATGAAGAATGGATAAAACACAGGATGTTGGGAGAAAAACGTTTTCCATTCCGTGGGAATATGATATTAGCAGTTTGAAGCTCATGAAGATCCCACTGATTTAGTTGGGATGGTAATACATATACAAGCATACTAGACTGAATCCTAAAAGTACAAATTAGAAGGAAGTTCTGCTCAATCATATTCACATGAATGGGATCAGAACAAACTGGACTGCACTGAATGACATCAGCTCCCAACACATTGAAGACTACTGCTAATATTAAATCAGTGGTTACTTACAACTTGAAGTAGAGAAAGATATCCAGCTCCAACATTATCATAATTTACTTTGACATTTTTCCATCTGGCAGTATCACTCATACTTTCACAAACATTTTTAAAAGGAACTATTGTATGTGAAATCCTCTCTCCATCAGTTTTATTGACACAGTGGTAAAATGTGCCAGCAAACAGATTTACACCCATGATGCTGAAAATTAGCCAGAATATAAGACAAACAAGAAGTACATTCATGATAGATGGTATGGCTCCTATCAAGGCATTCACAACCACCTAGAGAAAAATACAGAAGAGGTGAACAGGGATTGTCAAAATATTACATGAACTTGTATAAATTAAATTGGAAAACATTTAGGTAGTTTTTTGTTGTTGTTGTTGATACTGTATTTCAACAGATAACAGAATTAGGGGAATCATGCAGTTAAAGAAGGCATACTGAATTTATTATATATACTTTAATTGATCAAGTTGTCCATGAAACATATACTTACAAATAAATAAGGCCCAAAATTTAAGAAAAAACACATTAGGTTGTTTTTAGAATCTTAGAAAGCCATTATTATCTTTGAAACAAAAGGAACATGATGCTCCAACAGTGTCCAGAAGTGCCAAATCTATATAGACCAGAATCCACTTCATGTTAGGGATGTAATTCTTTGCTAATTTCATTCTTACAGGAAACAAACAGTAATTTTAACAATTTTCTTCCAGCTGCAAGAAAGTCTTTCAAAACTGCAATTTTCAAAGACAGTCTGCAGCTCAGAACTTCTTTTGCCAAAATTCATACATAGTATTTTTCTCCAACTTCCCAACATTTTTCATGCAAGAAACAGCTTTTTTCCAAGTGCAGAAATATTATTTTCTGTGCAAAACTCCAAATTTTGTGTAGAGTAAGTCCCAAACTGTGAAGATTCATATCAGTCCAAACTTCTCCTTGGTGTTTTCTGTCACTTGGAGAACATACGTTTGACCATTTTTCAAATACTTTCAAAGGGTTCATTTCATCTCTGTTTATGAGAAGCATGCATCATTATGCTAAGTTGGGTATGGAGAGAATAAATGTTGCTTGTCAGGTCAACATATGTAAGAAATGGCAGAGGGGTGAGGAGAGTCTGCAACAATTCTTTATGGGAACCTGGACAGCTGCTCTTCCATTTTTGCTATCTTGCACCCTTCATGCCCCAAATTTGAGAAAACTCCCGAAGTTGCTCCCTAATGCATTACCATATTAACTGATCAGTTAACAATATTAGCTACATCTGACAATGCAGGATCTTGGTATCATATTAACTACTGGCCAAGATCCTGCATTGTCAGATGTAGCTCTATGATGATGAAGCTATGTTGTTGTAGTCATGTCTCATGATCCCTCCCTCCAAAAAAACTATCTTGTCAGCCTGGCGGCACCCCAACTACAGGGCTTCTATGATGATGCTGCTCCAGGTACTTGGAAATGATCCCCTAGCACTCTCCCAACCATAGGATGTATCAAGAACAGGCAACTGGAAAGACCCACTGGGCTCCTGCTGAAACTGCTTGTTCCAATGCACACCACAACTGTGAGGGTGTGGCAGGTACCATTTCCCATCAGCCTGATCTGCAGCACATCAGAACCCTTTTGACTGGGATACTGCTAGACTGAAAAGGTGGGTTTTAGGGGTCACATTCAGTTGCTAGTTTCCATAAACTAGCAGTGCCTACAGTGACAAGACTGCAGGTTCAGCCTACGATCTCGTAACTACTGAACAGGTTGCCACCCAATATTTTAAATAAATGAATCAAGTTCATGACCCATGAGATAACTAAGAAAATAATACATCTTTTATTTTCCTGTCATTAGGAGGAAACCTAGAAAATCAGATTTACCCTTTTAATTATATACAAGTATGCATAACTAAAAATGTGTATCTTTGGGAGATGAACTCCAACATGCTTTAAGGAAAATGCATAAAAATACATATGTAAAGGAAAATGCACAAAATACATACATTTGAGAAAAATGTGTGCCAAAATAGTGAAAGGTTTCAAAACCTGACAAGCAACTTGGATGAGAAGAGAATGTTGCTAAGATTTTACAAAATAAAATGAGAACAAAATGCCAGATTTTCTCACTGCTATTAGTAAGCTAATTGTTGTTGCTGTGTGCCTTGAAATCATTTCCAACTTATGGCAACCCTGTGGAGAGCCCATCTCTCAGGGTCTTCTTGGCAAGATTTGTTTGGGGGAGGTGTCTTTGCTTTCCTTTGAGGCTGAGAGCATGTGATGTGCCCAAGGTGACCTGGTGGGTTTCCATGGCTAAGCAGGGATTAAAACCCTGATCTTCAGAGTCAGAGTCCAATGCTCAAACCACTATACTGTAATGGCTAATTGACTGTTGCAATATTTCACTATTCATATGTACTCCATACAACCTGTAGCTGGAGTGAGGTGGTCTGTCTTAACACTGTCTCTGAGAGTGTCTTCCTGGTCTAAAATAGTGGCAAAACTGTTAATGGACTAATGCAGGTAAAGGAAAAGAAAGGCAAGAGATGGCATCTCAGAAGATTCTGCACAAGGGGACTATAGAAGTTACTCTTGCCATTATGGCAAGTGAAAAAATCAGCAAAATCAGCATTCATCGTCATCATCAGAAACAACCAGCAAGTGGCAGCTTTGATGAAGCAATCTGCCTTCTGGTATCAAAGCAAATCTCAGGCAAGGCCTAATTGGGTTAGCGCAAAGGTTTTTTTTAACAACATGACTTTTTTTCAAAAGAAACATTTCCTTGCAGTGCATGAACTAACATCAATACAGAAACAGTAATCGTTGTGTCTCTTACATTAAATAGTAGAGCAAGTGTGAGATGTAAAGAAAAAAAAATTGACAACTGCCACAAGATGTTGCTACCGAGCGCTTTCAATCCTCTTTAGCAGCACAGAGCAGCAACACTGTCTTGTAATGTTGTTATAGATGTTACTTTTGCAAAAACACATTCTGTGAAAAAGTACAAAACCCAGTACATTGCACATATACAACCCCCCGCATTTTTGTGCAAAAGACTTTTATCTTAATTTTTTTTTTTGCCGAAAGAAATGCAAAAAATTGGAAAATGTGAAACATTTCTCACTCACTAGGAAGAAACCTTTTAATTAATTTATTTATAAAATGAGCAAATATTTACATAATGATTGACTTGCTGGACAAGGATGTGGGAGATCCAAATTCTTGTCCTCAGTGAGGCATTTTGCTCGCTCAGAAACCTCAGTCACAGGATTATTGTAAGGACAAATGGGGAAGAGGTGCCATGCAATCTACCTTGAGCTCATTGGAGGAAATGAAGGATATACATTCTCCCCTCTACATTCGCAGGTCTAACCTTCGCGAATGTCGTCATTCGCAAGGTAGTCACCTGCCCTCCCCCGTCCCATTCTCATCCTCCCATTTCCTTGCATTTTGCCAGGCGTAGAGAAAGAAGGTAAATGCGTTTGGCCAAAAGGCAAGGGAATGGGGCAGAGGCATGTACATAACCGTCCTTCTCCCCCCTGCTCCTTCCTATAACCTTGTGCTTCTAATAGATTTAATAAATTCATTGAGATTAAATTATCCAAATTACATAAATTCATAGGTGACATATTAACTTGTTTCATTAAATTCGTTAAGATAATCAGATAAATTCACTGAGTTAAATACATTTTGCTGTGTACTACTCTGAAATTTAGCCTCCAATTCCTTAGTAATCAGCTGTTTTACTACTTCCCAGAACTCATAACACACTCTGGTCTTGATGTGGCACCCTGGGCTGAGCCTCCCTCTGGACCTCCATTGTCCCTCTTTGCACATTCTTTTGCTTGTTTGAGCAGCAATGACACCACTAATGTTGCTATGTCCCCTTGCATTCCTTGCCACAAGCTTGCAAGGCTTATGTTTAAAATAAGACTATTTTGATTTCTGGGTGAGCAAACCCTCCCCCCACTGCTAGAGGCATGTCCTCTCTGCCACGTGGCTGCACATTCTGCTGTGTACCGGCTGTTGATAGGTCAGGTGCTCTCTTTGTTTCTACCCCTCCCCTCTGAGAGGAATCTCCTTTCTCAAGATGACGACTAGAAGTAGCTAGAATGCCAGAACTCAGCATTCCACTTTCCTCCATCTGAGGGGAAAGTACTGGTAAGCCCTTTACCTTCTCTGCCCTCTCCCTTCATCTTTTTAATTTTTTTTATTCAGTCCTCCTTTCAGTCTTACCATTATCAGCAGGCTCACTACTTGTGATAGAGGGGATCTTCCCTCAGTTTCACTTTCTGATGAACCTGCAAGCTTTTTGAGTGTAATTGAAGCTGTTTTCATCCTCCTCCCTCTTTTTCTTTGTGGCTTGCAAAGGATGGATTTCTTCTCCTTCTTGTTCTACTTTTTGCCTCAGTATGAGTTTTCAGCACCAGGGCCAGAGGCAAGGGAATGGGAGGGGGGAGCTCCAGAGGGGAATGAGACGGGGAATGTGGCAGGGGACTTATTCATAGTTCTTCCACTTTCACAGGGGTTCTGCACCCTGAACAACCATAGAACTGTGCTAGAAGACCTAGAGATTCCTAGAGAGAATACTTCTCTAGGAATGTCTAGGTCCTCCAGTGCAGAGTCAAGTTGGAGGATGTACAGATTCCCTAAGAATTGCTCTCTGAGGTTAAAAAAAAGTAGTGTCTGCAATTTGTATTAATTTATATTTGTGGTTTTCCCAGTTTTGCAGGGGTTTTGCTCCCCTAACTCCCACAAAAGTAGAGGATCCACTGTAGTTAGTAAATCAGTTGACAGTTCTGGATCCATTTCTATACTGTATCTTTTAGATATTTTGGCTTTGAAAAAACACAATAAAGTCACCCTAGGATCAGCTCATAACAGATGGACTCTAATTTCATCAATCTTCACAGTGCTAATGCACCAGCAGTGGTTAAGTTGAGAAAACTTCCACTTTTTTCCTCCATTTTCTTTATTTCTTCTTCAACAGTTTCTCTCCATTTGAAAGCTCAAAAAAATTATGTTTTGGACTACAACTCCTAGAATCTTGAGCCATGCTGGCAGAGGGATTCTGGTTGCTGTGGTCCAAAAAAGTTAGATATCTAAAGCACTGCTCCTCTTAACTCCTCAACCTCCATAGCATGGTAATTTATTACTTGTTTTTAACAAAAGCTCATACTCCAGCCTCACTTATCTCCATTTTGCAACCTACCTCATTTGTCCAGCTCACATTTCAAGGGCTTTAAATACTACATGCTTTCTCATTTTTCTTAAAAAAAAATCAGTGAGTAATTCATATTTCGGTCCTCCCTCCACATTTGCAGGTTTGACCTTTGTGAATTTGATTATTCATGAGGTGCCAATCTGCCTCCTCCCATTCCCTTTCTCCCATTCCCCTGCCTTTTGCCCAGGCATTTGTGCTTTCCTTCCAGCCACCCAGGCAAAACAACAAGCAAATGTGGGGGAAGAAACATGCACACCTTCTCCAGCTGTGGGACTGCCTCCTCTCATTTGCTTGACTTTTGCCCAGGACCAGGGAGGAAGTGCACTCAAGCAAAATGTAACCAAATGAAGGGGGAGCCCTGGAAGGGAGGGGGAGGGGGAGGGCTCACTCGGTTGCAAGGAGTTATTTGCAGGTTTTTTTTAAAAAACTTTCATGAGGGTTCTGTGCTCCGAACTCTCACAGAAGTTGAGGGACTATTGTGGTCTAATAGTAATACATAGACTATTGTAATTCATGTTCATATTATTTTTTGAAGTAAAAAAAAAGGATTCTCTGGGCAAGTAATTTTTTTAAAATGATACTCACTTTTGATGTAACAACAACAACAACAACAACAATAAATAATTTAAAAATCCACAATATGTTTCACATATCCACAATATATTTCCTGAATTTGAAAATACTGAATTTTGCTGCAACAGGGGGAACTTTAACAAGAGCAAGCTAATGTACTGAGAGTTAATTGTTTGAGGTTTTAACTTCCAAGAAAGGTAAACTCTTTAATTTGGACTACAATTGGCAAATTTTACTGATACAGCATCTAAACATTTTTCCAGATGTAACAACACAGAGACTTCTTAAGAAATTCCACGTTTTCTGCCCAGGAAAGGGGCAGTTAGCTTTGCACAAGACAGGAGCAGCTTGGATCTCAGGGGAAGTTACTTTTCTGTTGCTAATGAAGTTGAAATTATATTCTCTGTCTTTTATTGCCTTTTGTCCCTAGTTACCATATGGCCATGAAAGGGAGCGGCTTCTCCCTGTGTTGATATCTCACCGGACTCTCTTGACTGACAACAGACGTAATAATATCTGAGACAAAATGTGAGCTTGTGACTCTAACATTGTCCCTTTTTGTTTCCTGTATGATTTTTAACATCTTTGACTAACGAAGAAGCCAGTGAAGCTCTAAAAGATGGCATGATGTATTTTCTGCATTTTGGCTATTTGTTTTGCTGCATGGGCCCTGAATATGTTTGCACAAACTTCAGTTTGTCAGCGTCTACATACAGAGGATATAACCTTTTTTTTCAAAGATGACATGTGCCATCTGCTGGCCTGTGTGATGATACACAAGGCACTGCAGGCACCATTTTAGAAAAAGCATTAATTCCTGGTTGAAATAATATTGATTGTATGGGGCAGAAACTGCAATACCCTGGATTACAAGCAAACAAAAGTAAATGAATAAAAGGGTATTTCTGCCGTATACTTATAGTAAAAGACCAGCCCATGAAAAAGAGAAAAGCAGTTGAGAGTGAAGGGAATGAGATTATGTCTCATTATACCTATAGTGAAGGAAGATTGACTACTTTTTAGAACCTCCCCAAGTGAACTTTTTAGAGGCTTATTCTGCCCCAAAGCTGGGAGAGAGAGAGGCAGGGAAAAATAGTGACAGGAAAAAGGAAAACAGAAATAAAGGGGGAAGAGAACAGCACTCAATGGATCTTTAATTGTGTGCATCATTTTTGACCAATGAATACCAGGTGCTGCAGACTATATATCACAGGAGGGAACTGGTAAAACCACCCTTGAGTATTCCTTGCCTAAGAAAACCCTATGAAATTCATGGGGTCGCCCTAAGTCAACAGGCAACCTGAAGGTGCATGCACACACACACTAAAAGAGTTCTCTTTTTTCGAACCAGTGCTGGAGCCTCCAGAATTATAAAAAGGCAGAATCCTTATGAGCTGGAAGGACTCTTATGTGGTGAATGTCATGTCAGGCCCCCATTATGTGTCCATAAAGGCATAAAGAGGGCAGCATAGCTGTGAATGGAAATCCCACAGACCTTTCCACAGAAATCCCACACACCCATCCTTGTCTTCTTCTATATTTGTATTCAGTGTTACACTCTAGGGACACCAAAAATATTTAAAAATAGCTGAACAATAAACAAATATTCCAGTAAGGAGAATATTGCAGAGATGAGAAGCTTCACAATTCAGAACTTACTCCATATATATATAAAAATGGAATGTTTGTACAGAAAATTGCACCTTCTGAGCAGAAAGCAAGTTTCCTGAGCACAAGACATTTTTGTTTTGTACAGAAAAGAAGTTTGTGCATAGAAATGCCATCTTCTACACAGAAAACAAAAAAAAAGCTTTTGTTTTCAAAGAAGAAGTCCACTACTGTGAATAATCATTGAAAACTGCACACTTTTCAAGGACTTTCTTACAATGGGGAGAAAACATAACGAAACTATTTATTCTTGCCAACAATAAAGAAATTTATGTGATTTACATCCCTAACACTCACAGACATCCCTTCTGTTTCAGTCCTTCACAATGAATGTGCCAAAAACCAAAGTTCCATCAGCAGAGATAGTGAGCAGAGAGCTAACCTATGTGCCTCTGCATCCTCTCTTCACATGTTCATTTTGAAAACACAAGGAAGGCCTTAGAGACAATTTTCTAAAACATGGAAGAGGACGGCAGAGAGCAAAATGAATCTGACACAATACTCTTTCTCTCTTTGTGACCACCAGACATGGATAGATACTGTACAGAGATCTATGCATCAGGAATATGAACTGTAATGAAATCTTTAGATCTGGAAAGTGTGGCCTGCCAGATGCTGTAGAACTGCAGCATCTATCATCCTCATCATTAGGCTGTTCTAGCTAGGGCTCATAGGAATGGTAGTCTAACAACATCAGGTGAACCGCATACTCTTCCTCCTTGCTACAAATGAACGACAGACAATCATATAGACACCAAGCCTGCAATACTTCCAGGTGACCTACAGCCATGGACTTCATATCTGCAAAGAGGTAGTCCTGGTCATCTATTAAGTGAACTTTACTTTTTGGGCTTCTCTCTCAGGAAGGATATTGCATAGTTAAAGAACACCATAAGTGTATAGTAGTTAGTGTTGGACTTAAGACTAGGAAGATTCAAAATTCTGGCTTAGTTTAAAAAGAAAAATCCAACTTACTGAGGCAAAACATTATTCCTCAGCCTAACAAACTTAGCAGGGTTGTTGTGGGTATAAAAGTGGCAAAGTATGTATTCAAATTCTGAGCTCCCTGAAGCAGGATAAGCATCAATGAAATACTAATGGTAACAACTGTGACAATAATAAATTGTTTAAAGGATGCCACAAAATGTTCTGCAAATGTTATTCTGCTCCCCTTAACCAGTTTTACTTACCACACTGTTTGTTGTCCTGACCTCATAATTCTCTATACATTGTACCCACACAAAGAGGATGTACCAACTAGAAAGTAAGCAAAACCAGATGGTTTTCATGCTGGATGGGACACTCAACTTCTATTCAGTTTTGTCATACGCACCTTCATTCCTTCAAATCTTGATAAGGCTCTTAAAGGTCTCAAAGCTCTTAGGGTCCGAAGTGATTTTATAGGGCCAAGTTCAGAATAATTCAAGGCATTAGCTATTAAACTCACTAAGGAAACCTAATCAAAAACAATGATGGTTGCAGTTACAGAATTGAAAAACAAAAGAAAACAAAACACACTTCTTTAAAAAGAACGTAGCTTGTTTGAAAACAGGCTACAATTCAAATAGCAGTTTAATTGCAGACCCAATCCAATGTGGGAAAGTGTAGTATTTCAACACTATCTGGCTGAACGTTTCCTCTCCTGCTATGTTTGTCTCTTGTATTTCTTCCACAATGGAATTATGCACAATGCACATAGTATTTCTCAGGAAGTATCATACGAGTGCTATCTCTAACCTTACTTAGCTTCAATAAAGATGGGTGCAAACATGTCACCTCAATTCTCAATTTCAGATGGGTCTTCCTCAATAATAAGCATGTGACCTTGAAGTCCTAAAGTACTGTTTCCCACTATCTCAATTAATGACACATTGTCTAAATAAAATATGAGGACAGAAAGATCCTAGTCACTGGACCAAAAGTACAAAGGCATTCTGTTCCTTGTATCCCCTGGACAATGCCAGGTATAATGCAGACCAGGTTCTTGATTAACCCAGTATCCAAACAGAACACACATAATCAACCATATGAGCTACAGAATGGGGACTCTATTCAGGTATCAAGACACATGGCACAACACTGCTCTACATCATTCTCTCTGAATCTGTACAACCATGACTACATAAGAGCACAGGTGAAGAAAAAATGAGAAAATGGAGAAAGAGTGCTGAACACAAAGTGGAGGATAAATTGCTGCACTTCAGTGGCTAAGGAACTTGAATATATTTTTTCTTTAAAAAGCCACTGAATGTTACTGAAGAAACATGAAGCATTTATTTGACATAGTAGTGCTTCGAATCACTGAAACGTACTCTCTGTTATGCCACTGGATTTAAACTCTCAGCACAATCTTTTAATTCATATTTTTCTCTTCAACAGCAAAAATGCCATTTGCTTACTGGAATAAACCAATTGATGGTGAGGTATTACCATCACCTCGTAGTTCCTCATGTAGGCACTCTGCCAACTGGGCTGTAAACTGTCAGGACTAAAGAACCCAGGGCAGGAAGGCTCATTGTTTTGTTCTGTTTTTTCCCTGCATCAGCTTGTGTGGGAGAATAGATTAACAATAAAAATCCTTCCTCAGTCATCCCAGCTGCTAGGGGGAGCTACCTCTCACTGTCATCATGATGTGTACCTGACTCTGTGAGAGTGTCTGTCAAAGCTGCTGCATTTGTTCATCTTGCAACCTTGTCCATAACAAACTTCAGCCGCACTTGAATAGTGACGATTAGTACTGGTGTAGTATCAAGTGCAACGGCGCCAATTTTGTTGAACCCACAGTAGCAGGCTGCTGGCACATCAGAAGGCATAGAAATGCAAGCAATCTGTCAGAACTAC
This sequence comes from Cyclura pinguis, assembly GCA_030412105.1. Classification (NCBI taxonomy): domain Eukaryota; kingdom Metazoa; phylum Chordata; class Lepidosauria; order Squamata; family Iguanidae; genus Cyclura; species Cyclura pinguis. The sequence goes on along the minus strand of CM059599.1, from coordinate 226,150,616 downwards.
CATAATTGTCTTCCATTATGCGGCTTCTCTTATCTAACACATTGTTGTGCAATGTCCATTAGCATAACACCACTCAAACCGTTACATTACAAAGTAAGGAATAAAGTTGTATTTTGGGGCATCTTTGCTTTGTGCTATAACATGTATTCATTAGTCAATTAATGCACACTTAGGTCAACTGGTGCAAGAAAATGGCCAAATTTTAAAAAATGAGATGATTTATCATTAAGCGTATCTATGATTAAGACGTGAATATATAAAGTGAGAGTGGGCAAAGTGTAATGTGAGGGCTACGTGGCCCTCATGGGCACTTCTGCAGTCCTCAAGCTCACTTGGACTAAAAGCCCACACACTTCCTAAAAGAGGGGTGTTTTTGCACCCTCAAATCAGAAATACCTATTCTTAAGACCTCTAAGAGAGATAGCTTACCTTTCAACAACATAAGCTGCTTCCCTCAGTTGCTTTGATAAAACCCAGAGGTCACAACCAGAAGGACTTCTGGTTTTGACTTCTGGCCGAAATCCTACCATTGGTCTCTGCACCCTGCACAGCTGCCCACCTTTGGTATGAAAGCTGCTAAGCCAAATCAGTACTTACATCCACAATGAGGAAATCCAGCCAGCACCAGGCATTAGTGAAATACACTTGAAAGCCATAGGACACCCATTTCAGAAGCATTTCCAGGATGAAGATATATGTGAAGACCTTGTCTGCATATTCCAACATGGTCTTGATGGTCTTGCGCTGATCAATATATATGTCTTCAAAAGCCTATGGAGGAAATGCTATTACAGTTAAGGTCCCACCAGCTGGAGGAGAAAGCAAAGTAAAACTCAACTTGTTCTGCTCTGCTGGTATCAAGTAATGCCTGCTTTAATGTGCATCTCAGTTACATTTGGGATACTTGCTGTTCCACTGGAACTTGTTGTATGCACCATTTCCATCATTATCTCTTATGTGTTAGTACCATTAGGACATTAACTTGAACGTGCTCAACAAATGATAAGACAATCATATAGCGGCTAGTGACAAGCTATAGTGAGTAAGAGGTGCGAAATTAGAGATGCTGTTAGAATATGAAATCAGGTGGTTCACTGGGTGAATCTATTATGTGCACAATGTTCTAGGAAATATTGAGTCTGGATATCAATCTAATAATCATTACAGATCCCACCTGCTATTAAAATTTATAAGGCTAAAGTAGTTACTCAGATATGTTACGGCAGTGAACTTTGGGAAGCATCCTTGAAAATACACCTAGAAACAGTGCAGAATCATTTCCTCAGGGCAATTTTAGGATTACCTATAGGAACTGAAACCTCTATTTTGCGGTTGGAGACTGGTCTCCACACACTGAAGAGTGCTGTTCACATGTATGCAATCAAATATTGGCTGAAACTGAGAAAAGGAATAGGTTCTTCTTTAATTTTGAGTGCCTTCAAAGAAATGACAAATTGCAATAGTAGAAAATATTTATCCTGGAATCAGAAGATTCTACATCTAGTGGAGGGTTATGGTTTCTCGCTGGAGTCTTTAGATGCTTTAAAGTTTGAGCAAGCAGCTTGACATCTGAAAGCACACATTTCAAAAAAGAACTTCCAAGCTGATCGTGCTTCCATATGTCTGTCAAACTGTGCTCCCTGGTATGCCAAATTACCTATACAAATGCCTCATCCTCAATATTTAAATAGTATAACAAATTTTAAGTGGAGATATGCTCTCACAGCTCTATGTTGTAACTCAGTGGACTCAGCAATAGTTCATGGAAGGTACCATCATATCCCTAGGGAGGACAGAGTCTGCCCATGTGGGAGCAACACAATTGAAGATCTAGTACATTACCTATGGGTATGCCCAATTTACACAGACTTAAGAAAGGCCTTGTTTAAAGAACTCGATCTTACACACAATAAGTCTAGCTCATTTCTAATTAAATTTCTTCTGGGGGATTCAGTTCCACACATTTCCAATAAAGTTGCTTGTTTTGCTTTTAAAGCATCAATATTAACTCCTGTGCACAAGATGCTGTAATTGTGGATTTTATTCCACATAAAATTTGCACATGATTGATTTGCATAGAAAATAGCATTTTTTTGTACAGGAATTAATACTTTTGTATTGAAAGATTATTTTCCATGGATAAAAGCTTTTTCCTGCACAGAAAATCCTGAATTCTGCACAAAACAACCATACGGAAAGTGAACTCCTGAAGTGCAAACATTCTTAGCAGTCCATGATTCTTCTTGTCAGTTTCTCCACCCTCAAAAAAAAAAAAAAAGTTTCTTTTTTCAATATTTTGGGGTATTTCTTCCATCCCCACTTAAAACTGAGATCAAAACTCTAGTTTCTGCACAAACTCTGATGTTGGTTGGTTGGTTTAGCCTAGAGTTGTACAATCTGTGCCCCTTGCTTAGGCCTTAGGGAAGGTCTGCCCTTCCTGGCCAAACACCTGACAAACAATTCACCACCCCCAACCATTCCCCCAGAGATCCTAATGCAGTTCAATTTTTTCATTACTAGCACTAAGGAAAAAGAAATCTGTATCAGGATTACTGGGACATGTGTTCATGTGTGCCTACATACATGTATGGATGTACCTCTTGGTACATGTGCCTCACAGAATTGTAAACTTTCCTGGAACTCTCTACTCTCTGAAGGAGATAATAAGTGTTCCATTTGCAATGTCCATCTCCCATGGAATGCCATGTTCATCCTACGGTTACTGTATTCCGAGCTTGTCAGTGTAAAAGCTTGGATCTGAAATCTTTCAGCAGACTAATCACACACAGGTTAGCATCCACCCTTCGTGTATTTTTTCTCTCTCACTTGTGGCTTGGTTTTGTTTCCATATCAGACAAGTTAACTGAGGCTTTAAAAAAAAGTGTTAAGGATGCAAGAATGTAAGAAGAATTCTGGTGGACTAAACCAATGGCTTGACTAGTCCAACATTTTGTTTGCACAAATGGCTATGGAAAGCTCATCAGGAAGACAAGAAGGCAAGAACTGAACTGTATCAGTTTACACCCTACTGGTAGTTTCTTTTATACTACAGACCCACTTAATTGATGGGACGTCCATTAGTATTCATTCAATATTCAATGAATATATTCTAGCTGAAACTGCCATTAGGATTTAGACCTCTGTGTCATAGAATCATAGAGTTGGAAGAGACTATGAGGGCCACCAAGTCCAACCTCCTGCCATGCAGGAGTACACAATCAAAGCATTCCCAACAGATGGCCGTCCAGCCTCTGTTTGAAAACCTCCAAAGGAGGAGACTCTATCATACTCCGAAGCAGCCTATACCACTGGCAAACTGCCCCTTCTGTCAGGAAGTTCTCCCTAATGTTTAAATGGAATCTCTCTTCCTGAAGTTTGAAGACACTGCTCCATGTCCAAGTCTCTGGAGCAGCAGAAAATAGGCTTGCTTCATCCTCCATATAACATCCCTTCAAGTATTTAAATATAGCTATCATGTTGCCTCTTAACCTTCTCTTCTCCAGGCTAAACATACCCAGCTCCCTAAGCTTTTTCTCATAGGGCATGGCTTCCAGGCCTTCTACCATTTTGGTCACCTCCTCTGAACACATTCCAGCTTGTTCCAGCATGTTCCTCAGCAACTGATGCACAAAGGCATATTGCTGCTGATACTGGAAGTAATATATAGTGATCCTGATTAGTAGATGGCTCTAACATTCATGAATCTGTCTAACTCTCTCATAAAGCCATCCAAAATGAAATGTCCTGGGATAGTAAATTCAAAATTTTAACTAAGTGCCCAGTATGAAGATCACTGGAGAGAATGATGATGTTTGATAAAGAGAAAAGCCTTAGAAAAAGAGGAAGACAAGGTTACAGATGGCTTGACTCAAGAAAGTAAGCCATGACCCTGAGTTTGCAAGACCTAAACAGGGCTGCTGACAAGCAGAGCTCAGAGGTCTCTAATCCATAGGGTCACTTTAAGTCAAAGATGACTTGACAGCAAATAGCAGCAAAAATAATACAGACTAATTCCTGAATCTCCCAATATTTAGCATCAGTGGATTATCCTGGGTTCTAGTATTACTCCACTGGAAAGAAAGCCTTTCCCTGTCTATATTCTCCGCACCATGCATAATTTCATACATCACTATCATGTCTTCCCTTACAAGCCTTTTCCCCAAATACTGTAACTTTTCCTCATAAGGAAATTGCTCCAGTATTTTGATTATCTTGGCTATCCTCTTCTGCAACTGCACTGGCCATAAGTGTACACATTATTTCAGAGGTGCCACACACTGAGCCAACATCTTGTGTGAGCTATCTTTCATAAACCAAGATATCTCTCTTGGTTACTTGCTGCCAACACAGTTCCAATCAGCATATAAGTGAAGCTGGGAATTTTTATTTCAGTATGCATCACTTTATATCTGCTTACAGTTGATTTCATTTGCACTGTAATGCCTGTTGTCCGATAGTTTGGAGTGATCACTACAGAGTAGGGATGTAATTCTTTATTAATTTTCTTCTTGAAGGGAGCAACCAGTAATTTTAGCAATTTTTTACCCACCGTGAGAGAGTCTTTGAAAGTGACATTGTCAAAGCCTATTTGCAGTTTGTGAGTTTTGTACAAAATTAGCACATGGTTGTTTTCATAGAAAACAGTATTTTCTGCACAGTAATCAATATTCCTGCGGGAACAGAACAGAAAAATTACTTCTTCCTGCACAGAAAATGCAATTTTCTTTCCATGTGCAAATTTTGCACAGAAATCTTCAATTATAGCTGCTTCTATGCAACAAGCAGCTTTTTCTGTGCAGAAAATCTTATTTTTCCACAGAAATATGGTTTCCTCTGCAATGTATTTTTTTTTGCAAAAAACAAAACAAAACAAAACAAAAAACACCATAAGTGAATTTTTCAAAGAAGTCACAAACTGTGAAAATTACTGTTGGTCCAGGATTTTTCTCACCAGAATTTCTCAAAGCTCAAAAAACCATGTATTTCAACATTTTTTATTGGAACATTTTCAAATTTTCTGTAATACCTACTATGGAACTGTTCACAATCTTTTTTCTCACAGACTGAAACCATTATATACCTTTAGTAAACATGGCCACATTACCACTCCAGGTCATCTTCCAGGTTGTCTAAAAAGATATTAAAAAGCACCAGTCCCAATACAGATCCTTGAAGGTTTTCTGCTATAAGAGTTGATAATTTATTCTCTGCTTTCTATTCTTTAGCAAGTTCTCAGTTCACAAAAGGACTAAAAACAGACATGCTATGACTTCTAGGTTTCTGCAGGGCTCTTGAAAAATTTGGTAAGACAGGACCAACTTTAAAGAAGGATTCTTTTTTGTTTACAATAGTGACTGAACTTCTGTACCTTTAACAATATTATCTTTAATATAGGTGTAACAAATATTTTCTCATTCACAACACACATAACAATAGCTTTGGTGCTTTTTCAATGACTTCTCATATTTTATGACTCTCTATTTCTGTGAAAATCTTTATTTTTGTTTCTTATTTTCTCACCATACCCCTTGAATCTTTTGATTTAGAAAGAAACTATTTTTATTTCTTATTTTGTTACTTTGTTAAATCCTACTTTACACAAAACATGTTTTTGCAAAAAAATGTTAAATTTGTGCAAAACATAATATTTTATGTGCAAGTTTAGTACGAAATGCATTTTGCAAATGAAATTTTCAAAGAAGTTCAAAATATGAAAAATAATCTAAAAACTAGCAAAAGCTCTTACAGTTTCACTTCATGAGGAGAAACCTTTTAAATATTTTTTACTCTTTTTTGTGAGATAAGCAAGCATTTTAATTTCTAATTTGCAATGGCCCTTCCAACAATCTACCTGAAACTCATATTAAGCTAACTATCCTGTAGCTTTCCAGACCCTCCCCACCCCTTGATCTCGTTCTAAAAACTGGTGATACATTGGTGACTTTTTAGTTCTGATGTAGAGGTAATCTTAGGGACATGGTATTTATCTGAATTAGATTAGCTAAGTTCACATTTGAATTTGGTGAACTTGTGGATGTCATCTGGTGATTTGCTTCTCTGTAACTTCCTCACTTGCCATCATTTTTCCATCAGCTTCTCATTTTCTACTCCATTTGAGGCACAAGTATTGGCCCTGTATTTGCAGCATTGAAAAAAGAGGGTAAAAAAAAATACATCCAGCTCCTTTTCAGTCTGCTTATTGTTCTTTAAAGCCTTGAGTCAGTAAGACATCTGATCATAACGGAAATGCCACAAGGGCTTTCCTAGGCAATCTGTTGTATAATTAGGATGTCACTGCAGGAAAAAAAACCCACTTTCGAGTAGTCTCTTATCTCAATTCATTTGAATAAATTGCCTCAGACCCCTTTTTCATTAGCTCAAGTCTTCCACTTTACAAGGAATAGAGTATGAATCTGCTATGAGAGGAAGTGCTGTTTGCAGTATCACTTATGAGCCCGTGAAGCTTCTAGGACTCCTGGTGATATGACATATATATGTATCCCACTTACCAAAGCACCACTGCTGAGAAGGATCATGAAAACAATAAAGGTTTCAAACCAGCTGTGTTCCACTATTCTGTAGCAGGTTTTCCGAAGGTTCCACCAGAACTTGCCTTTCCCAGATTCTACGTTGACTTGACAGCATTTGAACTTCCGTACACAGCCTAAGAATCAGAAAATTTCTTCTTTGTCAGATAATATGACATAAATAATATAACATATGTATGTCAGATTTTTACATACAATCTAATTTAAAAAAATTAAACAATCCCCATCTCGTGAGTTAGATCCAGAACATCTGCCTGTGAATGAAAGGGCCCTTTCCCTTTGCAGAGGTGGTCCCTCAAAATCCAGAGCAGACCTTTGAGAACAAAAAGGGAGGAAGTGGTTTTTCACAGGCTCCCACTTCTTGCAGCTTCTTGTGCTGACTTCCATGCTGTTTGAAAGAGTGCTCCAATGCCATGAAATCAATTTTTGGTATGCACAAGATGAAGAGAGAACAAAGAAGTCCAGGGCAATATCTTACCCTGAACTGGATCATTGGTTTATTTAGCCCAGTATTGGCAACCCAAATATCAGTTTTCCAGGGTTTCAGGATGATCCCTTTCTTAGCTCTACCTGGAGATCCCACAAATTCCCTTGTGGGCTCCCATTCAAGTATTAACCACACCACAGCCAGCTTGGCTTCCAATATCAGATATGAATGTATTTTTTATTTTTTTTCAGGGTTATACAGTGGTGTAGGAGAAGTGGAAACTGGCAAAAAAAAATCACCTCCTCATTTTCATTTGCAAGAGAATTCTATGAGAAGAATTCTGCACACAGGTCTCTTGATTTAACTCTACATGTACCAAAGGCAATACTGTAACCATAAACACTGAAATATGCAAAATGGGTTATAGGAAAGCATCAGTTCTGGAAAAATGAAATATACCTAAGAAGCCCCTTTTACCTCCTGGCACATTTCCATCCCCCTTTCCTTTTCTGTCATATCTGAAACAGATAGTAAGCACAAGGGTAGGGAATTGTTTCATTGTTTTTCTATTTGTAAAGTGCCATGTACAGTGATGGTGCTATGTAAATAATTGATAACAATGACAGCATCAACAGAAGATCAATAAATGTGCTTGCACTACACACAAAAAGTGATCATTTAGTAAGGCTCTTGTCTTCTATTTCTCTCTGTTAATGGGTTTCTTGGAGCAAGGACTAACCTTTTTGCTTGTTGTTAAATACATGTTCAGAATAACAGTGCCACACACTGATATACATTGATGATGTGCATTGAATTAAAAGTACATAATGTGGAATGTTTAACTGGATAAAGTGGATCTGAAATCATGCTAAATGTAAAGACCAAGTAGCAGAACTTTAAATCTGTGAGACTTAAAATGTCTTGGCACCTTAAAGATTCACACATCCATACTGGTGGGAATTTTTACAGTTTTCTTCATCAGATCTGTAGTCTGGTTTCTACGGTGCCACAAAAATGTTTAGTTGTCATAAGAGTATCTTTCATTACATATTTTAATGTTGTCCTTTCTCTTGGAATTGCAATTTTGTTACTGAAAAATGTGATTTCCTCACTACACCCCTTCCATATTTATGAAAATATTGTTTTCTCACCATACCCTTTGGATCTTCTAATATAGAAAGAAACTATTATTCCTTGCGATGTAAATGAATTATGGCACATCTCAAGCTTTCTTCTGTGTTCTTCTTTTTCATTGCCATTCTTTTATATAATCTAAACTTCATTGTTTCATAAAACTCTTAGAACTGTTTCCTGCTAATTTTTAACTCTAGTTTCTGAGACAAACAAGCCAGGATTAAATTCTTACTTGAGAGTCTGGCTTCCTCTTACTAACTGAAGATAAAATCAATCTCTATTCCCTGAATTCTAGTATCACATAACAGGTGGCAATGGTTTGTTTAAAAGCAGAAGCAAATGCTTCCACTCCTGTCACAGTTGTGAAAGAAATGCCATGTGCTATTTAAAAGTATTCCCATGTGACAACTTTTCCCCTTACTCAGACATTATTATGATTACTACGAGCATTTCTTTAGTGGTTGAGTGTTTTCTTTGAGATGGCATATTCAGTAAAAACAGTGAAATGCCACTCTTTAAAGAATACTTGATCCTGTTATTACCAGGTATTTTCTCAAAAATGAAAAAACAAAAGGCCTCCCTAGCCCTTTTCCATTTTGGATAATTAGAGAGAAACAGATGGTCTGCGGTAAAAGGATCTTTTTAATGCGGTACATTATGGATTTAAAAAATATTTTTAAACTGCATTTCAGTGATTTTAATTGTTGTAATTTAATGGAAACATTTAACACTTTTAAAACTTGTGTATCAAATAGATTTTTTTAGTGTATTTTGTTCTTAACTTGATGTATGCTGTCTTGGGTTACAAATTAAAGAAAATAAAAAAATAAAAAATAACAAGTATCACTGTTTGGAGTCTGAAAGAAAGGGAAGAGAACCTTGCTAATTGTATACTGAGGTGTAAAAAACTCTGCAGGATAAAGTCAGCAAACTAATTCCCAATTCCAGTTTCAAAAGCTATTGACAACTGGAAGTTGGTAGATTTGAAGTTCTTTCTCAGTGGAGAAACCAAAACTGCAAATATTCACACAGCTGAAACAGCTGCCTCAGGAAAGATGTTTAAATATCGATCAGCTAGCTGCTGCCCCATTTCAATACTTAGTCACAGTCACTTCCAGCTTTTAACATTCTTAGAATATTTAAGATACTAAAATCTTTAATATTTAAAAAATGGACACAGATTATCTAAAGGTATATATTGCCAATGTAGCAAGTTCCTTTTCATAGTCACAAACTACCTTGTGAATATAGGTGTATTTATTTCAGAGTGTATACACACTCAAAACTTAAGTTAACAAGTAGCATTAATCATTTTGGTATCTCTCAGTGAAACCTGGGAAGTGTTATCAGGTGGCAATGATAAGAATTTTCTGTTTCCTACTATTCCCTGCAGCTTCCAGGACTCACCAAGGAAAGAAATTTGTTTTAAAATAACTTTAAAGCTGTTTTAAAAAAAGTAGAGGGCCACAAAGTCAAATTTATTTGACCACAAGTTTATCTATTTCAGGTTCCTTTGCTTACTAATTTGACACAAACTTTTGATTTTGGATTTTATCACTAAAAGTAGCAACCACATTTAAAATATCATCCAGCAAATTCCTGATAGGTAGTTTTATTACAGAGTATAGCTGTGGGGGCAGGGTAGGGAAAGGGGCATTGCCTTCAAAGTAAGAATTCTGCCCTCCCCAAATGAAATTTTCCTTCAATCTCCAAATATCTAGCACTGCAGTAATTTGACCATTTAGAAATAAAGTTTAATCATCCAAAGAAATGGGGCAGGCACAATTCTCAAGGGAATGCTATCACAGAAAAAAGAAGTGCTCCAAGTGAGGATGATTTTCAAGGTCTGGCTCTTTGCAACATGTGGAGACTGAAGGAAAATTTCATAAAGGGAGGGGTACAATTCTTACTGAGGGGCCAATAGCCTTATTTGCAGCCCCCTCCAAAGCTACACCCCTCCTCTGCTGGGCTACAACTTTTCACTTTAAAGCAGTATTTGCTGTCATGTTAAAAAAAGAAAAGAAAAGAAAAGAAAAGAAAAGAAAAGAAAAGAAAAGAAAAGAAAAGAAAAGAGCAAGCTTCATTTTGTCAGAAGCACAAATCCTTGGTTTTAGCTGGCAGAAAACACACTCATAGAGAGATGTATAAGCAGTAGACACGGATGGAGAGGATGTTATTAGAAAGTGAGGGCAAAGGGCCCAACAGTACCAAGGGGGGGTGTGTGTCCATGGGCCAAATATATTTGTTGTCTGCATTGTCAACTCCCATATTAAACTGCCACCCTCCACCCTTCACATACCTTCAGTAAAACAAGGCTTTGGTTGTGACGTGTCTTCTTCTGAAGGTTCAGCATTATTTTCTCCAACTAAAGCAAGATTAACTGTGCTGGCTTCGGTGGAGCTGGAAATGCTCAACTTCTGTGAACAAAATACCACACAATACATTTTTTAAAAAATAAAATAAAATAATGCAGTATAAACAAATTTATTCTCAACAGAAATAAATGTTCTCTGTGCATGCAGTTGTGGTATATATGGTTCATTTGTACATTTCAAAACAGATTTCTGGGCAAGCAAGTGCTCAGGAGCATTATGCGCATCCCTAAGTTCTTTGCATTTATACTTACCAAATGAAATTTCAATTTTATTTGCTAAGTGACTGTGTGTGTAAAGAAGGTAAGGAACATTTTTTTAAAAACTTGGTTGGTACCAATTTGAACAGCACATTTAAAGATATCAGTAATGCACAAATGCCTCCATTTTAATTCTCTACTTTCTGCAATTCTTTTAAAGAATGTTTTGGTCACAGTCACAGACTCTGAGCTAACTGGCAATGGACTACTCTTTTTTGTTGACAACTTTTTTTACAAATGTTTTCATTGCTTTTGATTGCTGTAAATTACCTTGGGAGCTCTGGCGGGCTGAGAGATGATAAAGAAACACACCATCAAAGAAATAAATAAAATTGACCAATGACTGCTGGTGCCTTCCATGTCAGGAGGCAATGAATCAACTTTACCTTTTAGTCTGAACTTTAAAGAAGAAGTCTAAGAAGAACTGGGCTGCTGCTCAGCACCTTGGTTGTCTCCTTTAAAGTTCAGACTAAAAATCAGAGTGGATTCTCTATACCACACTATACCATGGAAGTTACCAGCTTCCACTTTACTGATGACATTACTGTGTAGCTAAATCTAGACTATTCTTCATATTCTTCATTCTTCATATACTAAGCTGAAGCTTGCATCACAGACAGGATCACAAAAAGGTGATTCCCACAGTCCACTGAAATCAGCAGCAAGACTTCAGTTATCCTCAAAGGATGTAGACTAAACAGAAAACTACAATTTCTTCCACTATGGTTGGCAAACATATGGGTGACAGGATCAGTTTCACCTCGTAGCCACCCCACCAGCCCATCTGGTCCAAGAGAACCTTCATATTCTGCCATGTATAGGTTAAATACAGAGGTACTTTGGCGGCATAGGAATTTTGGAGCCAGGAAAATATTTTGTATCTCTTTAAAGATGTTTTGGAATGGGTTTCTGGCAAAAAATTGACAATTTGGTAAGAAAATGGGGGGGGGGATGTATTGGGAGGGTCTCAAGGATTGGTGGGTGGCCTGCTTGTGAAGTTGATAATAATAGGGTGGAGGACACTGTGTTTATATATCAAGTGTCAAATCACCACTTATAAGCATATGAAAATTTTTGAGTGAAATTCAGGGATGGCATGTATTTTTTCAAAGAGGTTGTAATATTGTTCCAACTTTGCAGGACCATATATTATACCACTACCTCTCCAACCAAACAAACAAATAAAAAACGGTCATTTCTGAAACTGCACCAATAAAAACAGCATGTTAACTTCATTCTTACAGCCTTGCCAGTGCACAAATGGGTTGATTTCTGTGCATTTTAAAACTATTTGTTATTTAGGTACTCAAGCCAATCTTTGTCAGTTGTTAAAGAATTATTGCTTCTAATTCTAAGGAAATGCTTGAGATCATAATAGCTCTGATCTGACAGCCTTCAGTTTTGAGCCTCTAGGTCATGTGCATGCTAGTCACAATAAAGGACATGAATTGTATGGGTAGCAGATAGGTGTGAGTACCAAAATAAATCAAAATAGTTTTCATAACTGCATTTTCTAGCCACCAACAATGTTATTACTATACAGTATATAACATCAAAAATGAGAGCACCAGTACACAGCTGGATGAATGAATTGTGAAAGCACATCAAAAACAATCTAGGATACTGAAACTGCTATTATTGTATTCCAACTTGCTGTATTCAGAGACAATCAAGTCATCAGTCAAATCATTTGAAAAATTAGTACAATTCTCAAAGCCATTTTTCTAATAGTTTTCAAATAAGAGACTTCCCATGAAAGCAGAAGCCTTATCACTTATCTAGATATTCTCTATAATATGTGGGTAATCATTTGTTTGCCATGGCCTCATCTGATATTCTGAGCAACCACATAAATCATCTTCTGAAGAAAAGCTTTCCTCTTACCACACAAAGTGTGGGCTGGGGGAACTGATGGCTTAACCAGTCTCCTTTCCTGAATACCACTGTTTTCCCTGAAAGAATTGTTAGAACAAGTTATTTTAGTTAAAAGGTCCAAGATATCCCTGCAGGGCCTAAATAACCTAAGGGTCCAGATCCCATCTGATCTGGAAAGCTAAGCAGGGTCAGACCTGATCAGTACTTAGATGGGAGACTTCCAACAGATACCAGGTGCTGTAGGTTGTATTTCAGAGGAAGGAACTGGCAAAAGCACCTCTGAGTATTCATTGCTTAAGAAATTCATGGGGCTGCCATAAGTTGTGAAATGAATGGGGGTGCCATATGTTGACAGGCAACTTGAAGGTACATACCCATGCCTAGATATCCCAGACATGCACACACAGGGCAAGCTCTCTTACTCAGACTTGTCAGACTTGTGAGAGCAATAGAACTGGATGTGGGAGGGTTCTCCCCCCCCCTACTCCCTTCTTCACACGTTGATTGCAGTTGCTGAGCTAATGACTGCATGGGGCTCAAGAGAAGCAGTGTCATATAAAAACTCCATCTCCTCTACTTTGGCAGAAATATGTGTTACTTGCTAACTTGTCACTTTGTGAAAATAACTATTTTGGTTAGATATAATCTGCAGATCGCAGTTTGAGAAGAAGTCACTATAAATATGATAGCTATTATGGCTTGAAAGATATACATTAATTTATAAATACTAAATATTTCCTTTCATCCTTTTAGTAAGGGTGACATTCTTGTTACAAATTGCTGTAGCAATGACAGGGTGATTTATTACGAATGAAAGATAATCCAAAACTCTTAGTATGTCATCAAATGTATAATTTTAGCTTATATTATTCTCTGAAGGTATGTAACAAAAGAATACAGAATGCAGCAAATCCCGTTAGAAATGACTGAGCCCTATTTAGTCCAGTATTCTGTTCCCACAGTGGCCAACCAGAAGCATATGGGAACCCCACAGCTAGCACAGGAGGGCAACAACACCTTCCTACTTTCAGCTACCATCAGAGGCATAATGTTTTCTATAAACAGAAATATAGCCTTCTATAAATCTGTGATATCTTCAAAGATATATATAAGTTAGCAGCCACTACATCTTCTGAGAGCAAATTCCACAGCTGAACTATGCATTGTGTGAACAAGCACATGCCCTAAACTTCATTTCAGAATTTTCTAGTACTAAGTAGCTTTGTGGTTCCTAAACATTTTAGGCCAATGAGCACATTCAGAATTCTGAAAGAATGCCATGGGTATTCTTACAAAATGGATACCATGGAGGAAATTGGTCTTCACAAAATGGCTACAATTCTGAGTACGATCAGTCACAAAATGTCCACTCAGCAGAAGTCAAATCGGTGAGACTAACAGAAAAATAATTCACTGAAGAAACTAAGCCCTCAATACAAGTGGAATCTGAGTTCTATGAGAGAAAGCCATACTTTTGAGCCCATAATTTTCTGCTCCACATGCATTTCACAGAAGGCCAACAGAGAAGCTTCAGATGGATCCTGACTGAGAACTTAACAAGTCAGATTTGAAGTATCAACCCTAAATGCCTAAATATATACCTTCCCCTCACCAAAGCACAACAAAACATCCATTTGACAAAAGGCAAATGGTATTGCTGAGAGAAACACTTAAACAAGCAAAACAAACTAATGGGGACCAGAGGCATTCATAAAAATGTTGCCAGAGGTCATCCCTTTGCTTTGCAGAATATCCACAGTCTCACAGTTTAGGTTGCGAAATGTAACAATTTTAAAACTCTAAAATACCACTGCAGAACGTCAGGAAAGATACCAATGGAAGTGTCAGTAGGCACAGTGGTGACCACAGGCACTAAAATGAGGGTCTGGTATCCTCTTAGGACAATGAAAATATAAGTCCTCTAGGTTTGAAGCTAACTCAGCAAGCTATAATATTAAGGTCTGTGGAAACCCACAGGTACCAAGGCCAAGCCCCTGGGGGGAGGAAGTGTTTCCACAAGCCATGGGCCCTCAGACAAGAGCAAAGACTGCAATATCAGCAATGTCTGAATCCCCCTCCTTCTTTCCAAGCCCAGCTGCCACTGGGGGCGGGGAGATACTGGGGCAGGTTTGTCACTGCCTCTTTGCTCCCATTTCCTAAACCAAGCACAGCCAGAGGACTTCAAGCCTCTTGTGAGAGATCTCCAGGGCTTTTGGAAAAAAACTGTATCAGCCACATCACAATGGCAACACAGCAGATATTGCCACCTCCTTCTCTATTGCAACGCTCACTGGCTGCCAGTGAACCAGAGTTGGCAAAGCTTGCCAGCAGCCAGGCCACCTCCATGTGGGCAGGAAGAGTGGTGCTGAGGGATCCTGTTGTTCTCTGTTGGCTGAGTGTGGCCAAGGGAATCATCCCCCTGAACGCCTGTTAACTATTGTTAGGGTTGTTGCCAATCAAACACTTAGTTACAGAATTAAGGTCAGCAGAGAAAGGGCAAGAACAATTCATGCTGAAGAAAAGGAAGGAGCACTATACGTGAAGAGAAGCATGAGAACTATTCTAAAACTCTCATCCCAGTTAAGAGATTGCCACTTGCTATATCTGCGCTGAGCCAAAGGGCCACATGATTATTCCTGATGATATGCCAAAAAAGATGGGAAAAAATGCCTCCAAATGTATATCTTAAAGGTGTTAGTTGTTCTTATTGTGATGATCCAGAATGTGATCACTGCACATTCTTCCAAAGGGTTTACACACAGAGAAGCCTGCCTGTGTTCCCCAGAAGTAAACATGAAAGAACCAGGATTACCCTAGGATCTTTCTGTTCCTTGAGGAAACGGGGTTGTAATCTCCTGCTTCCAAGTAAACTAAGCTAGTCTAATTTTTCTGGTGACAGAGAGAAAATTCCACAGGATCCCTCCTTGCCAGTAAAAATGAAAATAAAATCGCAACAAGTTGAGTAACAATCTTCTGCCCCTTTCTTGAGGGCCAAAATCTGTTCCTTGAGCCAGCTGCATCACTCTGCCTAATGCTACGGTTGGCCCTGGACACAGAAACCTACGTGAGCAGCCATCAAGCAGGTTATTTTGGGGGAGCAGAGAGAGGGAATTTCCCAGTTAACTGGTCTCACTAAAATAAATAAATTTATATAAATTTTAAATTTTAAATGATTTAAAATTTTTTTTATCCTTGTGGACTGCTAAAAAGTGAGGCAGATATGAACCTGTAAGTAATTAATATGTTTTCATACTCACTGATAATTAACTCTGTTGAACAGCCTGGGGCCCCTTCTGCAGGACATCGTCGTCCTGCATTGGGGATGCAAGAAGGACGGGACCCAGATGACACTCATGCACAACGTTGTCTGGGTCTCATCATTCTCCCATCCCCAGGCAGTATGATCATGCAATAGATTATTGATGGGTTTTCCCTGTCAATGACCAGTGATCCTGAAGCCCTCCCGCTACCTTCCACACTTACCAGGGAGTGCAAGGGCTATGCTTCCTGCCCCAGTGCAGTCTGGGTCAGTGCCCAGCTGTGCTGCAGAAGCAAGAGGCATGGCCATCACACCTCCTGCATTCCCACAGGCAGCTGGTGCAGAGGGGCGCACTCCTGTTGTGCTCCCCTTCTGGTAGAAGCCCTGCCGAGATCCCCGTGGGACACCACTGGGATCTGGTAAGCTGCAGAAAGAGCCTGGGACTTACTTCTAAATAAGCATACATGAGATTTGCACCATAAATTAATTATTCTTTAGTAAGGAACCTAAATATAACATTATAACTGGGCAATGTCATATTCATCGCAACATTCTAATGAGCTGTGTCCAAAAGTATGTCTTTTCAAAGGGAAAGAAACACAATTCACTCATTTCTCCTAAAACTTTAACTTGCCCTTTATAAATTTGAGCACTTTTGCAACCTTATAATCCAAGACAAAGTGTATCCACAGATCATGCAGTTAACGTATTAAAATGCTATGTAAAAATCACCCAACAAAGTGGATGTTGGGGATTGCCCCTTATCATGCTGTAATATGAGCCACGTGACTCAAATTACAGTTTAGTTTGTATGTGTTTTTACTGGTACTGTGATGGATGAAGGTGGCATATACTGTAGCTTAATAGCATGCATGCCAATCAATCTTTACTCAACAGTGACCATGTATGTATAATTTGTTGAAGTAACCTGTTCAAAATGGCTGACACGTTGATCTGCCTGGTTAAAAAGCACCAGAGCGGCACTCTTGGTTGGTCCAGCTTGATTTTAGTCCTGTGAGAAGTAAGAGTGGTAGGAAACGATGTTGAAAGCACAAATACTTCTTTGTTGCTAGTTATGGAAATACCACCAACATAACTACATAAATATGTCTAACTATGTCTACAATAACAACTGTTGAAAAGGTAAGAAAACATAGTAATTGACTGAAAACTCGTGTATACATTAGGAATACTCTGATCATGAGTAAATATGAGAAATGAAAGATAGGTATGGAAGTTCAAACATATTCAGAACTTCCACATCCAGCTTGAGTGTTTTTATTAGAAGCCACCCTATAATCTGGGCCCAGCAATGCCCTCAGGTATGTGAATGAACCCATACCATACAATTTTGTATTTAAAAGGTAAAAATGTAAGTGTGCTGCCACTTTCAGACTTGTAAGGGAAAAAATGCCCAAAGTAGTGGGAGATTATGTTTTAAAATATTAATGAACATACATTTAACTAAGATGAATACAAACATCAGTGAGTAAAGTACACAAAACTTTGTAGAAGAGCTGTATAAAATAATTTAATGTCTTACCTCTTTGCTTTCTTCAGTCTCAGATATACTACTAAGTTCCTCTGTATTTAAGTGTTCAAAATCTGACTCTCCAACAGCTATTGGCACTGTAACAGTGAGATTTGGGTTGTTGATGAATGACATGTGATCAGTGCTGTCCATGTAAATGGTAGTTGTTGTTTTCTCATTGCAATAATCCAGACTTTTGTTGATTTCTGCTATTGTGTGATTGGGGACACCCCCTCCTTGCTTGACATTTTGCTCATCAGCTGAATCAACTCCAGCAGACACTTTACATTGTTGCAAAAGGGTAATTTGAACAAATTCAATTGTTTTTCTTTGTACATGACCTATTCCTCTTCGAATCCTTGCCACAGCAATCTGGAGATTGTTAGCGTCAGTTTCCTGATCAGGAGCAGCAAGGCTGTCTGAACTAAAAGAACTCAGTAATAAGGCCAGAAAGAGATTTAGCACCTAGGAGAAACAAATGACAGAATTAGCCCCTTTTCTGAGGTTAACTTTTGATAGTTACAGTTTATACATCAATACATTGTCAACTGAATACATACATTCATATTTAGTTTTAGAATATCTATCATAATAAAAGAAAATGTTTATCTCCATGTGGTTGTCTCCGAGACAGTGAAACGTAGACTCTTAAAATTTGACAGGGGTAGCAAGAGGACCCAATGGGTGTGCACCTTTAGGTTGTTTTACTTTTAAACAGCTTCATTAATTTCAATTAATTAAAATGTATCTGTAGCTTGAATTACTATCTTCAGTCTCTAGGTGGCAAACTTCCCTTATCTTTTGCCATTCAAAGAAGAAGCTGCATTTCAGGACTGGGACATTCATTTCTCCAAGACTCATCAGACTTGCATTAATAGATTCCCCTTACTCAAATGCTAGCAATTTGCCTAATGCGAAGACTGAAAAGGACTGTCTGTCTTCTTACTGGTACAAACAACAAAAAGTAACAAGATAGACAGAGTCATCCTTGTCATCACAACAGTACAATCACAAATGGAACCTTTCTTGATGATGGTAGCAGTACTATGGTTGAGAAAACACACAAAAACATCTTGTTAATTTATACATCACTATTGATATGCATGATATGGTATATATATATATAAAACAGTAAAACAAACATTCCTGCCAAAGGCCTATTGTTTTGAACAAGGGAATCTTGTTCAACGCAGGAATTAGGACATAATAGTCCCTGAACTCTCCCATAGCATCCTTCCCAAGCTGATGCCCTCCAAATATGCTGGACTATAACCTTCATCATGTCCAAGCTAGCATAGCTATGAGCCATGCTATCTGAGGATGGTGAGAACTGTAAAGCAACACATTGAGAAGGTGTCAAGTTGGGAAAGGCGATCCTACAGTTTAATGATTCTGCAAAATAAATGTAAAAAAGCTGTAGATGGAATTGGCTTAAGGAACTGTGGAGTATGACCCTTTTAACAAATTCACGTGTATTATTGTCTATCCCCATTTATGACAGGTACAGAATAGATTTAAAACAAACTCTTTGCTGTTACACAACGTAATAGCTGAAAAGACATACCACGAGGTTTCCAATCACCATCACTAGCATGAATACAATGAGGCACATGGGCTGGCCTGCAACCTCCATGCAGTTCCACATGGTTTCTATCCATTCTCCACAAAGTACCCGGAACACGATCAAGAAAGAGTGGTAGAAGTCGTTCATGTGCCAGCGTGGAAGGGTACAGTCATCTGAAATCTTGCACTTACAAGCCTCGTACTGTTTCCCAAACAGCTGCATACCGACCACAGCAAAAATGAAGACGATGATGGCCAGGACCAAGGTCAGATTTCCCAGAGCACCCACGGAGTTGCCAATAATCTTTATCAGCATGTTTAGTGTTGGCCAAGATTTTGCCAGCTTGAAGACTCGAAGCTGAAAATCATAATGAAAATTACACACATATACATAGTATAAGAATATGTGTGTGTGTGCATATGTATGTATGTGTGTATGTGTGTGTGTGTATATATATATATATAGAGAGAGAGAGAGAGAGAGAGAGGGAATAGAGAACACAGACCCATGAGTTTAAGCAGCTCTACAGTCGGAAAACTCTGCCTTCAGTCATATCGTGCTCTCTTACTGATAGGACTGTATGCTGCAAGGATGGACATGTGAGTGCTCACCAGATATTTTGGGCAATTCCTGTTAGCCACAGCAGAAATGGACAGGGCTAACATATTATGGAATACATACTACAGATTATCTGGGTGGCACGAGGGTTCCTACCATTGGCCTATAGCTATAATACTGGAGAAGGAAAAGGAGGAAGAGGACGAGAGGGGAAGAGGAAGAGGAGTAGGAGTGAGTAGTAACAGCAGTAAGAAGGGCTTTCCCAAGTATTTCTTGCTGTGTGGGTGACCGGTTCAATCAAGTTCTACAAGGTTAGCTTCTTGTTTATTAGAGCTAAATGTGGGCAATCTGGGTATCATGGAATCCATTCTCTTCTCCTTGTGTATGTGCTTTCAAGTCGCCCGTCAGATTGAATTTCATACACTTTTCTTAGCCAAAGAATACTCAGAAGTGGTTTTGCCAGTTCCTTACTCTCCTTAGTGGCAGACAAAAAAAAATTAAGATACAGAATTTAAGAGCTCCCAGTATTGCCCCAGAAAGATAAGCAAGAATTTGTTGCCATCCATTTTGCAAAACAATGAAAAGAAAGCACATTATGTCTTGGCAGTCCAAAGAAAGTAATCACACTTTCTTTACCATGTACGAGGTGTAAGTCCAAACCTGGAAACATTACTTCCAATCACATATCACACATCATGGTGGCTAGCTTCAGGTTAGTCAACAGGAGGAATGCAGTTGGAATCTAGGGCAGAACGATTTCCAATGTGGACTTGGGACTCGCTGTTTCTCTAGAGATTCTCAGCCCTTTCCTAGAATACAGATAGGCCCAAACCAGCCTGTCCCTCCCCTCTCCCAGCATTCTGCTCCTCTAACTGGCCAGCTGGTTCTAACCTGAATCACCTACTACATAAAAGTCAATGTTTGCCTGTTTGTGAGTTTGTCTGTTTGTCTGCGTCGGGCAGGCGAAGACCTCATACGATTGGCTGAGTGAGGCGAGAAGACCTCATATGATTGGCTGGCTGTGAAGATTCCATGGAACCCTGGGGTCGGCAGTTTAGGGAGGGGCCTTGACAATTCTCAGCCAAGAGCTCTTGGGCCTCAGGTCGGTTGCTACGGAGATCAGGATGCCAGAAAACATCTGGGAGGCATACGTGAGAGAAATGAAAGTGATATACACAACATAGCCCATTTCCACACTACATTGTCATAGTGCTCTTACTCCACTTTCAACATCCTATGGAATCCTGGGATTTGTAGTTTAAGAAGGGACACTGAAGAATTCTCAGCCAGAGAGGTCTTTGGTCTCAGTAAATTACAACCTCAGAATTCCACAGGATGTTGAAAGTGGAATAATAGCACTACAACAGTGTAGTGCAGAAATGGCCATAGTTACAATGTGTTCTTGCCTCACACAGTAGATAGTATCAGTTCCATATATGAGGAATCTTAAAGCTGAAATTCAAAACAAAAAATGCTTCCAGAAAAATGTAAAGCCATTGCACAAATTCAACAGAAAGGAAAAAAAAAAGCCAGTACCTCAAGGTCATTAGATAACACAGATTGGATTGGGGACTATGGGGTACAGGTACTGGAATAGGCCGGTTGCTATGGAGATGATGCCTAGCAGCCAGGAGGAGGAGAACGTATTCCCACAGGAACCCAACCTCTGAATGTGAACAACTCTAACTAAAGATTGGATTGGGGAATATAGGGAAAATTTACAGGTACAGAAATAGGCAGGTTGCTATGGAGACAAGGCCTTGCAGCCAGGAGGAGGACAGTGTACTCCCTCAGGAACCCAAACTGTGTGTGTAAATAACTCTGAATACAGATTGCATTAGGAAATAAGGAGCAAAGTTACAGGAAATGGAGAAGATGGTTTGGTGAGTTCTTAAGAGGAAAATAAAAACCTCGGGCAATGCCGGGTAAATACACTAGTAGTTACTGAATCAGAGCACTGCCTGCCTGAGATATGGACATATCCTCCACTGCAGAGGGAAAAGTCTGCTATGCAGTGAGAGCCCAGTGAGAACATTTCCCTTCCCTGTATTTACCACAGGATCTCAAGGAGGTGCGGCCGTGGTTCCTCGATCGCTTGCTGCTCACTGTAAGGGACCTTCTAGTTTATCAAACACAGGTGTTTAAAAACTGTGTCCTCTAATGCTGAAAGTGAACTGCTGATGCTATTCTGGATTTTTGCTGTCAGTTCCAAACTTTCTAAGGAACAGGATTATTTCATTTTACTGTCCACCAAAGCTCCACAGAGCAGAAAAATGTAATAACACTGGAAATATCTGCTCGTTCTCATCAGGAGCACCAGACGACACAAGAAACAGAAGTAAGCCAGTTAATGGAAAGAAGAGGAATCTGCCATCTTTGTCCTGAAGAGGGGACTGGTGGAGCTGTACATCTCATCCAGCTGTCTATTAAGTGCCTACTTAGCCTCCTGGCAAATCCTTGGTGAGACTCCACTGAGTTCTAGCAACTTCAGGGGCGTTTTGTGAGCAAGGCTGTGAAAGTGAAACGTGGTAGTAACACTGGGGATTTAGAGCTCCTACACAGAACCTCTTGAATCTAGCAAGCCCTGCATCCATTCGGACACCACACAGGCAACGGAGAATGGCTGTCTGTGTAGCAAGTTGCCCCCCAACTGCCCTCCAGCCAAGCCAGCAGCCCAAACAGCAATGACATTTAGTGTCATATTTACCAATCTGAAGGATCTTAGAATTGACAGCCCTTCTATATTGGCAAGCCCAAGCTCCATCAAACTCAGACTGACAATGAGGCTATCGAAAACATTCCAGCCTTCTTGGAAATAATAATAAGGATCCATGGCTATGATTTTCAGGACCATTTCTGCAGTGAAGATCCCAGTGAAGACCTGAGTACAGAACATATAAGAGTCAGTCACTGCATTTGATTACCCCACCTTAAAAAAAAAATACAGTTTACTTTGTTGCCTATGAACACAAAAGACAACAAAGCAATGCTTTAAAACAATACCCAAGTGGAACTGCTGAAAATCTACCTAGGTCCAGTTCCCATCCGGACTACAGATATGCAAGGTACTGGGTATTTATTTATGACTGACATTTCCCCCTAAACCTGAGACTCCACATGGTTTACAAGGTTAAAACAGATTCAGATGAAAACAAGTACAGATAAAAACAAACAAAAGATTATAATTATTAACATGCAGTTACACTACTGCTGTATGAGCAAGCAAGCAGGGTTTAGTGACAGCAGGCAAAGAACACAGCAGCAGCGGGCAGCAGCAGCTGCCACCATGGGGTGATTGTACAGTGGGCAAATGGAGACAGTAAGAGATGGAGGGCCAGGGGATGATGCAACGGCAGCAGCTGGGGCACGAGGAGCAACAGCAACACTGAATGTGCAAACAGAAGATGGAGGCCTGTTCTTCCACTCATCTGACAGGTTAGGGACCTGAACACTATTAAAAAAACGGAATTGGCTGAAAAGCAGAACCCATATACTATACTGTAGGAAGCATGAAGGACTTGCAGAGGCTCACTTGGGATGGACCCCACTCACACTGCTTGCAAAGTCTCTCAGCTGGCTTGGTGCCTCCCCCACCAGCAACTTGCTTTGCATGTAGCATGCAAATTCAAGCGGTTCCAAGCAAGCTTCCATAGGCAAGAAGAAACTGATGAAAAAGTGGAATCCCTATCAACTTAATGGACCTTGTCTTTAATTTGGAAGTGTCAAAAGAGCAAGTCATCAGATAACAGGGTGTCAAAAGATGGGGGCTTCCTTTACATGTTTGAGTGCACAATCAACTAGGTAAGAGGGAGCTGAACTGCAAAAACTACAAGCATGGATCATTACCTGAACTCTGGTATTTAAAAAAAGAGTAGTTGGATACAACCATAAACGCCCCAGCATTAATAAACATAATAATATATTTATTGCAGTGACAAATGAAGTAGGATAGAGAATGTTAAACTAGAAATGTTCTAGTTAAAATAAAATATTCCATCTATACCTCTGAAGAAAATCACACCTCGTTTTTCCTCAGTGAACACTGCACTTTCCTCTGTGTTTTGCCCTGTGAATCAGATGACAATGTGCCATCCATGCTGTTCTCATATATATGTAAATTTTTAGTCATCAGTTTAAAAAAACAGATGGAAAAAGAAACTGAAATTATTCTTATGTTGACAAAATATCATCAATCTGTGCCATGTTCTTCTCATCATTTATCCTCACAAAAGCCCTGTTAGACTAATTTGGATGAGGGGCAGCCCAAGGCCTCACTATAAGGTTGTGGTCAAGCAGGCATTTGAACTTGGGCCTCCCTGCTCCGTGTTTAACATGTTAACTATTACAATAATGCTGGCTCTCTCACATCAATGTGTCTATACATATGGTGTCAAGGTTGAAACACAACAGTAAGAACAAGGCAGAAATTAATGTGCTTAATTGGCACAATATGATTTGGCCACTTGGGTTTGGGGAACTGCACTGTGGCAGCTCTAGTTATGAGGAAGTTGGGGATTTGTAATAGGAGTTTTAAATCTTTTGAGAAATCAGTCGAAAGAAAAAAGCATACCTACACCCAAAACAAAAGTTCAGGACCATGTATGTGCTTAACTGAGCTGAGATCAGGTGCTGGTTGCACATCAGAAAGATGTGGGTGGGAGAAAATGGACTTTGGGAAGCACATGAGACCTTGGGAAAATCCCAAGTTTAATCCCAGTTAAAAGGATTGCAGGCAGAAGGGCTGGGAAAGTACTTTTATCTGCTAATCTTGAGAAGCCTACTGCCATTAGATGTAAGACATGTAACGGGCTAGATGGCCTGACGGAGGGTAAGGTAGCTTCATGTGCAGTGAAGTAGAGCCAGGGCTCACATGCTTTTTTGACAAGCAGAGACAATGATGTTATCTATCACACTCTTATACTTTCCTGCTCCCTTTATAAGGACACACAGCAGCAGAAGCAGGGTTTTCCCAAGAATAATATCTCATTTGTAGTGCAAATATATATCAGGTTGCTTGGTTGTGCATTTCATGATTGTGAACTGCTTTAATAAATTAGGTATTTTGTTCTGTACTACTTGCAATTTTCATCCCCCATGAGAAGCATGACTATGGGGATTGTTATGATAGCTGCTTGCAATTGAAAATGTACCACTATACCATATATATCTAAAAGTATAGAGGCATCCAGTAGAGAGGCATTCATCTTTGAAAGGATCTTCTGGTTCTGCACAAAGACTTTTGGGTTTATTGGTTAGAGAAATGATTCAATGTAAACATTGACTCACCAAGTTTCCATTTTTAAGGACTTCACTGAAGGCCGGATCACTTGGATAATGTTCCATGGACATAAACAGGGTGTTTACCACAATGCAGATTGTAATGCCAAGATCCACAAATGGATCCATCACAATGAAATTAACAACTTTCTTAATTTCTACCCAAGCACGGCAACAGTTCCAAATCAAGTACGTGTGGGCAAACTTGTACCAGCATGGTGGGCATTTCTGTCTGGATTCTTCAAGTTCTGAAGAGAGTCATGTGGAAAATATAAAGACCACATATTCATTCAATGTATTGTGGTAATTAGGAATAATTAACAACCAACTAAAATGCAATCTCAAATTTGCAAAATCAATTATAATTTCTCAAGGCTCCCACGCTACACATTATCATAGCTTTATCTGATTAGTGGATAAAATATTTGAGATGTGAATACACAAAGACATACAAAATGTGTATCTTGGTAATTATACAGAACTACTTGGAAGATTTTTCAGCATCCTCATGACAGGAAACTTGCTTCTTGGCAGTGTGTCAGGGTTTTAAAAAATTTAACAGGGGATGGGGGTTTCATCAGGGCCAGATGAAGAAATTTGATCCTTTCTCTCCTGATAAAATGCCTGACCATACTAAATGACCATTTTGGGTAAGGGGAATCTCCTATTGGTGCCAACAGGCGTCTTTCCACTAAGGCATCACAAGGAATAGAGATTCATCAAGACTGTGACTGTAGAAATATTAAACCCCTTCTTGTGTGCCATCCTCTGAACTTACTATTACATTTTGAAAATGAGGTGCTTCAAAGCTTTTAGCATCATTTGCAGTTTGGTATAGAGCATCTGTTGAGGTACAGTCTCAACAGGTGTCTCTAGATTTAGTTATTATTTACCTATTAATAGTCCCACAAAAATGCAATAAAAATGCAACCATAGAGCATAAAGGTAGTGTACTTTCTCAGATGGCCCAAGTTCCTCTTATA
The DNA here is from genome assembly GCA_030412105.1 of Cyclura pinguis. NCBI lineage: Eukaryota > Metazoa > Chordata > Lepidosauria > Squamata > Iguanidae > Cyclura > Cyclura pinguis. The sequence continues at coordinate 226,124,828 of CM059599.1, read as the reverse complement.
CATATGTCACCCCAAATGTTATATGTCTGAAATCATATACCAAGGGAGTGTACACAATGAGCAAATGTTCATTCCTTAGACACACTGCAAAGTAGAGAGGGAGGTACAAGCCAAACCAAGCTGTGCTGCAGGGCTGGCCCAAGATATTTTGATGTCTGAGATAAAGCAATAGATGTCACCCACTAGCCACCACAGTCAAGATGCACAGTACCCACAATCAGCCCAGTGAGCTTGATACCTGAAATAAAAAGTCTCACAAGCACCTTTTCCCCTAACATAGTAGTAAAAATACAGCAATAATGCCCCCCCTCCCGAAATTAGTAATTGTTGCCCTTTCACAGGCCCCAATTTCTGTTGCCTGAGAAGGCTACCTCACTCTGCCTAATAATAAAATCAGCTCTGTTATGCAGTGTTTCTAGAGATATTTTAGGTCTCTTCAATCAAATTTACTTATTATCTGGATTCAATGAGCAACTGAGGCACTCATTTGAGCAAGATGATACACAGGAGTCTGCTACATCATATAAGTTTCCTCAATTGGCTGGAATCCACACATTGCTGTTACTGTGTGTCTTCAAGTCATTTCTGACCAATAGTGACCCTGAGGCAACCCTATCATAGGGACTTCTTGGCAGAATGTTTTCTGGGGTGGGGTGGGGGGTTTGCCCTTGCCTTGTGACTTGTCTAGGGTCACTCAGTGGGTTTTCATGGCTGAGCAGTGATCCAAACCCTGGTCTACATAGTCCAATGCTCAGACCACTACACTGCACTGGCTAACTGAACACTGGCTCTCATTAACAATAGGTTTACATGAACCTAACTCTATTATAAGAGGTTGTTGTTGTGTGCCTTCAAGTCACTTCTGACTTATGGTGACCCTACCATGGTGTTTTCTGAAGGCTGAGAGTGTGTGATGCGCCCAAGATCACCCAACGTGTTTCCATGGCTGAGCAGGGAATCAAACCCTGGTCTCCAGGGTCATAGTCCAACATTCACATCATTACACCATGCTGGCTCTGATATTGCCACTGCAATCGGATCCAAATGACATGTTCAAATCAATCCATATTATTGTCGTTTGCCTTTAAGTAATTTCTGACTTACGGCGGCCCTGAGGCAAACCTAGAATGAGGTTTTCTTGGCAGAATTTGTTCAGAGGATTTTGCCTTTGCCTCTGAGGCTGAGTGTGACTTGCCCACAGTCACCCACTGGGTTTCCATGGCTGAGAGAGAAATCGAACTCTGGCTTTCTAGTGTCCTAGTCCAACACTCAAACCTAGTGGCTGATGTAGTCATCAAGCTGGCTCATTCACATATTAGCTTTGAGTAAATGACTTTGAAATAGTTTATCCTACTGCTTGCAATATCTGAATTGCCACAGCTGTTCACATTAACTCTTTTTAATATGTTGAATATGTTTGCCTTTTACTGTCACAAATCAATGCAGCCATGTCTTCTAGAAAGCTTTTATAGCACGTAGGATATGTTATTGAGGGAAAAACATATTTGCTCATTTGGAGAATCTTACCAGGGTTCCAGTGACCCTTTCACATGAATTTAAAGGATATGAGAAGAGACTGCAAGGCTGTACCACTTAGGCTCATCTCTGCCACAGATACATCTAGTTACCTCCCACAATCCATAAAACAGATCTTGGAAATGTTACTTTTGTGTACTACATCTACATCTTCCATGCTGGTTGGAGGCCCAGTCCAGAAAAGTAATGTTTCTAAGCTCTGATTTGGAGCATGTCAGAAAGTGGTACTACATGTGTACCATGGTCCCCTCTGGTGTGGTGAGGACCTAATATAAACTCTCTTTCTGACACATTGGCAACATGCAGATAGCAGAGCAGGCAGCCCAGATGCATTTGTGGCAGTGATGTGGCTAGCCTATGTGGCCCCACAGCTCCGCAGTTGTGTTCATCCAAGATGTGGACATCTGAACGGCCTACAGGTTCTGATATGAAAATTCTGCCTGCAGTTAAGTCTTTGACAGTCTATTCAGTTGTACAAGTTAGCATTTGATCTTGCTGTCACCAAATAATGAGCATATGTGTGGACCACATAATTGTCCTCATCTTTGGTTTTGTTTTTCTGAGTTGCTGTTTCTGCCTAATAAGTACCGCAAGTGCTCTTCCTGCCTCCCTATCATCCATTAGGTCTCTTCATTACATTTTTTTTTAAATCAGACTACCAGACAAGGAATGAAGTGACCCAAAACCTCATGGCCATTTCACTCATGCATGTGCACACACACACACCTTCCATTGTGTTTGTGATTATGCTTGCAATGCTCATTGCTCTTTGCCTTATGGTGGGATCTTCCAGTAAATCCATTGATATCTGGAAAGAACTTGACCGTCTTTTCCTGCTGTCTATTTCTGAAGCAGTGCTCTAGAGTGAAGTAAAAAAGACGAAATGAATAATACAGCAATCTCTAACAGATTTTTTTTTAAAAAAACCCACACGTGCACACACAAGCACTGAAATATCAAGAATATCATGCCACATGCAACGTAGTAGTTTTGCACAGATTATGCCAGTCTTTTGTCCATTTTAACACCCAGCACTTCAGGTCCAGCTGCTTCATATTTTTACAAGAATATTCTGTTTTTACAGGATTAACTTAAGCAGAATACATTTTATGCACTGACTAAACTCTAGGCCATTTCACAGGCATTTGTAGTGATGTTACTGAGACATTTAGGACTAGGCTAGGATCTTAGGAATGCAGTCATTTGTCATCATAGAAATGTTATGTGTCAGTGTGGAATCTCTATATATTAATGACTGGATATCCTATCGCTTCTCCAAAGTGTTGCTAGGTTTAGAAATAAAAGTGAGCCCCTGTCTCAAACATGTCACCTTATGCTTGGTGACAGACAGGATTTCCAGCATGCTCAGCATTGTAACACTGGGCCAAACACCTGAATTGGCCCCTTGCCTACTTATCTAAACTCCATTTAACAAATGGAGTGATGAAAGAAGTTATAAGTTAATCACAGCATAAAGAACCAGAACCAGAGCTCAGGAGCTTCTGGTTTTATGCTCAGATATCTACATAATTTTCAGATGGGGGCGGGGTCAAGAAAGGTAAGGGGAAAAATAGATCATGCCTGGGTGAAACACTGGAAACAATTATTTCACTTATGGTCATTAAATTTGTGAACTGATATTCCTTCAAGGCCTTCACCCCATTCAGGATTTTTTTCCTATTCTTTTTTAAAAATCTAATTCGCCCATTTTTCCTCACTTCAAGCTTGACACATTCTTTAGTACTGAAAATCATCTAGCAATAAAAGTCTGACTTAATTAAGGATCTATATACCAATCATGAACCAGGGGACAAAAAGTTTTATGTGCCCACAAACACAATATATACGATAGTGAGAAGTTATCACTCTGTCTATTTATTACAAATCACTGCTCTGGGGGAAAAAATACTCTTAACCTTCTTCAAGATTCTTCTCAAAACTATTTGACATATTGTCACCTGAGGATGAGGCAAGGATCCTGGAATGGGACTAAGCAAATCTTTAACCCTTAGTCAACACTTGGAAGTAAAACATTACATGCAATGCCAAGGAAAGTAACACGTCACTTTGGTGGGGTGATGAAAAAAGTAACTAATGATAATATCCTTGCTGCTTTTTGAAAGCTGAATGGTTTCTTGGGGCATTTTGAGGATTTTTTTTTTAAGTTTAGGGGCACTTTCTTACCCTTTTAGATAGATTTCTTAAAAAAAAAAATTAAAAAGCAACAAGACAAGTTATTAAACGAATGAACAAAATGCCCTCTCAGCTTGCATTTCATTGAGACATACAAACTCTTATCACATTTTCTTCAACATAGGAATCGGAGAGTACTTATTCCTGTCTCACTTTGTTGTTATCCTCATGTGGAAAATGGTCTATCTGAAGAGGAAATGTTCCTATTCATGTGAACTCTGCATGTGAGTAAGAACTCTAGAAAATTGGGGGTGGGTGGGGTATGTTTACATGAAATTTCTCCACATGAACAGGAATTTCTTTTTAGATGCTTTCATTTAAAGATGGTGGTAACTAAATTCTTTTAAAAATAACTTTCTAAACTCTGCCTTTAGCTCTCATCCAGCAGTTCTGATCTAGACTGTCCCCAGCTATCTTAGGCAGATATTTTTCAACACACACACGCGCACAAAACAGGCAACAATGAAACATAAATCATGGCACTGGCTTTGAAAGGAAGATTTATTATCTTCCTCTCTGCCTTTGTCAAAGCCAGTTCTTGTTAGGCCATTTCTGCCTCACACTGTTATAGTGCTATTATTCCACTTTGAACATCCTGTGAAATTCTGGGGTTTGTAGTTTACTGAGGCCCAAGAGCCTCTGGCTGAGAATTCTAAATGCCGCTCCCTAAACTACAAACCCCAGGATTCCATAGGATGTTGAAAGTGGAATAAGAGCGCTATAATAGCGTAGTGAGGAAACAGCCACAGATTGGGAGCAGAAACCCCTAAATGCTGGGATGGTAACCCACCAGGGATTGGGAGTAGGGTGATTCACTGGTCCTTCTTGGGACCCTTGAAGGTTGTACTTCCACTGTATCCTACTCTGCCCCTGCCCCTGAAAAAAGTTTTTTTTTTCATACAAATGTAATACATACACACATACATACATACTACTTTGGCCAAAAATTCACCCCACATTCTTTAGGCAGTATAGGAGCATTTCACTGTGTATGTATGTTTGTGTCAGTGCAGCAGTTTTTTATGCCCGAAGAAGCCTCCATGATAAGTCCTCTACAACTTTAAAAAACAAAAACCAAAAAAACCAAAAAAAAACAATCCCAGGAAGGCCAAACTATGGCAAAATTGAGGCACCAATTTCATGTGCCACCTCTGGCAAAACATAAATTGGGGAAACTATGATGGAGATGCTAGAGGATCTCTGGGAATCTCAAAAACAAGCTGCCTGTAGCCTGTGAGGCACACTTTCTTCACCCCTTTGTAAGGAAAGCGGCTTGCTCAGCTGACAGTTGGATTGAGAACCGGAGAATGCTGTGTCCTGAAAGGCTGCCTCCCAGGTAATGGGCAATATCCTGAAAAGCAATGGGTCATGATATAGTGAAGAAATGAAAAGGAGATGAGAATCACTGGGGAAGCAAGTGGGACAGAGGAACGGACTGACTGATGGGGAGGGGAAGGGCAGGGGTGAAAGAAATGAAAGAGGCTTTCTGCCTTAAAGAGGTATTTTAAGCATAAAGTAAATATCACTTTGGCTATAATTTTTTTTTACCTCACCTGTTCAGTGTATGTTTGCCAAGTGCATGCAACAAAGACCAGACTACTAAATTTCTCATAGCACAATTTTAAAGCCTGAACAGTAACAAATAATAAAGCTTTTCCAAGATGCAGAAGCATTCACAACTTAGATTCCATTCTGTCGACCCACCATGCCTATGCTACTTAAAACATCCTTACACTGTCATCAGTAGTTGGTTTATCTATTATCACCTCTGGAAGAAGCTGTCCTGTAGGAGACAGAAGTGCTGGGGGTCCTCCTACCAAGGAAACCACCCCATTGCAATCCACGCTGCTGTGCATCTTCCCATTCACTGGAAACACTGGAAACATGGTCTGACTAATGATACTGCTGCGCCGTTCACTAGGTCTGCGTAGAACAAAATAGGAGCAGCTGCGGCTTGCATTGTCTTCAAATGTGCTGTGCTCACTATCAGCATCAGAGCCCCCTTCAGTGGTTTGGCCTTTGAAGCTGGAAAAGCTGGCTCTGCTATTGCGTCTAGTGGGGAACAGCATTGACTGTGGAGATAAAAATGGAACAGTTAGATGAAGACCTGCAAAGTAATTCTGGAGCTCCTGCTGTTGTTAGCATTTTGAAAAGAAATACTAATATATTTTGCCTAAACACAGAAGAATTTCCTGGATTTATGGAACAGTCAAAACATATAGCCCACAGAGCTCTAGAGCAATTTTCAGAGAATGGACAAAATTTTAGGGGTTCCATCAAGCTGATCTTATTTGGTAAATTATTGCCTACGTTCTGCTGATTTTAGCCTTATTCTGACAATGGTGTTGCAAGCACATTCTCTTTGCTATGGTGCACAATTTTAAGCAAAGCCATCCTGTCTTTAAAATGTGTATATACTCAAAAGTGTCTTCCTTACTATTTAATACAGTTTAGTCACTGCAGGTCTGTCTCTCACATATCAACAAAAAGTATAAGCCAAGAATCTTTTTAAAAAAATGCAGTGATGATGATCTTTAAAGAAAGTCACTTGGGAAGTGGTACTGCAGGATAGAAACATCACATGTGAGAAGGGCTCTCTATGCTCTGATCCACAATTTAATACCTTGAAATACAATCTAGTTCCCCTTGTTCTCAGCTATTTGGCCCTCAAATAGAAAAATGTTGACAAGACCTAAGTTTTCCAGTCACTGTTTGGAGTGCTAAGACATGCTAAGTGCCTGTTCACATAAAAATCATTAGATTTTTATACATCTTCCCTTTCCTTCCTTCCTTCCCCTCTCTATAAAGAACATAATGCCTGAATCTCTATGAAGACTCTCTCTGACAGTGACCCCATCATCCCAATCCTGTCTGGAAGATGGACACTGAAATACCACCACAGTCATACCTGGTATGGAGAAACGGTCCTGGTTTCATAAGTAAGCCTGTTTCCTTCCAGGGAAAATCGAAACCCCTTCTTTTTGATGCTGCCATCTGATTCAGATTTGGGGATTTTTTTGCCATCTGCTTTCTCGTCTCCTAGAGATAGTTCTCTCTGCCGTCTTTTCCTCCTCCGGTTCCTTCTTTCTTTAGCGCTTTTTGAGCTTAGTCTTGACAATTCTGAAGAAGTTTCAGAAAGCCTTCCCAGGGCACCATCATCCCGATAATCTCTGCAAGCTGCTACTATTGCCTGTCATAGCAAAAGATCAAGCAATATGAATGCTCTGCTTCAACCATTTAGCACACAGTGCTATACTGATCCAGAATAAGTTGAATAAGTGTAAACATCTGTATGATTTTATCTGCAAAAAATATTAACAACCTGTATTTTTTTAAAGGGTCTGAATGAAATACTGGCAGCCATATTTCACCTATACACATTATATGCTTATTTTTCACGGCATGCTGTCAAGTGTGTCATGGAATTAAATACTCTGAAAAAACCTTCATAATTTGTAGTATTCTTCACAAATACCATGGACTTGCAGTCCATTATCTTTAATGCACACTGAGAACTCTATGTTTGTAAGTGATGCTTCTCTCTTTACATTAAAGAATGTTTCATGAAACTATCACCACCACTAGCACTGCTATCACCATCATATTATGCTCTGGACAAACAACTGAACTTTGTTCAGAGTTCTCACATGACTAGACTTCCTCTCTATCTATAGTGAAGGCTGTTTAATTGAGCCATCTCTATGGATGAGAAGACAATGGCCAAGATCCACACTGCCAACTTAGTTACAAACACCTAACAAAGTACTATGTCCTAGCCTGAACATCAAAACCCACCTTAACAGCCAGTAGCTCCTCCAAGTGATGGAGATCTGTTTTGCTGCTGATTGTAGCACAGCAGGATGACATTTCCAGCCCATTCATACCAGCAGTCTACAGTGCAATGAGGAATTGTGTTGGGTCCTGCTTCTCATTGTCTTAGTCTTTTTTGCTGGCAGGTAGGGGCACCCTGACTGCCAACAGAACAGAGCTCCATTGCTCCAAGTGGCTCCCTTGAGTTTCAGGAGCATTTACATTTGTTCCAATAGTGCTAGAATCATGAATGTGTAGCATAACTGAATATGGCGCAATTATAAATCTGAAACTCTAGGTTAAATATTCATAACAGCAGTGCAGTATGCCAGCCAATGTCAGTAGGGAATGTCCAACATCACAACAGAAACCATGCTCTTGGCAAAGCAATTGTTACGTTATTAAAAGTTTTAAAACCTATGAAAGGAAATGTGGAGGTGGAAATTTTGAGTACCTGAGCTTCCTCTTGTTGCCTTTTCAGTTCCTCAAGCATCTGCTGGTAGTCAGCCTCCTTCCGCTGTGCCTCTTCTGTGTTGGCTTGATTCTGCTCTTCATAGGCCATGGCAACAACAGCCAAGATCAGGTTGATCAGGTAGAAAGAGCCCAGAAAAATCACCAGCACAAAAAAGACCATGTAGCCCTTGCCAGCAGCACGCAGAGTCTAGGAAACACAGCACAAGACAGGTTATTAGATTAGGAAAACAACATTTTAAGAACTATGGATACTTGTAATGGACACTAAACATGCTTTTAGATTCACATGTACATAGAGTTAATTCATCAGATTTTTACAGGTGATACTCTGTATCTGTACAGTTAAAATACAGATTTTCTTCTGAACTATACACCACTTTTTACCAAGAAGATGTGCTGTATAAATAATATGACAGCAATACCAATAATATAAAATACCAATAAAATAAAATTATAAAGCAAGTATACAGCATTGCCCACAACAAATGCAACATCAAATGTAACATTAAATATACAACTTACATTTTAATACTTTTATCTTCTCAAGATGCAAAGCAACCTGAGACTTACACATTCTTCTTTTTATTGAACTATAGTACATTTGTTGTTGTTCTTCAGGGGGAAAATTTAGAGCAACCTTGAAAGATGCTCCAGGGACAAAAAAGAAAAAATGCACCCCTCTTTTGCTTTTTTTTTAAAATTTTTAACTGATTTTATATTATGATATCATCCCTGATTCCCCCATCTCCTAACATTGGTACACAAATTAGTTTCTAGTTAGATTACACACCCATAATACCAAAATAAAAGATGTCAAATGTTTTTACTTACATGTTCAGCCAAAAAGACTTGAATGCCTTTGCAACGCCAACATGACCTTTTGCCTTTATTTGTGTTTATCTTTTTTCCTTAGCTATTTTAAGTTTGTTACTTAATTTTTCAATAAGAAATAGTTGTCACACTGTATTATACCAAGTCTTCACAGATATCTCTTTTAAATCTTCCCAAAACTGAGCAATGACCAATCTGGCAGCTACTAATACATAACCAACTAAGAATTTGTGAGATACTTTTGCACTGTGTCCTTAAAAAATGTCCAGAAGGGCCAGTTCTGGGGTCTTTGTGAAGATGCAGGCTAGTAATATTATTTGATTCTGAAAAGATTTCACCCCACAATTAAGTTACTTTACTACAGAACCACTCTGAATATTGATAAGAGCCATTTATATAAATTTTTGTACACCATTACATATTCCATTTGTAGAAAATATTTAATGTGTTTTCTTTTACTGAAGCAGGGACACTTTTAAAAGAGAAGTTGCCCAATATAAAATCCCCTTTTTCCCTTATCTGTGCAAAATGATGCTATACTGTTTTTAATCAGCTTTAAAGTAAGATTTTAATTGATTTTAATGTAATACTCTTTTAATCTTGACTCTGTATGTTTTTAAATATATGTATTTTATTGTATTCTCTATCTTTTTCATAAGCTGCCTTGAGGTCCAGCCTGGGAGAAAGGTGGGATATAATTAAATTATGAATAGATGGATGGGTATTCCAGTCAATTTCCCATGCTCTTCTGATACCATCCGAAGAACACATATCATACTTAAACAAACTATATCCCCAAATCTCTTAACACAGCCATCCAATTTCAAATGGGGTAAGCTCCTGTAAAACTTGAATTTTAATATGTGGCTGCCTGACGAAATTACCAACCTGACTGCACACATGCCAATTTATATTTGAATTTTATGTTGATTCTTCCACAGCTTTCCATGAAAGTGGTTGGGCGTCAGCGTAAAAATCTCACAGTTTCCTTAATGCTACAATCACCCCTCCACATTTGTGGGGTTGACCTTTTCAGATTCGATTATTTGCAGATTTACTCACACGTGCAGGCAGGAAGGCAGGGAAAGGAATGGGACAGGGAAGTGTGAGGAGGGAAAGCATGGGTGTGTGCTCCCTTGCTCGTTCTCCCGCTTGGGTGGGTGGGCAGGGGGAAGGGGATGGGACAGGGGAAGTGTGTGAGTGTGTGTGTGTGTGTTTGCTTACTTGCGCAGGTGACAGGACGGGGGAAAGGGAATGGGATGTGGAGCGAGGGAGAAGAGAGAACATGCGTGTGTTCTGTCACTCACTCAGGGGGATGGGATGTGACAAGAGGAGGAGGGAGGCTGCACACGCGCATTCCTTCTCTCCGCTCCTCACTGGGAAGGGGGGAGATGGGATGGGAAAGTGGGAGGGTGCATGCATGCATTCCCTTCCTCAGTGGCTTGGGCAGGTGGGTAAGGAGAAGTGGATGGGACAGGGGAGCAGGAGGGGGCAGGGCGCATGCCTGCATTCCCTCACTCACTCGCTTGGGTAGGTGGGAGGGTTTGGATGGGATGGGATGGGGAGGGGGAGCATGTGTATGTGTTCCCTTGCTCTCTCATTGGCTGGGGAAGGGGATGGGATGAGGGAGCAGAATGAGGGTGGGAACACACTAGCATTCCATTGGGGGAGGGGACAGGCGGGTAGGAAGAGGGAGAGTGCAAGTGTGTTCTCTCACTCATTCACTTGCTTGGGTGGGTGGGGTGGGGGGAGGGGATGGGACAGGGGAGCTGGAGGAATGAGGGTAGGTGGGTGATGTGCAGGTCTCTGGGGCAGATGGAGCAGGATGACGGGAGGGAAAGAGGAGAGAGCCGGGGCAGGCAGGCAGGATGACAGCAGGAGGAGGAGGAGGAGGAGGAGGAAAGCAAGGGCAGAGGTGGCAGCTGCTTTTATGGTGGTGGCACTTCCTCCATCAGCCTCATCTACCACCTGCCCTTCCCTTTCCCATTCCTCGCTGCCATCTCCTTGCTGCCACCCACCCAAGTTAGCATGCAAGGTAATGCATGCATGGCCGGGCCCAGCCACCCCGACAGTGCAGATGCTTTTTTGTGTGTGTTAAATAGGAGCAAGGCGGGGGGGTGGGGCTAGAGACATTTGGGTTTTCCACTTTTGCAGGGGCACTGCACCCTTAACTCCCACAAAAGCAGAGGGCTGACTGTACCTTGTCAAAAAGTGTTACATTAAATTGTTTTTTGTCTGTGTGAAACGCAGAATAGCTAAACTAGTGAAATGACAAACATCAAAACCTCTTTTTTATAGTTCCATAACACATACTGCTTTTACAGCTGAAAAAGTACATTTTGCAGATTTGGACAACTTCTTTTTCACAAACAAAATTTGTTCAACTATCAATTTGTTCAACTATCTGAGAATTAACTAATTTTTTTCTATATTTTCCATTTGGCACCACATCTGAGTGTGCAAATTGTTTATCAAAGTAAATAAATGGAGAAACTAGTACAGGCCTGCACAACATACGGCCCAGGGGCTGCATGTGGCCCGCCAAAGGATTTTGTGCAGCCCACTTCACTCATGAGTGTGAGGGCCAAAAAAGGTTGCAGCAACTAGGTTACTGATGGTTTTGAATGAACCCGGCTGGGCCATTCCCTCCTCCTTCCCTCCAGGGGGAAGCAGAGAGCCGAGCTCATGCTACCTTTTGCCCTTGTGCAAGATGGCGGCAGTTGCTTCTTCTCCTTCTGTTTCCCTTGGATGTGTGGTGAGGGCGGAAGTGGGTGGGAAAAGGAGAAGACCAGCTGGGGCTGGAGGGGGCAAGAAAGGAGGTAGTCTCCTCCTCCAACATGGACTGTTACATGGTGAACTGGGACCCTCTGAGGGAAGCAGCCTATTACAGGTCAGTGTATTCACTCACTCCCCATTCCTCCTAAATTGCATCAGAAAAAATTAAATTGCATTTAAAGATTGCATTTTACAATGCAATTTAGGTCTATTCCAGCATGTATCCTCATAAATTTCAGCTCCTCCCACCATCTGGAATTCCCCTTGTTTATAATCCAAATCTATTTTCTTCCCCCTTTCTCCTAAATAATACTTTTTTTCCTACCACCCCAAACTGTTCCTCTCCCCTTTTATCTTTTGCAAATCTTTTGCAAGTTACACAGTGCTACATTTCTTAAGGCATAACTCTCTTGTCTTTCCAATAATCCTATTTACTGGTTTTCTGTAATCACAACTTGTCACATTTGCATTATATCAGTTGTCCTAACAACAGGCCAAGAGGGTAAGACAGTGGCCATTTCTATCCTATACTGTTACAGTGCTCTTATTGCATTTTCAACATGCTATGGAATCCTAGGGTTTGCAGTTTAGAGAGAGACCTTTAGAATTCTCAGCCTCGGGAAACTACGACGGCCTCAGGAAACTATAAACCCCAGAATTCCACAGGATGCTGAAAGGAAAATAATAGCACTATAACAGTGTAGGGCAGAAATGGCCAGTGTTGTATACTGGTGGTGGTGGGTGAAATTTAAGGAAGGAGGTTTCCCTAAGATTGCTGGGTGAGTTTGTAGCAGAGGCAAGATTTGAGCTTTTCACTCATGGAAAGCCACTGGGTGACCTTGGGCAGATCACATACTCTCAGCCCCAGAAAATCCAGTGATTGCCTTAGGATCACTGTAAATCACAAATGACTTGAAGGTACACAACAACAATAATTCACCAAGTCTACTCTGCAGTGAAATAAAAGCTTACCCAGAGTTTGAAAGCATTGTTTTTTAAGACTATAACTCCCAGAATTCCCCAGTCAGTAATCATGCTACCTGGGGTTTTGGGAGGTTGTAGTTAAGCAAAAGGAACTTTTGTGAAGTTCTTATTTGAAAGGATGTCATGTAAAAGATGGAGCAAGCTTGTTTTCTGCTGCTTAAGAGATTAGGGGCCTTTCCACACTATGCTGTTATAGTGCTATTATTCCACTTTCATCATCTTGTGGAATCCTCAGATTTGCAACTTAGGGAGGGGCATTTAGAGAGCTCTTTGGCCTCAGCAAACTACGAACCCCAGAATTCCATGGGCTGATGAAAGTGGAACAATAGCACTGTAACAGCGTAGTGTGGAAAGGCCCTAGGACACGGAGGAGGCCTCAAACTGCAGGAAAAGAAGTTCCACCTAAACATTAGGAAAAACTTCCCTAATTTCCCTTTTATTTGCAAAATAGTTTAATCACTGATTATACTATAATTTATTTTGCAAATAAAAAACATTATTGCACCGTTATTATAACTTTACTAGGAAAGTGAGGCGCTAAAAACTTATCTGTGGCCCGAAGAAGTTCAGCCTATTTAATTTCAGCCCTTATCTACTCCCAAGTTGTGCAAGTCTGAACTAGTAGGTTTTATAAGACGTTTTAAAAAGAAGTATTCCTCATCCACCTATTAGGGATGACCTATATTTGAGAACTTCAGCGATCCTAAATTTATGGTTACTAAAAATAAAAGCTTCTAACTTCCACTACCAAGTATTGAGCATCCATCTGAAAACTCAAAAGGGGGTACATAAAATAAGTAAGAAAACCTGGAAAGAACCATTATTATTATAATGGTAATGTGACTTGGGAAAGACAATTTTAGATTAGAGCCTGCAATATTTTTTTCCATATTACTCCCTACATGGCTTATTAGCCTTTTTTAAAGTTAATCAGAAATGACAAGAAGGAATACTGCAACACATAAGATCAGACTTAAGAAAATTAAACCTGAATCCAGATAATTTTGGAAAGTCCTCAAAAACAAGTTTTGGATGTTGACAGTTTCTATGTCTTTAGACAGCACCAAAATCATATCATCATACTTTAAAGAAGAGAATCCTGAGCTGATGGGAAGATCCACAGCTATAGAATGATTCTGTGCAAATTTTGCACATGATTTTTTTCAGGAGGGCAGGAAACAACATTTTTTTTTCTAGAGACTTGGGCAGAAGATGCTATTTCCTGTGCCAAAAAGTATGGATGTTGTGCAAAAGAAGTCCCAAATCTTCAAAATCTGTGTAGTTTTCAAAGATATGCAGCAGGAAAAAAAATGTTAAACATATTTCTTGCTTCCTTTTAAGAATAAAATTAGTGAAGATTTACATTCCTGGAAGGAAAGTAGATTGAACAGTGCAGGTCAGTACTACTGACCTTTAGGGCTTAATGTAGGCCTGCAGTTTAGCCACATACTTAAGATTTAAGGTTCTTACACATCCCGTAAGTGCCTTCCTTGCCACCAAGATGTTATGATTAGGGTAATCTTTACACACACACACACACACACACACACACAGAGGAAAGATACGATGCATTTCCTCCTACTCTGAAAACTATTTCTAGGAATAAGCGTTAGAGGTATTCAGAAATTCCAGCAGGTTGAAATATGTTGAGTTTCTTTGAGAAATAACATATTTTCTATATTTTGATACTTTCTTTTTCTTTTGTATCAGATTCAGTGGATGTTTCCCATTCTTTCTACTTTTCAATCTGGCATATGGACCAGAAAAGTTTTCCCACCCAGAATTCAAAAACCAAACTTTTAAAGAATAACTTAGTCTCACAGGTGATCTCTGATCATCACTAGTGGGATGCATCTTTTTCTTGTGTGTAAAATGTGGCAAAAATACCACAAGACATGGAAAATGCTAGGTATGGAGGGAGAGTGAGGAGGAAACTGAAGTTTGCTCACTGACAGCTTTACTGTTCAGTCTGAAGCAAGAATTTCAGCTACAATGCTTGGAAAGATGGATGGTGAAGATTATGTTAATTGTGTTAATTCTCTCTTAGCACCAGGAACATTTCAACAGAGATTTGTTGAAGTTTGGTGCAGCTGCGTATTGACTGTGGGCTGTTTTTTTCTTCTACCATCCTACCAGTATGCAGTCTTTAAACTTCCATTTCTAAACCTTTTGTAATCCAGTCTCACACTTCATTCCACTTTATATCAGTTGTTTGAGTGAGTCTGGGAGATGGTCTCAGTGTGTTTTAGCAGTAGTTTTATCAGGACACTTCAATTTCCATATCCCCTTACCACAACCCCACTCCAAATGTGGCCATTTTTAAAAAAAAGTTATGTTGGATTTCAATATCAGTCTTTGTGGTTGTTTCGTGTCTTTGTTCCGCCCTTACTTTTTCTCTTGTTTTGCTCTTACTTATCCTTTTGTGTCCCTGTACTGTGTGTGTCTTTCTCAGTTATATACAGTCTGTCTTCGTGCACAAACAATATCTGTAAGTCACAGGCAGAATCACAGCATAGAAAGGCTGCTCATATACTAGGAACAATTTAAACATACTAAAGCAAATTTTAGAAGTACCTACATTTCTCCACCTACCTGTGTGCAAGTCGGCAGAGTTTATCCACTTGAAGGGGGCTATCATGGCCTAAATCTTATTGGTTAATTTCAGCAAGAGTAGACTCATTGACTCAACTGCTGAATGGCATGTCAACATACAGATAAATCCTACTGATTCAGTAGGTCTACTTTAGTTGGGGCCACCAAGAAGATTCAGACCTATATTTCCAAATTTCACCAACTTGTTGGCAAAAAACAAATTATGTCAGCTTTTGTTTCCAATCCAAGTCAACCAAAGGCATGAAAATCTCAATTTCTGACCCTGGATTTGGATATGAGTCTGAATGAAGTTGGCTTAGGCATGAATCAGTCCAACCCTAATCCTCAAGTCAAGCCCTGAATCAAATTGGGGGCTCTTGCATAGCTCAAGGAATGATTAAGTTGTATTGCTCAGACACACACACACACACATACATATACACATACATACATACATTTATATGTGTACACATACACACACACACACACACACACACACACAAATGGAAAGTTCTTTAAAAAACTAAGTAATGTTAAGCCTTCTCAGCAATTACAGTATGAGTAGAATTTTGAGTCTTTCTCACCAGTTGATAAAGGTTTTCCCAGTAATCTTGAGTCATCAGCCGAAACAGCGACAAGAAGGCCCAGCTGAAGGTGTCAAAACTTGTATAGCCATAGTTGGGGTTTCTTCCAGCTTTAACACATGTGTACCCTTCTGGGCATTGCCTAAAAAAGGGTGGAGGTAATGAACAGTATCAGCTGATGATATGCCTACTATCCCACGGTAAGCATATAGAACAGATTACATTGGATTAGCAAATGTTAGGTGTCTGGAAGTAATATTAACAATAGTAACAATGACAATATTAACAATAACAGGAATAAAAAGAAAATGAAGAAGAAGGGGAGGAGGAACTAATAATAAAACAAAACAACAATTCTGAAGAGATAAAAGTTTACACTGATGCTCACAAAATAGAAATAAATAAGGCGTGTGTCTTCAAGAATAAGTCAGTCTTCCATTATTGGAGAATTCTATTGATATGACTTGTGATAAATAGTGCTCTGCTCTAAACCTCCTGAATGAATGCCTTAGTTGGAATGTAACTATCTTTTGGATTTTGTACTTTTCTGAATGTTGTAATATAGTTCTCAGCTCCAAAAATGCAGCATAAAGCATTTACAGCTTTCCATTTTAGGATGTAATGCATTTAGAAACAGAAGATAAAATATATTTAAAGGCACATTTGTAAAAAAAAAGTTTAAAGTATTTAAATATATTTTAACATTTGAAAACACTTGAATATAGGCTGTTCAGTATTTGTGATGTCATAAGACAGACTCATGACCCACAACTTTTTGGGATTCACATTTACAGTCTTGTTTCAGTGCAATGATTGAAAGTGCTTTCAAAAACCTACTGTATAACCCTGGCAGCTCTGCCAAGAGAGGGTTTTCTGAAGTACTAGGGAGCAGTGCAATGAGTGAAGAAGCTTTCTTCTCCCAACAGAAAGGCGCTTGGTGACAGTCACTGTGACAGCCCCAAAGTGCCTTACTGTCACAAAACATCTCACTGCTGGGAGAGAGCTGGAACCTTCTTTGTTCACCACCCCACTACCCAGTACTTCAGAAAACCTTCCATTGGCTGAGCTGCCAGGCTTATACAGCAGCTTTTGTGCAGCTCCATCATTGTAACTGCATCTAATGATGCAGGACCTATGACATAATTTGTGTGTGTATGAATTTAAAACACAACAACAATGCAGATTAATGTGGGTAAAGGAGGTGTTTATGTATGAATGCATGCAAAATTGACAAAGATCAGACATATAATGGCCTTGGAAACTGACAGATTGCTCAGAGTACACCACATAGATTTCTATTTTCTAAGCACCAAATCGAAGCTTTGGCCCTTTTGTGACTGTTTCTGTTCTGGGTCTTCTTTTCCTTTCCTTTAGAAGGTAAAGCGGACAAATTGGTTCAGTCTGAATTAGGCTCATAACATTAAAATTAACTGTATAAAATAGGAAGTGGTGAAATTGTGGTACCTGGGACGTCTACAAGCCCCAGGGGCAATTTTACAGCCTTTCAAATATCCCCTTGGACTCTGTAAAACTCCCCAACCATCCTGAAAAAAACTGTTCAAAAATAATTATTTAATTTAAAAAATTCAATCAGCTCAAACCGGCTGCAAACTGCCATTAAAATGTGCTGCTTTCGATGGATTTACACCCCATCACATCACCATTGTTTCCAACAATAACCCATATTTCTGGAAAGAAAGCATGCTACATTGGGTCTGTTTAAAACAAAGCATTAAAACAGGCCAGATCTTCTTGCTCTATAAAAACAGAGTGATAGCATTGGTCCTGTAAAGGTGGGAGCCTCATTTCCACACCTTCCTCCTTCCAGCTGGACACCCCTTATTCTTTGCTGCTTCAGAGGATTCACCAAGACCCTTAGGAGCAGGTTTTTGGAGGCGCAGTTGGAAGGTATGCAGGAAAAGAGGAAAGCCCCCATTATCCGAAGTGAATCCTGCTTGCCATTCTAAGATCCACGTTATTCATTAGCTGACTTTTTGCATTATTAATGGTAAAGGCCTCCCTCCCACTGGCTTAACATTCTGAAAGTTGCTTACCCAGCATCTGAACCATTACCACAAAGCAGAGGGTCCTTTGAAGTGTTCAAAGTGTAAAAGTGTGCTGTTAAGACAAGAGAGAAATAGAGAGCAGAGGGAGTTCTTTATGTTTTCATTCAAATTTTCTTTTTTTTTAAATTCTTAGAACCTCCCCCCTCAACATCAACCTCTCAAGCCACCAAGATCCTCCTAGGAGGCACAGTTATCTTTCCATTTCGTGGTAACCTAGTGATACGCTCTCTGCACTGGGACACACTCGGCAGAGCGGAGAATGGATCTCTCCTCTGTAGTATGTCAGGTCTCACCTCCGTCAGGTTTAAGGCATTTACTGAAAAACTGTTTTGGTGTCTTAGCTTTGCCCCACTCATGAACTCCTGAGAATTTTCTCATATGTTGAAATAAGGTGTTTTCATTGGGCTGTTTTGTTTAATGCTGAAAATTGCTTTAGAAGGAATACACAGGAATACACACGTCTTTCTAATAAATAAATAAGTACATACATACATATCCACTACAAAAGGACAAATTAATAATAAGGGCTGCAAATCCCTCAGGATCACGTAAGACACATGAAAAAGAGTCCCCAACCGATCCCCAGTGCTTAACACCATAGTTCATTTAATGCTCTACTTATTAGAGGAACTGCTATGGGGAGAAAAAAATAAAGATATTAGACATGCTGGGTGCCCTAAACATTTCGCCCAACTCTGACCAAAAATTGTACAACTTGTACAAATAGGACAATTTACACATTGTTTCTGTAGAGGATTCTGTAAATTGCTTTGTATCTAAAAGACAGAAAGAGGAAATGTAACTTGATACATAAGTGCCTTCCACAAGGACACACATTAGGGAGCCCTGAATGGTTGCAGCTGATTGAGCTGTTTGAGTGTTCTTGAGTGCCAAGCCAAGCTGGCCCTGAAGAAGACAGAGAATCTAACTGAAGGAAACTTACTTGCCATATTCATTCACTAGGTGGCCCACAGGCTGCCTATATTTAAATACTACAGTTGAAACTATTAATCAAGATTGGTGATCAATCAGTTATGACCAAATGTAAAACAAATCATTAACGATAATTTCTTCTAACCCTCTGCTCTGAAATGGTCCTCGATGTAATAATGTACATTTTTAAAAAATATTATATTCTCTTCATTTGAGTAATGCGTTTAAGACGCTTTGACCTTCAAATGAATTAGATTTCCATAATATTTGGTCCTGAGAAACAACTGCATTAATTTAGCCACAGTAAGTCTTGGATTAATGACCAATACAATATCATCACCATCACCATCACCTCTGTAACAACAAGAAAAGAATACCCTGTCAATCTGCAACAGATAGGCTGTGTGCCTCCCCAGAATCCCTTTACAAGTCAGGGATTGTTCTCCTGGTAGTTCTAGATTCCCTCCTCCCCTGAGTGCTCCACTCTTGGTTTTACCTCCTTGGGCTCTCTGCAGTCTCCTTTTGCCCTTCCCTCCCTGCAAAACTTTGCAAACACATCTGTCCTCCTCACTTTTCAGGACCCCATGCAAAAGCTTCACTGCAAGAAGCATTGCTTTAAATCACAGGTGGGCAACTGCAGAAGGCTGGGGGCCCCCATTAGTCCCTAGATCTTCGAGAACTGCACCCCCACTGCAACACTCACACGAATAAAAATAAAAATTAAAACTAATCAATGTTTCAACACTCTTTAGAGGACAAAGGGATATCCTCACCATGTTTGTGGACCTTTCTGGGCCTCTTGAGGGCATTTGGGGTCATTTTTAGACTTTTTTAAAAAAAAAAACTTGCAAAAATTTGCTTTGATTCTTGGAGATTCAGGGGACTCCACATCCCCTTGAGCTCATTTTAGGACAGTTTTGGAGCAAAAGAAAAATTAGCGCTGTGGCCCTAAGAGACAACATGCAACCTGGGGATCTCACTTTGCCCTCCCCCCCGCATATATGCATATACATACAGATCCACACCCACACATCCTATATTCTTTGTCGTATTTGTCCAAATCTGCTGTATAGGATTATGTTGTAAATTTACTAATTTGTGCACATCAGATGCTTGAAAAATTGTCAGCTTTGATCTCATTTGGCTCTGTGAGTTATGTCTTTTTTTTGTCACGTAGATTTTATTAAAAAATAAAAAAAATCATGGCCAGCTAACAACTAATTATTACTGTCTGCATTTTTAAAAAAATAATTAGTAGTCTTTCATATGTTTATATTCCACTTTCCTGCTAAGAGTGAAACTCAAGGCAGTTAATAATAAAAATCAGATTTTAAAAAGAAATGTAACAAAAACATAAGAACAGAGTAGAGAAATACAGCTAAAGAAATATAACAAAAGACAACTAAAACATAAGAACAAAACAAATGGTGGGATGCTGGCAATTTTATGTATATCTAGAGTGTTTTTGCATGCTAACTGGACAAGGAGTCAAAATGCAAGGTCCTAGAATCTGGTCTTTTGGAATAATACTAGTGCAATAAAAGCATTTCATCCCACTTGCCATTACATGTGTGTAATACATTCCTTCCTCCCTGCCTTTTACTCCTATGATAAGAATCTGTGCACTTAAAGGGGAGTAGGGTAGTGCTCCCGCCACGGCATGGCCCCATTCAACTGCACTGCTGCAGATTTTCAAGTGCTGTAGGTTTCCAGGGGAACCCCAACTATGTGGACTCCTGACTTTGTAGAAGCTTCATATTTATGCCTCTCAATGCAGATAACCATGTCTAACATGCAGACATGAGGGATGAGGTACACAGCGTTGGGTCTGCAACCACAAAGTGAGACCTCCTTTCCTTTCAACATATGCAGGAGGACTGACTGTTACTCAGTCCTGAGATGCCAATTCAAGGCGTTCCACTCAATTTCCTCTCAGATGATTGAAATGATGCCTAACCTAATGAAATGAATTACACAACTAAAGCAACACACTGAATCAAAGCTCTATGTATTTCATTTAGAGCCCAGTCAACAAGTGAAGAAATAAAGAGTAAATACAACAAAATATATAAGTGCATTCCACAAGGACACACATTAGGAAGACTTGAATGGTTGCAGCTGACTGAATTGCTTAAGTGTCCTCCGGATCCATGTTTGTAGAAGCTCTTGGGAAAGGTGCTTGGAATGGTGTCTCTTTTGTGAGAGTCTTCTCCTCCTTCTCATCACAACTGTCCCTTCACTTCCTACCTACACTGCTGCCACCCTGAGGGAAAGTGGAATGCAACAGGAAGTTGCTACTCATTCTTCTCAGCAATTGTTGCTACTTTCGTGCCCAAAGAGGGCAGGTAAGCATGCATCAGTAGAAAGAAGGCCTAGTAACATGCTAAAAGCCTCCAGGGATCAATTGAATCAATTGAAAGAGATATGAGTCTTAGTAGGTAACTACAATATGAACATCTAAGAGTAGCTTGAGAGAAAAGGAGACTTCAGATTATGCTGGTGTAAGGTTGATTTAACCAGTAATAGCTGTTCCTCTGCTTTCATTTTCTGATTAATGTTCATCACACCTTGGCTAAGATTACTAGCTGTAGTGATGCCTAGATTTGTATACAAGGTCGCATCTGATGGACCACAGTTTCTTTGATTAATACTCACCCTCATTTTCAATGTATTTAGACCAAATGAGTTCAGTTCCATTGTAGTATTGTGAAAAGTATGAGTCTTCGTAAGAAGAATTACTTAAGGGCCAAAGCAAGCATTTATGCCTCAAGTTGCCCATGAAGAGCTGCAGCCCTATGAGTGCAAAAACACTCAGGCAAAAGACAGTCAGGATCATGACATCTGAGAGCTTCTTCACTGACTGAATGAGGGCTCCCACAATGGTCTTCAGGCCTAGCAAGAAAGAAAGAGATGCTGTCAAAAGGCATCAAGTAAGTTACAAGTGAGAATTGTGCCAGTCCTCCCAATGTTGCTGAACCTCAAGTCCCAGCATTCCTGCTCAATGGCTGTGCTGGGAGTTGTAACCCAACAAGATCTGAAGTGCTGCACAATTCCCACCCTGAAATTGGTCGACTGAGTTGGAAGCATGACTGCTGTAGGCAGCTCCTATGTTAAAATACTGTTACATGTGCCATGAAATAAAATGATTAGTTATAGGCTGGGAAGAAAATCTGAACAATTAAAAAAAAAAAAGGAGAATCTTGGCAAAAGCTCTGCTCTTAACCCCAACATGAAGCCACTGCTCCTTTCTTTTACCACTGTGCTGAGAACTGTCTTTTTAAATTATATACAGATTTTGTGGGGAGTGTAATGAGAAGGCAAGCTTATGGTAGTGGTGATGGCAGCTGCAACATGGCTAGCTGCAGGCCAAGGAATATGGTAGAGGCACCCAGGGTTAATATCAGCAACAGATGCTGTGGGTTTTCAGCTCCAAGTGCAGCTCAGAAGAAGCTACAGCCAAGGGGCTATGGACGACACAAGTCAGATAAAGATCAGGCAGGGAACTGAAAGAGAAGTGAGGAGGATGCAAAAATAGAGGAAGAGAGGAATGCAGAGAGAGAAGGGAAGCAAAGCAACAAAAAGGCAACAAGACAGGGGAAGGGAGACAGAGACAGAAAACAGCTGGGGAGGCAAGATGAGAAAGCAGGATAAGCAGAAAGAGAGAGAGCACCTGGAAGAAAGTTGTTCAGATAAGTGAGAAAAAGAACAGGGATGCAAACAGACAGGAATGTAAGGGGCCTTGAAGAAAAGTTTAGCTGGTCAATGGCAGAGGAGAAAGAGAAGAGCAAAGGGGAAGAGAAGCATGGTCTTGAGAAAAGGGGAAAAGGCATGGTTGGTTTTGAGACTGAAGTTGTAGGGCCATCCGAACTGTTGGAGGAAAAGTCCCAAACTGTGAAAACATCTTCAAAAACTACACAGCTTTTGAAGAAGTGGGGATAAGAATTCAAAAATAATTTATTCTTCTCTGCGACAACCAACTCAAAGAACACTTCTATCCTTTCTTAGGCCATTTCCGCCCTACACTGTTATAGTGCTATTATTCCACTTTCCACATTCTGTGGAATTCTGGGGTTTGTAATTTACCGAGGCCAAAGAGCTCTCCAGCTGACAATTCTAAGGCCCTTTCGACAGGACATCATCGTCCTGCGCTGGGGACAGGAGAAGGATGGGACCTGGATAACGCTTATGCATGATGTCATCTGGCTCCCATCATTCTCCTGTCTCCAGGTGGTGCAACTGCACAGTAAATCATTGACAGAAAACCCATCTATGACTAGCAACTGCACAGCCCTCTTGCCACCCTTCCACACTTACCTGGTGTGCAAAGGTCCTCGAAGCCCAATGGCTGCGCTTCCTCTCCCAGCGCAGCCTGGGACAGTGCCTGACTGCGCTGTGGAAGGAAGAGGCAGCACCATCACACTTCCTCCATTTATGGAGGCAGCCGGTGCAGAAGGAAGCACTCCCGTCACACTCCCGCCCTGGGAGAGGATCTACCAAGATCCCTGAAGGACACCGCTGGAATCCAGCAAACTGCAGAAAGGACCTAAATGCCCCTCCCTAGACTGCAAACCCCAGGATTCCATAGGATGTTGAAAGTAGAATAATAGCACTATAATAATGTAATGTGGAAATGGCCTCAGTCAGTAATGCATGGAAAGTTGTTCAAAATGAAATTTGCAACTAGAAACTGAAAACAAATAGTCTGAGAACAAAGCAAACTAATTATGACTTCAAAAATGTCCTTTCAATATAAAAAACGATTTGATGTAGAAAGATACCTCAGGTTGCTATTTCTTCTTGTTTTATTGCTATCATATTTAAGAATGCAAGTTAAGAATTTAACATGACAAACACTGAACATTTCAATCCAAGTCATTTCAGCCAACAGTAAATTAATCTTAATATGAATGCCCTATTTTCATAGTGACATGGGCAAAAAAATTCAAAAATTTAACAGGCAAATATAGAAAATCTGTATAGCAGCTCATGCAAGAATATACTGCACTTAAAGGTTGATTTTACATTTATTGTAAAATAAATGTATAAAAAATTGGATTCCTTCTAAAAATAAAATACTAGATTTCTTCAACTGAAGAACAACACAGACTAGCTTAACCAAAGAGATGTGAATGCAGCTCTGGTGAATTTAAAATTCAACATCTGTATTTGACCTAGTTCTTACATAGAATGATATTGTTTTCAATGCCCAAAGAACTCTGTATTTTCTCAACACACTGAGATACAACCCAACCCACAAACTCTGTCACCTAATCTGCAGGGGGGGGGTTTGTGCATGAACACACACAAACACACACACACACAAAATGAAAGGGCAAAAAGAGCAGTTAGAAGGTACAAGGGACTTAACACACCACTCCACTTCTTACCTGGGATTACAGAAATAGTTTTCAAAGCTCTCAATACTCTGAAAGTTCGAAGAGCTGAAACATTGCCTAGGTTTACAAATTCTGTTATATACCTGTAGAATTAAATCACAGTTATTCAAAACTGAGGCAGATCTCATTCTACTTATCTGAATATCTTTCTGATCTAATTGCTGGGGGGGAGTATTAAACAAGTTATTTGAGATTGTATTCAGTGTGATCCTCTGAGTATTTACTTGGAGGTAAGCTTTACTGTATCCTGCAGAGTTTGCTGCCAAGTAAGTGTGTAGAGCATGCCAGCAACTGCCTTCTATCTCTTCATGTTTTCTGAAGATAATCCAATGCCAAATATCACATAGGAAGCACACCATGTATATCAGAGAGCAACTGATAACTTGCAACAACACGTTTCAAAACTTGCCACTAGAATAGCTTCACACACTTTTTTTAAAAAAAGGAAGCAAGTTTAGACTAAGGGTTTTCCTCTGTTTGCATTAAGGAACATCAATTGTATGACAATTTCAGCAAGAGGAACAACTTCAATTTGAAAACCAACTCAAATTTAAACTAAAAATAAAAGTCAGGACCTTGTTCAGTTCCTCTTCTGCTGGAACTATGCCAGTGGAATGGGGATCACAGATACCAGTTTGGCAGCATTTGACAAGAATTCAAATATTAACATTTACTAAAGTTGGAAATCAATTGGGCGGAAACCTAACATCATCCCCTTTTCAAAATCCACACAGATCACTTCTCCCCGCACTTCCCTCCCCGCAAAAAATGCTGAATACTTACGCAAATGAAATTACAAGGAAATCAAGCCAATTCCAAGGATCTCGAAGGAAAGTAAAACTACCTATACAGAAACCTCTTGCAAAAATTTTTATGAGGGATTCAAATGTATAAATTCCAGTGAATGTGTACCTGAAGGAGAAAAAAAAATTCACTCCATAGGATTTAGCTTAAATTATACATAATTTATCCTATTTTAAAAAAGAAATGACCCCTTTTTTGTATATGTTATACGAATCTGATAATCTGCAGCCTTCATGCCATTCCAACCTCCTTCTTTGTATTTGTATGTTGTTGTGATTAAAATGAAAACGGGGGGGGGGGGCGGAATTAAAACCTAACTGATGCCAAAGAAAAAGAACAACTGAAGTTATTATTAAAACGATTAAAAATTATTAATAAAAAATGAACCTAGCTTGCCTTCTACTCCTGCTCAGAAGACAAGTGTTTTATTTTATTCTGCAAATTCCCTCCCACTGAAACCAAAGGGAGGAAACTAATCTACACCAGTTCCAGAGCTGGCATATTATCCATAAATGTATCTGCAGGCCCTCTCCCCAAAAGCTACTGGCCTCCTTCCCTTGCCCCTGTTCCAATGGGAGAGCTTCACATGGGAAAATGACCTTCACTGAATCTTTTGCAGCAGCATGGGACTGGGTGGGAATATAAAGTCATATGTGCTCCTCCATAGGCAGGCCTCTCTCTCCAGCTTCTGAGGGAGAGAGCTGACAGATTGTATAGTCTCTCATAGGGAACACATGTCAAGATCCTATTAAATTCTAATGAAACAGAATGCCCTGCTGGGATCACTATACTGGATGGCCTGATGTGTACTTCCAGTCAGAGACCAGCTCATTTTAGGGAGCCCAGTTTCTTCCTGCATCTGGCATCTAGGGAACCAAGTCACTATGGGAGGGATGGCTTGGGAATTCTCCTTTTGAAAAGGCATACTTCAGTTTAAATACCTATGGCTACTGGGACATAAGATCACAGGGGTACTTATAAAGATTTCTTTACAAAATATAAGTCAAATAGGCATACTAAATGGGAACAAAAGATATGCAGAGTAAGACCTTTTCTAAAGTTTCCTGAGAAAATGTGGAAAACTTTTCAGGTCAAACATTTGTGGAAAATCCACACAACTGCCTAAAACTAATTTTAGGGACATACTATTCTTTAAAATACTGACATAAGAAAGTTTCAGTTCCTGTGCAGAATCTAGCATATTTCATTCATGCAATTTTTAGAAGAAAATCAAGAACAATATACTTACTCTACTGCCTTTGCCCATTCTGGAGACTCTTTCCGGGTCATGAATACACAGTTTGTCAGAATAGTTAACATAATAAACATGCTGAATAATGTTGGATTAAGTCAAGGAACACATTACGAGGTCTGTAATTTCACCTAAGACCACCTGGTTTGAAGTAAGACTTATTAAACAAAATGGAAATGGGTACAGAACTGCGGCTTGAAGATATACAAGATCTTCATGTAAAATGTTAATTGAATACTGTTAATATGATTAGGTCCAGAGCCTTATTCCAATGTGAGAAGAATCGCTGAGTGGAGTTCCATGCAAAACACCCCTGCTACCAGAAACCAGGAGCTTCATCACTTCCCCCCTGCAGCTGCACTGCCTAACACCACTTCCCTTGCTATTCCATAGAGATTCCCAAACACCCAGAGCAGATTTTTGATGTCCATATGCTATTACAGGAGAACAGGAAAATGAATGGAGGCTGCCTTCTCCCTCCCTTCTGGGCCCAAGTTCTTCCAATGATGCATTTAGTCCTTCCATCTGTGGGAGGATTCTGCTGGAATTTTAGTTCTAATGAAAAGGAAACATCCATTGCATTAAAGCAACTTCACTCCACATAAAATGATCAAATTAAGCGTTTAAAAGTAAACTCCATTCCATTGTCAAAACTAGCTGGTGCTGTTCTTGACATCTCCCTGTAGCTTCATAAGGCCATTTTTAAACAAGGCTTGAAAAAGGATATGAATGAACCAAAATTTTTATAGAAATTCTTCTAAGAGTACTGAAAGGACTTAAGAGGTACAAGGAAGGTGTGGCACTGAATCTGAAGATAGTTTTCCCTTTGTTCAATACTATAAATGTCTAAAAAACAGAGAACAAAATACATAAAAGTGAGTTGTAATAGATTAAGGAAACACATTTTATTAATTTGGATTCAACATTCAGTTCAAATGCACAGAGAAACTAACAGCTTCCCATTCTAAAAAGATGCTTAAGTTGTCTTCACCAGAGATAGGAATCACATGGCCCTTCAGATCTTGTTGAATTGTAATTCCCAGCATTCCTTATCAATGACTAGCTGGGGCTGCCAGGACCTGCAGTCCAACATCTGAAGGCCATGTGATCCACACCCCTGGTGTTGACTAACCTAGGCATCTGGGCATTTCCATACTTGCCCTACACAACTCCCTCCCACTTTATGCATGTTTTTATGCTACACAGAAAGAGAGATCAAAGCTTCTTTTAAACTAACTTCTGTCACCTGTCATGTACACTGTCATTTGTTTTAATTGTGATTATTTAGCAAACCACACTGAATTCAGTGTGATTCTAGTTCAGCATTATGCACATAAGCTTGCTCCCTTCTTCAGTCTTCTACAGTATGGATGAAAGGAGAAGACAAGATACATCTGTTTTAATTTTAAACTACCTCCAGTTTGTGATTATATCCAAACAGGGAACTGTGGGTAGTTCTAACAACAGTTCATCTGAGCAAGTCAGGATCTTAATTAACACTTTGAAGCTGACTTCACGTAGTACTAATTCATAGTTCTATGTCCTTTTGAATGTGGTTATCAAATCACAGTTTGATCTGGGTTTACTTCAATGAACTGCATTTAAATCACCAATCCCTAAGTTTGGACTTAATGAGGAACTATAGTCAGTTCAAAATTGAAAACAGGAGCTTTTTATCTTTTCATTTTGGGTGACTGAACTGTGAAGGGGATGGTGTAAGCCCAAAACTCATGTAAAGAGAAACCACACTTTTGTATTAATCTTGACACTGTGAGAATTTTAGTACAGTATGAGAACTGTATTTCTTGGATTCCAGAATGGTCTATACTGCTCATCACAAAAAATGCCAACAACAAGCCATTTTTTTTTACAGTTCCTCATAATGACTGCTACAGGCTTGCTAGTTAAAATGCATCACTAAAGTATTTTATGCAGCCAGCAACACATGAACACTCTTTTCTAGAGAAGATGCTAATGTACTACATCAAGAACAACAGGGTTCAGCTGCTGACAACAAGAAGCATTTAATTAACAGCACAATATGGACTTGTCTCATTCAGTGAATCTTACACTACTGAGGCACAGACAGATGGTTGAAGCTTCATTCTTCATGAATGCTTACTTTCTTATTTGCATAATAAGGGTCCAGGTCCTCCAAGGGCTCAGAAACCATTCCTGGAGGAATGTCTCCATAAATAAAGGGAAGAGTCTTCCCTGCCTCCAAATCATTATTTGGCTTTGATTTGGTGTCATCACTATCCTCCTCCTTTTGCTCTTGTTCAGTTTTTGGTTTGGCCTTTTCTTCAGCAATCCTCTGCTCAATTGCAGCAAGGGACTCGGGAGTGAATCGGAAGAAGCAATTGGGTCCTGGTGGTGACAACAGCACCTGGGCCATCTTTTCATGCTGCAGATTTTGATCACTTTTTAATTCTTATCACAGAATGACCTATACGTGTAAAAGAGAAAACAACAGCAATAAGGAAAAACATAAACAACAACACACCAGAAAACACAGGCCAACAAACTGCGCTGTTTACAAGAATACAATTTAGAGTTTCCAAATGCTACTAGATTTCAACAGGGCACTGAAAATCCATGGGACATGAATGCTTAACTTCTGATTTGTCCTTTGAAAATACCAAACTTTTTGTTTCCTTTTACTGGAATGAGATTTAACAGATACTTCCAGGACTCAGTATTAAGCAAAGACTCAAAACCTAAGCTATGTGAAAAGTGTTGGCCAATGCCACTTGTATGTATATTGAGAACCAGCACAATATTCTTACTTACTATTTTCAGGCACACATACATAAAACTGACAAACATATCTGCTTTTGTTTTCAACATATACAGCAAAGACCTCCATTGACTCTACCAATAAGAATCTGTAGTGGGGAGAGGCAAATCGTCAAAGCCACCCTTACCACAGTCAACACCTAGATGAAAATAAACCCGATGTACTTATTTACTTTTTAAAAGCCATCCTCACACCTGGTAGCTGTGTGCTTGGTTTCTCACCTAGTTTGGCCTCAAAATTAAGCAGTAATTATGTTTTATCAGCAGAATACATTTAAAACATATTGCATTTACATTGCAATCCTATGCACATTAATTTCAGAGTAAGTCCAACAGAACACAAAGAATTTACTCCTGAGTATATATGCACAGGACCAGGCTTTCTGAAATATCTCCATTAAATGTATTATAATTTAAAATGAAAGCAGCAGTACATTATCCTCACACACCTGGACTACAATTTCTTTTTGCTACCCTATGCAAATTCTAAATACATTAGCCAACTTAAAACTTGCTCTGTTTTAGCAGCTAGCACAATCATTTTCTGGATGTCAAGTTCATGCTAGTGATCACTCCAAAAAATAATACTAGCACCTTTCTTTCTTGTTTCTGAATATTTCTGAAGCCTCTGTGTAAGATCTCTCACATTCCAAGGAGCTGTCCATGGTACTTAATTGAACTGGTTATAAAAGCAGAACATCATTTACCAATGCTTCTGGAAAGCGAAAGAAATAAAGAGACATACACTAGACTGGGATTTAAGGTATGCCAGAAATTTACTGTAAACATTGTAACCAGCAAGTCAGACTTCAACTTGTGACTAATGGAAAAGAGAGTAAAGATGCCAGCCACAGATGCAGGCAAAATGTCAGGAGAAAATACTAATAAAACACAGCCTCAAAGCCCAGAAAACCCACAACAACCTAGCGTGCTTAAGGAAAATGGTATGATAAGCTGGCAGCACATTCATCCACCATTGTCATTTCAGACCACTCCAGAAGACACACATCCTTATGAGTGAGCAAACAATCTAGACACCTTCACACTCAGAGCAGTCTACCTGTCCAAGCAATCAATAACCAATCAGCTTAGTTGAAATCAAAGAGAAGCACGCCTTCTAACTAAAGAAGGAGCACTTGGACAGAAGAAAAAGTATCTGTCCTATAACTAGTCAGGGAAGACAATCTAAAAAGATTAGCTTGTAAGTCCCATAAAAGTGATGAGTGACAGCCAAGGGTATTCTGAATTCCATTGGATTGTTATGACACCTTACACCCTCCCATCTTGCAGGATAGCAAAATTGGCAAGAAATATAATTTAAAAAACTGGACACTTGTGACTATAAAGGCATGCAGAAGCAGACACTGTCTGTAACTGTGTATTAAGTCATGGTGACCTCAGCATGGCCAGGTCATAAGTTCAAAAGAATTAGACAGAACCCCCTGACGTTAATGTGTTTGGGATAATCTTCTCAATGATCCAACCTCCAAGCACAATAGCAAACAAAACTGCCCAAGTGAAGGAGGCAAGCACCCCTGCTGTGTGCATTTCCTACAGAGACCTTCCTCATTCACTTACCCAACCAAGACATTAAGAGGCTGACATTAAGAGACTGTCCCACTGATGTTTTGTCACCTAAAGTATGACAATCAGTCAGTTCTGGGCCTCTTTTGTTTGCTCTGCTAGAGACTCACTGACACTCACCCCTTCAGGGTAGGAAAAAGCGTATTTAACACTAACTCCAACTCTGGCAATTTGTAATATGTTGGGCACATCCCTCTGTGTGTGGGCCCCAGATTCCTGTGCTCTGTGTTACCCTCCGACTGCAGTCTGAGCCACTTCATTTCAACCTTTTTCTAGACTGGTAAATATCACCATCTATACACAAAATCTCTCTCTATCCAACCTTTCTCACTTCTCCCTTCACTAACCTTGTATGGTTTGTGAGACTGTTTGATTTCTGGTATGTGCATCTGTTGATTTTCAATAAAAATACGCTGTTTAAATCTTTAACTGGAGTCCTACTGTTAGTACTGGTATACACAGGTGAAAACCTCCTCTCCCAGGCCTCCTTGGAACTGTAATTGCTTCACTTTCTAAGGGGATGCTGGCATTGCTGGTGGGACCTCAAGTTCCCCTACCTTTTAGGGAAACAGGATTCTGATAACTGTGCTGCTTGATACAGAAGGACAGTATTAGAGCTTACATGGATCCTTTTCCTGGCCTCTTGTCAAGGCCTTGTGAGATATCCAGATCCAATACTTCACAGAACTCTGGACTTACCAAGGCCATATCTACATCAAAGGAATTAACTCTTGCTCCATCCTACTGCCTGCATGCTACCTCAGAAGGAGAAGACACATTTAGCATTACCTCCCTCTGTTCGGCTGGACTGCATCTTTCACCTTCGGAGTCTTTTCCAAAACTTCTAACACAGAAAAGAAGTACAAAACTCCTGGGCAGTGCATTATGCAAGCATCTCTTTCTATCAAAATCACATGTATAAATTTTTAATTTTTGTTTTTGCAAGGAGCTGCAATATACCTGTGCCAAGAAACTAACGTTAATTACTAATTTCAGTGCATGTGCATGCAATAAAAAAACATGTATTTGTGGCACATGACAGTACAAACTGACTGCAATGCTTTTTCTATTATCCTATGCAGAACTCCTTTCTGCATATGGAATTAACAGGTCAAACCTTCCTCTACTTGCTGTTTCCTGATAGAATTTGCAGCCATAGCAAACACAGATGCATCCTTACAATGTGATCTGCAATTTACTGTTTCTGCATGATCCAATCTTATTTCATTTCTTGGCAAATACAGTTCTCTCCTGAAGTCTTGCTCCAATCTTTGTCCTCCCAGAAACACTGCTTGAAATCATTCATTGTTATTTAATGTGGTCACAGAGGCTAGAGACAGCATGAAAGCCTGTGAGTAATGCCTTTGCCTTGTTTTTCAGCAAGATATCAAATGGTTGGCTGGCTACCTTGTGTTTTTAACTTTGCAGCAGCTGCTTCTGGCCTATCCTTCAATCTTCAGTAAACACACAGTCATTCACATAACCTGGAAGACCTCTTATTATTTTACAGTGAGATTTCTAAGAAAAATTGCCATTGAGGTACACTTAAAAATGTGAAAAGGGGTAAAGATTGTCCTTTTTTTATTTGCCAACTCATTTGCCAAATGACATTTTTTTTCTCATCATACATTATTTATACTTGCCAGTCAAAAACCTATGGGTATTGTGAAACTGCCCAATTTCAACTATTAATAACAAGCAAAGTAGAGGACAGTTCTTAAAGAAAAGGATTTCAAGTGTAATCACCAGACTAAATGAGACTGATCACTGAACCAGAAAGCCAATCATACATTGTGAAAAATGTCACTGACAATGCCACCGCTCAGGGCAACAGATCTCGAGGCCTACAACAACACAGGGGTAGAAAAGAAAAGGAGATCCCATTGTGCAAATGAAAGTCCATTTTCATGATGTTAGATGCAACCCAGTGTCTCTTTTTCTCCAGGCTTCCTTTCTGGGGATTCCTATCAGAAAACTACTTCTGGTGGCTTTTGAGCAATTAAAAATTTCCAAAATTCTTTCTCTGAGCATGGAAGTTGAACTTTTAGCAAAGTCTTTACTCTCCACCCTCTTAGGGATATCTATCTACTCGTAAAATCTTGATTGAGTGAGGTAAGTTTCACCTATCCCATCCTGCCAAAAGACAATACAAGTGGAATTGTCTACAGTTTCACAATATTTCAAACTAATGCGGACAAAAGTCTGTTCTGATCCTTCCTTTCTGGTCTAATTCAGAACTGTAGACACCTTATTCAGACTAGAACATTCAGCAGGAACCAAGGAATGCCAAAGCAAGAGAACCAGCATTTGATCTCACCAGTGTGAAATTTTGCTTAAAATCATTGACTGGCATGCTTGCAACCACAGATGAAATTACATAATTTGAGATAATTGTTAGCAACAGTGTAGAATTCATATATATCCTGAAAAAATGTGAAGCTCACTTTTTGCAAGCTTCACCTTTTGTCCCAAAGCAAAGTTGTGGTGATATTCAAGGCACTTTCTCAAAGTCTGAAATTTGCTCAGAGACTGGGCTGGCGACTGGACTGAAATCATCTTGCAGAAGCAAGGATCAGCAGTTATTGGGCTGAAGTTTATAATGGATCTTTGAGCTATCAGCAGGTGGTTTGTCTATCAATATCCTAAAAGAAAAGAACAATATGTTCTCTACCCTGCTGAAAAACTTTCCATGGGCAAAACCTGTTAGAACAATCTGATCAATTCTTACATGCAACAGAAACTGTTGTACCTTTTGTAGGTTTGTATTGCCAATGTAACTGTTTCTGAAATAAAAATGAAATAAAAATATAAAAATCTGGCTTAGATCTTTGAAATAACTGATTTTTAAATGACTAGATATGTTTCAGGATCCAGGAACTGCCACAAATAAATGTTCCTTTCTACTGGCGTATTCCAAGTATATGAATGGATGTTTGTGTATCTTCATGCATATTCATCTTTATTTCATTTTGGTATTTATATTAGTGTCTACATTTTAAGCAAAATGTAATGATAAAGGACCACAGTAGCTTAACAGCAGAACAATAAAAACAAAATATAAATGCTTTTCATCTCCTGCCATTCACATGGAGAAATGGCTTCATAGTAGAACTAAACCCGGGACATCTTAGCTTGTCTGTTTCTAAAATATGCCATCCTCTCTCCAAGCTAGGCAATTGTTATCATACATCTGCCTCAACGATGAAACACGGCTAGGATGTTTGTTGCCTTTTTAATGACAAAAGAACAGCCAATATATTATGAACCATTTGAAATTTAAGGCTACATTTCACACTGGGAAATACTACTCCATTAAACACACTCCACTCCACAACAGGGGCCTCAGCTTGAACTGTATTCCATGGAGTACTTGGCATAATCATTAATATAGACCTTGTTTGTTGGCAAACATATAAATCACTCCCATTCAAAGTTTTACAAATAAGTGATATCTGAGTTTGTCTTGAGTTTCTGAAAATGTTAAAGTCTAATAACCACTGTAAAGTGTTCATCACAAGATGTTTGTGTTGAAATGTATTTATTGCAAGGTGTTTTATGACCCCTGTAATGGGTTCATGGTGAGAGTCAACACAGTATAATGTCTGAATACTGGACTAAGTTCACATTCCTACTTGTCCATGGAAACCCACTGGATGACCTTGGGCAAGTCGCATTCTCTTAACTTAAGAGGAAGGCAATGGCAAACTCTCTCTGAACAAATCTTGCCAAGAAAACCCTATGATAGGTCACTATAAGCCCCAGTTGACTTGAAGGCATAAAACAAGAATGACAACAACAGTAACAAAGGTGCTAAGAGCACTAAGGATGTAGATCTTTTCTTAGTTCATACTCACATGCAAAGATTTTGAAGAACTGGGTGAAGTTAAGAGAAGTTTTACATACTTTTGATTATTTTATTCTATGTTTCAGGACTTCCTTTTCCCCCAAAAAATCATTTGCACAAAGAAATTTTTTTACGCAATACTCAAAGTTTTAACGTAGAAAACACAATATTCTGTGCAATAAGTTTGCTTTCTGTGCAAAAGCAAGGGTTTCTTTCTGAACCACACCCCGCTCCCCAGTTTTTGCACAAAAATACACATTTTTGACAAAGTGATTCAAAACATGAAAAAAAATCCCACCCGTTTTCTTGACGGGATGTCTCACTGGATTGAGACACTGTTTCTCACTGATGATTACAAAAACATTACAAGTATCCTTTACATCTTTAGAGAGTATTCAGCTGGGAAAAGAGTTTGCAGGGTCATGAAGGGTCAAACTACAGATAACAGAAAGAGACGTAAATGGTGCTTGTTGTGTCTGTCTACTGGTACCTAAAATACAAAGATAAAAATTCAAGCAATTAGTGGCACACTCCCTCCAGTGGCTGAACTTGCTAGTGAGTGTTGCATGCGTGTAACCACAGCAGTGGACTTTCCTCGTCTCAAAGCAGCAATCAGACCAAGTGAGGCCAAAGGGATTTGTTCCCCAGCTGATCTGACACAGGCTGCAGATCATTTGCTTTAACTAGCAGCTGGGCTTTTCAAAATTCACAGGACATCAGTGTAAACCT
The DNA here is from genome assembly GCA_030412105.1 of Cyclura pinguis. Classification (NCBI taxonomy): domain Eukaryota; kingdom Metazoa; phylum Chordata; class Lepidosauria; order Squamata; family Iguanidae; genus Cyclura; species Cyclura pinguis. Next base: position 226,089,645 of record CM059599.1, on the reverse strand, counting down.
ACTTTACATAAAAGAGACCTGATCAGACTCTCAGCAATCAGGGAATAATGTTGACATGTTCCATCCCTGTGTTTACCTTGCACCAGATGGCATCAGTGTGAGTCTCTGGATACATACTATCAAGGGAAGATGCAAATATAGAAGGGCAAATCTAGGAAAACTGCAGTCCAGACTGTACATTGATAATAAATGCATTGCTCTGTTTCAAAAAGTTTTGCCACACCTACTCTTACCATCTCATGTGAAAGTCCTGCAAAACACTTAAATCTTCAGCAAGATTCACGCTATAGCTGAAAATCATAAGCACTCAGACACTGAATAGGTCCTACTGGGTTTTTTTTAATTGGATGTAATTTTCAATAAAGATACTGTGATTGAGCTAGCAATCAAACATGGTGGCTTCTTTGAATAAACTATAATGCACATGCACACGCGCACACACATTTATATACATACATATATATGGTAGAATCCTGTATGACTAATATGTGCTATGTAATGCTGTAACTACAGTGCTTTGGAATGGATTCTGGCCAGTAACCTCCAATCCTCACTTACTAGCAAGCAGCCAGTGGACTCAATGGGGGTCCATTCCCCTGACAATTAAGAAGTGGCTGCCTGACATCCCCCTCATAAGCAATCTCTGGTGCTGCAGACAGAAAAAAAGGACCTCTGTCACAAATCCTCCTCATGCCGGAGGGGCCCGGGTGGGAACATCAGGCATCCACTTCTCAGTCAACAGGGGAATGGACCCCCATTGATCTCAGTGGCTGCTTAACAGTAAGTGGGATTTGGGGCCACTGTGTGATGCAGCAGCTATGACTGTGCAACTGTAGGCTATCCAACAGAATTCCAGCCACCAACTATATCTATATCTGTATTTATATATATACACATCTATAGTTTTGTGTCTGTGTGTGTACCTCCAACTTGCTGGCCACTTAGAACAACCTCATGCATTTCTTATGGTTTTCTTAGGAAAGGAACACTCAGAGGTAGTTTTGCCAGTTCCTACCTCTGAAATGTAGCCTATGGCACCTGGTATTATTGTTTAAATCTTTTTATTAAAAAAAAAATAACAAAACAAAAGGTTCGTCTATACATCGCCATAGATTACAGAGAAATCTGTAATTGAAAACTTAAGCTGTTAACAATTTATACACCTTATCGGTCTTTTCTTATCCAATTCATATAATTCTTTATAATTATCTATACAATAAATAAAAAACTTAGAAGATTTTCCATAGTCTTCCTTACAAAGTCATTTCTTTACTCTCGTAAGTTTTTACACAATGCCAATATTCACATAGTATCCGTATATCTCATATCCTATTTCATATATCTAACTTCTTGAATTTTCCTTCTTAAAAACTACTTCCCTTATTTGCTGTCCTTATACGTGTTGGTTATTCCTTAGATCAAGTTTCCCAACGATATATGGCACCTGGTATTAATTGTCTCTCATCCAAGTACCAACCAGGGCTGACCCTGCTTCACATCCAAAATCAGATAGGATCTGGTGCCTGGAGGGTATTTAGGCCTCAATCTCTCTCTCTCCTTCTCCCCAGACAGACAGATGGATAGATCACATATTTTTATCTATATTTGTATCTATATAGATATGGGAATATTTACGGAATTCTTTTTGAAACCTTCTGATCAACAATTACATTTTAACAAACCCTTGCCACTGTTTTCTTAACTGCATACAAAACTCAATGTTTTAAGTGCATATTCTACTCAGTTATTGACATCAGTTTCAGCCCTTAACTATTTTTCAATCAGGAAATTCCTCAATTTAATTTCAGTACTGGGAAGTGTGGTTCTTCTAACTAGTTTCATTGTGTTCACCTTCTTCGGTTCTTTCAGTCTTTCCTTCCCACTCTGCTTTCTCTTGTAACCTCTTTTCCCCAGCTGCTGAAGCTGTAATATAGCCTCTGAAAATCTGTTGCTAAGAAACAGATAAAGCAGGTCTAGCATATGTTCTCTTTTCTTAAAGGTGCAATATTGCTTCCAAATGTGAGTTTTGTTTACTTCTGTCACCCTAAACCAAAACCTTATTTATGCCATGGAAATAAATCATCAGCTTTCTCCAATAACACTGCATTCATGGCAGTGTTGGAAAATCCAAAACAAAACTAGTCTCCAAAACCTTTATGGTGTTTGCACTGTATTTCTTTTCCACTTTTATAATAATTGTATGGGAAAGTACAACAGAAGCAGATACAACAAAGGGATGATGGAAGTAGGCTATTACATAGCAGTACACTGAATTATTTTGTTCACATAGTATTGTCCTCTGCTATGTGCCTTCAAGATAACTCCAACCTATGGTGACTTTATCCTAGGGCTTTCTTGGCAAAATTTATTCACAGTGGGTTTGCCATTTAGGTGGAGAGAGTGTGACTTGCCCCAGTGGGATTCCATGGCTGAGCAGGGATTGGCACCCTGGTTTCTTAGAGTCATCATCCAACACTGTTCTGGCTGTATCATCTAAACTCTGGTGCTTTTCAGCATTGCTCCTTGTAGGCATCTATGAAAAATAAGAATACTTCAGAAGGCAGTTAATTAACACATGAATGTGCCTTTTTAACGTTTAATTCCTGTATGATTTTAAACTGACAAATTGCCCTTTCATTAACTAGTTTAAGATGTAGCGCACCCATTATTAGCCTTAAATGTGGGTTGTTACTTCTCAAGCTGTTCCAGGGGTGTGGGAACCACAGCTGAACTGCTTTTTCCCATACCAGCAGGGTAACCAGGCATACCTCCAAATAATAAGCCCATGGTTCTCATATGACCAGCTGCTCCTAAGCTTCTGGAATAACAAAAGAAATCCTTCAGAATAATTCTGTCTGTAGCACTAGGAAATGAGAGGGCAACATTTTGAATATGTACTGAAGATTCTGCCCTTGGAGTGTTCCTGTGTTTTACTTTTACCCTCCTATTCAATTCTGTTTAATTTTTCTTCAATAAAGAGCTTATGTTTGATGCCTTGAAAAAAATGAATAGATTCTGCTTTCTTGGCCAAGAGCTTTTGGCTGATTGTTAGCAGCATGATTGGCATGCTGCTCCAGTTTTGCAGGAGTTACTATTATCTTTAAGTTTATAAAGATATGGAAGGATTCCACAAGGGCAGAATTACAGTCTCCTGGATAAACCCCAACTCAGGAATACACTGGGAGATGTCTGGTTTAGATGTGTGCCTAGAAATTACAAGAAAAATAAAAAATTCATCAAGGTCAGCTAGACAGGAGCTTCTCCAAACAAGGATTACAGAATGATTAACAGGATCTTTGATGGCCCATGCTGAACACAGAAGGAAAAGACCCTCGCTTGGTTGGAAATCTACTATGTTCAAGTAACTACAAACAGTTTTCATCATAAATATCCCAAGATTAGTCTCTATTATTTACGTACTGTATTAGTAAACTGAAACTAGTGATGAGAAAGATGGACAACATAGCATTCAAAGGTAGCAATTTGGACTGGAAATCAGAAGAAGCCTCACCATTTCTAAGAATCAAATAATTAACAAGCTTACATGGAAGTCACATTTTAGAAAAGGAGAAATAAACATTGTCTCTTGTGGTGTAATGTCTTTTTAAATTAACTGTGTTCTTTCCCTAGCTGTATGGTATTTAATGGCTGGAGCTTCTGTGTTTGTTAGACTCTTACACAGAATCCCTGACTGGAGCCTTTGATGGAAATAAAGCTTATCTCATCTATTTTGGACCCTTAGTAGCTTGTGAGTTTATCTTATTGCAACAGTGGACATTACATCTCTAACACTAGAAAGCAACTAGGAGTGTTTTATCATCAATACGCCACAAGAAAATGTTCAGAGCTGGATTGGACGAAACTGTACTTGTGCTTAGAAAAATTCAAGTCTCAATATCTGAGATCTCCAACCAGATTTTAGATCTGAACAAACATGTGGCAGAGAGTAATGTGAATTTAGAACAGAAGTCTGAGCAGAAACTGGACTTGTTAAATTTAGATATTATGAGGCAAATACAGCATTTGAAAGAATCTACTCAAAAACAGAGATCATGGTGTCAGTTTTGAATCTCACAGTCACTGCACACAACAGGAGATCTCTGATAAATCAAACGAAACTCTCAGTTTAAGTCAGGATTTGGAAAAGATGCAGGACAAAATGATGATGATCAGTTTAAAATCAAAGGAAACACAAATTAGACCAACAGCTGTATCAGAGGAACTGACTGATTTAAAACAAGTAATTTTAAAAGGCCATGATGGATCTTACAAGCAGTTCTCCTGAATGGTTTGATAAGATAGCTGAAGCAATATATAGGCAAAACTTTGTTTATGCACAGAGGAAAAAAATTCCAAGAGATGGGATAATTCACTTTACACAGAAAAGTGTCACAGATGAAACACTAAGAGCCGACTTTAAGAACAGCTCAAAATACCGTATTTGCTGGCATATAAGATGCACTTTTTCCCCAAAAAAATGCCTTCCGAAAATGGGATGCATCTTATACGCCAGTGCCTCTTATACACCAACAAATATGGGTAACTCCTATTGTACCTAAATGCACAGCAAAGCGAGGGGGCTGAAAGGAGTGCTCCTGCAAGCTCCTTTCCTCCCCCTTCCTGTCATTTTGCTGGTTGGGAAGAAGTCCCTGCCAAGGTGGAAAGGAAAGGAAGGGGGAGACCTCCTTTCTCCCCCTTCCTGTCGTTTTGCCTGGGTGTTGTTTTGCCTGGGTGCTAGTGCTCCTTTCACCCAGTAACCAGTTGTACTGCAGAAGGAAGAGGTGGCACCATCACACTTCCTCCATTCGCAGAGGCAGCCTGCATGGGGGGAGCAATCCCATCATGCTCCCCTCTCAGCAGAGACAACACTGGGACCCACACTGGATGCCTCTGGAATAAGGTAGGCTGCAGAAAGGGCCTATATCTAGGGATGTCAGGGCAGCATGCAAATTAATTTTTAAAGTATTAGAACAGTAAAAGGTTATTTGTCTTAAAAAATATTAAACTATGTAACAATCGAAAACATAATAAAACAGTTAAAATCATGTCCTTGTACAAACTGGATGAAATTATTAGACCTCAAAGTTTGTAACAAAAAGCCATGTTTTACCTTGGTACCGAAATGAAGCCAAAATTAGTACTAACCAGCAAAGCAATGGCAACCCACCTCTGAAGAAATCTTGCCAAGAAAGCCCTAAGATGGAGTCACCAGAAGTCAAAATGTAACCAAAGGTACATATTAACATAAAACATACTGTCTTGTATTGCTTTATTTACACCCCACTTTCCCCCAAAGCTGAGACTCAAAAGATTCCCCAGATACTAAATTAAGCCATCAGAAAGTATCTCCTTTTGAAATAAGGGAAAGAATTGTCATATAAGTGTGCTCCTTGGAGAATATGTTCTTTCCCCAGGCATGGTAAACATCATTACTAAACTATGGTGCTTTTTAATAAATTCAGCCCAAACTTACTCTTTAGCTATACATACAACTTGTTTTTGAACTTATGTGACTATTTAGGTTTGTAAATACTACCAGGATTCTTTTTCTACTAAAGCGGAAAGAGGGGAAAGCCACTGGATATACAACAAAGGGCCTTTCTGCCTTACACTGTTATAGTGTTATTATTCCACATTCAACATCCTGTGGAATCTTGGGATTTGTAGTTTACTGAGGCCAAAGAGCTCTCTGGCTGAGAATTCTAAAGGCCCCTCCCTAAGCTGCACACCCCAGGATTTCATAGGAGGTTGAAAGTGGAATAATAGCACTAGAACAGTTAAGGGTGGAAAAGACCAAAGTCTTTCTTTCCCACTGTTTTGTTCCATGGGGCTCAAATGATACCATCAGGGTTGAAATGAATTCCAGCTTTTGAGTCTCTAGACACTAGAGACACTGTGGAGCAGCAAGTTCAGATCTTGTATAACTACGGCAATGAAACTGGACCATGGAGTTTTAGAACTCAGCAAATACATCCAATTAACAACTTATTCCACTTGATCACCTGAAACAGAATTGACTCAGGTTGTGTTCTGAGCATATGTTTTTCTCTTTTAGCATAATCGCAAAAGTGAGGATGCACTGAAAAATTATATAGATAACCACATTTTGAATCATGTCAAAATTAACTGTCACATTTAAGATGTCCTACATTTTAATCTCAAGGCAAGATTTGCCAAAACTTTTTATCTAAACCTGATTTCAGTGCCAGGGCTAGCTCAGACCTTCAGAAGAATGAGTCAGTAACACAAAGCACTGTTGCAATAAATAACAACTGCAAGAAGAACAAAGATAAATGAAATAGTAAAGAATAAAATTATTCTTATTGGAATAATAATAAAGAGGTTCTTGCTCCTAGAAATGTGTGTAATGCTTTTCCACAGAATGCCTCTCAGAGTAGACCTGAGCCTTTTACAGTGTGCTTGGACAGTGCTTGGACAGTGTGACCTCAGACAAAACTGGATCTCAGAACTTCTTGTGTTAAGCACTGTTTGAACAACATAGTTATCAGGACAAATTACAAGATGCAAATGAAGGATGGATGAAAGGACAGTTTATTCTAGTATACATCAGTTGGGTTCCCAAATTTTGGGGTACAGTGGGAACATTTGAAATGGCTCCCATGATTGGCCCAGTCAGTCACAAAACAACTGCTTCTCAAACGGCAAGCTGATGGTTTATAATATCTTATATTAAATTTCCATATATTTTTCTACTCCAGATATTTCTAATCCATCTATTTATGTTGAGATCTAATTAATGTGCCACTTACTCCCACTTTCAGTTGTTTAAATCAGGGGCAGGGATAATTCAGCACCATATTATTCCTACCATCCTTCACCACTGCCAACACTGAGCCAGAGCTCCTGGAAGTTACAAACAGCATCTGGTGGGCCACATAACGACCAGCCAGAGTTTATATGAAAAAGACTGTTAGAAAGTATCTGTAGCAAATCCAGTATTAGCTCACAAAAAGTTAATGCAAAATGATTACAACGATACAACCTTTTTTGTATCATAGCCTAACCTGGCTTCAATCCACATTGTTATGTATCCAGAAAAGGAATAGCAATACTTTATAGGATCCATAGTTCTTTGGAGGTACATGATTTAGGGGAAAAGATATGTGAGTGGGATGCAAAGAGTTACAAGTGGAAGGATTTGGCTGGCGATGTGCTTCTCTATACAGAGACATAGATGCCAGGGCAAGAAAATATTGAGAGAATAGGAGCAAATCCTAGAGCTTGGAGAAGTTATTTTGGGACTACAGCTCTCAGCACTCTCCAGCCAGCATGACAAGTATCCATGCTGGCTGGCGGTTTCTGGCAATTATAGCCCCAAATGTAATATTTCCAAGCTGGAGGAAATCTTTGCTAATTTTGATCAAAAACAGCCTATATATATATATATATATATATAGGGGGAAAAATCACCTCTGGGTATTGTTCTCACACAAGGCTCTGTTGCAAGCTGTTCTCTGCTCTCAAGCATTAGACAATTACCACACGTAAACAATCTTTGGATCCTGGCCATGGCCATTTTAAATCTTTTAAATGATCTGCAAACATTTGTATCTATGTATCAAGTAATGATTTATGATGTAGGCCTCATCCTGCTTGAGCAGATAAATACATAAATCTGCTGGAAAGAAGGGACGGAGGGGAAGGGAGCCAGAGAATGAGAAAACCTAGTTCTCTTATTCAGCCTGACCATGCTCTGCCTGCACAGGAAGAAGGCCACAATATATTTTATTCAACAACAATTTCATTTAAAAATATTCGTTATCAATGAATAATTTAAAGCAGTGGAATGTGGTTTCTCTGAGATGGATTGTGCAAGCACCAGATCCGTAGAGACATGTGAGAAACAGAGTATCTCTGAATTACTAATTGGCTTAAGAGCTTCATATACTATGTCAGACATATCCATCCTCCCTTAAAATCAGGTTCTTTATCAGCTTAGCAGCTCTAACAAACACACACTCTTTCTGTTCCTTTAACAGTATTCCCACACTGCATAATTACAGAAGTTTGATACCACTTCAACAGCCACAGTTCCATCTGGAATCCTGGGACTAGAAGTTTGGCAAGGAATTTAGAATTTTCTGCTTCTAAGCACCGATGAACTCCACTGAACTACTGTTCCTAAGGTACCCTGATTTAATCCTTAAAACTTCTTCTCAGGGCTTTTGTGTGTCAATTCTGGGGATTTCAGTGAGAGTTTCTGCATATGTAAATCTTCAAGTCTCATTTTTCCCCCCACAGAACAAAGTGTTGCTTTATATCTGAAAGTACTCTGTGAGTAACAAGTAATTTAATCCAGGCCCTTTTTGCACCTTACCTTGTCCCGGAGACATTCAGTGTGGGTCCTGGCATTGGCCCTGTCAGGAGGGGAACATAACAGGAGTGCTCACCTCCGGTTCCTGGTGCTGCCACCTCCAGGATCCAGGAAGCGCGATGGCCATGCCTCTACCTGCTGCAGCACAGCTGGGTACTGTCCCAGGCTGCACTGGGCCAAGAAGCACAGCCATTGCACTTCCAGGGCCTCCACAGCGAAGGTAAGTGCAGACACACGGTGGGACGGTGGCATGAGCACCAGCCATTGATGGGAAAAACCCATGATTTGTGGCCTGATTGCCCCACCTGGGAACAGGAGAAGGACAGGACTACAACAACGTCATGCATAAGCGTCATTGTGGCCCCATCCTTCTCCTGTCCCTACGACGGGTTGGGAGGGTGGAGCAGAAAGGGCCTTAGTCTTTCACAGATCCTGTACCTAAATACCTAAGTTTGATTACAATATACAAAAAGAAGATGTGTTAATCTGTTTTAGTATAAAAGACATCCAATAGTCACTCTGAGACTTAACTGGAAAAAGGAAATATTTGTTTGTTTGTTTGTTTACTTGTAGGCCACCTTTCTCCCAGAATGGGACCCAAGGAGACTTCAAACAACAAATAAACACATTAAAAATATTTAAAACAGTTAAAAACATTAAAAGGATATAAAATCATTTTAAAAAACCTAAAACAATATTCACTTCAAAGCAAGTTAATACCTTGCATAAGCTTTCATGGACTACAGTTTATCTTATCAGATGTTTGGTTGTAACAGTTTTTAGATAAGGGAGGAAAGCCCTTAACTATCAACATAAACTCTCCACCACTTGGGAAAGCTACTCTGTTTTCTGGTGCACTTTATTACACAACAAGCAAGGCTTAAAAAAAAACACCAAACAACAGGTAAATGTACAGTTCTCAACAATCCTAAAGCAGGTTGCCTTTGAATCTGAGGATTTTAGGGACCAGTGTAGCATTATTTCACCATGCTAGGATACAACACAGTCTCTCTGTAATGTATACAAAGGGGAGGCAGGATAATCCAAAATACACACCACTGAAAGATCCCGCTGAAGAGTAGCTGACTGATTTACCAAAGAGCATGTCAAGAAATACAGTGAGGATTTACTTCACACTTTATGGAAAAATAAAGTGGAAGAGCAGCTCAGCTCAGCACCACTTGCTCTGCATCTAGGAAGTCCCAGCTTTATCCCTGGAACTTCTAGCTGAAAGGATCAGTTAGCAGGTGGTGGCAGAACAGATCTCCATCTAAAAACCTGGAGATCCATCACCAGTCATAAAAGGTAATTCTAGACTAGGTGGACTAAGGGTCTTATCCCACTACACTATTATAGCACTATTATTCCACTTTAACTGCCATGCAACATCGCATGGAATCATGGCATCTGCAGTTTAGGAAGAGACATTTAGATTCTCAGCCAGAGAGCTCCAGTGCCTCACCAGACTACAAACCCCAGAATTCCACAGGGTGCAGCCAGGACAGTTAAAGCGGAATAATAACACTATTAACAGTGTAGTGTGACAGGGACCTGACAGTCTGCTCTGGTACATAACAGTTTACTGTCTCCCTAATCATGTCTATCACGTTTGTTACCACAGTTTTCTGTACTAAACATATCTGTTAAAGAAAAGCAGATATATTCCTAAAAACATAAGGACACATGCCAGGATGTATGACTGGTTGAATGGAATGGACCTATATGTATGGAATGGAACCATATAAATGGAAACTGTCAAGTATGACTCTCCACCAGCTGTTTCATGACATGCATTGCTTTCTCTCAATATATACATTAAACACAACAAACACTGGTCTATCTGTAGCAGCTCTAGTTACTACATGGAAAAGGTGAACTCAGTCCACTGAGGAATTTGCTCTGATGAAAAGCATCTACACTACACAGGAACTGCATCAGAGGAGCATTCTGTGTAGTAGATCATGCAGTCTTTTCCCTGTATAATAACAAAGGCAAGACCTTAAAAATGATTTAGGATGACAAGTAACAAGCCAGTTCACAATACGATCCAAGCCAAATTGCATGCAGACAGAATATTAAAGAGCTGAAATGACTGTACCTTTCAACTTTAGCTCTATCTTTTAGATATTTCTGGAAAGATCCCACAATCAAGATAACATATTAAAAATATAGACCGACTCATTTCTGGGTGAAACAATAATGTCCTGAGCCTTACAAACCAACAAATCAAGCCTGCTTGAACAGAAAGTTTATGATATCAGAGTCAGTGTTCAATATTACGCTCCATCATGTTACGGGAAGCCTTCTGCACACAGCCAAACTACACATTACATGACAGTTCCTTGACTAGTTCTCTCCATGTTTTCTTTACCAAAATAAAACAGCTAAGAGTTAAAAGTGACCAAGAACACTGGGAGAAGGATGTTTAGTTCTCTGCTTCCTCCCCTTCCTTACCCAAATCAGGCTGCTGTTTTCCAGATTCCTCTTTGCCTCAGTGGAACCGCTTTCCCAGTAACACTGCCTAGCTCAAAGTGACAGCTTTCCTCTCCAGCAGGATGTATTTCATTAAAATAAAAAAAATCCCTGAAAAAAATGGGATTGTAGAGTTGACTAGTATGTATTCTGGTCCATTGGGTGTGGAGCTGGGTCTGCTCCCCTACTCCCCTTATGGTGACCCCGTTGGTGTTCTTGTGCGCCTTCAAGTTGTTTCCAACTACAGTCCGCCCTCCACATTTGAGAGTTTCACTTTTGCTGATTTTATTCACAGATTATTTGCTGTCACTTCTGCTGCCTCCCTATGCCATTTTTAACAGGGACTGTAAGTCTTGTGAGACTGAGAAACTGCAAATGAGGCTTGTAAGTCCCTATTAAAAATGGTGTGGGGCAGCAATCAAGGTGGCAGTAAGCCCCACCAGCTACCCACTTCTGCCTTGTGAAGGAACCCTGATGCCTCAAAGGAATCCACGGTTAAATCCATGGGTTAAATATGGTGATTATACTTTTTTTGTGTGTTAAACATGGTTTGGGAGGGCCTAGAGTTATTCACTTTTTTCCACATTCACAGGGGTCCTGTGCCCCTAACCCTAGCAAATGTCAAGGGATGACTGTAACTGCAACCCTAAGGTAAATCTATCATGGGGTTTTCTTCACAAAAATGGTTGGGGGGGGGGCTTGCCTTTGCCGCTGCCTTCCTCTGAGGCTGAGAGAATGTGACTTGCCCAAAAGTCACCCTGTGGGTTTCCATGGCCAAGTGGGGATTCGAACCCTGGTCTCCAGAATTGTAGTCCAACGCAGGCTGGCTCTGATCTGCCCCCTTAGCCATTGCTTTTTGAAAAATGCAAAGGGTGCTTGATTTGGTTAAATCTGAGTGCCACACCTCAGAATACTTTAAAGACATAGCTAGTAGCTACTTTTTTTTTTTAATCTACTGAAAGTGCAGGTGACCTGCAAGTCAGGAAGCAGGGCTTGTTCATTCCATGAAGGTACAGTGGGAATTGTATACACACCCCCAATGCTGCCAGATTGCAGCTTTCAGCATTCCTTACCATTGGCTATGTTGCTTAGGGCTACTGAGACTTACAACATCTGGAAGTCTGTGTGATTCTCACTTGTGCATTAAGGGATCCATAGTGCAAACTGTCTCCCAAGGCCACTTCACGTTTTGCTTTAGTCTGCATGTTTTAAACATATACGTGGAGATATTCATCCACCCCTCTCCTATAGTACAACACTGGGGTATGAAACACTGTCCTGGTGGGACATCTGCACCTGATCCAGAAGCCCTTAATCCTTACAGATATTTAACATCCTTAAGGAGGCAGAATCCAGCCACATGTACATCCTTTTGGGGATATGATCAGGCTACTACTGTACAGCAAAACAGATGTATGTATCTCATAGGGCGCACCAACTCAAAGCATCAAGCTTTGTTAGGAAACATGGAGGTTCCATTGCTTTTGTACTCAGACGAAAGGCTAGGATAGGAATAGGCAAACACATTGCTATTTGTTAAGTCAGTAAGAACATTAATGACCATGGTCAGAATCCTGTATGGAATTTATGGATGTGTAGGCACCATAGTTACAATGCTACCCAGTGAATTCTTGCCCAATCTCCACAATCCCTACTTACTGGGAAGCAGCAACTGCAATCAACGAGAGACGGTTCCCCTGTTACTTGGAAAGAAACTTCCTGCCATTTCCACCACCTCCTGTGATCCAATATCTGGTACAAAAGGCAGAAGCAGGGCCTCTGTCACAATTCCCTCTCGTGCCAAAGATTGCTCACGCAAGGAGATGGGCGGGAATCTTGGCCTGCTGCTTCTTGATCAATAGAGGAACAAATTCCCACTGACTGTAGCAGCTGCCACCAGTTAGGTGAGGATTGGGGCACCTCCACGGTTCCTAAGTAGCTGCTAAACTCTCTTACTCTAGAGTTTAAGGGCTCTAGAGTACTCTAGCTTGCACATTCATAACTGCCATAGAGGATTCTGCCCAAAACTAATATAACATGTACTTCACTAGATTGCTAGTTGCCTACTGACATTTCAAGCAACAGATAATATGGCCATTTAATTAGCACAAAAAGACTTGTCAGACTTCTTTTTGCCTCCCCCTGTCTAAATATTATGGCTTAAATATTATGGCCTTCCACCTTTATTTATATGATCAAATGAAAATGCATACATGCATGTGGTACATGACATGACATGACAATGATCCCGCATATTTATTTTTTCCTCAGTACTGCTGTACTTTTGCTGAAGAAGAGAAACTCTGAAGTATATAGATTGTGATTGGAGAAGTTCAGCTCTCCAGATGTTGCTAGGTTGAAACCCACATCAGCCATAGCCAGCACAGCCACTGAGGAATGCTGGGGGCTGCATTCACCCACAAATTGCCCACCTCAAGATCCAAAGAATGAGGTTGAACTTGCTATTGTGTTGTTTGTTTTTTAAAAAAGCACTCTAATAAAATTTCTTCTTCAGTATGTGCCTGGAAGTTATTGTAGCTATTGCTGTCCTTTTAACAAGATTCTGAGCTGAAGTAATAAAGAGCTCGGATGTGGGCTTCAGCAGCACTCTCTGAAATGACTGGCTGGAGATTTGCTATGAGACTGGCTGGCTGGGAATCTGCCAGTGCCACCTCCTCACAAGGAGAAAGTTCTTTTTTCTTTTTTTTTTAAAAAGTGCTCTGCTATAACAGAAGTCCAGTGACAGCCCAAAGCAAAAGACCACCATAACAACAACAATAATGACACCTCTTGCTGCCATTTTTGATTTCATACTGTACAACCAGGTATTACTGCCTGGATTTTGGACCATCACTTGATTCGGATTCTATCAAAGAATCTGGGAATCAGTTATGTATCTTCAGGTAATGTGGCATGTTCTAAGCAGTACCATTTTTTATTTTTTTTATTTTTTGGTAAATGTACTACTGCAATCCAATCTATGATGAATTTATTCAGATGTCTTCATCAGCCCATTTGGAACTCCTCCCAGAATATAACCATCACCACTGGAACCACAGATATTTTCTTTTTTCTGAGAGGTGCTAAATCTCAATTTGTAGGTCTTGATATTTCATAATCTTTTTTCTCTCTCCCATTCTGTTGTCCACAGGCAGAGCCACATCTGTTATCCAAGCTTTCTGTTTCTCAGCATGTTGCGGCACATTATGTTTTAAATGTTTGACCCACTCATTAGCACTACTTTTCCATGGTGGCAGGAGTACACATTTCCATGAGGCAAAAGGCCAGGGATGGGCAACTGTGGAGGAATAGGGGGCTGCATCAGAGGAGACCTCAGAGGGCCATATCGTTTCCTACCAAAGGAAAAAAAAACTGCCCTTAAATGCCTCTGGGGAGGGTAGGGGGGCATTTTCACCATGTTTTGGATTGCAAAAAAAAAAAGGCCTCTCCAGACCCTAAATTGGCCCAACGTACCTACAGTATGTGGTAAAAATGCATTATATGCCTGCTACTGGGCATTTTGCAGCATTTGGGGAGGGGGGATTGGAAACTTTTGGAAAAATTGATTTTGACACCTCAGAGTCCTGGGGAGGGGTAAACATATTGGAAATGCTACCTTATACCCCTAGAGTACATTTGGGGGCATTCCTGAGGGAAAAAAGGCCCCTAAAAATGGTCCTGGGAGCTGTAGGCAGCCTGTGTGCTACACTTTGCCCACCCCCCCGGCTATGCTGTAAGCACTGTTGCAAGGCAGCCATACTTTTGCTGAGAGTCTAAATGTACCAAAACCCCATTAAATATAGTATAGAAACAAAACAAAACAAAAAAGACATAACAACAACAGCAATACAAATCCCACCAGTCATTTCCCTGGTCAACAAGGGCTGTGTAAGATGTTGGAGTTCCTGGACATCAGTGTCTACTGCTAGGTACCCAGGGCAAGTTACTGCAAAGCTACTGAAAGGCCAACTACAGTGGAAGATGTAGGCCATTTCCGCCCTACACTGTCATAGTGCTATTATTCCACTTTCAGCATCCTATGGAGGGGTATTTAGAATTTTTAGCCAGAGAACTGAGAATTCCACAGAATGCTGAAAATGAATTAATAGCACTATAACAGTGAAGTGCAGAAGTGGTCATAAAGAACACCAGAAAACATATTAAGGCCGTTACTACAGTTGTTGTGATTATGATTATGATTTTACTACCCTAATTATAAATTCCTTTTTTGCTTCCATGAAATTTCTCAGATGTTTTACCTGGGTAAAACTGTGGAGATCTAGCTTGGAGGCCCTTATAATGCCTATCTCACAGTTGGCCACTTTTCATGTACCACTGACAAACTGAGAGGCATGTATTACCTCTGACTAACATTTCTACCTCTCTTGTGAGCAACCTCCATTCCAAAAGGCAGAAACAGCATCAGTCAACTCCTTCCCAAGCAACAGGGGAACATATCCCCACAGATCACAGCAATTGCTGCCTATTAAGTGGGGACTGGGGAACTTTCATGGTCCCAACACATCCCTCGAAGTTGGCCATACACAGGGATCACAAATACAAAACAGTCACAAATGTGTAACTCCAGGTTACACATTCATAACCACTCAAGTGCATTATGGTGCACATGTGTTGACCAGATTATGGAAACAGGTGACTAAGAGTGCAATCCTACACAAATTTCAGAAGTCTCAATGAGTCCTACGGAGCTTACTTCCAGGTAATCAGATACAGGACAGCTGCTGTATTGAAGCAAGAAACAGCCTAAAACAGCCTTGTCAATCTGATGCTCTCAGTATATATTCCACCACAATTCCCAGTGTTCTTGTCCATGGTCCATGCTGGCTGGGGCTGGTGGGATTCAAAGTCTAAAACATTTGGAAGGTATCATGTTGGGGAAGACTGGTCCAAGTAAACCTTGATGTGAAAGCAAACATAATACCAGAAAATTTCTGATTAATTCATGTCAGAAATGAGGCTTTGACAAACAGACCAGGAGGCTTGCAAACAAAGGGTTCTATCACACCAGATAATTTTTAATATCTTTGCTCTGTCATAAACATGGAGCTTATCTGGGTCCTTTTTGACTCATCCTTTAATTTTATGGCTCAGTATTTTGTATTATTCAATGTACTCTTCTCTCCTACTTTCTAGTCGCTGCCACACCCAAGCAGCTTTTGTTGTCCTAGTAGATTGATTACTGAGAGAGAGAGAGATCACCACTGAATGGGCACAAATGCTGGTGATTTGCTCCTTGTCTCCAGACTGTTTTATCTTGTCTTGTCCTGTTCTGCTGTCTGTCAGCATCTTCATCACAGCTTGTGTTTATTCTAAAAGCAACCTCCACACAACAAAATCAATGCCAGAGACAGGGCTGGCCCTACTATTAGGCAGAGTGAGGTGTCTGCTTGAGGCAGCCAATAGCGGTGGTTATATTTTTACTAGAATTGATGGGGAGCGGTACATGTTGGATTTTCCACCTCCAATGCCAAGATTAGATGTTCTCTGCAAAACTTCATCAGGCAATAGCCACACTGAGGCCCTTTCTGCAATACATTGTTGTCCCGCATTGGGAACAAGAAAAGGACAGGACCTGGACAACACTTATGAACAACACTGTCCGTGTCCCATTGTTCTCCTATCCCCAGGTGGTGCAACTGTACTGCAAATCATTGATGGGTTTTACCCGTCAATGACCAGTGATCATGCAGTGCTCCCACTGCACTTACCTTAGCTGCAGAGGGTCAGGAAATGCAATGGCCACACTTCCTGCCCCAGCACAGCCTGGGACAGTGCCCGGCTGTGCTGTGGAAGGAAGAAGCGTGGCCATCATGCCTCCTCCATTCATGCGGGCAGATGGTACAGAGGGGACTGGTCCTGTTGCACTCCCCTCCTGGGAGAGGCTCTACTGAGATCCCCGCAGGACACTGCTGGGATCTGGTAATGTGTGGAAAGGGCCTGAGTTAAGAGGGTTGTTCAGCTGGTGATGAGGGCACATGACCTTTTCAGCCCCTTCCCACCAGTGAGTGAGGCGGCAACAATTGTAACAAGCCTGCTACAACCAGAAGCAGGGCTGTCTCTCAGTACAGATGTTGTCTGATAAAGTTGGAGGGGGAGCATTTACAAACAGTGCCACAATCGTGACTACACAGTGTTAGCAAATACTGAGCAATCACAGATCTGTAACTCTAGGGCACGGATCTGTAACTGCAATACAGAACGCCAGCCATTATTTTTTAAAGAGTTACTTGTTTGGGACCATTTACAGATGCTTCAAAAATCAAATTTTAAAAAGTAACATTGACAATTACATGTCTATAGTTCAACACGGAAGACTAATGCATTACTTGTAGTGATCATTGCATCCAAGCTCTTGGAAAGACCCAGGTTCTAATCCTACTCAGCCATGAAACTCTCAAAGTGACCCTGGTGCCAGTCATACTCTCACACTGGAAGAAGAGAGGAGGGAGAAACACTATGTAGGCCCCCTCAAGCTCCTTTGTAGGATACAAATAACTATATGAATTCTGTACGGGCATGCAGCTGAAGCTGAGACGGCTGCTGACACAGGGAAAAGCCAAATACAGGTTGAGTATTCCTTATCCAAAGTAGTTCAGATTTCAGATGTTTTTTATTTTGATCTTGGAATATTTGCATACATAATACATATACTTACCTGGACTCGCATGACGAACATCACTGTGGAGGAAGGTAAGCTTTTGATGGTCTCCATGGAGTGAGGCCAGAGTGCTATTTTTGATTGGTGCTAAGCACCAAATCAAGACACGTGATAGAGGCAAAGGAGATAGTGAAGTAGTTCACCCCTATATGTGTCATTTGGTGCTCAACGTTGATCTACCCTCCCACCCTCAATGCAGTGTGAGTTAATCTGGTCGTTTCGCGGCCGGATAGGATTTCCCCCCCTTTTCTCAGGGTTGTTTTTTTTTTTTTTTGCCTATCCCATACTGTATTTGATGGAATTGGGAAAATTGGCTCTGGGTGGTGTCATAAAATAGGTTGTCCCTGGGCAGATAATGGGGGATAATCAAATGTCGGTGATCACCTATTGGCACCCATTTGATGTAGGGTAGGAATCTGGAACCACCTCTTTAGGGCCCTGCATCCCAGGGGGTTCTGTGAAGGAGGCTACCCTTGAGGTTAACCTGGGAATAAGACTCTCACTTGTAGAGTCGTGCAGCTTGGGTGGGAGTCCCTCGGTTACCTTCCAAGATGCTGGACTGGGGAGCAATCAACACAATTTGGATTGCCGCTGGGGCTGAGGTGTTATCGCCCATGGGTAGGCTGAGCAGGTTGTCACATCATGACCCTGGCATCAGCTGGTCCCGTATCATGTTGCTCCTCCTCTCTTGTATCTTTCAGGTTAACGCAATTTAAATAAAACAGACCAAAATAAAGTGGCCCTTAGTTAACCCAACTTTGTGTCTGGTCTCTTTATTCCATGGTTGAGCGTCAAATGGGATATCTTGGAGATGGGATCTGAGTCTAAATGTGAAATTCATTTGTGTTATAAATTATATACCATTGTATATTGTTATTGTATATATGCTGCTGCATAATTGTTGTAAACTATATACCATTCTTTTGATGCAAGGTCTGCTTTTTCATTAGTTCTCCCCCTCTTGCTTTCTTCCTGTAGAGAACATGAGGGAATTACAGAAGCTCACGTGGGACTAGGCATACATGCTTGCAAAGTCTCTCAGTTGGACTGGCACTTTCCCCTCCTCTCAGCTCACTTGGGCTCATGTGTGTAAATATGTGCTGCTTGCAAAGCAAGCTGTAAGGGGAAAAAAAGAAGGGTGCCAGGCTGACTGAGAGACTTTGCAAGCAATGCACACAGATATGATCCCAAATTAGCCTCTGTTATTCTCTACAGGAAGAAGACTGTTTTCTGCTTCTTAAAAATTTCAGACATTGGAGCATTTTAGATTTTTAGATAATTTTTAAATTTAATTTAATTTAATTTAATTTAAATTTAAATTTTAGACAATTTTTAGATAGATGGATACTCAACTTGTATAACAAAACTCATATACTAAACTCAAAGATAACTACTACAGACTTCCTTTTACTGTGGGATAAGAACACATCTAAAAATATCCTCTTCCACACAACAATTGCCTCTCCAAGGCAAAAACACTTTTGAGTAGAAGATAATAGGAATGTTTCTATTTACCCCATGGGAGTATAAACCAAATAATGCTTTGTATCAAATATCTTTGATTTCCATTTATCATTTAATCATTTAGAGAACCGGGGACTGGGGGAGGCTTAGGCCATTTCCATACTACATGTTATAGCGCTATTATTCCACTTTCAACATTCTGTGGAATTCAAAGAGCTCGCTGGCTGAGAATTTTAAAGGCCCCTCCCCAAACTGCAAACCCCAGAATTACATAGGATATTTAAAGTGGAATAATAGCACCATAATAGTGTAGTGTGGAAATGGCCTATGTCCATATCTACATAGGTCTATGCCCATATCTACGTCCAGCATGATCAGTTTTCCAATCCATGGCAAAACAACAACAACAACAACAACAACAACAATATTCAACTAAGGTCATATTCAGACAATTATTTTTCTTAGGGCAATGAACAGGGGAAACATTCTGAGCAGGCCCTGGGCTCCTGGAATCCTCCTTTTACCACTCTTGCTGTGGGAAGAAATAACAGCCAAACTGAAAGATCCTAAACCATGAACTCTTCCCACTTGCTTTTCAAATCATGAAGCGCAAAAACTTTTTGGTTGGGGCAGTTGAGAACTGATTGTCTACTAATATGACCACTCTTTAGGGGTCTAGATCCTTTGCCACTCTCTTAAAATGGAGGACTCCTTCTATTCAGAGGAAGGGACTGTGATTCAATGCAGACTTTCACTGAGGGGAGGGGAGAAAGTGTTCGTAGTCATCCATTCTCACTACAGGCCCTGGTGTGTGGTTGTGTCTTCAAGTTTTCTTAGGCAAGGCATACCTTTGAAATATAACCCACAGCATCTGTTATTCATTGGTCGTCTCCCATCCAAGTACTAACCAGGGCTGATTGTGCTTAGCTTCCAAGATCAGACAGGATCTGGTGCCTTTAGCATATTTATCATGACCTTTTCTCACTATACAATCATTACACTATGATTACAGTTTAACTGTCATGGAAACATCTTATGCTGAAAATGCAGAAAATATCAGATCCTATCTGATCTTGGAAGTTAAGCAGAGTCAGCCCTCATTAGTGCTTGGATACTTTTTTGATGCCACAGTGAACAGTCACAAGAAATGAAAAAAAAAAACACGCCTTCCTCCACTGACAGCATCCCATGACTGGAGTTTCACTCATCAGTGCAAATATCCTTAAAATCAGGTCTTACATACAATTTACTCCTGCAAGACAACTGGGCAAAGATATTCTATCTCAGTCCAAATCCGGGCCCAGTTTTTGCTGAGGCAGAAAACTGGTAGAACTCAGTAATATCTGATATTAACTGAAACTAATGTTGCCCGGGGGCGGGGCAGGTATTCCACAAGCACTTTTTCTATAGCTAGAAAACCAGTATGTCTTCGAAGCATGTTAGTTCCCTCACTTCATCATCTCATTTTCTACACAGATTTAAAAAAAGAATGTAGAGAGAGAGAGTGTTTCAATTATAGGATTTCTCTTCTCTGAATTAGGTAGCGCAGCCAATACATAAGCTTTAGGAAATCTAGAAAAGTTATTTATACTGAGTCCTGAAAATGTCTTCACTGAGATGCTTGCAATTTGTATTTTACTTGGTCAGTTTAATTCGCTCAAGGAAAACAGTCAGCATGTGAACATTAGCAATTTAATGGCCAAAAATGTTCCCTACATATTCCTCTCCAGTGGGACCTGCCTACAGTACTTCTTCAACCAAACCCATTAAGTATCAGTTTGCCCAGTGCATTGATCTGTAAACATTTTAGACTGTGTACTTTCTGCGCAAGTCTTCTTATTCAATGTATATTGGCACAATCTTGATGTGAAACCTTTGAGAGCTAGAGAGATAATCATGTTTACAGGTAGATGATTTCAACCCTGCACGGCTATTCTTTTATTAGAATAGACCTTTCTCTTGTGAGTCATGCAGCTGAATAAGATGAGGCAGCGGCAGTAGCTCTCAAAGTGGAAGTGAAGATGAAGTGCTCTCAATAGGATCTTCCATAGACATCAGGTAGACTCACATGCCCACCATGTGTGCTAATAACATTAAGATAGTCATGGGATCCAACTAAGCCCAACTCATTCTTTTGGTGCTGTTGCTGAAGTTTTGCATCTGATAATTCTCAGCTACATCTTCAGTAGAGATCATTCTCTTAAGCTGATGTGGTGGTAATAGATCTCCACCTTGGGAAAGTTATATGTATTTATTATGTCCCTGAGCCTAACTTGTTTATCTTATTACCAAAAGGTAGTCCTTCTTCACAGCTCAGATCCATCATCATCACCATCATCATCCATTGTATTTATTTCTATTCTGCCTTTTCCCCAGTTTGGGACTCCAAGTACTTACAGCAAATTAAACAAAAACACATATTAAAATTACAAAATTCACAAATACAAAAGAAGAGATTGAACAATGAAAAAAATACATTATTAATCATGAACACACATAAACACATACACACACATCACAACATAGCAATTAGCAAGACCAAACACATTGTTTACGTGAGACTACTCTTACCTTACCAGTCTTAATCATCAAATGCCTATCAAAATAGAAAAGTCTTGAAAAGAAAGTAGGGAGGGTGCAGTCTATTTTCTCTGGGAAGAGCGTTCCAGAGTCTGGGGGAAGCCACTGAGAAGGCCCTCTCCCATGTTCCCACCAGAGGTACCATGAGGGAGGTAAAACAGAAGGGCTCTCCAACAGATCTCAAACCACAGGAAGATTAATAAGGGAGAACACAGTCCTTCAAACAGCCTGGACCTGAACTGTATAAAGTTTCACTCAAGTCTAAATCCAGAAACCAAAAAAAATCTAGGGCAATTTCTGCACTACACTGTTACAGTGTTATTATTCCACTTTCAAATGCTAGGGTTTGCAACAGGGCCTCTTTCAGGATATATTTCCAACTGAATTCCTAGGCTACCAGATATTAATATAAGGATGCTACGATTGCCAATGTATTTCAAATCCTATTTTATTCTGGTTTCCCTTGTATGTCAAATGAATATTTTCCTTAAATTTCAGGTCCCAAGTGCTCTTGTGGTTCTTTTGTTGCTTTCTTACTAAGTCATAAAACACAGATTCTCTCCTTAAGAAATGTGCTTAATATATTCCACGGTGGATTATGTCACTGAGCTAAACTGATTTTACCATCTGCATTTTTATCCTCTTTATACAGGCATTTAACATGATTATCCTAAAAAGAACATATTAGCAAAAACTGGTATGTTCTTAAGGTACTTAGGGCCTTTCTGCACTACACTGTTATAGTCGTATCATTCCACTTTCAACACCCTATGGAATCCTGGGGTTTGCAGTCTAGGGAGGGGCCTCTAGAATTCTCAGCCAGAGAGCTCTTTGGCCTCAGTAAACTACAAACCCCAGAATTCCACAGGATGTTGGAAGTGGAATAATAGTGCTATAATAGTATAATGAGGAAACGGTCCTAGATTACACAAAGATGGAAATCTTGGATAATTGCTCTTTCCTATTTGTTATATACTAAAGAATAAGTTTGATTTGAAGAACTAAGTATTGATCCTCGAGGTAAGGTGAAAAAGTTGAATGATGTAGTTATTGCAAATTGCATCATTTAAAAACTGCATCATTTAAACTGCATCATTTAAAAAAATATTTAAAAACTCATAGGCGAAGTATATTCTGATGCATTCATACAGAAAATGACAGACATCTATCCCAGATACCTCTTGCATTTGGAAACACCAAGATTTTATGAAGCTTTATTTGAAAATCTCTAAGAAAGAATACTAGCTTGTAATTTCCAAAAAAGGTATGAAAATTATCCTTTCCCCTTAGCATTAGTAGCTGGAGCATGCTCAGTAAGTAAGATTCCAGGTTGAGGGGGTTCTTCCTGTAGAAGAGTGGTTTGCAATGTTTTGTCTCTCACATCCCATCAGCCATTCTGTCAAAGAACTTGTGTCCCACCATAATAGAAACAAAAGGTCTAACTTTTCTGAAAAGAATCTATACATGTTTATAAGCACTTTGATATTGTATTTCTATACTACGGTAAGTTTTAGTGGCATAAAATCTGTAGCAGTGTTATTGGGAGTAAATTAAAACAAACAAAACAATAATTCATTTCATTAGTAGTTGGAAATTACAGTAATCCCATAGAATATAAAGGTTACTGGTACAGTGATGGTAAATGGCATAAATGGATCATCTGAGGTTCATCAGCTCAGTCGGAGGTAGGATGTCACACCTGAAGGAGGACTTGGAGATTGAGGGAGCGCAAATTGTTGTTAAGAAGAAGCTTCTGTTCCCCATTGAACTACTTCCATACCTTACTTGGGTTGCACTGTTTGCAAACATCTATTCTGGAAGATTTCAGACAGTTCAGTCTGGCAGAGGAAAGTAGAAAATGTTCCAGAGGAGTCAGGAAATCTTGAAGATTTTGTTATTTCTAGGCCTACATTTCACAGTTAGCTGAGGCCATTTCCGCACTACACTCTTATAGCGCAATTATTCCACTTTCAACATCCTATGGAGTCCTGGGTACGCAGTCTAGGGAGGGGCTATAAGAGTGTAGTGTGGAAATGGCCTCAGATGTGGATGGTGCAGGAAAAAGATCCAGCATTCTCTGAACATCCAGCTAGTCTCCTTGTAGTAACGTTTGTTTATGCTTGCTCTGAGCATACAAACAGTGCTGAAGAGATCTGTATATTGGTTCTAATGAAGATGGATGCGCCGCTGTAAAGCAATATCCACTACACTGTATTCCAGCCAAATTGTTAAAGGTACTGAGGGATAACATTACCTCTTACATGTCTTGGTGATATATGTTTAAAGACAACTGCGCTTCTTTATTAGTGCTCTAGCTGATTTTCATTGTCAGTTTTTTTTTCTTTATTGCCCTTGGAAGTAGCTTCTTACAAATAATATGTTATCTATAATATAATTCTTGTTTGTAAGATGTAAGATGCATCTAAGTTAGTTTACAGCTGTAACAAAATAAAGGATAATGTCAGTCCTATTCAGAGTTTGGAGTGTTATTTTTACTACAAATGAATACAGTGGGATGCTGAAGCCACCTGTACTGAGCTTCATCCCATCACTGCTCACTTATGGAAGGAGCCTTTGGCAAGGCATTACATTTATTTTTTCAAAATAACAGGGAGAAGCTGTTCCTCTGCAGTTTAACTGTAACCATTTAGTTACTTTTGATGCTCAACCATGGAATAAAGAGATCAGACACAAAGCTGGGTTAACTAAAGGCCACTTTATTTTGACCTGTATTATGTAAATTGCATTAACCTGAAAGATACAAGAGAGGGGGAGCAACATGATACGGGACCAGCTGATGCCAGGGTCACAATGTGACAACCTGCTCAGCCTACCCATGGGCAATAACACCTCAGCCCCAGCAGCAATCCAAATTGCGTTGGTTACTCCCCAGTCCAGCATCTTGGAAGGTAACCGAGGGACTCCCACCCAAGCTGCACGACTCTAAAAGTGAGAGTCTTATTCCCAGGTCAAGGGTAGCCTCCTTCACAGAACCCCCTGGGATGCAGGGCCCTAAAGAGGTGGTTCCAGAGCCTTACTCTACACCAAATGGGTGCCAATAGGTGATCACTGATGTTTTATTATCCCCTATCATCTGCCACAGAAAGGTGCAAACGTCTGCTTAGTCCCTTTCCCCCCATCAGGCTGGACAACATGCCCCTCACCCCCCTCTCAATTCTTCCAGGAACAACTGATTCCAATGATCAAACAGATGCACCCATCTGCTGAGGTAAGGTCTGGCCGCCCAAACAGGTTGCCAAGATGAGGAATAAAGTGGCCCAAGTCTGGTGTGGTCAATACATTTGGGGTCTTCGCCACCCCACCAAAAAACGATGTCATTACCACCAAGGTGAATGACCAAAACATCGGATGGAGGCCCATGGCGCTCCAAGACCTTGCCCATCAGCAAACCTAGGTCATTATATATACCGATTTTTTTAAAAAAAGAAAAGATTATTTTGTTACTTATAAATAAGAAGAGAAAAAAGAGAGTTATTTTAAATTTGAATTATAATGGTAACTAACTATCTTTGGAGGTTCCTGTTTTAGTGCATATGGCCTGGGTGTAAGTCCAAACTTTAAAAGAGATAGCCAAGGTGCTTAAGCCTATCATTTAAAACCAAATAGCCGTCCGCATCCATGGCCCTCAATGTTGATGGCAAATCTGGACAGTCATTTCTCTGGTTTGAGGGAAAATGGATCCTGGTGGGGAGGATCTTGCCTTTAACTGTGTTGGCAGGGGAATCATCTTTGTTCTGTTCCTTCTTTTCTTTTCTTTCTTTAAATTTAGACAAAAGTGTATCATAGCAGTAGTGTTAGCAAAAGCACAGATCTACTCTTAGTGGCCCAAATGTCCTATTCTTAAACCTAAAATGACTCAATATAACTTTTGTTTTGTGTCATTTTCTGCTTCCGTGGCTGGTCAACATAAAACCATGTTTTCAATGGGCCTTGCTGGCAGCTGTGAATTTGACTCCTAACCTTCTGGGAAACATGACAAATCTACCTCTGCATTTTAGGGAACTGATGGTGCTCCACACATACACAAGGATTCATCAAATTATACCAGGGTGGGCAAGTGTACAAGGACTGCCAGTTCCCTGTGGGACACCCCTCCCACAAACAATGTGCCAAAATACTTGTTTTACTGACATCCTTCCCAAAATGGTGACCACAAGAGACACAGTGTCAATGCTGGTTGCCACCTGCGAAGGACAAGTATGAAAATGGAAGTATTTGGGGATGAGGGGTTCTGGGAATAACATGGAAGTGTTTTTGCATATTTGTGCATTTGGGGGCCTTCTGTGTGGTTTTGGGGAAAATTCGCACAAAAGTTGCATCATTTCTTCAAAAAAACATGGAAAAGCTAAGGGGTTTTGGGGGATTGGTGAGGCACTTCAGGGGTTCTTGGGTTCCTGATCACGCATATGGAAAGTTTTATTATCACTGTGACTTTACACATGTTTTCTTTTTGTATGATAACTCTTAACATGGGATTGGGGGTTATATCTTTTCTTCAGCTGCCCCTGGGCTGTGGAATGAGCTGCTGGAAGAGATTCGACAGCTGAGTATGCTGTCTGAATTTAAAACAGCATTAACGAGCAGTCTCTTCTGGCAGGCCTAACCAGACGGTTTTAAACCATGAATTTTAACCACGAATTTTAAGTATTGTATTGATTGTTTTAATTAGGTATTTGTACTGCTTGCCCTTTTAAACTGATATTATGTGATTTAAATTGTTTTTTTTTAATTGTTCTTCTGTGTTTAACTTATATTATGTGTTATGCTGTTCTTGTTCTCTACCTTGATCTATGGGGAGAGGCAGGTAATAAATGATGATGATGATAAGTTGTACTACTACTACTAGTAGTAAGCTAGTAAACACACTACTACTACTACTAGTAGTAGTACTAGTAGTAGTACTACTAGTAGTGTGTTTACTAGCTTACTAGCCAAGGTGGATGTGAACTAGGTAAGAAAACAGAAGGACAAGTGCTGAGAAAAGATCTCCAGTGCCACGTGTCTATGGAAACAAAAGCCTGGACCCCAAAGAGCTCACCCAGTAGGATTTCTTAAATGACAACAGATGTTCTCCACACCATATCACAAACTTATTTTGAAAGTACACACCTTTCTAAAGTAGTTCCCCATGTAGCTTTAAAAACAGATCAGAGGCTACTGTCTGGCAAACTACGTTTTGGGCTTATCCATTACTATACACAAACCATTTGTTGCATCTGAAATTAAAAGCAGGAATGCCTCCACAGGAATGGGGATGATGTGAGTGCACTGGGTGTTCCCAGTCCTGAAGCTATGGTTTGTCAACTGGGCAGTTTCCTATCTACCCTGGGCTTTTACCATCAGTGTTTCATGGATTAAATTAGATCCATATATTAAAGATAGGGAGGTCATTATCATGACAGCTCTACAGTGAAGGATAGTTAGATCATAAAAATGCATGTATATATTGTATAGGAACACTCTGAAAAGAAGTAGCACAATGAAACCTATTAGCACCACTGAACAGCAAACTGAAAGTGATCTGGCAGCGCATCAGATATAAAGCAAATGCATATTTTGGCTGCACACTGGACTACTATGAGCAATTACTGCTCTTCATTATCTCTGTACAACTCTGCTGAGGCACACTGAAGAACACACTGTAGATAGTTCTTGGCATGCCACTGTAAGAGGGATTTGTAGATAAATCAAATTAGAAATGTAGCTAAAGTATGTGTCATTTTGTCCCAGAGGTTCAACAAAAAATGAGGGATGGAGGTAAAAGAACCTTCTCTCAACCATGAATCTTTTCCTGTGAGCAAAATTTCATCCAGACAGTGCAGAGACAGAGAACATGTGACCCTCCTGACGATGGAGTCCAATTCCCATTTCATCTGGCCTTTGGCCATGGTGGGCAGGCCTGATAAGAGTTTAAATCCAGCAATATCTGAAATGATTCAGGTTCCACACTCCTGATATCCCAGCACAATCCTTTCAGGCATCCGTGTGGCAGGGACATATCAGTGACTTCAATTGTCTTACTTTCAATTACATCTTTCAGTCTTGACACCTATATTGACCAAGTCCTACATCTATACTCACTCGCTCGCTCTCTCACACACACACGTGAACATTTCTAAAATGATTATTCACATTTTCCCATCTGTTTTCAACCAGAATTCACTGAGGAAGCAATTGTGAATGCATAATCACCTTAGTTACAGAGCTACATGGTGTTTCCCAGCCCAGTTATCGCAACCCTCACTAACCAGGCAGCAGCCATTGCAATCATTGGGGGTCTGTTCCCCCATCAGTCAGGAAGCAGCTGACTGACATTCCTGTTTCTTCCTGTGAGTGATCTCTGGTGTAAAAGCCAGAAGGTCCCTGTCACAGTTCCCTCTTGAACTGGCAATCACTTGCATTGGGAGGAGGGAAGAACATCAGCTTCTTCTTAACAAGGGAATAGACTCCTGTTGACTGCAGTGGCTGCTGCCTGGTAAGTGGAGATCTTTTATAGTCCCTATGTGTACCTCAAACTAGGAGATATGTAGGGATCATGAACATGAACACATCAAGAAAGCATAACTCCAGGTTTTGCATCTGTAACTGCCTTAGTGAAGTCTAGCCATTATTTTTTGAGAACCTTTCATATTTGAATCAGTGGAGAGAACTTCTCACATCTGAGTCAGTGGTCACTAGTCAAGCTATGCACCCTACTATGAATCGAACTCCCAGCAATCACCAGGAACATTCAGGCCTTGATTGAAAAGTAGGAATTTCCTTTTTGGAGAAAGGAGGAAATTTCTCTTGTACGCACCATATTTTTGCCTGTGAAAGAAACTTTCTAGATCTTTGCACAAAACAGGAACAGCCTAAGCTCTGTTGGGGAGTTTCAGGTGTACAATCCCTACTTCCCTCCTCCCAAAAGTTATTCTGGTTCTGCAAGTGAGAGGTAGCAGCTGAATGTTTAAGGTCTTTATATTTTAAAGCAACTATGCTTTCTGAACTCCCCCGTGCTTGGTTACATATGTAAATATATATAATTAGGAATAATTGATTTTGTTCTCTGTGCTTAGCCTGGAAGTTGATGCTTATGTTAAACTGCCTGGGCAGAGACATACTGGCTTGGTGGTTAAGTCTTTTAAAGAGAGCCAGTGTGCTGTTGCAGTTAAAGGGCTGAACTTAGACATGGGAGATCCAAGCTCTAGTTCCCATTCAGTCATTCAACTCTCTGGATAAGATGGAACCAGTCACTCTCTTTCTAACTTGTTTATTGCTATAAGATAAAGGGAGGAGTAGAGCCACGCATGCCACTTTGACCTCACTGGGAAAAAAGTGGGATATAAACATAACTAGAGAGAGCCAGTATGGCTTGAATGCTGGAGCAGGACTTCAGGAGAACAAGGGTTTAAGGCCCACTGAGCCATGAAACCCACTGGGTGAGCCTGGGCAAGTCACTCTCTCTCTCCCTAAGGGAAAGGCAATAGGAAATCTCTGAATAAACTTTGGCAAGAAAATAGTATCATACAGTTGCCATAATCTGAAGACAAATAACAGGTACACATGAATACATTCACTGGAATCTCTTCAAAGGAGGCTATCCTTCTCCCTAAGCATATAAGCTTGAACTCCCTCAGATCCACGATGTAATTGTTATTCAGCATGCAAACTGTGTTGGTACTGGCTCTGAGGAATATAAATAAAGATGGGAGGCAATTTCTTCTACGTCTTATGGTTGAAAGAGCAGACAGCAGTAACCAGCTTTAATCAGTCTATTTAGCTTGTTAAATTATTTGATATATTTTTAAGTTACAAAATTATTGTTATTAATTGCAGTGTTTTAAATGTGTGAGATTGGTTTTATCGTACACTCCCCTGAGATCTTTAGATCGAGGGTAGGATATGAATATTTAAATAAATAAACACATAAACATGTAGTTCCTGGTTGCCATCAATCAAGTGGGTCAGGCTAATACAGGCTGACTGTATTAGCCTTATATTCACTAGCTAATACAGTCAGCCTGCCACATTTGCAGATTTGACTTTCAAGTTTCTTCAATCCCTGCATCTCCCCACTTCACTTGCTTCTTTTCCAGGAGAACCTTCTTTCTCGGCAGTTCTGATCAGGCTGTGCAGCCCTTTAAAACTCACTTCTGGTCCCCCACCTCTTCCACCAGCCACTGCCTGGCCAACTAAAGAAGGCTCATAGCTCAATTTCTCAGCACCACAAAGTCTCTCCCAACGGCCCCCACGCACACCCAAGGAAGGAGATGGGTGTGAGAGAGGAAGTACAGGGCTACCATGAAGACCCACTTCCTTTCCTTCTCCTTTTCCTGACCTGGTTTGGATCCTGGGTACCCATTCCCCCAATATGTCTCAGCCCTCATCCCACAGACACACACACACACACACACACACACACAGACGTGCACACACACATGCACAAACACATTTTGATATTTGTCGTTTTTCCACTTTTGTGATGGTCTTGTGCCCCTGATCCTACTGAACATGGAAGGCTGACTGTACTACCATCAAAAAGTCAAAGAATGTTAGCAAACTGTAGAATCAGGAAGCAGGAAAGAGCCGATCAACTGGTCTTCTCTGGCTTGGCACTCTCTAGATGTGTTGGGCTGCAAGCCACATCATCCCGAGCCAGCACGGTCAACAAGATGATGAGATCCGTAATCCACTCACCCTGGGTGGCATCAGGTTGGGAACAGCTAAAACAGACCATACAGCCATGCCTTCCTGAGTCAAGTTCTTCAATACAGACACCCCCTTCTCATCCATGTTGTACAGTTGGCCCTCCTTATCCATGGATTCTGTATCCACGGATTCAACCATACTCAGTGCAGAAATATTAAAAAGAAAAAATTCCAAAAAGCAAACCTCTGAGTTGTTGACCATTTTATATAAGGTACACCATTTTACTACACCATTGTATATAACAGGACTTGAGTATTCACAAATTTTGTACCCATGCAAGATTCTGGAACCAAACCCTAGTGGATACTGAGGGCCCAGTGTGACACGCTTTAAAGAACAATAGTGCCTCTACACAACAGTGTTTATAGGGCACATTTAGTAAATTAGACACACCACAGGACACATTTAAAATAACTGACCCAGAGACTGAAAAACTAGCACAGTCTCTTAAGAATAAAATGGTTCAGAATTTTGAAAGAGAATGGAAAAGGGTAATGCTCCTTTTAAGTATGTAAATATCTGCGGATCAAGTATGTTGGGGTATTCGACAGAGACTATGTCTAAGGGAGAAGAAGGATTCAACTGGAAAATTTTTGATACATAGAAGTGGGGGGGGGGAATGGAAGGATTATAATAATGACATATATATTTGTGTTTATATATGCTTTTATGTATTTTAGAAAATTAATAAAAATTCCTTTAAAAAAACTGATCCAGAGATGGCTCAGTAAAGCTTAGTGTGCAAATGTTAGATCCAAGGAATGGGACTTTTAAAGTGTGTTTTATATAGTTCTGACTGCTGCCTGGTGGATGATGGAGCTATTGGATTCAACAAGCTGTGAAGCCATGACTAAATTGGGGGGGTAGTGTATGGATTCTTATTTAGGGGCTACGGTTAATAGGCTAAGGTACCGATCTCATTTCCTTTGTCTTTTAAAATCAGACATCATGCTTGATATCCTTTTTATACAGATACAAAGATGCAGATTATAAACAGTCGACCTACTCCTACCTGGGACGCAACAGTTGATACAGGCCCGGTGAATGTAACCCTAGCCTGGCTTTGTGCCCTCTTAATGGATAATCTTCAATTTGTAGAGCCTCAGGACGTAGACAAGTTTCTTGGACAAGCCCAACATTAACAATTATGGTACTCTGTAGTATCGTGCAGAGGGTACGGTAGCTTTCCAGCTCCTGAGCTTCCTGGAAGAGACAGACATGGGTAGAGAAAGTGTGGTCCATGAACTACATGTAGCTCCTGGGCTATACTTTTGAAGCTTCTGAACCCCTGCAAATCTTCCAAAGTGCTGTAAACACTCCATTTAAAAAAAAAAAATCATAGTTTTTGGATGAAAATCACTGGAAAACCACACCCAAAGTCCCCCAATGTATGCAAACAGGCAGAACAAAACAAAACACCTCCCAAACCTCCCATGTCCCTTAGAACCCTTCACTCTCATCAAATAAATTCTTTTCCCTCCATTTTGATTTGGATTTCTGTCTGAATTGGGTTAGATTAGATCTGAATTAGTCTGAATCAAATTAGGGCCCCACCCACATCACCTAGAATTGAATCAGAGTGAGACAGGCATCTTATGCAACACCAGCATTTGCCAATACGGCTTTAAAAAACATACTCCCACACACAAAAACTTTGAAATCCACTGTTGAATTCAGTGACCATAGGATGATTATTTAAAGAGTTTCCATCCTTCCTTTTGTGCACGAACTCAACAGGCGCTCATCTGAAATGCTGGATTTTCTTCTGGGTTTAAGCACCCAAGAAATAAAATCTTAATGTGACGTTAATAATTAACTGTGGGTGGGAGGGAGTGCAGACTTATTCAGAAGCTATACCTTCCTTCTTTTGGAATGACCCAATTATTTTAGAGCCATAAAATGAACATATATGTCTATCAGGACTTTAACTGACAAATTGGGCTTTCTGTTCTACAGAGAAAAAAGCAAATCCATAAATCCACGCCTTTTCTAAATAAATATAAATATCCTGTCTTATTGCAGGCCTATACTTATCTTTAGGCACACTGATCTAGTGTTCTCCCTTTTTTAAAGCTGTAAACTCTATAGCACCAAATTAGACACATGTAACTAGTTACAGGAGAAAGCAATTTTGCTGAAAATTCTAAGGCCATTCCCAGCTTTCCAGTTTGGACTTTCATTAAAATCAGTTCCCTATCCAGCACAAGCAGGTAACTCAAAGCGGCTCACAGAATTCTACCATCTTTTCTTCCCGGGCATTAATTAAGATCAAAAGCTGCTTTCTGCAGTCTCTAATCTTTCACGCTCCTGCAACCTTCCTCAAATGCCAGTGCAGAAGTCAGCAGACTGTTGTCAAGAAAATGAACTACTTCTTTATGATCAGAGGACAAAAAAGACAAGACAGACTTTACCCTTGCGACCATAGTGGAAAACTATGCCAGTTCCATGAGCATAATACACAAGTTTGGCATTTTGTTTCATTTTGAGATGTGAAAAACAAACATATAGGTTTACTTGATCATAAACCGACCACAGTCTTGTATTTTGCCTTATCATCCACTTGTGGATGGTGAAGATGATGTTCATGTGTGTGCATGCACGCATGCACGTGCCTTCAAGTCACCTGTTGACTTACAGTGACCCCTTGAATTCCACAGGGTTTTCTGAGGCAAGGAACATTCAGAGCTGGTTTTGCCTGTTCCTTCCTCTGAAATATAGCCTACAGCACCTCATATTCATTGGAGATCTCTCTTCCTAGTATCAACCAGGGCTGACCCAGCTTAGCTTCCATGATCAGACACGATCTGGTGCCCTTAGCATATTTAGGCCCTGTTGTACATAGGTATCTCAGGATATATATGCCTGGATCTACCCACCTATCTCTTTTTCTACTATTGCTACCATTACTATTACTACTACCTCTTCCTCTTTCTCCTCCTCCCATTTTTATTCATATGCCACCTTTTCTCCTGTCTTGGACTCAAGGTAGCATACAACACTTAAAACAGATACAGCAAAAATATTTTACATTATAAAAGCAACATCTCATGAAATCCCTTCTTCTATACAACCACTGAAGGGATGGGAGCCCTGTCCCATGTTTTACCTGGCAACCCTAGTTTTATAGTACCATTACATATAGGGCACAGGCATCACACCCATATGCAGCCAAGGGAAATTTTGATTATCATAGAATAATATACTTTAACTGTAAGGTGCCGAACTGTTTCACTTGTGACTACTTTTGAACCACTTCTGCTATTAGCAATACACTATAAAATCCCTCCCATCAAAACAAAACAAAACCCTGAAATGAGTGTATAAATGAAGAAATATTAACAGGCAAATCCTTTAATCACAGCTGACCTGTAATACTATATTCCTTGTGCCACCATGAAGTCCATTAAACAAATCATTTCCCCTCCTCCACAAAGCTCAGACAATGCAACAAATGTCTGGATGGTTTTATTGGCTGCAGCTTCTAGATTTGTTTATTTCCTTGTTTGTTCTCCACCAGGGTACCCATGTCACTAGGGACATCAAGAGATCTGAAAATATAATTTGCTAGTTAATGGTGAAGATACATAGCTAAGAGATTCACTGGAAAACAAGAGTTGATGTGTTTGGTAAATGTCAGAACCAAATATCGCTCACTCTTACACACAGGCATTTACAAGAAAACCAAGTACCATTTTTAAAAAATTATCTTGGACTGTTATGATGCAGAAAAGGGTAACTACTGGTATAGAAGCACTGAGTACTGATTAACATATATAAAGCTCAGACTCTATTAGCTGATTTCTATATACTTTATTCCCAATCTAAGAGCCAGATTCATAATTTACACAGCTTCACTGCTTTGGAACTATGCAAAAGAGACATCTTGCATACTGAAAGAAAGTAAACAGAATGAACTGGCCGAGCCAGATGCTTTGCTCTCCAAAGACACCTGAATGTTTTATTCATCTCTTGCCACACTGATACACACACACACTCCCAGACCGGACACACACAAACACTCATTTTGCAGAAACAGGTTCGTCCAATATATTTAATAGCAACATCAACTGACACACAGTTCTTTCTGACCAGTTCAGAATCTGCAGTGGGAATGTGAAAGGAAATCCCAGAGATACTGCTCATACAATGATTACTATGAAAGGTCTGAAACTGAAATCAAATACTTTGGATAACAGATTCCCAGAGGAATCTTCATTTGGCTCCAACATTCATGCAATTCTGGAAAAAAAAAACCATTTTAATCTTATCTCTTTTTATGATAGAGTTACTAGCTTGATAGATGAAGGGAATGCTGTGGATGTAGCATTTCTCGATTTCAGTAAGGCCTTTGACAAAGTTCCCCATGACATTCTTGCAAAGGAGCTAGTAAAATGCGGGCTGGACAGGGCTACTGTTAGTTGGATTTGTAACTGGTTGACCGACCGAACCCAAAGGGTGATCACGAATGGTTGCTTTTCATCCTGGAGAGAAGTGACTAGCGGGGTGCCACAGGGTCCTGTCCTGGGACCAGTGCTGTTCAATATCTTCATCAATGACTTGGATGAAGGAATAGAGGGCATGCTCATCAAATTTGCAGATGACACCAAATTGGGAGGGGTTGCTAATACGCCAGAGGACAGGATCAAAATTCAAAAGGACCTGGATAGATAGGAGAGCTGGGCCAAAGCTAACAAAATGAAATTCAACAGACTGAAGTGTAAGGTCTTACACTTAGGTAGAAAAAATGGAATGCAGAAATATAGGATGGGGGACACGTGGCTGGATAGCAGTACGTGTGAAAGGGATCTAGGAGCTTTAATAGACCACAAGCTGAACATGAGTCAGCAGTGTGATGCGGCAGCCAAGAAAGCCAATGCAATTCTCGGCTGCATCAATAGGAGTACGGTGTCTAGATCGAGGGAGGTACTGGTACCACTCTACTCTGCTTTGGTTAGACCTCATCTTGAATACTGTGTCCAGTTCTGGGCACCCCAATTCAAGAAGGACATGGTCAGGATGGAGCAGGTCCAGAGGAGGGCGACCAAAATGGTGAGAGGCCTGGAAGCCATGCCCTATGAGGATAGGCTTAGAGAGCTGGGTATGTTTAGTCTGCAGAAGAGAAGGTTAAGAGGGGACATGATAGCCATGTTTAAATATTTGAAGGGATGCCATGTAGAGGAAGGAGAGGGCTTGTTTTCTGCTGCTCCAGAGACCAGAACAAGGAGCAATGGATTCAAGCTGCAGGAAAGGAGATTCTACCTGAACCTCAGGAAGAACTTCCTGACAATCAGGGCTGTCCGGCAGTGGAATATGCTGCCTCAATGGAGTGTGGTGGAGTCTCCTTCTTTGGAGGTTTTTAAGCAGAGGCTGGATGGCCATCTGTGGGGAGTGCTTTGAGGGTGTTCCTGCATGGCAGGGGGTTGGACTGGATGGCCCGTGTGGTCTCTTCCAACTCTACATTTCTATGATTCTATGATTTTATAATATAATTATTTATTATATTAAAATGGTATATTATTTTTCAAATTCCCAAATTATTTTTCAAATTCCCAAATTTGCCAAATTCTTTCACTTTCATGGTCCTATTGCAGTCCTATGTATCTCATTACATGCCACTGTATACTGTACACTGTATCTTCAGTAGGTGCTTTTGGACAAGACAGGACGCTATTGTATACGTTTTGAATGGGGAAAAGGAAAGCTAACAAATTTCCATAACACAAGCAGAGTTCTATTATATCTGAATACAATGCTGGGGCAAAAGGGGGAAAAGTGATAACCACTGGTGTTTTTGATGGCCCATCAGAAAGACAATGACAATGGATGAGGGTGGCTGCATTTCAAAATGCCTGGGAAACATTATTTTTGAAAAGATTCGCACAGATCCATAAAAACATCAATTAAACACAACCAAAAACAGCACAATAGAAGGTGTGGATAAATGAAGAGCAGAGGTGGGGGAAGTTACTTTGTTGGACTACAAGTCCCAGAATCCTCCAGCCACTAGCCATGCTGGCAGTAGGTTTCTGGGAACTGTGGTCCAAAAAGTAAGATACCTTTCTTGAGCTTTAAAACAGAGGTTTTTGCCTGGCAGAGAATAGTCATCAGAGTTAGAACCAGACAAACTTCCCTTGGGAGGGCAGACTGCATCAAGCCAAGAAGGAAAGCCTCTGTTGATAAACATAATACTCAGGCCAGATTGTGAGGGAGAAGAGAAATATTTTGTTACTTGAGTATTAAGTTACAGGACACTTTAAAGGATGACCACAAACACTTTGAACTTCGTGAAGTCTGACTGGTAACTAAGACCATTTCTGCACTAGACTGTTATAGTGCTATTATTCCACTTTGAACATCCTGTGGAATTCTGGGGTTTACTGAGGCCAAAGAGCTCTCTGGCTGTGACTTCTAATTGCCCCTCCCTAACCTGCAAATTCCAGGATTCCACAGAAGGTTGAAAGTGGAATAACAGCACTATAACAGTGTAGTGTGGAAATGGCCTAATAAAATGTTTCAAAAACTGGGCCCTGTCTTTGCTTTGGCCAGAGCTCTTCAGGAACTGAGCTGTTGCAATTCGGCCTGAATGTACTTTCCAAGACATCTTCAAAGGAAGCTGTACACAGAATAAACATTTCAGTAATCAAGTCTGAAGGTTACAAGAACATGGATCTAAGATCTGTACACGTAAGCACACTTCAGGGCATGAAGACATATCAAATGGTTAATCAATTATCACAGGTGTAAATGAGATATGCACCAGCATGAGAAATGATGCTGTATATGCGTATTCTAGAAACCTAGGATGGCATTCTAATGCTTTCTCAAATGTGCAGTGCTATGCATATTCTGATGCATCTAGGTCACGCAGGGATGCCTTTTTAAAAATACAGATATAGAAGACACATAAGCTGTCTCAGGACTCTCTCCTCCAAAGTAAGTTGTGTCTGTGAAGGCTGTACATAGAATCCTACTAATAAAAAAGGCACAGAAGAGAAAAGCAACTATTAGTTTACAGAGATGTTGAACAAGAAAGTGTTTCTACAGTTGTTTACAGCAGTACCAAAGAATACAATCCAGAGGAGGCATGCTTACTTGAGACCACGCTGCACTGAATGGAAATGAAATGCACTTCTGAATATACACTGAGAGGAGTATATCTCATATGCCTTAACAGTTATCAAGTGATGATTTCATCCAACATAAACTGGATTAGAAAGAGGGCAGTTACAAGGCTAGGCAGTTTTAAAACAGACATATCTTGCTAGAGTGGTTAGAGTTTGTATCACAATAAGCCAAAGACCAGATTTTAATCTTGTTTGGATATTTAAAACTGCATATGTTATGCTTGGTTACACTTGTATAAAAGTTAATGTTCTTTTTTTTTCCTTTTACAAAAAGACTATTCTTCCAAAGAGTGTACTGTTTATGCAGAATCTGTGTATGATTTAGTGACTATGCAACAATGTACCTGTCTGAACATTATAAAAAGGTAATGCAATAATGTAGTGTTCTACTCTCAGTGCACCACACTGGGTTTTATTAATCTCATTTGTTCCTTCTGTTTGCTTGATTGTTTTGCTGGTCATTGACCAAACTAAATATATGCATGTATCTAATGCAATAATGTAATATATATCACCCTGAGATGCCAGGATAATGGGAAGGATTTAAATGAATACATACAATTTAATAAATACCTGTGGGAGGCAGAGCTTGATCTTCTAAGGACCCACACATCTCTGGATTTTTCAGCTTGATTCAGAGACATATTTCTACATGTATTTTAGTGGGAGGGAAAAATAAGATGTAACATAGCTCAAAAGGCTGAGAAAATGGCACTCTCAGACCTGCAACCAGCCCTATTCCTTAAATACAGCACATACTCTAACAAAGGCCTTATGATTTGATACTGGCCCACTAAGAATCTGTTCAACACAGAGAAAGAGTGAAGCAATTTCTGCAGGGGGAAAACGTATTATTCAGCTATGCAGAAGGGATAAATAATTCAGTGAATCACTAATCAGTGTAGGATAACCCATTAGCCTGAGCCACTTCCCTTTTCATCTACTTCCTTGAGTGTGTGAGATCTCTTGTTGAAGCCACTTGGAAAAAGCAAAGCCTTCTTTCAAGCTGCATGTTTAAGACAGAATGCTAAAAAACATATTACTACCCTACAACACAAAGAGATCAGGGAGCAGATGGGATTAGGAAGCTGACAAAACAACAGAACATGTTCCTATAGATGGACCTTCTCCAGCAGGATCACCTGAACCACTACAATTTTTGATGGGAATTTGGGATAGCCAGAATAGATACAAGGATAAATATCACCAACGCCACCACCATCAATCCCAACTGCTGGCATTTTATGTGAACTAGGTCTCACAACACAAAAGTAGTATATACTGATGAGCAGCAATTAAGCCGTGGGAAAGATTCATACGAATGAGAAAGACATTTCTGAAAACAATTAACCCTAAAACTCTGAAATGGATTATGTGGAATCTTTTACCTTCATACAATGTCAACACTAGGGTAACATCTTTTATTAGGCCAACCAAAAGAGCTCAGACATGCATGCAAGCTTGCTCTCCAAATCTCTTCACCAGGCACAATTTCCCATTTTGGGAAATTTCCCATTTTGGTTAGGCCAGGAGAAGTTGATTTGATAATGCGGTTTCCTTGCTAAGGCTCCTCATTAACAAAAAATATTAACAGTTCCTCAAACTATTCTCACTCTTGAGCCCCTCGGATCTAACGTTGTCTGTCAAATCTAATAGCTCTGCATCTGTTGCACCTACTTCAGTAAAGTGGGACTCACAGTTTAAACCTTCCTCTTTGTACTTCTGAGCTTGAGCTCTTAGTTTTGATGGACTAAAGCACAGAATCTGGAAAGCGACTTTAAAAAAAAATTAGTTATTGTTTCAAACCCTCTCCTCAAACTAATTTGTTACCCTTATTTAAAAGTAACTATTGATGAAGCAGCATGAAGTATAGCACAACGCAGTGTCCCTCTGTCTCCTATAATTATAGGCCACAGTCTGATCACTATACAGATAATATTGAAATTTACACTTATACGACAAAGGGAAGAAAGCCATCTTTCATTAATTGTAACGCTTATCTAATTGTAATGCCTACCAGTTACACCTTTACTGTTTCAAAAAAGAAATCACTAAATGTAATGAGTTGTTTAGAACTAGTTACTGGCAAACTGCTAAAGCACCCAGCCCTGGCATTCCTCCTCTGCCACTACCTTTTGACATCAGAATCCTATAGCTTTTACTAACCACTTCTTAGTTGTTGTTGTTTTTAAACTAACTTGCAGGTATTTTGTGCTTCGGTTATTGTTGATGTTGCTGTGTTCCTCCAAGTCATTTCTGACTTATGGCAACCATAAGATCAACTAATCACTGGATTTTCTTGGCAGAATTTATTCAGAAATTTGCCTTTGCCTCCTCTGAGGCTGAGAGAGTGTGACTTGCCCAAGGTCACCCAGTGGGTTCCCATGACCAATCCTGGTCTCCCAGAACCATAGTCTAATGCTCAAACCACTCAGATCTTTCTTTTACCCTAAGCCACTTCTTAGCAAAAGGAGGAAATTACATCCACAGAAAGCAAAAGTCACAGGCCCATCTCCAAAGGCCAGAGGTCCTCTCCTCCAGAATGGAGATGTAGCCACCTTCCTTGAGACACAGCAACTGGGGTGGCAAAAGTCAGGGCATCTATGGGCATTCATTTCATTCTCTCACTTAATAACCACCGTACATTAATCACCAACACTAACTAGAGGTATATTGATGATCAACCATGAAATAAAGAGACCAGACACATAAACTGGGTAATAAGGGCCATTTTATTTAATCTCACCTATTAAAAATTGTGTTGGCCTGTAAATGAGCAACTAGGAGGGAGCAACCTGATGTGGGTCCAATTGAGGCTGGACATCACCACGTGACAATCCTCTCATTCTTCCCTTGGGTGAAACACCTCAGCCCTGAGGGCAATCCAAATTTTTTTGGTTGCTCTCCGGCCAGTATAACTGGAAGGTAACCTGGGAGACTCCCACCCAAGCTGCAGGGCCCTAATCTCAGGTAAACCTCAAGGATAGCCTCCTTCCCTGATCCTCTGGGATGCAAAGCCCTAAAGAGGGTGGTCCAGAGCTCTACCCTACAGCAAGGGGGTGCCAAGAGGTGAAAACCAAAGTCTTATTCTCCCCCGCTATCTGCCAGAGGAAAACCTATTTGATATACCAACCCAAGTCAATTGTCCCTATGCCATCAGCTACAGTATGGGATAGGAAAAAAAAACCTGCAAAAAAGGGGGAAAAATTCCTATCCAGCCCTGAGGTGAACTGATAAACTCATACTGCAATGAGGGTGGGAGGATCGGTCAATCGTCTAAGCCACGTAGACAAGAGCAAGGGTGGGCTAGTTCAAACAGCACAAGTCTTGCCCTGGCTCATGTTGTGATCTGCTGCCATGTGCCAATCACAGTCACACCCTGGTCTCTTCCATGGAGACCATCAAATTTTTACCTTCCCAGCAATGCAGGTCTGGGTAAGTATTATAATGATTACAAAGCAGTATCAAAATATGATGATTGGCTAACCTATTGGCTTTCTCTGATGCACTTTTCTCTCTTCGGTGTCTACCAAGTTAACTGGGAAGCCATTTCTTCTCTCCTTTATCACTTAAGGCCAGCAAAAATAAATATACATATCATCTGAGTTTAAAAAAAACATGCTAACCCATGGGGTCATTCTGCTCACAGCAATCACAGAACAGTATCAAGTGTGATATCTTCTAAAAGAAGAGAGGAAGAGAGTTTTCACTAGGAACTCACTGCCTAGCTGGGATCAATAGGTTAATGGGATGCTGTGCACATACATAGTTCTTTCTTTGATTTCAATTCCATTATTGGAGAGAGACGCATTTACAGTGTAACAGAGCTTTTGCAAACAAGAAAGCAAGCAAGCAGCAGCTTACAGCTGACATAATGAAATAAGCTTTTTTGGATGGCTGTTCCTTTAAAAGATAAAATTAAATTAAACCAAGAGCCAGTAGTTGAAGGACATATTTTTGGAAACATGGGGAGAAAGAGTATTAACTGTCACAGGAATGAAAAATGTAGCACTTTTCTTTTAAAGGCCCTTAGAAGTCCAACCACTGTAACATTTTTTTTGGAGTGGCCAAGGTTAACATTGTCCAAACATGGGAACATACAATGAAATG
Organism: Cyclura pinguis; assembly: GCA_030412105.1. NCBI lineage: Eukaryota > Metazoa > Chordata > Lepidosauria > Squamata > Iguanidae > Cyclura > Cyclura pinguis. Next base: position 226,048,172 of record CM059599.1, on the reverse strand, counting down.
GTGAAGGGTTGCATAGCCATTAGCTAAGAATTTTTTTTTCCTTTTTGCAACTAATGTAATTGCCTTTAAGCACAGATTCCACGTTTCTTCAATTATTTATGATGTGAAAGGCTTCTTTCGCTTAACGTACGTGTCTTCAGCCTAAGTGACTGGTGGAAGGACTATCAGCAAAAGATTCCCAAATCACTCTTACACCCTCTTGATATTGAAAACCCATAATGGGAAGAATGCTGCATGGGAAAGGGAAAGAAAAATAAAGGATTTGACTGCTTTACAAGTTTGCTTGGGGCCAATTCCTAGAAATGCAGATCCAACATAACCGGCATAGTACTCAAGTTCAATTCAAGAGCCACACTGGAGGGCACAAACATAACAAGGGAAAAAATCAATTTAATAATACACCCCCCACCATGCCACACATAGAGAATAAAGAAGTATGGCTCCATCTTTCATTTAAAGTGTAGACCGCTCTAGATCATAAATTCCAGTGATGTCTTGTAGCTTGCATGTTACCTTGGGACTTAGCTTTAAAGCAAATCTCCAATTCCCAGAACAGGCTCAGCACCCTGGACAGTTCCTCTAACGGTCAGGTTGAAACTCTAGATATGGGTGCCACCAGCTGCCATTGAATAACCCTCTCTCTTCCTCCCTCTCTATCATTCTGGAATCTAACATTAGAGAATACCTCCCCTGCTGAAGAGTCACCTGTCTTTTGCCAGGTGTAATTTAGGCTGCTATCTTGCTACTGACCCTAAATCCAAACAGCCTTAAGAATCCCTTGTGTGAGATGGGTACTATTTTCTAACCTGCAAAAAGAGAGAGGTTCTTTTACGTCATGGTTCCCAAAGTGATCCAACATGTGAAAAGGAACCAGGAGTCTTATTAAATCACAAGCTGAACAAGAGTCAGTAGTGTGATGTGGCAGCTAAGAAAGCCAAAGTGATTCTGGGCTGCATCAACAGGAGCATAGTGTCTAGGCCAAGGGGAGCAATAGTACCACTCTATTCTGCTTTGGTCAGACCCCACATGGAATACTCTGTCCAGTTCTGGGCACTACAATTCAGGAAGGATACTGACAAGCCAGAACATGTCCAGAGGAAGGCAACCAAAATGGTAGAAGGCTGGGAAACCATGTCATATGAGGAGAGGCTTAGGGAGCTGAGTATGTTTAGCCTGCAGAAGAGAGGGTTAAGAAGCAACATGATAGCTATGGTTAAATATTTGAGGGGATGTCATATGGAAGATGGAACAATCTTGTTTTTTGCTACTTCAGAGACAAGGACACAGAGCAATGGCTTCAATCTTCAGAAATGGAGATTCCATCTAAACATTAGGGAGACCTCCCTGATGGTAAGAGCAGTTTGACAGTGGAAAGTGCTGCCTGGGAGTGTGGTGGAATCACCTTTTTTGGAGGTTTTTAAACAAAGGCTGGATGGCCATCTGTCAGGAATGCTTTGATGGTATATTCCTCCATGGCAGGGGTTGGACTCAATGGCCCTTGTGGTCTCTTCCAACTCTATGATTCTATGTAGATATTATGTTGGGATTTTTTTATATACTGAAAACACAGGGAGAGAAAGCATCTCATCAAAAGCATACCACTCCATTGGACTAACTTGGTGTTTAGCATTGTCATCCTAGGCCCTTGGTGTCCCGTTGTCACTCAGCACTCTGCACACCCAGAACACAGAAGATGAAACAGATAGGGAAGGCATGCCATTGTCTCTGGGCCAGAACTCATCCTTGCCTATGCTGCCTTGTGGAGTAATGCAGTCTTTGAGGAAGCCCTGACTGTAGGTCACCATGAAGATGCTCTGATTGTAAACAACTGGAATTATCTTAATGTTCGTCCTGGTTTAGGAATGTTAGCAATTTTGGGTTGGATGCAGTGTTTCACTGCACTGGCATGAACATCTTCTGACTGTTTGCAAGGGTGAGAAGATGGAGGTGGTTGACTCCCCTTCCGTTTACAGTACCCAGCATCGCTGGTCCCATTGTTCTGGAAAGTTTCATAGACTTCCAGAGCAGATTTATATGGATGGGAAAAGGAGAGTGCATGAGGCATTAAAGCCTGCCTCTTGCTCTATTCCACTAGTGGAACTGTCCTCTTGAATCAGAAACTGTCCACTATTTGGAAGGAACTCCTCTACCTCTCAGATGCGAGTGCTGGATCCAATCCAATATTTACTTCTGCTTTACTGTCACTTCTTTTGCTAACTTTGCCTTCAATCTGTAAATGAAAGGCTTTTAATAGAATTTTGGAGATGACTACAAGTTTTGGTAATTCAGTGTCTATCTCTCTCACTGCCCAGTGATTCATCCATGAGCCAAGATATTGAGGCTTCAATCCAATATGTATGTGTCTAAAAGTATATCCAATTGACCTCACTCCTGCATAGAAGTATGTAGGACTGCCCTGTAAAGTCAGAGGAAAGGGTACCATTTTCCTTTTTAAACTATGAAATTATAGTGCAATGATTTCATTTTAATCAACATGGCGACATCCTATGGACTTCTGAGATTTGTAGTTGGTGGGGCAGTACAGGTGGCTGATAGTTCTAAACGTGTGTGTATGTGCCTTCAAGTCACCTGTCAATTTATGGTAGCCTCATAAACTGTCATTTATGGCCGTTTTCTTTGGCAAGGAATACTCAGACGTGCTTAGCTTCAGACACTATCTGGCACCTTCTGAAAATTACAGTGTAAGATGATGCCACAACAGTTAAACTGGAATCATAGTATAATAAAGGTGTAGCGTGATAAGACCCTGGTAAATTCCCTAAAGGCAGCAGATCCTGTCTGACCTTGGAAGCTAAGCAGAGTCAGCCCTGGTTAGTACATGGATGGGAGATCACCAATGAATACCAGATGCTATAGGCTGTATTTCAGAGGAAGGAACTGGCGAAACAACCTCTGAGTATTCTCTGCCTAAGAAAACACTATGAAATTCATGGAGTCACCGCAAGTCAACCATTTTCTTAATGGGATATCTTGACATGTTGGGATGCCCTTCTTCACTGAGGACAAGGGAATGTTCACATAATCTTTACTTCTCTACATCAGTAGTAAGAACTGGAGAGGCTGTTACATCGGAATGATGTGTGTTCTTCATGCCATTTTCTTCCTTAGCCAGCCATGAGCTGCTTCGCATGTTATGGTGATGCAGTGCACATTCTCAGAGAGCACCATGTAATAGAAAAAAATATGCAAGTTTCAAAAGGCCCATACACCAACATGAAACATCTGGACATGAACTTACAAACCAGCAATGGCTGCTGTTCTCAACCACATGTACATAACTTAAGAAATAAGTATGTAACTTGAGAAATATTTACATGCTCATAATGTGTGAAATGGCTCTGTGACCCCTTACCAGGGGCCTCTTCATACATAATTATAACTCTATGATACCACTTTGACTGCAATGGTTACATCCTATGGAATCTTGGGGGTTGTAGCTGCTAAGCTCTTTGGCTGAGAATTCTAAGTATCCCTCCCTAAACTGCAAATCCCAGAATTGCATAGGATGTCAGTTGAACTGGAATAATAGTACTACAGCTGGGTAGTGGGAAAGGGTTCCAGACACACCCTGTCTCCTATCAAAGATAAGGCTAACACAAAGGATATTTCAGTAGGTTAATCCTGTCAAGGATACAGCAACTGTAATATATACTGGAAAGAACCAGCTGCAGGTAGTGCTGAGGGGAAGTGCTTTTATATACCACTTCCACAGATGTTCACAATTCCAAGAGAACCTCAAAGCTGCAAACAGAAGTGTTGAGGAGGGCTCAAACCTGTCAAATGTGGTAGCTCACTATTTCCCCCTAAGATACCAATAGATATGTTTGGATCCACAAAAATATAAAATTCCTATCTAGTTAAGCAGTGTGCATATCAGATGTTTCATGGCTTAATCTTATAACCTGTGATGTGGATGATTGCTAACTATATTTCAATAAGTGAGGCCAACTAATTCTTAGAACTTATTTGAAAAGCGAGCCACGTAGCTGCTTGTGACTCAGCAGTTCCAATGCAAGCCATGGTTACATCATGTCAAAGTTAAATAACTCTGCGTCCAATACACAATCAAATTGAATAAAATGAGTTTGCATGTTTACAGAAAGTGCAGAAACAAACCTTTTTTTGTGAGTTTTAAACTCTTAACGTAACACAGAGCAAAAAAAAAAAAAAAAAAAGAGGAAGGTTTGGAAAGAAAAGTAGGAAGAAGAAAGGAAAACATACCTGATGTCACTTGGGAAAGAAGGAAGAAAACGAAAAACTCCTGAATGTAAATTACCTGTTCTCATGGATTTTCTGTCTGAGGAATCACAAAGCTTGTGGCATCATTTTAAAAGGAAACATTAAAAGGATTTCTTAGGCTTTTCGGCCTCTCTCTACTTAACCAGAGTACCATGCCATAGCTACATGACTGGGAAAAACACACTCCAAATATGATTAGACTCCAATTCCCATCTGTATGGCCAGTGGTCAAGGATAACAGATATATAGTCCAGCTCTATCTGAAAAGCAAGAGTCCCCATACCTGCCCTAACAACACCGAAGCTAAAAGCAGGGCCCTCGTAAGACAATGCCAACATCATTTTGTAATTTTAACCTCCCAGAACCAAAACATGGTAAATTATCAGAGAGTTACTGGAAAGGGAATCTACACAAGATGGTCATCTTTTAAAACAAAATCATTAGCATGAATTACTGTGTTTCCCATTTCAGGTTTAAGTGGTTAGACTCTGATATAAGCTAAAAAATTGTCATCCATGAATATGTAAAATCCTTCCACTATATGCTGTTAAGGCTACGATTTGACTAGTAAAAAAGCGTTGATAATTTAAGTGATCAAATCTTGTCAATGTTAAGCCTTAACTTCAAATGAAAAGATATTTTAATCTTCAATAGGTTTAATTCTGTTAATCACAAAAACAAATCACTTATATAAAAATAATAAAGTGGTTGGTGGGTACCTTATAGAGTTATGAAGTGGTCATAGATAGTTTTTTTTTTCAAACGTAATGGGTTATTCATAAACATTATGGGATATTTTACAATATTTGACCATTGTCAAATAACAAGTAGCCAGCTGACTGACATATCAAACCTAGTAGTGCTCACTGCCTTTTCTTTAAAAAAACAGCAACAACAGAAGGACTATATCTGATCTAGGATCAAGTAGGGAAACATCAGTCAAGCAAAGACTAAGATTCAAACCATTACTCTTTGTGTTTCAAGCAGTCCCAAGAGAACATGATGGTCTAACTGAACACAGTTTCACCGACCAGATTTTATCCATCCTACAGCTGTACTATGTAGATTTGTTTATAATCCAAGCACATGTACACAATGATCTATATTCTTTACTCCAAAGTCTCAAACTTCAGGAAACAGAAATTCAGTTTAGTTTTTACGCTCTGCTCAGCAAACAAGATTGTCCCCCAGTAACTTAATAATGAATAATGGGTCACCTTGACAATAAGCTCTAGTAACAAGCAAGCTACCTGGCATGCCATTTTTGGCAGAAAAGTAGCATCTAAATCTAGTCAATCAATCAATCAATCAATCAATCAATCAGATTATACAGATTTGGAATCTAGTTTAGTTCATTGAGACTATCTAGTCTCATAGTATCTCTCTTTTTAAATATTTTTTATTAACATTTCAACAAATTAAAAAAATACATGTTTAATAAAGTACAGTTATAGAATCTATTGTAGCTTATTTGATGATATAATTCTTCCTCATTTTTTTTGACAGGTCACAGCTTTCCAGAATGTTAGATGAAAGTCCTCCTCATTTCTGTTTCCTAAAATCTATTCTCCAGAGATTCCAGAATAATCTATAATTACAGCAAATGTTCAATCAATACAGTAAGGGGGTAAAGGGCAGCTATCGAGGACCTGGACAAGAACTTGAAGTATAAAAATATATCACTGAGTATTAAAGTTAGGATTATCCATGTCATCGTATTTCCAATTTCTACATGCTGCTGTGAAAGCTGGAGATTTAAGAAATCTGATAGGAAGAAAATCAACACATTTGAAATGTGGTGCAAGAGAAGAGTTCTACAGGTACCCTGGTCTGCTAAAAAGACAAATGAATAGGCCCTAGGGCAAATCAAGCCTGAACTCTTCCTAGAAGCCAAGATGACTAAACTAAGGCTGTTGTACTTTGGCCATATTGTGACAAGACATGACTCACTAGAAATGACACTAATGCTTGACAAGGTGGAAGGCAGTAGGAAAGGGGGAAGACTGCATTACAGATGGATGGACTAAATCAAGGAAGACATGTCTGTGAATTTGCAAGACCTGAACAGGGCAGTTGAAGGCAGGGTAACTTGGAGTTCTCTCTTTCATAGCGTCGCCACAGGTTAAAGTTAACTTGACAGCAGTTAAGAATGAAAGAGGTAGACAGGCCAAGCACAGTATGGGTAGGAAGGAATTTCTCATTAAATCCATACAACTTCACAGTTTTTCTTTCAGACTTCCCATCCTAGCACTGATGCTTTCCTTTGGCAACAATACCCTGGCATCTTGAGTCTTCTATGTTTTTTCTGTTTCACCAAATTCAAAACTGTCTTACACTATCCAAATTTTATTGAAAAGTTTGCTCAGGAAAAATAATATACAATAGCATATTTTCACCTCGTAGACACATTTGGAATTTTGTGAGTCCCATCCAATTCTCTGCCATGAGAGGGTGGCAATTCACAGAACAGTGGGCATGACAGCATTCATCATAAAAAGAAAACTAGTGAGGCTAAACTACAAGTAGCTTACCCTATAAACTGAGTATAAGCACAGAAAGGGGATCTGAGCCCCAATACATAAAACCATTCCTTTGGACCCATAATTCTGCGTGCCAACAGATTACTCACAGGACACAAATTCTCTGTCTCTCTCCCTATGCTAGCCAACCCATTCCCACAAATCCCTCCCTGTGCCAGCTGACTTACCCTCAGAACCTCTTTCAAACACTCTTGCCAGCCAAATCATGCATCCCAATCTCTCTGTGTGCCAGCAAACCCTCACACAGTGATGTGTGTGTCAGCCAAGCCAAAACAATGTAATGGATGGAGAAGTGGAATGGGGAAACCAGAAGAGGCAGTAGGGAAAGGTGGAAAACAGCTGGATGGGTCAGAAGAACAAAGGAGTTGTACCTATTCCAATTCTTCACTGATTTCTCTTAATTCCCCTCTTTGCCATGGGCCTGGCTGTTTTATGATCTGTCCCTCCTCCGCCTCTGACCCACCCACTCTTTTTCAACCCTCCTCTACTGGTCTTTCTGTCCTGCCCAATTTCTCCATCCATTCCATTTTTTTCTATCTTCCTCATTCCCACCTTGGTCTTTCTTTCAATCACCCAAAATCCCAGCAACATTGTTTTTCATCTCCCCTCCAAATCTTCTGCTTTTAGTTTACTATACTCAGCACTACTGATCCTAGCTTACTGTCATCACTAGGGTGCGAAAATGTGAAACTTTAAAAACAAATTTTTTACAAGCAGATGGCCATCCAAGTTGAAAATCATGTCAATATCTCTAGATTAGCACCATTCCAAATTCAAAGCAAGGAAGAGCTATCAGGAATTTTCAGAAAGCATCACTCCTTTCTAGGACTAGACATACATTATGAGAATACAAGCTAAATGGCTTATGCACTTCCTAACACCCCCCCCCAAACATGTCCATGTGCCCTCATCTTTTGTGCTATGAGTGAGAGGAGTACATCAGTCCCCTCCAAACTGTGTCCTCTTCAGAGGCATCAAACACTAGATTAAAACAACCAAGTATGTAAACAGAATGGATGCATATGTCAGAACTATAAACATCATAGACTGCTATCCTGTGCACACTCAGTAAATGATATTCTAACAATTTTGATCAATGATTTTGATCAAAAGAAATCAAGTGTTCTTGTGATAATGGCAGTTGGAAGCAACTTTTTCTGTTTTTTGGGTCCCATTTCTATGTATCTTTGTTCCCTAGAAGGACCAGTTCTGTTCAGTACGTTATTGTTTCTGCAGTACTCTCAAGTCTGATTATCACACTCTATAGCACATAATGTTTCACTATTCTACAGAGGCAGATTGGCACTTGTTCTCATGAGACCTTGGAAAAGCCACTACAGAACAGTTCAGACTTTTAAAAAGAAATACTAACTTTCCCCTGCATAGAAGTGCAGAGGTAATGCCAGTACTCAAAGCCAGTCTGGTGTAGTAATCTGAGTGTAGGACTACAACCCTGGAGACCAGAGTTCGATTCCACGCTCAGCCATGGAAACCCGCTGGGTAACCTTGGTCACATCACATACTCCCAGTTCCAGAAAACCCCATGATAGGTTCACCTTAGGGTCACCATAAGTCAGAAACAACATGAAGGTGCGTAAAAACAATAATGCCAGTGCTAGCAACAAGTGTAGAAATTCTTTGACTGATGAGTATTTTGTTCGTTTTGGTTCCAAAAAATCCTGGGATAAGCTGTGTTAACTATGAATCCCAAAATTCAGTATTCCTTCAAAGAAAATGCTGGTGCAGATATACCCCAAGACAGGTTCTGGGTGCTTATGCTATTTCTTGTTGGACAGGATTCTAGACAGCAGTGATTTTGCCTGGTAGTTTCAAAAGAAAATACCAGAAAAGGGATTTGTCTTTTGAGTTCTGACGTATATCTTCTGTTGAGCTGTCAGAAGCATGCCTTCTTACCATCTGGGCAACATGTATGTGATTTTTTAACCAGGATCATGGACATATTTGAAGCAAGAAAAATCTAAAGCTGCAATCTAAACCATACTTAATAAAGCAGGATGTCCCAAACATGTTGGTGATAGTTGAACAGCTATGCCAAGTAGGATGTCATTAACACTTTGTGATTATTATTATGCACAATTCTTGGCTGTGAAAAGCTATTGAACACTTTGGATCCCTGCTATATGAAAGATGAAGATACTAGCACCAGTGAAGTTGGAGGAGAACCAACTTAAGCCCAAAGCCCACCAGTTGGATCCCTGCTATATGAAAGATGAAGATACTAGCACCGGTGGTGGTGGTGGTAGTGAAATACAATGCCATTTCCTGGGCCACTAGAAAACTGGCATTACTGTCAATCTTAGTTTAAAACAGATCAGTCATCATCAATGCTCCAAGCATCACACACCTCAGTTGTTGAAGGTGAAGATGGTGAGGGGGGTCTTCATTTAATATAGCAGATAGTCCGGAAGTAAAGAATTTTGTGCAAAAGCTATAGCAATTAACAGTACTATGCAGTCAACTTTCCCATTTTCCAACTTTATAACTGGGGTAGAGACTATATTGTCCCACAGACCCCACTTTGATGCTCCCCAAAGTCCACATCCATCTCCCAAAGTCCCCCCAATAACCCAAAATGTTTGATTTTAGCAGAGATGATTTTCAGGCAATTTTTGATGCAAAATCATGCCAACCCCGTCCCACACATGTGAAAACTCACATCAACATCCTCTCCCCAAAGACCTTCTTTTCCATCTACATTCACATCAAAATAACAAGATAAGATACATCATTGTCAGCTTCCATTTTAGCTAGGCTACTGCAGACAAGACAGAGAGACAGAGGGAGAGAGAATTATGTTTGGTTGCTGTTGCAGGTGTATGGCCCAGCATAAAGTTGGGGTGAACTGGTTCCTGGCCCCTACACAGTTGTCCAACCCTGCCCTATAAGTAGGCAATTTTGAGTGTGCTGAGGTCATGGGAAATAAACCCATCTGGTTCTAGTTGCACTCAACAGAAGTATGATCCACAAACTACCTGACTTTTCTGGAGGAGAACCAACTTAAGCCCAATGCCTTTCAAATTTACTCAAAAATCAAATCTAACTCAACTTCACAAAATCATGTGACTTTGGGACTCTACTCTTCATTCCACTAGCAGCCATAAGGAGAAGGAATAAAAGTAATATTTAAAAAAAAATCAAAATGCTCAGAAAACATTTTTTTTTAAATTTTGAGAAGCCCTGATGAGAAGAATCCTAGACTATTGAAAATTCTCTGCAGTTTGGGACTTATACTGTGCAAAACTTGCACATGATCATTTTGTGTAGGAAAACAGTAGTTTCTGCACAGGAAGCAACATCTTCTGTGCAGAAAACAATATATCTATGCAGACACATTATTTTCTGAGGCAAAAACAACAACATCACTATTTCCTGTGCAGAAAATGCAGTACAGAAAATATCATTTTCTATACAGGAAAAGCTGTTTCTACACAGCAAATATTCTGCAAAAAAAGATGCTGTTTCCTGTGCAGAGAACTCTGTTTTCCGTTTAAAATGAGTGAATTTTGCCCAGAATAAGCTCCAAATTATTAACAGGCTTCAAAGACTGTGTGGTTTTTAAAAACTTTCTTGCAGCTGAGAGAAAACTGCTAAACTTCTTTGTTGTGTCCTTCATGAAGTAAATTAATGAAGAATTACATCTGTTATCAGAAAGAAACTGAATTTTTATTTCAAGCTGTATGGTGTGTTGGTCATACTAAGACAAACCAATGCCAAGCATTAAGATCTTAATCCAGTAAATTACATCTTCAGTGTTGCTCCTTGATAGATGTTTTTTAAAATGTAGGATAGGGGAAAACAAGAGCAATCCCGCTGGATAAGATCAGAGGCCTGTCTAGTTCAGCTGTTTCATGGGAAGCCCACAAGCAAGACACATAACCCGGTACTTCTCAAGCTCTCTGATGGGGCATACTAGCAGCTCTTTTCTCATTGTGGCAAGGACAGGTACCAATATTGTCCTCTATTACCACTGCATTAACAGAGTTTCTTGGAAACTCACTGTAGACTGGCAGCTAATAACGCACAGACTGGCACTGGTTCATGGCCCAGCTCTTTGAGTACTACAGATACAGGCAACAAACCTGAGGGTAATATGCAGCCAATGGCAAATGCATTACATTCAGAATGTTGAGTAAATATATGTAATGACATTTGTCATTACGGTCAGGCATAAAAGCCCTATGGAAAAAGAGGTCACTACTGTGGGAATAGTCCTTGATTTCCTATCCATATGCTCAACAAAGTGCTTCCAAGGGGCTTATCTGTGCAGACAGCACAATCAAGATATTGTTATGCACAAAGGTTTCTGAACAAACCTTCTCCTTTGCATCTCAAGTTACATCTACTGAAAATCCCTCTTCTATTCCATTACTGGTCCAGGAGCCATGCCACAGAGCCAACCTATTTAAAACAGCAGTCCTCCATCTTCTGAACAGACATACACTCACAGACATCTGTGTAACAATACTTAAAATTACTTAAAAGACCAAGATGCAGGTGATGTGCAAGAATAATAACACTACAGCAAAACAACACTTTCAAAAAGGCAACACCTATCACTTCCAAAGTGTGGTCAGCCATGTTGGAGAAACAGGATATAAATAATGAAAACACCCCTTCTTGCTATCTTGGCCAGCACCAGCTTTATGGGAGGAGGGGGAATTCAATCACAAAGCAGTGAGTACTTTCAAGTTCACCCCAAGTCTTGTTCCACTTGGGTTTTAAGCAAAAGTCAAAAAAATAAAAAGAGAGTAAAATAAGGAGGGATGTAGAGGAGAGGTAACGCATATGTCGCTGGGTGTGCACATCTGGAATCCTAAAACGGTGAAAAATTTCAGTGTATATTCCATCGGAAATGAAGAGAACCCATTCCAGTTTTAAAGAAGCGCGGTAAGCACTTTCAACTCCTAGGATGGAGAAGAGTTGAGAGAGACAGGATGCCCTGCCTTCTGATCCTTTGCTGCTGTCATTCCCGTCTGTGTCACCAGAGGTCTTCCAGGAAACATGGTCACCAAAGCGCTTAGCAACCAAGGGAGAAGAAAGGATGAGAAAAAGGGATAGACGTGCTCCACCTGTCCCTAAAGCTCAGCCTCGATCTTTTCTTTTCTCTCTCTGGTACAGGTGGAGCTAGCAGGGGCATTTGCAGAAAAGTGTCTATGTAAAAAAAAAAACAAAAACCAACCCATCCCACATCTAGAAGCCACTGACTTTTATAGGGTTTCCAAGCATTTGGGGGTGGCTTGGGGTTTGGGAAGTGAAAAGAAAGTTGATCAAAAGGAAGGATTCGAACTCGCGTCTCCGAGACGCTGCGAAGAAGAAGCCCAGCTCCAGCTCCGCCGGGCTAAGACGACGCCCAGCATGGATGCTCCGAAGCCTCAGGAGGCGGCTGCGGGGTTGAATCCCCAACTCCCTTCAGGGACGCGTGAGGGGCTGTAGGGAGGCGGTGAAGCCCTGCCTCGATCCCAGCCACCACCACAGGACTGGGGAGAAGGCAAAGGAAGAAGAGGAGGAGGAGGAGGAGGAGGAGGAAAAGAAGCCGCACTTACTTGCTTCCATGCCTGGGAGTTTTCAGCGCAGCCACAAGTGAGCCCTTCGTCCCCCCGCCGCCGCCGAGCTCTTCCAGAACCTCTCCCTTTTGTCTCGCCACCTGCAGGCTCGCTCGCCCGACTGTCTTTTCCCGTCTTTCCTCCCACTTCTCTCCCTTTAGCTCCAGCTACTCCCTAACCGGGCGGCGGAAAAAGTGCGGCGACTACCGGTACCGTGGCTGCTGCTCCTCCCCAGCAAAACCCGCGAAAGACGGACTCCGAGACCCCAAGCCGAGAGCGCTCGCCTCGCGGGCTCTGAAGGCGGCGGCCGCGGCAGCAGCGGGCGAGACGGCGCCCTTTCCCTCGCCCACGTGAGCCAAGAGCGGCCCCGCCCGCACTCTGGGGACCAAACCAGCCTGAGGCGATGGAGGGCCGGAGCAGTGGGGAAGGGGGGGGCGCGACGGGGAGGGGCTGGCAGCCAAGCAGGGCACGGCCCCGCGTTGAGGAAAAGCGGCGCGGCGCTGCTCCGCACGCTGGGCGCCCACCCGCGAGCCCCACCTGGCCCTTTGCGTCCGAGACCCCCCGTCTCCGGCGCGCAGAGGGAGAGCGGCCGGGGAGGAGGCGGGAGCGCGCGCGCGGTAGCCCTGAGGGGAGAACCTGCCGGGGAGGGGCCGCCCCCGTCGGCGGGCATCTCCGGGACGAGGCGGCTGCGAGGGGGAGGGTCAGCGCCGTCCGCGCAGTGACTAAGACGCGCCACAGGCTGAGGGGAGGTGGGCTGCCACAGAAAAGAAAAATTGACAATACGATGGAAAATAAGCGGTGCGGTGAGGCGAAGGACGGACGCCTGTTGAAAGGGATGGAAGAAACCCGCTCTCCGTTGTTTGGCTAAGAAGAGAAGAATCAGACTTGTCTGAAGGTGACGAGCAAACCAGCAGAGCGGCCACTCTCCTAAGCCCTTTCAGGCTGAAGGATGGGCGTCTGTGGGCTTTCGGGTGGGTGGGTTTGCTTGCCAGTAGAGCTTGGAAAAGTTGCTTTCCTAGCATCCACGCCCTACCAGTGTGGGGAGTTGTAGGCCAAACATGGAATTTGTCCCAGGCTCTGCTTCAACTCCGTTGTTGTTGTGGCGACCTTATCACGGGCTTTTCTGGGACTGAGAATGTGTGACGTGTCCAAGGTCACCCAGTGGGTTTCCATTACCGAGCAGGGAATCTAACCTTGGTCTCCAGGGTGGTGGTCCAACGCTCAAACCAAGACACTGCACTGGCCTTTCCGTAGGTTTCGCATGATTGCAGTCCTCAAGTGAGGAAATTAGTTACTATACCTACTCCCTTAGTAAGTACACTTGGCCCTCCGCTAGGGTTAGGGACACGGGACCCTCGCAAAAGTGAAAAATTCGCAAATAACAAAATTTGTGTGTCTGCGGCAAGGGGGCTGGAGCACAGGGGAAGTGGGCATCAAGGGTCTAAACCAGATCGAGGAAAGGAGATGGTTGGTATGGTGGTCCTGTACTTCCTCTCTCTTGCCCATCTCCTTCCCTGTGTGTGTGTGGCGCAGGGTTTGTGGTGCTGAGAATTTGGGCAGAGAGCCATCTGGCCAGGCAGAGAAGGACAGAGGAACAGGAGGACCAGAGGTGGGTTTTTACAGGGCTTTCCGGCCTGATTGGAGCCACCAAGAGAGAAGGTTCCCCCCAAAAGCCTCAGGGGTTTTATGACGTGGAAGGGCAGGGGTTGGAGAAACTCCCAAATAGTCAAATCCGTGAATGTCAAACCCGCAAATATGGAGGGCTGACTGTGTGGCTTGTGTTTCCTTGCATTCAAAGAGTGGCCATAGGCAAACACTAGAGCTTAAGACACGTTCGTACTTTTTGAAGGAAGGATGGTAAATTGATACATACCTTAAGGCCAGTTGGCCATTGTAAAATTCCCAGCCTTCCAAACTTTTCTTTCAAACTCTGTTCTGAATTCTTCAATTCACTATCTATTCAGCTTTTCATTAGAATAATGCTACACTTACCTTCTTTACACTAACTTTCTTTTCATTCATTTTAAACATGCATGTCTCAATTCTGAACGATCTCTCAGGCTGTTTCCGCACTAGGCTGTTACAGTGCTTTTATTCCACTTACAAGATCCTATGGAATTGTGGGGTTTGCAAACCCCAGGATTCCATAGGACGTTGGAAGTGGAATAATAGCACTGTAACAGTCTAGTGCAGAAATGGCCTCATTCTCTCTCCTTGCCCCTTGTCATGCCACTTTTGTCCTCATTCACTGTGCCTTTTCTCTCTTGTTGCTTTTTTTCCAGCTAAACACATTAGTTCTTACATTTCATTAAAAAGGTGTTCATGGTGACTCCATTTTATCTTAACAACAAATTGCTGAGGTGGGATTGTTTTGAGAAACAGTGATTTGCCCAAGGTCAGTAGTTGAGCATCATAGTAGAATGCATGCATATTTGACTGTGTGTCTCCTTATTCCTAATAGCCAGTGTAGGGTAGTAGTCTTGAGTGTTGGACTGTGATTCTGGAGACCATGATTTGATTCCCTGCTCAGCCATGGAAACCCACCGGGTGTCCTTGGGCATGTCACACATTCTCAGCCCCAGAAACCCTGTGATAGGTTCACCTTAAAATTGCCATAAGTCAGAAACAACTTGAAGGCACACAGCAACAACTCCCCATTTGTTGTCAGACATTCACACCATTTGAACAGGGAAGGGTAGTTTTTAGTCCTCCAAATGTTGTTGTGAACTGAAGCTCCCATCATCTCCCACTATCAGCTGTGCCAGCTTGGTTTGTTGGGAGTTGTTGGCTGACAACATCTGATGAGCCACAAGTTGTCCACTCTTGTGGATCATTCTGGCTTTTATTGCATACCACTGAACGTCTTCCATCTGCCTGGGTCTTTCTGTTTGTTTGTGTGTGTGTATGTAAATGGGCCTTCAAATCACCTGTAAACTTATGAGGACCTCGTGAATTCAATAGTGTTTTCTTAGACAAGGAATACTCAGATACTGGTTTGCCATTGCCTTCCTTTGAAATATTCCTTGGTGCTCCCCCGTCCAAGTACTAACTAGCCTTGACTCTGCTTAGCCTCCAAGATCAGATGGAATCTGGTGCTTTGTGGGTTTATCTCCCCATTTTTAGTCTGTTATTCTCAAATTAATGTGGGGTAGTGCTTTGACCACAATGTGGTATAATGTGGTTTGAGCATTGGACTGTGATCCTGGAGACCAGGGTTCGATTTTCACTCAGCCATGGAAACCCACTGGGTGACCTTAGGTGTATCACACACTCTCAACCCCAGAAACCCCATGATACATTCATCTTTGGGTTGTCATAAGTCAGGAATGACTTGACGGTACACAAAAATAACAACAGTTCTCAAACTGATTCACCCTTCACTCCTGTATCTCTTGGGTGGTAAGCCTGACAGTCATACCTTGTCTCATTTTATTCAATGTATTGTACAGTTACTGTCAGAGACACATGTGGTGAACTATGCAATGAATCAGGACAAACATTGGTGAAAACCTTATATGACTACCTAGTGCATACATGTACAGAGTTGGTCTTCTGATCCACAGTGAACGAGGTTCTAGCATCAGTGTTATCAATATAGTCCAGGAATTCTATGATTTGAGGAAAGGGAATGAGAGAAGGATATTATCATAATGGTCTCCATAGTTAATTGACTTGGACTCAAGTCAGACTTAAGTTGCTTCAGTGACTTGTCTTGGACTCAACAATGAATGATGCACTGACTTGACCCGACTCATGACTTAAACATTTTTAGTGACTGACTTGTTGCCCTTGGTTCAGTAACATAACACATTCAGATGGAAACCTTTGTTACCCTGTGTACTGGGGGCCCCAGGAGAGACACCAAAATGTGCTCAACTAAAGGTGGGGAAAATTAGCTCAGAGTACTGCTTAGCGTTACGAGAGGCAGGGTAACGTAGCGAGATCTTGAACCCTATGTCTACGGGGTTGGGTCAAGTCAAGGAGCACACAAAAGTTGAAACAATAAATGATGTTTTATTAAACACAAGCAAAACAGTGTATGCGATACATTCACACAAGATAACTAAAGAAAATAAAGGTTGGAGTGGTATAGAGGGATTTTTAGAGGGATTGCTGGTTTGGATGATACTTCACCTGTCCTGAACCCCGGAAAAATAGAGAGTGAGGCTGGGGTGCGATGTAGCTCAGCACGTGGAGCTGAGGGGAGGCTCGCCAAGCAAAGCGGCAGCAAGGCGGGATGAAACTCAGGGGCGATCCGAGGAAGGTCTTGGAATCAAGGGTTTTTATAAGGAGAATGTGACTGCAGGCTATGCCGTACTTGGGGGAAAACAATAGATTTGGAGTTGGAGACAAAGCCTCCGAAAGGTCAGAATCTGAATGATTATCGCAGAGGTTCTCAATAGAGTAGCCAGTATGCAAATGCACAGTACTTGGGTATTGTATAGGTTACCCATCAAGCAGCCAGTGCGGGGCAGAGGCTCTTTTGTAGGTTGCGTGCATACCTAATTAGAGTACTTGCCTGGAGGTCTCCTAAAGCAGCGAGTCAGCTATTTTCTGGCCTGCCTGTATTGTCCAGGAATATTACGGCGATTAATGGCCGAGCTTGTTTACGTGCTTGTCCGGTGGCCTCGCAAGCACGTGGAGGGGAGTAGAGAAGTGAAGCCGAATTGTGATATCAAACGGATATCTTTTAATATCCCCAAAGCTCGGACTAGCCAGGGCAGTAACACCTTACGACTTTGAACAATGCTTCCATCTCTTTTTGGCTACTGGTCACGTGAGGATCTGTCTCAAGCCCAAAATATGGGCACACTCCTTAGAGGGGAACAGCAAACGCATTAGGCCATGGGCTTGAGGTCTGCTCAGCAGCCTGTATATCAGAGAAGCCTTCTGAAAATTTTCCTGAGAACAGAAGGCAAGACTCGTCCCCAGAGCACAGGGCGTATTTCTGAGAGAGGAATAGCAAATGTGTCAAGCAATGGGCTTGAAGAAGAAAGATCCTTCCTTCTGAAGCTTTTGAAGTTCTTTAATGGGAAGTAAGAAGGATCCTATACTCCACTTCCAAAAAATCCTTCAGCTTTGGAAATGGAAAGTAAGAAGGATCCTGTTCCCCCCTTCTGAAGGTGCAGACTCTTTTATGCCCATTTATACAAAAGTCTGCAGCTTCAGGAAGGGGGAGTAAGAAGTTTCCTATTCCCCACCTCCAAGCTACAGATGGCAAAATTACAAATGTGGACGCTACTTAAATTGTTAAAACTGACTTTATCCAACTCTGTCCAGAAATTCTGGAATATAGGTTGAAGTATAAAGTTGGTTCCCAGACTTGACTTGAAAGCAGAGACTTGAGACTTGGAGTAAAAGACTTAAATAAATCACTGGTTCAATGTACCATTTCTCAAACTGTATGGGGCAGTTATCATGAGCTCTCTTCAAGCAGCAGAGGAAATGAACACACATAAGGAAGCATATATGTACCTGCAGCTACAAATTCTACTTTTGATCCATGATTTTTAATAATGTTAGCCCCACACACTACAGCTTTATGTGCAGAGGAGTCTGTACATATGGTTGGCAGTTGAGGACTACACACTTACAGATCATGGCTCTAGACCATGCTCCTACAACTTTTTCCAAGACTTTGTGAAGGTAAAGTTGACCACTGCCATGTGTCAGCCCTCCTCAAATGGGTACCCTCCAATGGTGTTCCACTGCAACCCTCTCTATTAAAAACCAACACAGCAATGCCTAGTGCCTTTAGAGTATTTGGGTTCTTCATATTTGATGCCTGTAAAATAATGCCATTAGTTTTAGTTTGGCTCTAGCCCTAGGATCCACAGTGCTTCTGTGTCTCAAGGGGATTTTTTAAAAAATTATGAGTATAATATATATACGTGTGTGTGTGTGTGTGTGTGTTTGTATATATTTGTGAGTATATACACAGTTGTAATTTTGGACACTTGCAAAGCAAAGACCCAGATTCTAGTTACATCATCCTGTCTTCTTCCTTTCTTTTATTTTTTCAGTATGTTTAATCTACTTACAAAGATTTATAAATCACTTAGATCTGTAGATTATGATGTGATATACATTCAGCCTTTCCACATTTGCAGGTTTGACTTTCACGGATTTGATTATTTGTGACTTTCTTCAACCCCTCTTCCCCCCAACATCTTTTCTGAGGTAACCTTTCTTGTCAGTGGCTCTGATCAGGCCACACAGCCCTTTAAAAACCCACCTCTGGTCCTCCCCCTTCTCTACTAGCCATTGCCTGGCTGGCTAAGGATGGCTCACAGCCCGATTTCTCAGCACCACAAACCCTCTCCCAATACCCCCCATACCCAAGGAAGGGGATGGGTGAGAGTGGAAGTATAGGGCCACCATTCTGACACCCCCCTCCACTCTGCCTGACCTGGTTTCTCCCCAACATGCTTTGACTCTCTTCCCACAGACACACACACACATTTTGATATTTGTGATTTTCACACTTTTATGAGGGTCCTGTACCCCTCATCCTAGCTAATGGGGAGGTCCTACTGTACAACAATCAAACACACCATGTTGTTGTTATTGCTGCTGCTGTTAATTCATTTACATCCCACCTTTTCCCAGTACCAGGACTCAAAGCAACCTACAAAATATATATAAAAAAATTAAAAGACATAAAAAGACATGAGTAAAAATAGATAAAAGTTATTTTAACATGCAGCGAAACAATTGTAAGCCTGGGAAGCGACCATTGAGAAGGCCCTCTCCCTCTCCAACAATATGTGGAATTAAAATACTAAATTTACATTGTCCATAAAACAGACAGTAGGCTGGAATATATGAGGAAGGTTTGCAAACACAGCCATGTTTTCAGTATGTCTAAATCTAAACAAGCCTTTAAAAATGAAGATTTGCAAACCTTCCTGCAACATATCAAATATCAGAGGAAAGAATGTTCCAGATTGTGGAATGATCTATGCTAAATGACTATAGATTTTATTCAGGAACACATGGAACTAGATAAAAGACATAATGAAAATACAATAATTAAAGACAAATGAGGCACAGAGATTGGAATGGAAGTCTAACTATATTTACAGAACCTCTTAGTGTTGGCTCTAGGCTGAGGGAAGTGAAGAAGGAGAGGCATTTGTATTTTGCATAAATCCATAGTATTGGTAAGTACTGGAATGAAGTTGGTTCTTTGTAAATATGGGTAACTTGAATATTGTTATGATTATGTAGGGTTTTTTTTTTAATCAACATTTCAGCCTTTTGTCTGAAGCAAATATTGGACAAAATAAGATTTACATTGGCCATTGCCCATACAAACCTACTAGAGTCCTAAAATCAGTGTGGGGGGGGGGGGGCTTTCTCCTGGTCTCGCCCCTCTCCCAGGCTTGCCTGGTGAGGACATGGGAGAGAGCTTTCTCAATGGCTGCTCCTGCCCTATGGAACGCTCTTCCACGGGAGGCCAGGTGGCGCCCCTCCCTGCTCTCCTTTCGCCAGCAGACAAAAACATTTCTCTTTAAGTAGGCTCTTTTGTGAGCTGGAAACTTTTTTATTTATTAACTTGCTTTAAAATTGTACATTGTTTTGGGTTTGTATAGTTTTATATTCATTTAATGTTTTTAATTGTTTTAAATATTTTTTTTAATGTTTTTATTTTTGGAAGCTGCCTTGGGCCCCATTCTGGGAGAAAAGGCAGCATACAAATATAATAAAATAATAATAAAATAAATTGCTGAAGGCTTGCTAATTAAAACATGTGTGGCTTCTGTTTAAATGAAAGATCAGTTGCGACTTCAGGTCCTCTCTTTCTCTTCAACAAATAATTTATGCCCTATGGACCTTCCCCAAACTACTATTTATAGTGTGGAGTGTGCAGTGTTAATTTTAATAATGTTTTTAGTGATTTATTATATTTTTATAAACCTTTACACACACACATTTTATACTCATATCCTAACTCTTTCCTGTAGCTCTCAAGGAGGAAAGGTTGGATGGGTATCATATATCTGATAGGGCTTTCACTGCTAAAACACAATTATATGCAAGAGTAGAGTGCAGGGTCAGGCCTGGTTAGTAGGAAAGAATACTACATACTATCTAATATATAAAAGTCAAAGTTTGTCTGTTTGTCCGTGTCAGGTAGAGAAGACCTCATACGATTGACTGTGTCAGGCTAGAAGACCTCATATGATTGCCTAAGAAGATTCTATGGAATCTTGGGATTTGCAGTTTAGGGACAGGCCTTTAAAATTCTTAACCAGAGAGTTTTGGTGCCTCAGGCCAGTTGCTATGGAAATGAGGCCTAGCAGCAAGGAAGAGGGCCGTGTATTCCCTCAGGAACCCAACCTCTGTATGTTAATAACTCTGAATACAGATTGGATTAGGGAATATGGAGAAAAGTTACAGATACTGGACAAGACAGTTTGGGGAATTAGAGACACAGGATCTCAAATCTTTCTAACAAGTATTACTTTTGAGAAAATAAAATCCTGGGCAACGCTGGGTAAATAGTAGTCTATATTTCAGGAGAAGGTGATGGTAAACTACCTGTGAATAATTCTTGCCTAAGAAAACCCTGTGAAATTTCTGGGGTTGCCAAAACAAAAACAAAAACAGGCAGCTTGAAGGCACACACAGAGAGACATGACAGATGAAGTCTGTGGCAGGTTGTTTTTCCCTGAGTTTCCTGGGAAGGACAAGATTCCACCCTTCCCCTCCTTTCCTGCATGCTGTGTGAACTGAGTACAAACTACTTTTGAATTTTGAACTCAGTTTGCAGCAACTAAAGTAAGCTGAGAACAAATAGGGAAAGTAGGAAGAAGAGTGAGAAACTGGGACATTTTTAAAGCAGCTGAAAAAGTGGGAGGACAGGAGTATCAAACGGGGACAGTTGGGGTATGACATTAGAGTAAACGTCACCAAAGCTTCCTAAAAAATCAAAGCATAGGTTAGGGATGGGTTTTCGAGTAAGGAAGCTGAATGGGAAACATAACTGAAGCAGTTGGTCTGCAACTCCCAGCAGTACCACTCAACATAGCCAGGGCTTAGGAACTATATGTAAGAGAGTTATAGTCCAAAACACTGGGAGGGCCAACATTTGCAATGATGCAAAGCCACACAGTCCGGTTCAAGTTCTCATGCTTCCTCTTGCACTAAAGATCTGGGCCATCTGGGCATGGATCTCCCATCCCCTTCTGTAGCTTGGCCCTGACCCTCTGCACTACGGTAGTAAAGGAAGAGAAAAAATACATTAAACCATAAACTAGATATTTGGAGCAAAAGATTATAAATAGTGTTAACTTGTACAACAGTGAGAAGTGTGAAGAAGTGGATACACAGAACTTTTTTTTTTTAAAGCATAAAGGAATCAATGGCAACGCTAGGCTGGAGTTTTTACCTGTGTGTCAAACTATTAACTGTCCCAGAAGCCAAAACACTGGCAACCCTAAACAGTATACATCTAATTGAGGTATGGGGTTGGTTAATATCTTATTGGATAGCCTCTTTCTTGGAATAGGTGCTTAACAGTCAGCATTTCATTGGCTAATATCTTCCCTGACAGAGAAATAAAATAATGGAGTAGTCATCACCTAAATTTCATCACCTGCTGAATTTCATTTCATTCCTCTCTGACATAAGGTTCCTTTGCCAACTTTTTTTCTTGCGAGGTTCTCATGCCCCTGATAATTGCAGAGACATTTTTCCTGACATAGGTATGGAGGGGGAAGTTTTGTCTAATGTTTTTCATTCGGGTTGAGGAAACACTGTTTTATTATTATTAAGTTTGGTGCTGAAGCATTGCATTTTTGTTTTGAAAAAGGCCAATCCTGTATCATACACGTACACATGTATCGGCACAACACACCCATAAAAATCAGCAAGTGGTTCTCTACATCCTACTTCATCTTTTTTTTTTTGCTGAGGGAAAAAATTCTCCTGATGAATTTCCAGATATCTTAAAGCACAGCAGCTCTGCCCAAGTGGCTACAGAACAACACAGTGACCCAAGCCTCATTTTAGAGGAAAAGGGGGGAATTTCCGTTTCCAAATTTTTCCATTTGGAAAATTATTCTTAAATTTTTCCATTTGGAAAAATTAGGTTTTAAGGCCCCTCCCTAAACTGCAAACTCCAGGATTCCATAGGATGTTGAAAGTGGAATAATAGCACCCTAACAGGGTAATGCAGAAAGGCCGTTAGAAAACCCTATGAAATTCGTGGGGTCGCCACAAATCGAGAGGCGACTTGAGGGCACATACACAACATCAGAAGATGTTGCTCTGAAAAAGGAAACGAGTAGGAAGAGGCTCGCCAAGGGTTAAATGCGTGGGCGAAGAGCCAACTTCATCCTCCGGCATCGCGTCGATGGCAGAAGCCAGCAATCCGGTCTAATAGCCCTTTCTCTTGTTCCCTCGGGGTTTGGAGAGGAAAAAGCTAATGGCCGGAGGGGAAGGGAAAGCACGCGCGCCAGGCACGCACGGGAACAGCCGGAGGAAGAGAAAGAAGAAAGCGGGAGGCGCCTCTGCCCTTCCCTGGGCGTTGGCTCCTCCGCTGCCGCGGCCAGAACCAGAGGAGCCGGGCGGCGCTCTTCCGGGGATGGGAGGCTGCCCGTTTGGGCTCGTAGCTCTGCTCGCCGGAGCTGCACGTCGTCTGTGAAGAGCGCTGGCGGAGTGGTTAAAGTGTGTCGCCTCGGAGGAGGAAGCAGAGTGAGGGCGTGCATGAGTGAACGCTGGCACCTTTTCTTGCTAACTTTATTATGAACGCCCCCCCCCCCTCGTTGAATGAACCTGACCAGAGACTGGGCGACGGAGGAGGACGAAACTAAGGCGGTGGGGAAGAAAGGGGGCGTTGGCGAGCTGAGCTAGATAGCACGGTCTTCTCTGAGTGGCCAGGAAGCCCTAGTGTTAGGCAGACTGGTATCGGTGAAGCAATGCAAGTCTCACGAAAGGGTAGCAAATCCTTCCTTACTTAATTTGCGCTTGATTTTTCCCCCTTCTGCTAGAGATGGGAAAGAGGCGCTCGACGGATTTTCTCCGTACGGTTGCAAAATAACCTGGCTGCCCCTTTCGTACCACGTGCCTGAACTTGTGCGTCTAGTGTTAGTTGTGTTGCTCTTGACTCAGGCAGCCGCTAGCGCGGGGATGTGTGTATAGGAACCAAATAAAATTATTCATGATGGAGGGTGGGAAGGGAGGTACGTACATGGCGGGAAATCAGCAATGCTGTGCAGAAAGTGCAACAGCTAGAGAAAGCAGGTGAAAACTGTAATGGAGCAGCATTCCAATTCAGCAGCTGTTTTTGTTCTGCACCCTTTCAAAAACAACGTCTCTCTATGCAAATAGTGGTAAACGTCTTTGTATAGCGCCTGTCGTCCCACACCCACTGTGCACCTGCCAGGGTAAAATAAAGACTCAACCTTTTTCTACCACACAAATCTTGTGAGTCTGGAACCTGATGGAGCCAACATATTTTATTCCAAATACAGTGGGTCCTCAACTTTTGCAAAAGTTAGGGGTGCAGAATTCCAGCAAAAGTGAAAAAACCGCGAGCATCTCTAGGCTGCCCCAAACACGCATGCTATAGACCAGAGCTTTCCAGATTATGTGTTATGGCACATTAGTGTGTCGCCTGCAGTGTGTAGGTGTGTTGTGCAGATGTAACAGGTGGAGGGGCTGTCCCTGCTGCCGCCAGCACCTCAGGCAGAGGAAGACCGGGAAAGGGCAGCGGGCCAGGCCCAGGTGGAGGGGCTGCCTCTCCCACTGCCACCACCCCTGGCGGAGGAAGACGCCATGAGGGTGGCTGCAGCAGTGAGTCACGCTTGGGTGGAAGGGCTGCCTCTGCTTACTGAGTTGCCTTATTTGCTGGCATATAAGACACACTCTTTTCTCTGATAAATACTGTTTGAAAATAAGGTGCATCTTATACACCAGTGCATTTTATATGCTGGCACATAGTATTTGCTGGTGTACAAATGGGGCACGTTTTATACACTGGTGTGTCTTATGCGCTGGAAAATATAGCACTTACTGAATTAATGTGTCGCAAACCGATGCATGTTTAAAAAGTGTGTCACCAACTTGAAAAGTCTGGAAAGCTCTGCTATAGACTCTGCTGTTGCTGCTGCTGCTGCTAAAATCTCCTTGAGTGTTCTCCTCTGCTTTCTCCTGGAAAAGGATGATGGTACTGAAGGAGATCTTTGCAGCTGCCCCTGTTAGCACCACAATGCTTCCACCTCACTCTGAGGCTGCCTCCCCAGACTTCTGGCACCTCTGCCTGTCTCCAAGCTTTTCCCTAGAAAATGCCTTAGATCCTCAAAAGGGTCAGGCCAGTGGCTGCCATAGCAGCAGCTCATTCTTCTTGCCCTCCTCCTCCTCTTCCTTTTCCTCTTCATCTTAGTTCATACCTTACCCTCCCAAAAAAGTCCCTTTTAGACAATGCATCATGATCCCCAGTTCTGGGGCTTGAATTATCGACTTCTATGTGCACGAGTCTCTTTTTGGACAGTGCTTCCTGATCATCTGCTTCCAGAAGAGACAGTTATTGACTTCAGTGTGCACAAGTCCCTTTTTGGACAATGTTTTGTGATCCTTAGCTTCTGGGGAGAGTTATCGACCATGTGCACAAGAGTCTTTTTGGACAGTGCATCACAGTCCTCCACTTCCAGTGAGCAGAGTTATTGACTTCCATGTGTGTAAGTCCCTTTTTGACAGTGCTTCTACAGACCATGGAGAAGAGGCATCAATGAGGAAGAGGAGCTCCACTACCACTGGGAGCTGCTGCTGCAAAACTCTCCTCCAGTGTCATGAAGAGGAGACAGGGGAGGGAAGGCTTGGAGACTGCCATAGGTGACAGGAGATGGGAGCGGAAGAAAGGCAGTGATGAAGGGGTTAAATTGTAGAAGTTGCTTGCTTGAGTAGAAAAATAGAGAAAAATAAGTCGGACAGCTGTGCTTCCTGTCTTATCAAGGGTTTAGGTATGCGACTTGGCAATCCTTGGAATATAGGGAGTTCGGGAGCCAATGCGACCAAGGGCGAATACTCCCTGTACAGAGATGCTTCATTTTGAAACTGTAATACATCTTTTCAAACCTTGAACTATTGTAACCTGTACTCTTTTCTTATATGGTAATCATTTCCTGTATTTGTTTCTGGAAGGTATAAATGTGTAATGGAACCTACAATGGGGCTCTCAGTCTTTTTGGAAGTTGATTCCACTGAGATCCCTGCGCAGTAAAATAAATTCTTGTTTTCTGAACTGCTGGTCTCGATTCTCTGGCTCACCACAACAGCAGCAGGAGGAAAAGGAGGAGGAGGGAGGAAGGCAGAGCCAGCAGCTCCTGGGAGACGCTTCCTGTCATAGTACAGTACTATCACTACCTACACCTATAGCTATATTGCTAGTTAAACAGCTACAAACTCATGAATAGTCAAAATTTGTGAAAGTTAAACTCATGAAAGTTGAGGGCCAACCATACAGGATAGTGGGTTCTTGGTATCCATGGGCTCTGGATCTGTGGATTTAACCAATCATGGACTGAAAATGCAGATGCAGTAAGAAAAATAATACCTGAGATCTAGTGCAACCAGGCAGAGAAGCAGTCCCAGGGCAGCAGTGAAGGTAGTGGTAAGGCCTGGCCACAAGGTGTGCATTGTTAGGTCCCATGAAGTGTGTAGCTAGTGGGCTCCCCAGAAGTTTGGGAGAGAGACATCAGTTCCTGTTAATATCATTTAATATGGCGTAGGACAGCAGTAGAGGTGACTTATGTACATGTAAAGTATTGACAGGATGCTGGAGACAGAAGTGGGTGGCTGACATGCTCCCCTGAGACAGGACAGAGAGACATGAATGTGGGACTTCAGAGAAACACTAGGATCTGTGAAATGGTTGAAATCCAAATGTACTATTTGGTGGGACTCCACACCTCTCACCCTTTCACAGATCCTTGCATGTCTTTGCAGCCTTGCATTCCCATCTTTCTCCCCCACCTCTGGAGAGCACACCATCTACCTGCTTCTATCTTGTGTGCCAGCATCCTGTTAGTACATTATATCCGGACAAGTCCCTTTTTGGACAGGGCATGGAGCCTCAAGCTTCAGGACGGGAGGGTGACAGTGACTGTAGCAGTAGCAGTGGCAAGCCCTGGCCAGCAGAGATGCCACGATGGGGCTCTTTCACTTCCAGGGAGCATGCCAGCCACCTGCTTCCATCTTTGGAAGGAAAGAACAGAACTACCTCAGGATGACCTTGAAGGTGCTTCTGCTCTTTCATTCCCAAGGTGGAACCGGGTGGCTGGTGTGCTCCCTGAAGGTTGAGGAGGCCAGGCATGGCATGCCTACATGCTGTGGCTTACCACCATCTTCACTGCTACCCTACACCATATTATTGTATTACTAGGGATTCATGTCTCTCTCCTCCATTTTTGCCAGCCTCCAATTCCACAAGGCCTAAGAATGTATACCTGGCAGTCAGGACTTGCCGCCACCTCCACTCCTGCGCTGGGACTGCTTCTTGGCCTAGTTGCACTGGATCTCAGGTACAATATTGTTTTCCCAGTATTTCTACATTTTCAGTCCTACAGAAATAGCAAAGGAGGTGGGGGAGCCTGAAGAAGCCACGCTTATTAGCTGGGGCTTGATGCCACCTCTGCTACCAATCCCATTTAATTAATAGGGACTTGATTATCTATGTCTTTTGGTATCCATGGGGGATCCTGGAATCAAACTCTCACAGATACCAAGGCCCCACCTTATTGCTTACATCTTAGAACTTAATGAGGCTTTCAGATGGGCTCTGGTCTACCCAAGGAAGACATAGGATGTTAACAAGGTATGTGGAAGATCACTGAGCAATATCTGCAGAGTGGAGAGAGGCTGTTGAACAGGTGGGAATCATGTAGCCCTCCAAGGTGTCGTTTGAGTGCAGTTCCCAGCAGTCGTGGCCACCATTGCCAATGGTGGGGCAGGATGGAATTTACAATCCAACAGCACTTTGAGAAGATTGACTACAAGTCTTCCATCATTGCCACTGTAGTCTCTTATTTATTTAATTACTATCAGCTCCCTAGTGAACCAGAGTCATCACTTGGCTCTCCTCTGTGGGAGGGGATGGTTAGGAGTGATTGTGTCTGCTGCTTTGGCCATTTCCCTGTTTTGGCAGAGATCAGACAAGGATTCAACAGGATCATCTGCCAAAGCAACAGGAAAATCCCCAAGAGCCATCAGGAATCTATCTGGATCCATAAGCTTCTTGGAGTGGACCATCTGAATCAGCTTCTTGCCCTTGCAGAGGCTCTGAGTGCCAGTGAGTCCAAACCCCACCAGGTAGTGACCTGTCCGTGACAATGGAATTGTAGAAAGTTCCTCCATGCCAAGCCATTGTTAGCTCGCTTCGTGCACAGATTATTCTCCCATGTGGCCTATGTATGGTTTTTATGTGACATTTGACTCAGAATAAATAAACATTTTACAGAATCTTGGCTATGAACATTTTGCTGCTGGGAGCACCATTTCCTGTGAATCTGGAATGTTCTGTGTTGCCACACCCTCTCAGCTAGTCAGGGTTAGTGGTCTCATCGTGAGAATGCACGAAAACACACGATACACACATATAACCAAGGAAAGAGAAGCAAGACTCTGCCCACCAATGCTTTGCTTGACGTTGCTGTTCCTATCCTCCAGTCCATGTCTGATGCTGCTGCCATCTCAAGGCCATGCTCCTGACAGCAAAATTGCGATGTAGGTTTTCTCTGCTAAGAAGCCGCAATGAAATACATGGCTGTTAAGATGACTGTGGTGGCAGCTAGAGACAGGTCTAGCAAACAAGTGCCCCTGCCCCTACAGGGCATATATATTTTTGACAGGGTTATGAATACAGTTCAATTGTGGATTAATCAGACGATACAGCAGGATAAACAGTAGTGCTTTACCTGTGCAATTTAGAAAACTGTGTTTAGGCTACAAAAAAACCAGCTGTTAGGTTGTTTGTCTGTTCGATATGATGATGTGATT
Source organism: Cyclura pinguis (assembly GCA_030412105.1). Lineage (NCBI taxonomy): Eukaryota > Metazoa > Chordata > Lepidosauria > Squamata > Iguanidae > Cyclura > Cyclura pinguis. The sequence goes on along the minus strand of CM059599.1, from coordinate 226,019,806 downwards.
CCTGTATTTTGTCAGATGCACTGGCTTCACCCAAAACTAGGGGTGGGGAAATTGAAGCCTAGGCCTGGGTGGGGGAGCTTGGGAGGGGGGATGGAGGGCCCTGGGGAAAGTAGAGTTCTGATGTACTGCATTATTAAATGAAGGCCTTTTCTGGTCTCCAAATCACCCAGGGAAGTATCCTCTGAGTGAAAATTCACCCTCTACCTAAGGGGTGTTTTAAATGTGCAGGAAGGGGTTAATCTAAGAAGAACTGAATATGGCCATCCAGTGTCCCATATAGAACAAATGCAGCCCCCAGCAATTGTTAACCTCTACCTTAAAGACTATTGGGTGGCATCCTGTTCAGTATTTATGGTGTTGTCAGCTAGACTTCTGACTGTGTAAATTTTTCTATTCATATATCGTATATGATAGTGACACCATTGTCATGGTTGCAAATACCCCCTAAAACCCAACTTAAAAGCCAGGTAGTTGCACCAACTGAAGTAGTTTCTGTGCTGCTGGCAAACAGGGTTCTGAAGGATGTTGCATCCAGCCCCCTCCTGCTTGCACGCTATGGCACAGTGAACAGTTGCAAGAAGTTCCTGTAGCCGTGTGTTGCACCATGACTCACTGGTGTGAGAACATTGGGTGTGTCATCATTCAGCATGCCACATATCAGAACCATAGAACTCCTTTAGTTATGTGGTTGCCTGCCTTTAATTTAGGTTTTAGGGGGTCAAATTGCGAGACAGATCATAGCTATGTCGTCATAGCTACATCTCTCAAGCAGGATCTTGGTCTAACATAGTTTATTGTGGCATGAGCTTTAGTAGGCCACACCTCATTTGTCATAGAGTTGGTGGATTGTTAACAATTTAACCCACACTTCTAGCAAGCATCACTGTGTGTGGGTGGAGGGGCTATAATCAGTGGAGACGGAAATGGGAAAAATGTGAATATTGATCATTACCAGAGGCTGTTAACAAAACAGTAGATGGGTAAATAGCATAGACATCTTTGCAGTGATGAGCTGATTAACTGCTCACATTGTATTTGCAATATTTTTTAACCTTAAGGTACTGTTCCTCTTTCTTTATGCTGTTTGTAGTGATTAACAGTTTATGTCTATGGCTTTTGATGTTCTATTTTTGAGAATATATGTCATTAATGTTGGCATAGTTACACAGACATATTTTCAATATTGTATTTGGAAGAACATATAACAAAATACAGCTTGGGTGGTTTATGTGTAAAATGGGACCTGAGGCCATATGTACCTCATTATCTTTGCAGGAAGTAAACAAATCACTATCATCTCCAGCACAGCTCCTTAGAGAAGCGTCACATGAGTTGGTTATTGTTCTTTCTACATTTATTTGACTTATACCATCCCTCTGTCTTCAGGGTGACAGCTTTCTGGATAATAATAACTGGGGCATCAGAGAACATAGACGAGTGTGACAGAGTGGCTGCTTGTGGAAGAATGAAAGAAAGATGAAAAATAATGTTCTTCGTTCTCTTGACTATATTTTACAAAGAATCAGGCTAGGGGCTATCTACAGTACACCCACCGTATATGCTGGGGTTTTTGTACCAGTGCAGGCTTGTACCCATCATGTATGTTGACTATAATGGGATGTGACCCTTTGTGTAACCCTGTATTTGTGCAAGTGGAGGTTGGGCCAGTAGAGGGTGCACTGTATATATTGTATTTGTTGTTCACATCTTGTTGTCCAACCCTTCTGATAAATGGCTCCGGTCCTCCCTCATTCTCTATTATTATGCCGCTGGCCCATCCTAAGCTTCCCAAGGAACAGCGAGGGTGGGTGATGGCACTGCACCAGGCAGCAGCAGTGATAGGTGATGGTGGACAACCTAGGCCTTAAAAGGGATGAGCAGGAAGGAAGATGGGTGCAGTGGCTGCTACCAACTTAATTTCATATGGATTCCTATCCATCCCTTATGCCAGACAACCTTACGGCAAGGACCTCATTTAGCAAAGAGTGTGATTCCTCCTCCCTGGGTCCTAACAATGTTAATCTCTCCTAAATCTGTTAAAGACAATGTAGATCCCTTCTCGAAGCCATTTTTGGAGGGGGTATTCTCCAAGGGTAACATAGATAGAGGGTAGGGGAAAGAGCTGACTCTAGACCATTAGACAAAGCAAGGCAACTGCTTCAGCAGTTTTTGGGTTTAATGAAAGGACAGCAAATTGCTGGTTATTTAATTTGTTATTGCATTTTTATGGTGAAATAACTTGATTGGCTTTTACTTTAATTTGGGTGCATGAGTGTGCCATTTGAAACTCTGCTGCAGGCAGCGAAAGGTCTTGGGGAGGGAGAGATGAAGGATGAAATCTTATCAGTTACATACATTCACATAGGTGTGGCTTATCGGGACATGTGCCCCTTTTAGGACAAGGTACTAATTTTTTTAGCCCTCTGCATCTCATCCAAAATCTCCCCAACAGCAGCTATGAAGCCGCTGAAGAGTCTGTTGCTGCTTATTGATGAGGGAGGAGACAATTCAGGTGATGAAGATACAGCTGGTCCTGGCTCCAAGGGGCACTCCATTTGTGACCATACTCTCATTTCTTCCCCTCTCCAAGCCAAGTTCAACTGCTTCTTCATATCTGAATTGTTTCCCCACTTCATTCCCTCCCCACTAGTAAGCACCGCCACCAGCCACAGAAGCAACAGCAGCTGCTGCCCCATCAGGGGTTTGACAGCGGCCAGAGTGGAGGAAGCTCATGGAATTACCTGAGCAGAACTTTGCCTGTTTAAACCGGACTGCAGCTGAACCAACAATCAGCCACTGCTCAGGGAAGATGCTGGTTGTGGTATGTGGCAAAGAAAATTTGCATAGTATTAACACATTATACAGTTGGCCCTCCACATTTGTGGTTTTTATGGATCTTATTATTTGTTAATTTCTCCAACCCCTGCCTCCTCACCTCAGGGGCTTTTTTTCCGGGAAGCCTTACCTCAATCAAGCTGTGCAGCCCTTTAAAAACCCACCTCTGGTCATCGTCCTCCTCTTCCTCTTCCTGTTCCTCCTCCAGCAGCTGCCTATGCAGCTAAGGATGGCTCACAGCCTGATTTCTCAGCACCACAAACCCTCTCCTGATGGCCCCCCTGCATCTGAGGAAGGAGATGGGTGAGAGGAAGTATGAGGCCACTATGCCAGCCACCTCTTTTCCCTTTCCCTTCCCTGGCCTGGTTTGGATCCTGGGTGCTTTTTGTCCCCACCATGCTTTGGCCTCCTTCCCACAGAAATACACACACATTTTGATATTTGTGATTTTTCCATTTTTTTGAGGGGAGGGTCCTGCACCCCTAGCCCTAGTGAACGTGGAGAGCTGACTACAATACGAACTAAACTGAAAAGCACATAGCAATGCTATAGGAAAAGCTATCTCCCGTCTACCCACCTCCTCCTACCCTGCCAGTGATCCAAGGACCAAAGCCTTTGGCGGGGGGTACTATGGGATAGGACTGAAGCTGTCCTGATCATAGAGGAAAGTGCAAACACCTAGAAGAATCTGACTGAGAAAGGAGCAGCCCATTCAGGAGGCAAGGGACAGACCTTGTCAAGACTGCACCATGCCCCAGATATGCTATAGACAGAAGTAGATGCAAGCAACTCCTGAAATAAAAATGGGCACGTGAGAGAGGATGAGCTGTCTGCCCTTAGGATTGTCTAGGGCCCATACGGACTACAAAGAAAGCCAAGAAACAAAAGCAAACAGAAGTAGCTGGAAGCTTACTTTTTGGTTTTGAAAAATGTTTGAAATGTTGAACACTTGCAGGGAGGGGGTGACACTCTTTAAAATGTGAAATGCTGCTCCTGGAGAATTCCGGAAGAGGCAGTTCACACTTTAAAAAAAACTAGAAAGAGGTCTGGAGGGATTGAGGGCCACAAAAACAAGGGGTGCTGCATGTGGGTTCCAGGTTTAGACTTTGTCTGGCCCTGTCTTAGAGGCAGCCTTGCTGAAAGGCACCCCATAGGACAAAGTCTCCCCTGCCACAGCACTGAACCACATATTCCTTCCCCTGACAAATCAACACAACAGATAAACTTGGAAGGCAAAATAATGTTTATTTTGCAAAAGCACCCTGATGAACTGACAGAGATCACACTGGAATGTGGAGGTTGCCCATGGCTAGAAGATCCAAGTCTTCAGAATGTAAAGACGCAGGCAGGACACGGACTGGGAACGTTCTAGGGGAGCAATCATAGGATTTCTGTTCTACGGACTGTTCCGCCTTCCTTCCCAAGTTCATCTGCATAGGCAGATTATGACAACAGACCTTTTCATACATATTCACACATGTGCTTCTGACACTTACCATAGGCGGGTGTGAACCTGTTTCACTCATTTTTCATGACCAGAAGTGGGGCGAAGGAAACTCTAAATTTTATTGCATGGCTTTGTCTGAGCGTAACTTACTAAGCTGACGGAAAAAGAAAGGTGCTTAAAGCTTTGGGAGACATCCTTGTTATTTCACTAGGTGGCAGTAAATGCAAAGATTTACACAACTCAAGTGTGGAGACCAAGCAAGAATTGATTCAGTATATAGAATAACTTTGGACTTAAATGCCCTTAAAGCAACAGATCCCATCTTGGAAGCTAAGTAGGGTCAGCCCTGGTTAGTACGTGAGTGGGAGACTGCCATTGAATACAAGATGCTGTAGGCTATATTTCAGAGAGAGGAACTGATAAAACTGCTTCTGAATATACTTTGCCTAAGAAAACCCTAAGGAATTCATGGGGCCACCATAAATTGGCAGGTGAATTGATGATGAGATTTTCTTAGGCAAGGAATCCTCAGAGGTGGTTTGCCACTTCCTTCTTCTGAAATATAGCCTACAGCACCTGGTATTTACCCCAGCTCTTTTCTAACTCTTTAAATAATAAAAATAAGATACTCCCCTGAGAGAAAAACTGAATTCATTTTCATTCCTTCTGACATGATATTTAATTGCTATTTCTTTTTCCTTTTCTGCATTCACCTTTCTTCATTCACTTTTAATCCCAGCTCAGTCTCCAATGAGATGTTATGAAACATGGCTTCATAGATCTCTAATAAAATCAAACACGAGTGATTTCCCAACTTCTGCAGAGTTTTTCTCCTAATTTTAAACAGTTGAAATGTCTTTGCAAAGAGTTACTAGCAGTATGAACTTGAAGCTAAAATATGCTGGTATATCAAGGCTTGACCTTTTGTCTTTGGCAAATTGCATCTCTGCAGATATTTTCTGAAACTGAATTTGGCCCTCCAGTTTAGGTATTGTTGGACTACAACTTCCAGCACTCCTTGCTAAAGGCTGTGTTGTCTGTGGTAGTGGAGAGCAACACTTCAACATCATCTGGAGCACTGCATTTCCTCCACATCTGGTTTAGCAGATCTAGGGAACTCATGCATGATGATGGTAGATAAGTAGTTACAGGCCCTGATATCTTGGTAACCAAGTGGCCCCTTCCCTTCTTGACTCCATCCAGGGAAATGTCTGATTCCTGAGCAATGCCAGAGGAATTCCAGGCAAGGTTTCCCATAGCTGGTAGTAGTTGTCTGGACAGCTGCTGCTTTATTCAGTTTTTACTGTTATATATGGTACCACTACCAATAGTTCTGGGGACTTCAAGGAGAATGAACAGAAGGATTACATAGAAGAGTTATGGAAGAATTATCAAGATGAATGTGGCTTCCCCCAGCAGGAGGACATAGAGAACTTTGAAGCAGATATGAAGCTGTCATTGTTAGACAAGTGGATCAGCCAGAAATTGGTTGGGCCTGAAGATTGGCATTATGGCAGGAATTACACCCTGTTAGCTGGTTGAGGTTTGAGACTTTTACATTTGAGACTTTTAGGGCTGGTACTGTGCCTCTATAGGCCTAAATACCCTAAGGCACCAGATCCTGGGAGCTAAGCAGGGCCAGCCCTGGTTAGTTCTTAGATGGGAGACCACCAACAAATATGCTGTAGGCAAAACTAGCTCCGTGTATTTCTTAACTAAAAAAGACTCTATGAAGTTCATGGGGTTGCTGTAAGTCAACAGGTGACTTGAGGGTACATGTGTGTGTGTGCGCACACCCACATGCGTGTACACACACAGACACACAGAGGAAGAACTACCAAAGCCAACAGTCTACAAGTACTTAGTGGTCAAATTCAGCATTGCATGAACTATTTCTTTTTTCTTTTCCTTTTTAAAGTTATCATTCTCTATATTAGGGCTAGGTGAACTGTAATGTGAGTGATCCAAGAGTTGGTCTCCCAGCCTTTAAAAAGAAAAAAAACTTGAGCTGCATCAGACTGTTACCTTGGCATTGGGGGATTTAAATATGTCTGCCTCCCACTGTTTCCTTTTTGAAAAACAATCCTTTCAAGCTATTTTTGTCAGTGAAGGGAAGAAAGGGAGGTACAGTGTGATACAGTACAGTTCCAGTTGTTGTGTACTTTCAAGGCCATTTCTGCACTAGACTGTTATAGCGCTATGATTCCATTTTCAATATCCTATGGAATCCTGGGGTTTGCAGTTTCGGGAGGGGCTGCCCAGGATTCCAAACCCCAGGATTCCGTAGGATGTTGAAAGTGGAATCATAGCACTATAACAGTCTAGTGCGGAAATGGCTCAAGTCATTTCCAACTTATGGCGACCCAAAGGCTAACCTATCACAGGGTTCTCTGGGGCTGAGAGCATGTGATGCTCCCAAGGTCACCCAGTGGGTTTCCATGGCCAAGTGGGGAATCAAAGCCTGATCTCCAGGCTTATGTGCAAATCAAAGCCAGAGCTTGGAAGTGTTTCTTTTTGAGACCATACGGGCTGGACTTTCTAGAGATCGTGGCCCCTCCAAAAGTAACTTTTCCAAGCTCTGTTTAGAGTATTATTATCCTTTAGATTTCACAGCTCTCTGAATTTTATGATGAAATTCTTAGCTAAAAAAACCCCTGTAGTATGTGTGTGTAAAAATGTAATTTAGGATTGGCTGTATTTAAAAACATACTGTTTTAGAGGCAATTTATTAATAGTATATACTAAAGTATTAACGGTAGGAGGTGGGGAAATAACAACAATAATGCAGATTAATGCAGATGTAAGATGGAACTGAGTTACACACGTGAAACTGACAATGGACCCTACCATTTTTACTCCTGAGAGAGGAGTGAGATCACTTCCTGTGCCATTATTCTAGCTAACCTCCTTTGCAGCTGCTATTAACCCCTGTCAGGGAGAACAGACACAAGATGTGTTTTTCCAGCCTGAGTGGAAGAAGAAGTGCTTGGGGACATGGCATAGCATGTGAAGGCCAAACCTCCCATCCCCGCTGTTGCTCTTACTTACCCTCCAACATTTCACAGATGAAAACTGAGACACATGCAGCAAAGCAACATCAGAGTACGGCCAGGTTGACAAAAGTTGTTAATGAGGAAGAACAGACAACCTAGCAAAGGCTGCAGCAGTTTGCTTTTGTCTGAGACTAACTGGAAAGGCAAGAGTCCACCCTCTTCTTTCTTTTCTTCCTGCTCTGCAGAGTTAAGTGATTGCAAACCGCTTTTGCACTTTGAACTCGGTTTACAGCTACTGGAGTAAGCTTGAAGACGAAGAGGGAAAGTGGGAGAAAGAGAAACAAACTGGGACATTTTAAAAGCGGCTGAAAAAGTGGGATGACACGATGGTCCCTGCCAAATCAGGACTGTTGGAGGGTGTTCTCTTAAACTAGCATTACTTCTGTAACAAGTATGTCCTATATAAAGGGGCTGGGAGGTGTTCCATGGGACAGATGATAACTACCTCAGCTGCTGCATACATTTGGTTGAACCAGTGTTGATAGGTGATGTCTCAAACCTCAACAGGCTTTGCCACCCAAGATGAAATCACCATACAAGGATGGAGTGCTTAGTCTTGACTTCTCCTTTGCTTTTGTTGATTTCTTGACGTGGAAAGCAACAAGTCTGAAGAAGAAACGTTCCGTTCATGCACAGAGTCTCCACATGAGTAGAAACCCCTGATTTTCCAGCATCCTTGCATACATGGAGAGTCTTCATTTGGAAAGAACATCTCCTCTTCAGACCTCTTGTTTTCCAGATGAACAAAGCAACAGTGGAAAGAGGGAGGTGTGTGGAGCCAGGTGCTTCCTTCTTCACATATTAATTCAAACCACATTAAGTAATGCCGTGTATCTAAACCTTTGCTCTGATCCAGGTCTGGGAGATGTGTGACAACTCCTATCAGTGCTAGCCATGGTAAGGGATGATGGGAGTTGAGGGCCATGTGTTCCCTGCCCATGGCTTATTCAGTCCAGCATCCTGTTTCCCAAACAGATAACTATGAGAAGACCACAAGAAGGTCATGAGAGCGTCTAACGTTGTTCCCCAGCAGCTGGTGTTCAAAGGCCTTCATGGCTAGTAGCCATGGATAATAATCATTTTATCCCCATGAATTTTGCTTAATGCACAAATTGCTTCTTATCTTGGTACTCTCACTTACTTACTTTCTTACCTCTGTACCTTGCTACCCAGATACTGCAGTTATTGAAATATCTCATTGAAGGGCAGAGAAAGCAGTCATAGATCCTTCCTCTGGATCTTCTCCGGCCCTATTACCAACTTCCTTCTAATTGTGTGGCCAAAATCTGGCAAGTCATAATGGAGGTGAAAGAATGAATGAAAGGATCAGAGGGGAAGTAGCAATGGCTGTCTTGTGTTACATTAAAGATCTGTAAGTAGTCTTCAGGATGCAGAAAGGAAATGCAATGGCTGGTTGGCAATATTACTGCAGTCAAGTTGATGGTGTTGTTTAAGCCAAGGTCTATATATAGAAAATAGGTAGCTTTTTAAACACACACACACACACACACATTATGATTTTTATTGTCAAGGGATATTTTAGGGAAGCAAAATATGAAGGCTCGCTCACAGTTGGAGAATAGAAGCTTATGCCAAATCCAGCTAAAGTAAACTTAAAAGAACCTAACACAAGCTAATACAAACTGATCATAGTAAAACTAGTACAATTAGAACTGCCAGTGAAATTCTGTCTCAAGTGAATTTGGTCGGTTGAACTGAAGCAAAACACCGAGTAAAGCCTGAAAAGCTTTGCTTGCTAGTTAAATTTTTCAAGTTGATGTAAAGTTATATGTTGGTATAACATATCTGTAATAAGAGTAAACATGTGCATCATTTATATTGCACCAAGCATTTGAAATGCTGTATGTAGATTGTCTTTACAATATTCCCAACTCCCCCATTTCCCTACTTCTATGTTTGAGTATATAAAATCATCCTTCCTAGAATAATTATCTTCTTCAGAATTGGAAAAATCATCTAGAAATATATTAGCATTTGAGTGACCTGTTAATTGTCTTATGACCCTTCACCTCTCATTTCCAGATCAGATCAACAAGGTTACAGCAAGGTGACCCCAAGGAAAGTAATCTTTTCCTGCCCATAGGCCAAGTCTTGCATTCTGCTGGTATGTGAGATACCAGCGTATGTGTAGGCTGTGCTAATGAATGACCTGCTAAGAGCAGAAGAGCGATGAAAATGAGTCATACAGTCAGTCATGACATATTATGAAGGTGGCCATAGGAGATGCTAAATCCAGATCAGTCTAGCAAAAGCAATTTACTGTTGAAATTGAATACTACTGATGGGGGAGGTCACAAGACAAACACTAGAAGAATAGAGGGTTGCTGGAATGAGTGTGCTAATTCCCTGTATACATTTTCAGAGTACATTAAAAGACACAGTGGTGTTCCTCCATGTGAGGGAGATACTTTGTCCCAATCAAAGCCCTTCTTGCCATATGTAGAAACTATGTGTGTGTGCATATGTGTGGACATCTTCAAGTCACCTATTTGACTTATGCAACTCCACAAATTCATAAGATTTTCTTAGGCAAGGAATACTCCGAGGTGATTTTGCCAGTTCCTTCCTCTCAAATATAGCCTACAGCACCTGGCATTCGTTGGTGGTCTCCCATCCAAATACTAACTAGGGCTGACCTTGCTTGATTTCCAAGGTCACAGAATTTAAGAATCAAGTGTTAAATTCAAAAAAGTGTTATGTCTTATGGTTGTTTTTCAAAAATAACTAAAACAAAAAACTTCCATTCACAACTGTATACTTAGTCACAATACAAACCAATTATCTTACAGAATAACATCTGCTGATTTCATAAATTTATAGAAATAGTTGCTCCGTTTGTACATCAAAATCATACAAATCTAATGATATGCACTCAAGCTGTGAGTGTGTTACCTCACACTGCACAGCCCAACCTCTGTTTCAAGCACAAAGTAAATCAAACTTCTCCTAGTGATGTATAGGAACCCTCCATAATGCACTTGCTATATAATTATAAATAGCTCAATGGTAGTCCAAGTTACCAAAGATAAGAGCAGACTTAAATCATGTAACACAATGGTTCTTAACCTTTTCTTTACAGGACCTCCTGTAAATATAATTTGTTGCCAGGGAGTTCCAAAACTTAACTCAAGATTTAAATATTTACATTTAGATCGGTCTGTCTGTCTGTCTGTCTGTCTGTCTGTCTGTCTATCTATCTATCTATCTATCTATCTATCTATCTGTGGCTTCTGGAGACTAGGATTCAAAACCCTGCTCAGATACTGGGTGACCTTGGGCAAGTCACATTCTCTCAGCCTCAGAGGAAGGCAAAGGTAAACCCGCTCTGAACAAATTTTACCAAAAAACTCCCTGTGATAAGTTCACCCTGGGATTGCCCTAAGGCAGAAGTGACTTGAAGGCACACAGCAAGAAAGTGCTACTAACAGGGGAAAGTTCTTTCTAGCCATCATTTTTCTCCCCTACAAAAAATAAGTTATGGCTGGCCCCTCCCCAAACTGCAAACTCAAGGATTTCATAGAATGTTGAAAGTGCAATAATCGCGCTATAAGAGTGTAGTGCAGAAAATGTCATAGTCCAAAGCTCAAACCACTGGACCACATACTGTGTAGAAACATTTGTTATTTCCTGCAACTGGAAGAAAACTATGTTAATTATTTGTCCTTACATACAAGGATGGAATAGTGGGGGTTTATTACACTAGGCCTGACCAGTGGGTATAAGGGTAAGGCTGGTATTGCCCTATATGCACCTGCTCCTAGATGCCCCCCCCCAATGTGTGTAGGTCATGTGGAAGCATTCTCTCCCCCACGAAAAAGGTTTTCTGTATGTGACTCTAACATGATGGATGTACGGGCTTCAGTCTTGCAATTACAAGCATTTTGTTTTCAACATAAGGCTTAATTAGGGTTGTCATCTGCTCAGAAAAAGAACATTGGCCTGACTTCTTCTGTTTGTTTAGTCAAGGTTGAAAATGCACATAAAACATCATGGATGAGAATTGAAATATTTAATGTCTTTGAAGCTCAGAGGCTTCAGCTTGGAGTGATGGTGGAAAAAATCAAGTGGATCTGCCGATAGATTGGGACAGTGGATCTTGTTTGTGTTCAAACAAGTGCAGATGATGTCATTATTATTTAATTGTTTATTATTGTTAGCCAGGCTGAAAGAGGAGATGCTAGTGGGTGGGGTTTTTTTTTCTGTCTGTCTGTCTCTATCTCACCTTTATATAGGATATTATGAAAATTCCCTTTTTAAGGAAATTTTAAGGATAACTCATTTAAGGAAAATGAGTTATCTTTACCGAACATATCCTGCTCTTGTAGGCTCTGGCATTGCTGTGCTCTGTTTTAGGCTAATTCTCGTTGAGACTGTAGGCCATTCTGTCAGGAACTGAGTTCACACACACAAGTAACCATGCAAAGCAAGATTTATTTAAGGAGCACGACACTGGTACAAGACTTCAGTGATTCGAACTGAAGGCAAATTGCAGAGACAAAACGTTATAGCTTTCCCCTTCATTCCCACGCGAAGCAATTAAAACTGACCTTGAGAGGCTGACTGGAGTCTGGTACTATCTGGTGTTACTAGGTGCTGGTGACATAACGGTTTTGCCTGGAATGTCTGGTTACAAACAAGCAGCTGCATGTTTATGCGACCTATATGTTTCGACTACATGTCCCATAATAAATATGGAGGGCTACCCGACACATAGTGTGTGCATCTGATATTCCAATCTTCTTGGACAAGAAAGGGTGCTGGGCCAAGTGGAGGACTATCAGAGACTGCAGGTCTCAGGCCAGAGAGATTGCAGCCATTTTCAGATGGTTTTCCAGTTGCCCAGTTTGCCCAAATGATTCGTATCGTGGTTTGATCAAACCTTGATTGCTATAGTGCCTCTTCTGTGGGGCTTATGTTGTTACTGTGTGCCTTCGAGTCATTTCTGAGTTATGATGACCCTAAGGCTTACTTATCATGGCGTTTTATGGGGCTGAGAGTGTATGATGTATCGAAGGTCACCCAGTGGCTTTCCATGGCTGAGCAGGGACTCAAACCCTGGTCTGCAGGGTCCAATGTTCAGTCCAATGTCCAGTCCAATGTCCAAACCATTACACTATGCTGGGGCTATGCTTCGAGATAATCCAGAAAGTGCAATTTGTGCACAATGGAGACCTAGAATGACTGCGGAGCCTTGGCTCATATTACACTTATTCTATGCCAGTTACATTGGTCTGTGGGGCTCATTTGAATGTGTTGAAGAAGCGTTTCACTGATTTATAGATTCAGTATTGTTTTTATACTTTGACTATCCCTCTGGTAATTTAAAGTATGCTGCAGTCTCCTTTGCAATGGGCTTTACCCTGAAAAGTCAGCTGGAAATCTATGAAATAAAATAATTAATAAATAATTTTTGTCATTTATACTAAACTCTATTAATCTAGATGTAGTTTATTTTTGAGAAGGTATATTGTGCTATCATTGTAATTTTTTTCCAGGACATCTCTTAGAGAAGTAAGTCCTTGGATCATGAGTTTTTGGTGGCCTGTATCACAGGCTATTTCCTCTCTGCTCACCAAGTGAAACTATCATCTTCACTCATGTAACTGGCAATGCTGGACTGTGGCACTGTTAACTTTTATCTTTAACAATTCACTGACAAATTCACAATACCTATTCCATTCTTGCATTCAATAAACAGATCAGTCCTGCACATTAACCACTTGTATGATGGGAATTAATCACATGCATCAGTTTGTGCATTGCAGTGGCATCCAGCTTATCATATGGCTATAAACATAGGCTCGCATCCTGTTGGTTAACTCCAATTAAGAGTATTATGAGTATTATTATTTATTAAAATATTTATACCTTGCCCTGTATCAGGAGATCTGAGGGTAGCTTATCTATTAAATTCATCATTGAATGGTGTATCAACATATAGGTAAATCCAGTTGGCTGAATGAGGCTATTCTGATCAGAATTAACAAAGCTTAGGTCTTTTTTTTGGGGGGGGGGGTATTCAGATGATGAACAACTGGAGAGAGCTGACTCATATCTCTTGGGGTGCATTTTGCTGCAAACTATAGCTGACTTGCTTCTCCCAAGAACTTTTTCCACTTTCTTTTGCTGTCATCATCATCATCATCATCATTATCACCACCACCACCACCACCACCACCAATTTATTTACATAGCACCATCACTGTACATGGCGCTTTACAAGTGAAAGAACAGTAATACAGTTCCCTACCCTCAGGCTTATAATCTAATGAAGACATGACACAAAAGGAAAAGAGGTGGCAGTGTGCAAGGGGATTCAGTCCAGCACATACTGCCTTTTCTTCTCTCCCTCTGAGACTGGGGCAGTGGCACTTGGGATAAAGGGAGGGCCTTTCATCTGCTTCTTGGCCTAGGCATGTACTTTCTGTTAAGTACAAAAACAGAGTTGCATATACACAGTTATATGAGTCATGTGTGCCTTTTAAAAAAAATCTTGATGAAGAAAATTCTGATTGTGTAATTTGGAAAGATTACAAGTACACCTTTGCAAGCTAGCATGTATTACTTTTTTTAAAAATGAGTTTTTTCTTTTACTAGTAATTTGGGGGCTGCAAAGAACAAGATAGCTCCAAAGCTCTGACTGTGGGATATCTGATACACTACACCAGTCCCAGAGTGTTGGATTTTATCAATGATCAATCATACAACTTTCAAGCTGATCTTTACTGTGGAGACAGAGTGTGTATGATGCTCCAAATGTGGTTGGACAGCCCCTCCCATCATTTTTTTTTTACCTTTAGGTCTGCTGTTTAGACCTGGGAGAGGTTACAGTCCAACAATGTCTGGAGGGCCACAGGTTGCCCACCCCTGCTTGAGAATTAATAACTTGAATTGAATTGCAAGGAGAGGGAAAGCCCAGATTTGTCCAGATGCTGAATTTTTCAGCCTATGTCAGTTCCAGTGTTTGTGGTGTTGTGGCATGTCATGGAAAGCACCAGGGCTGTGAATCCTATGGCACAACTGGGAGCATGGGAAACAGACCTTTTTGTTTCCTCATAGGTGCAGGATCCTTCTGCAGTGTTAAATAAGGGACGTGCACTACAGGGAAACAATGGTACCTGCAAAGATGTTCTCCATTCAGTCCTTAAGGCTGCAGTCCTAAATACTTTTAGTAGGGAATAAGAGTCTTTAAATATAGTGAGGCTTAATTCTGAGTAAATGTGCCTAGCTCCATGCTACACATTGTCCCACGTGGTTCACCAAAGAGAGAGCCCTAACTGTATGTACCCTATAACAGTCTCATTTGCTGCATGGAGTATCATAGAGTTGAAGGGATGACAAGGGCCATCCAGTCCAACCCCTTGCCATGCAGGAATATACAGCTAAAGCAAGCCTGAGAGATGGCCATCCAACCTCTGTATAAATACCTCCTGAGAAGGAGAGTCCACCACCATTTTTGGTAGCCCATCCCACAGCTGAGCAGATTTTACATAAAGAAGTTCTTCCTGATGCTTAGGTAGAATCCTTTTCCTTATAATTTGAATCTACTTGTTTGTGTTCCAGGCTCTGGAAGAGCAAGGTTGCTTCATCTTCTACATGACCTCTTCTCAGATAAAGATGGATGTCATGTCCCCTCTCAGTCTTCTCTTCTCCAAACTAAACATAGCCTGCTCCCTCATTTCTTCCTCATAGGCCTTGGTTTCCAGATCTTTGATCATCTTGGTTGCCTTTCTCTGGGCATGTTCCAGCTTGTCAATATCCTTCTTGAACTGAGCTGAAAAGACCAATGTCTATCTGCTCAGAAACAAGTTTCAATGGAGGCCCTGAGGCTTACCACTAAGTAAGAATATATACTAGGAGTGGGCATCTTCTAGCATGGAGAGGCCACTAATGAACTGAGCCCACTTGAGGGCCATACCTTAGTCCTGATGCCACCATCCCATTGAAATGTGGAATGGAGGCAAAAGTGGCAGTGGGACCTTATAACAAGATGGGGCCTATGGGCGGCATGCATTAGTTCTGTTCTGCATTGCTAGGTAACTTCATTGGTAGAAATTTACCTGACTATTCCTATCTCTTTTAGTGGCATTATTTTATTTTTATTAGCATTGTTTCTGAAGTTTAGTAAGTGCTGTATAGAGATTAAAAAGAAAGAAAGCCTGCCTTTGGGCTTTCAGTCTAATAGACACAATAAAAAGGAGGGAGAGAAGAGAACATATGTTTACGTTTGTGTGAATCCTAATAGAATAATAATATGGCTAATGGGTCGGATATGTCCTTTAATTTAGCCTTGCAGCTATTTCACTATTGTCAGTACGGCTATTTTAATTTACAAAATTTACTTTCCAATCCCATTTCCGTTTGTATCTCTACATTATCATCCACTTACCATGGAGAGAGATGAAAGTTCTAACAAGGTATACAGCTTTAATAATAACATTTATTATGTGCTAGCTGAAGTGTACTTGGCCCTGTCCACATCTGTTCCTAATACCACAAAAGGTGTCCATGGGACATTCTGTTTTCCTGCTTCCTCCCTTTTTAACCCAGGAATCTTTCGAGTAGTACCTTAGAAATGCCTCTCTTGTTCTCCTGCTCTTTTTTAAAACCTAGGAATTTTAGCAGAAGTGTTTCGTCAGAGAGCTTTCTTCTGTTTCCTAGCTGAATTGTACTCGGCAGTGCTCAGGTCTATTCCTAATCCCTCGAAGAACTCCATGTGGCCTCCTCTCCTGTCTCATTTTAATCTCAGGAATCTTACTAGCAGTACCCCAAAGACCTCTCTCTCATTTTTCTCCTTTTTTAATCTCAGGAGAGTGAGTAGCAGTGCCTCAACCCTTTCCTATTTTCCTGCCTTAGGACTTAGAGAGCCTTTTACTGTTCTAGAGCCCTTAAAAAAAATTCCCAGTGCAAAACCTCTGCAAAGTTTCAAAGTATCTACAATGATTTCCAGATGAATCATGGCTGCCCCCTCTTTGCTGCTAACAGAACCCCCTCCCATTTGGATTTTCAGCTTGCAACTCAATATTGCATCTTAGATCACAAAAATAAATAAATAAATAAATAAATAAATAAATAAATAAATAAATAAATAAATTTGAGATGTCTAGCAGAGTATCCTGATGAATTATGGCAACCACCGTCAGAGAGACAGGCATACATAAGCCTTTGTTCTTACATAATCTACAAATATCCAGACAACTTCACATACTTGATCTCAGAAATCTTCTCCACAGCCATGTAAAGTAGGTGAGAATTATCCTCACTGAAAGTAAAAGAAGTGGAAAAACTGATACTGACAATTAGTATTTTTACAAAGATCATTCAGAATGTTCTGGCCTACAGGTTTGGCCAGTAATCAGAGCCAGTGTAGTACAGTGGCTAGAGTGTTGAACTAGGAATGGAAAATCAAGGTTGGAGTCCTCTCCAGGTTGAAGTCACCTTGCGTTAGGCACTTTCTCTCAGTCTGACCTACCTCACAAGGTTGGTGTGAGGATAATGTGTAAAGGAAGAGTCTACGTGTGCCACTTTCAACTCACTTGAAGAAAAGTTGGGATATAAATATATATAACTAGTAAAATAAAATTGGTATTTGTTCGTGTACTCTAGACAAGAGGCCATCTATAGTCAGGATGAGAAACGATCATTAGGACAGAACATGGAGAAACAGAATGTTTCCAAATGACAGGGGGATCAGACAAGGCTGCATTTTTATCACCCTATCTGTTTAATCTGTATGCTGAATGTATCCTACGCAAAACTGGATTAGACTCTGAGGAAGGAGGTGTGAAAACTGGAAGAAGGAATATCTATAATTTATGATATGCGGATGGCACCATACTACCAGTAGAAAATAGCAAAGACGTGGAACGATTACTCAAGAAAGGGAAGAAAGTACAAAGGTAGGTTTATAATTGAACATTAAAAACAAAAAACAAAAGAACAAAAATAATGACCACAGACAAGTTATATAACTTTAAAGTAGATTATGAAGGGATTGAAAGAGTTCAAGATTTTCCATACCGTGGCTCAGTCATTTATCAGAATGGAGATTGTAGTCAAGAAATCAGAAGAAGACTAGGACTTGGAAATACAGCTGTGAAAGAACTAGACAAGATCCTGAAGTGTAAAGATATATCATTGAATACTAAAGTCAGGATTGTCCATGCCATTGTATTTTCAATTTTTATACATGGTTGTGAAAACTAGACAGTGAAGAACACTAATAAGAAGAGAAACATCTCATTTGAAATGTGATTCTTGAAGGGAGTTCTGCAGATATCATGACCTGCCAAAAAGACAAATAAATGGGTCCTAGCATGAATCAAGCCTGAACTTTTCCTAGAAGCCAAGAGGACTACATTGAGACAGTCATATTTTGGACATATCGTGTGAAGGCATGAATCACTAGAGAAGACAATAACGCTTGGCAAGGTGGAAGGCAGTAGGAAAAGAGGAAGACCAGATTACAGATACATAGAGTCAGCCAAGGAAGCCAAAGTCCTGAACTTGCAAGACCTGAGCAGGACTGTTGATGAGAGGGTGACTTGGTGATTCCTCATTCATAGAGTCTCCATAAGTTGAAGTTGAAGTTGACTTGAGTGCCGTAACAGTAACAAATGTGTCAGTGTTAATGTGCTTACACTCTTGAGGCTAACAAACCTAGCATAAGCTCCACTTTCATTTCCTAATGTTATAAATGAAAGCTGGTGTGATGTCATGACTAGAGAGCTAGGCTAGTACAAGGGAGATCTAAGTTCAAGTCCTCATTTTTTAAAATTTACCATAGAAGACACATTGGCATATGAGATGCACCCCATTTTCAAATAGTATTTTTCGGGGGGAAAAGTGAGTCTTAGGCCATTTCCGCACAAGACTGCTATAGCGCTATGATTCCACTTTATTTATTTTTTTTAAAGAAATTTTTATTGGTATTTCACACATATAAAATAACTGGATATACACCACTATTATGGATATATCCAACCTCCTCCCCCACTTCATATTTATATTCCTCAGTTGAGTTATACCTTATCTTCCATTTTTACAGAAGAAAATTTCCTGTTTCATCCTCTGATAGATTTATATTTTTAACCAGTCCATTACCCCTTTCCATTCCCTTTCAAAGTTCTGGATAGGTTTGTTTTTCAAAAAATTTGCTAATTTTTCAGTCACTACCATATCCAGGACTTTTAATTACCATTCTTCTAAATTGATTTCTTTTTTTTCTTTCCAATGTTGGGCATATGTCAACCTCGCTGTCATAATCAAATACAGCAGTGTCTTCTGGTGTCTTCTGATCTCCCTATTCTGACCTAACGTATTTAATAAATAAAGTTCCGGTATCATTTCGAAATTCACTTTACAAATGTTTTGAATTTCATCATGTATCCCCTTCCTGAATTTCTTTGCCATCTTGACAAGTCCACCACATATGAAAGAAGGACCCCACCTTCTAACCACATTTCCAATACTTTGCATCCCCATTTTTAGTTATTTTTTGTAATCTCTCTGGGGTCATATACCATCTATGCAACATCTTATAAAAGTTTTCTCTTAGATTTAAATTTGGCGTAAATTTTATATCTACTTTCCAAGCTTTTTCCCAAGCTTCTAGTTCAATCGGGCGCCCCACATTCTGGGCACCCAATTGCTTCTGAGCCTTTTGGCTAAGATCGAGTGTAGATTCCACTTTCGACAACGGCTGGCCCCTCCCTAAACTGCAAACCCCAGGATTCCATAGGATGTTGAAAGTGGAATCATAGCGCTAGAACCGTCTCGTGCAGAAATGGTCTTATATGTCAGCAAATACAGTGTGCATTTCTCCTTATGCAAGACCTAAGTGCATTGATCTATGAAATCTAATGGGTAACTTTGTGAGTCGGTCACCCCTCTGAGCTAGCCTACCTTTACAAGGTAGTTATGAACATAAAGAGTGGGATGAACCATCCATCCTTTGGAAGAAATGGGGAATAAAAATTGACTTAAAAGGCATCTTCCTCTACTGGGAACTACCACAAGAGGGCACCCATGTATTTTGCAAAAAATCCACAAACTCTACCTTGTCCCAAAATTGTATGCTGAGAGCATAACTTGGCATCAACTATTGTTTTTGGGTTTGTGTGGCCACTCTCACTTGTCAGACAATTGAACTATATTTTGAAATTCTTGCAAAACACTGTCACAGATGAATATATAGATTTTTTCCTCCCTTGGTTGAGGTGCTATTTCATCATCTCAGCATGGCAGCTACAAAGATGGATGATAATCTTTATAATTTGGGTATGCTAAATGTGTGGCAGTGCAGATACACTTGTTGGCTTTATGAAGCTCTCCCCCTCACTGGGCCAAGGGAGAATTTTAGTGTGAAATTAAAATGGACCCATAAACATTCCATCTCTCTGTCCTCTTTTGACAAGGTCAGTTGTTTTTGTTCAGAGGCCTGGAACACTTATTGACAAGATCATTAGTTGCTATATGTAGGATGATCACCACCACTGCTTATATCTCTAACTGATGACAACATTAACAAGCTCTGTAATAAGAGGATAAATGATCAGATAATACAAATTTGCATAGTCACGAAAGCGTCCATGTAGTTAAACATTTGGAATGAATGTATGCATCATTTAATACTGTCAGCCTAGCAATTGCTACACTTTTTGTATCTGAAGTAAGTAATGAATTATTCAGCTGACATGTCTTTTTTAAAAAAGCAGATCCCTGCCTTGCTCCCAGGTATTGCTAACACAATGAGCTCATGTTAAAATTAATTGTGTTTCTCTTATCTTAGGCCTCCTTGACAATGTCTTGCATGGTTCCAGTTTTCATGCTGCTACTGCAAATGCCGTTTAGCTTCTAAATAAACACGAGAAAGAGTGAGAAAGAGAGAGAGAGAGAGAAACAGATAACAAGCCTCTCAGTAGCTATTGGGCATATCTTTCTTTTGAATTTGCTGCATTTGATATTTTGATGTTTTGTGAGAAAGATGAACCACTTTGTGTTATTGCGAATCAACCATAGTAGGATGGTGTTTTAATGGGACTTTTTGGCAGATTTTTGGCTTCTCTCTTCCTTACTGAATATACCATGTTATGTCTGAAGTCATTTTTCACAAAACACTGTAGCTGCCTTTCTGTTAGGCATGTGTGTATGTGTGTATATGTGTGCCATCAAGTTGCCTATTGACTTATGACCACCCCATGAATTTCATAGGGTTTTATTAGGCAAGGAATACTTGGAAGTGCCTTCCCCTGAAATATAGCCTATAGCACCTGGTATTTGTTGGTGGTCCTCCATCCAAGTACTAGCCTGGGCAGACCTTGCTTAACTTCCAGGACCAGATGGGATCTGATGCCTGGTATTTACGTCAGCAGAAACCGACTTAGGAGCTTATAAAGGTGAATTGTGTCATTGGGCAACATCTGTATTCTCTGGAAGGAAGCAGAGCCATAGCTATGTGTCCGGGACCATTGTACAAGTGGGATCAGCATTATACCCACTGCACAATGCCCCCCCACTGTGTATTGGGGCATCTTGCACAGTGTCTCATTGCATGATGAAAGACCTTGTTGTACAATTGGACACGGTACAGGACATTCCGATATGCATCATAGCAATTCACTACAAAGGCTGTATATCGTGTCAGGCATGTCGCTACATCGTCATAAAGCTGCATGCTGTAAAGTTGCATCTTAGCCTGCACTTGAAAACTGCTCGTAGTCATGCTTTACTCAAATGTATCAGCTCCAGTTCACATCTCTTCAGTCAAATTTGTTACTGGAGTGCCTTATTTGGTGGGGGTTGGCAGGGAATACTGTATTTCTTCCCCAGCACCATTATAGAACAGGATTTTAGGGATGATCTGAAAAATTCCATTTTAGCTGTATCATATCAGGATGCATTTATTCTCATTTTGTTGAGGAACTAAGCTGCTTAGGTGACTGGAAGGAAACAAAAGCATGAATATGTCTGTCCTCATGAGTACAGCTGTCATCTTTCAAAGCATTTACCTCTGGATGGTTCAGTTATCGTTGGTCAGATCACTTCATAGGAAATGAAATAAGGACTGCAGAGCTAATGCAGTTGTACTGGAACTGTCACAACTAAAGTGAACAAATAGTATAATGATTCTTTATTAAAGTGGATCTGATCCAAAACTAGGGTTGCTACCCAAGTCATGAAGGTGCTGCAGCCAAAAAAAAAAGGAAAAAAGAAAATCAATGGCTTTATAATAATATGATTTAAAATCTCTCCCTTTCTTTCTTTCTTTTTAAAAAATTGCTAAGCTTTTGCTTACTCTAAGCCATCTATCCCGTTTAAGCCTGATTTAACTTTAAGCTTTTAAAATTTTGCTAGATATACATAAACGAGCAAGATAAAAACATCAACGAATCCCATGATACTCCAAAGCCTAACAAATTTATTATAGCATAAATCGTTATGTTGTTAGGCCATAAGATAAGATCAGCTTTACAATGTAAGTCCCATAAGCCAGGGAGAACTTGGCTGAAGAAATACTTGGCTATAGAATATATCAGTGCCATCTAATTCTTTATCTATTTAGAGAAGTGTGCATGGGGTATGGGGTGAGGTAAATGCAAGCTGTTTCCATGCAATGAACTGATTTTCAGGTGGGTAAGCCTTGTTGCCATGTGACTCAACCATACTGAGATGTGTTGGCTTTCTTCCATGACAGCTACAAGGTCTGAGACAAGGAATGAAGTGGCTCAGTTCCAGCCACTCCAGGCTTTTGCTCCATTAAAAACCTGAGAAGAGCTCTGCTGATTCAGACCAAAGGTCCATGTCAGTCCAACATTCTGTTCCCACAGTGGCTAATAAATCGCCACCAGCAGGAACCAAGTGCAATTTCAGGTTCCATCTCACAGTTCCCAGCAATGAACATATGGAGGAGCACTTTCTCCCCGATACTGGAGGGATATGAAGCTGCTCTGATTAGTAGCTCCATCTTCATCTATCCAGTTTCCTTTTAAGGCCAACTAAGTTGGTATTCATAACTACACCATGTGACAGAAAATGCCAAAGTTTAACTAACTCTAAATATGTTTCCTGGATTTGAAGATACCAAATTTTGCAACAATAGGGAAACTAACAAGAGGGAGCAGTGGACTGGGCCTGAATTCTTTAAGGTTTTAACTTCCAACAGGTAGGTTTTTTTATTCAAAAAAGACAAATCCAAAATAAGAAAAAGTGAGAGCAATATCAAGAATTGATAATAAAACTGCAAGAAAAAGAATTTAGGGAAAACCCAACGAAGAAATCAATACAAGTGGAAATAAAGAAAATACAAAAAGAGATAACGTTGAATTCACAAGAAGAAATAGAGAAGAAGATGAAACAATTGAAATTAACCCAATTTGAACAGGCAAATAAGATTGGGAAATGGTTAGTGTATAAGCTAAAGAAGAAGAGAGAAAGAAATGTAATAGCTGAATTGAAAAATGGGAAGAAGAGAATTATACAACATGGAAAAATAAAACAGAAATTTAAAGAATATTTTGAAAAATTATTTCAGGAAAAAAATCTTCAACATCGAATAGAAGGAAAATGGAAGGAATTCACTAATAAGATTAAGATTCCAAAAATATCACCAGAGAAACAGGAACAGCTAAACAAAGTAATAACACTAACTGAAATAGAAGAGGCAATAAAAGATTTGAAAACGGATAAGGCACCAGGGCCAGATGGATTTACTGCACTCTGTTACAAAACATTTGTAAAAGAAATAATTCATCCATATCAGGCAACTTTGCAAGAAGTAGAGAAATATGGGAAACCACAGTCATGGGGAGAAGCAAATATAGGGTGATACCCAAAGAAGATAAAAAGAGAAGTTAGAAATTACAGACCAATCTCTCTCCTGAATGTAGATTATAAAATTTGGGCAACAATATTGGCAAAACAGTTGAGACACGTAATACAGGATAAAATACAGTAAGGACAAACAGGTTTTCTCCCAGGTAGACGAATGAAGAATAATATCAGAACTTTATTGAATGCAATTGAATATTATGATAAAAACCCAGAAAAGAAGATAGCTATTATATCATTGGATGCAGAAAAAGCTTTTGGTAATGTTTCCTGGGGCTTTATGCATTGTACTTTAAAAGAATATGGCCTAGGAGAAACATGTTGTAAATGGATGGAGATGATATACCGGGACCAATCAGTGAAGTTAATAATAAATGGAGATAAAATGTCAAGTTTTGAAATTAAGAAGGAGGTACGGCAAGGGTGCCCACTATCACCATTATTATTCATAGTAGTACTAGAGATATTATTGATGGCAATAAATGAGGATTCACAGATAAAATGTTTAAAAATAAAGAAGAAGGAAATAAAATATAAAGCTTTTGCCGATGATGTAATTATATTTTTGGAGGAACCACAAGAATCTATACAGAGGTTGATTCTGTAAAATATGGACAAATGGCAGGATATAAGATAAATAGAGAAAAGACAATGATGATGACTTTAAATACAACAAAAAAAGAACAAGCGGATTTGGAGACGAGATCTGGATATCAAATCACAAAAAAAAAAATATTTAGGAATAATAATAACAAATAAAAATCAAGAGTTATTTGATAATAATTATTTGAAGACATGGAAGGAGATCCAAAATAAAATGGAAAAATGGATGCATATGAACTTGTCTCTCCTAGGAAGGATAAATGCTTTCAAAATGTCCTTACTACCTAAGCTAATGTTTCTCTTCCAAAATTTACCAATAATAGGAAGGGAAAAGATCTTTAAAGAATGGGAAAAAGAGTTACGGAAATTTATTTGGCAGGGAAAGAAACCAAGAATAAGATTCAAAACATTACAAGATGCAAAGGAGTGAGGAGGTTTTGAGGTGCCATCATTGAAAATCTATTATCAAGCATGTTGTTTAGAAATAATGAAAGATTGGATTCAAGTGGAGAATACAACAATAAAAGAAGTGGAAGGAATAAACAATAGATTTGATTGGCATGGATACTTACGTTATGACAAAGCAATTGTAAATAAAGATTTTAACGATCATTGCGTAAAATTTACACCAAGTTTAAATTTAAGGGAAAATTTTTATAAAATGTTACATAGATGGTATATGACACCTGAAAGGTTGAAAAAAATAACAAAAAATGGGAATGGAAAATGTTGGAAATGTGATGAAAAGGAGGGGACCTTTTTTCATATGTGATGGACCTGTAAGGTAGCAAGAAAGTTTTGGAAAGAAATACATGATGAAATTCAAAGAATGTATAGCTTAAACTTTGAAATGAAGCCAGAATTTTATTTGTTGAACATGTTAGGGCAACAAAGAGAAATAAGATCTCATCAGAAGACATTGTTATATGTAATAACTGCTGCTAAGATTGACATATGCACAATATTGGAAAGAAAGAAATTATATTGATATAAAAGAATGGAAATTAAAAGTTCTGGATATGGTAGAGATAGAAAAGTTAACTTTCTCACTTAAAAATAAGCCAATCCAGAACTTCGAAAGAGAATGGCAAGAAGTTCTGAACTGGATAAAGATATAGAATAAGAAAAGGAAGGAATAAAGAAAGATTGTCGGTAATGTTGGTAATGTAAGCTGACGATGTTATAAAGTATACGTTGTAATGTAACAATGATAAATGTAACAATGTAAGACTATTTGTTAAACAGAAACAATGTACGTATGGAATGTAAACACGGACTCAGTTGGGAAGAAAGATGCCTGGAAGTGGGGAAGGTTTTTTTTATTTTTCATTTAAATTTATATATATATATATATATATATATATATATATATATATATATAAAAATATATATATAAAAAAAACTTCCAACAAATATAAAACTCGTTCATTTGGACAACATTTGGGACGTTTTACCTATACAGCACCTAATTTCTTTCCAGATGTAACTGTACAGGAACTTCTTGAGATATCCAATGTTGTCTACCTAAGAAAGGAGCAGTTAGCTTCACACAGGACAGGGGGAGCCTGGACCTCAAGGGAAGTTACCTTTCCTTTGCTAATGGTCTTGAGATGTTATCACCTTTTTGAAAAATGTTCTTTGTTCCTTGTTCCCCACATGGCCAAGAAGGCGAGTGGCCTCTGCCTGCACTGAGATCCCTCTAGAACAACTGAATGACAGCAGATGTAACATCTGTTGTAGGAAGCCTGTGACTTTAATATCATCATGTTTTTCACTTTGTATGATTTTTTAAATATCTGTTGCTTGATGAAGAAGCCAGTGGAGCTTCAAAAGCTTGTATAATGTATTTTCCACGTTTTGATTGGCCCAATAAAGATATCACTCTTTTGAGGATTTTGTATTTATTTTGCTGCATTCCCAACATGGATAACCCTGAATGTGTTTCCACAGTTTAACTATGTATCGTATAAAAATGTACTTCATCTTATCTGTTTTGAATCTCCCACCATTAATTCTTTCAACATTTTGTCCCCCACATTCCATTTTCTGTTTTCTCCCAGGGGCTGATGAGTTGCTTTAGAACAAAACATGTGGTCTGGGATCCCTGACACTGTACAGCTTCAGAATGCCCAAGGTTGAGGACCATGCAAGAGATAATGGCCTGACTCCTGCTGGTTAATTCAATCTAGAGAAGACCCATTGACTCATTTGTTGAAAGGTGACTCAAGATGTAGATAAATTCAGTTGATTCAGTGGGTCTACTCTAGTCAGGACTAATAATACAACTCAGACCAATATGTCCCATACAACTGTTTCCTGCATAATTCTCTCCCATCTATTGGCATCCACGTCTGCCTCAACTGACTCTTGTACAGGGATTCTATAAAGCTGTAGCTAAAAATAATGTAGACAGGGACTCAATGAATAATAATTTCATGTTTCTCCTGTACACATAATTTTATCTCTTTCAAGGACAGAGGGGTACAACTTTTTGGGGTCATCAAGGATCATGATATAGAGCTGAGTGTCTCATTTGCATGTATATACACACAGTTGTTCCTACTGGGAAGGAGTAGAGCTTGATATGAATAACTTTTTTTTAAGTTAGTTGGGAAACAGAAATCTCTTCTAACTGGGAGGAAACAGGCAGGAGTGGGATTTGGCAGTATGGTGAGGAAGGATTGGTAGTAGGGAACAGTGGTGGATGCTTTTGAGGAGGAGGATATCAGGGCTTAGTGGCTCGTGGATGTTATGGCTGTGTTCTAGATTCTAGATAAGCTGTGGACTTCCTAGATCATAGTGAGCTGCAGTTCCTCACTGGGAAATAAGAAACATTGAGCTCAGTAGAACTTAACTACTGAGTAGATCTGCTGAAGATGAGACTGTTAATTGCTGAGCTACTACATTATATTACTTGTTAATGCAGCAATCTTACTTATGCACTTAATGTGACCATGGATGATTGTGGCAGAGCAGAGTTGGGCAACTTTCTGGGGTTGGGGGACTGTGGTCTCTCTTTCAGAACCCACTCAGGGCCAATCCCTTGTGACATCTCGAAAACCTACTAGAGCCTGTGAACCATGATTGCACTATGGTTTTCACATGGTTTCTGCTGTGAAACATGGTTCTCCATGTGCCTTGTCCACAGCAGAATTGGTGGGATTCTCCTGGCAATAGCAGTGACCATTGGAAAGAGGGAGAGAAATGGGCAAGGGAATATGTGTCCCACATGCTATGTGGGTTGTCCATCTCTGTAACAGACAATGTCCTGAGGGGAAAAGGTCATAGCTCAGGGCCTTTCTGCACTACTCTGTTATAGTGCTATTATTCCACTTTCAATGCCCATGGAATCCTGGGGTTTGCAGTTTAGGGAGGGTCATGGCCTCAGTAAACTACAAACCCCAGAATTCCTCAGGATGTTGAAAGTAGAATAATAGCACTATAACAGTGTAGTGCAGAAAGGCCCACTGTGACAGAGCATCATGTCAAAATGTTAATGACTGGACATTGGCCATTTCTGCACTATACTGTTATAGTGCTATTATACCACTTTTTTTTTAAACAAACAAAACACAATTTGTATTATAGCAGGTTTTCAGCTTGTAGTAGAAAGATACAAATTTATACAATAATTTTAAGATAGATAACCTTGCTAATACACCACACAAATTTTGCAGTGTTACATATTTGTTACAACTGCTTAACCTTGAACCAAATAGAAGAGCACTCTCTACATCTGCTGGATTTCAGAGCCAAGCTTTTCCTCACTCACATTACAACCATGTTCAGAAACTCCACTCCAGTACACTGAAAATCAATATTTTGTACTAGAGTTTAAATAACATTATAGCAGGGGAGAAAAGTTAAATGCTTTCATGGTAAAAAAAAAAAATGCCATGTGTTATTCCAGTCTATGAACTTTTGAGATTGTCTATTTGCTTTAACACATATCTTATGCCACTTCAGGATATAACAATTTTGATTACAGTTATACATAAAAAAACTTATAAAAGGCAGTCAAATTGGCAGGTGTTTCAGCTTTTTTATATATAATACAGCCATTTATTTAAATAAGGCTTTTTTAGATTGTTCTAGTTACTAAAGAATTTAAAAAATCCACATAAAGCCTAAAAAGCAATTGCTTACATTGAAGACCACTACCTTTTCCTGCACCAGTAACAAATACTAAGGAAAAAGCATTTGTGTGTGCAAATCAACAAAACAAACACTGGAGGAAGCTCTTGAAATGATATGCCATCAGCTTTCATTCTTATTCTTTCAGGGGAAACCAACTTCTAGAGTCTAAAGTAACAAATTCTAATACCAAGAACACCCGTCATGTATTCCAAATAAAAATATGTACAGCATAGTAATACTGTGCAATATGCAAAAGCTTTGTGTTGCTGATGGCAACTTGTAACCCTCCCCCCTCTATTCACATGTGTATCTCTACTAAAACAATTGCATCACCCAAGCTTGTCAGTTTTAAGGAGACACGTTAAGTCAGAATTTGTATATCTTTGTGTAGGGGCTCCATTCATTTGTCTCCGGACTGTAGACTTCAACCGTGTTCAGAAATTCATTGCCATCAAATTCTCTTACTGCACAGATGGTGTTGGCCACTGTTATAAATCCAGCATTGCTTCTGAGAGTTGTCATGCTGCTTACCATCTTCCATTCGTTCTTAGCAGAGTCATACATCTCCACACAGCTAACTGCGTGTGAACCATCAAAACCACCACTAACAAAGAGTTTTCCATTGAGTACAGCCACACCAGCTCCACGCCTAGCCACGTTCATAGGTGCAATTAGTGTCCAAGTATTGTTTTCTGGATTGTAACGTTCCACACTATTAAGGCAGTTCCAAGACTCAGCTCCTCCAATAATATATAAATATCCATCAAGCTTACATACAGCAGATTGATGCCTACAAGTGTTGAGTGAAGCACAGTTTGTCCAAGATTTTGTTACAGGATCAAAGACATCACAGTTTTTCAATCTTTTCTGGCCATAAGGATCTGAGCCACCAATGATGTACAGCTTTCCGTTCGGGGCAAATACTCCAAATGCCCCCAAATGCCTTAGACGTATATAACACAGCTTGAGTTGACATAGGCCATTTCTGCCCTACGCTGTTCTAGTACTGTTATTGCACTTTTAACATCCTGTGGAATTCTGGGGTGTGTAGTTTACTGAAGCCAAAGAACTCTCTGGCTAAGAATGCCCCTCTGTAAACTACAAACCCCAGAATTCCACAGGATGATGAAAGTGGAATAATAGTACTATAACAGTGTAGGGTGGAAATGGCCATTGTTTTAGCTGTTGAAGAAGAGGCAGGAGCTTGGACAACAAAGTGCACTATGACTTCAGGCCATCTTTAGCCTATTTTTCTTCCCCTTTGCAAGCAATCAGAGCTCTCGTAAAATCCTGCCCCTTCCCCGGCAGCCTACTGGTCGTTGGTGGTGGTTGCTTGCGGGGGGAAGGGGGACAAAGAGGCAAAATGAGGTGACAGAAGGAGACAAAAGGGGAAACTGTGTCTTCTTTTGCCTCTGGTTCTACCCGTGCTGGTGTTAGCTTTTGTTTCCCACCCTTATGCACCCTACCCTCCAAATTTCTCTTGATGAAGCACAGTTCCTAACTGGAAAAAAAATGTTTGCTATAAAGATGGGTGACTCTAACATCAATGTGGTGGTGAATGTCCCTCAGCTTTTAGTCCAAAATTTAAAGCATCTTTCCCCAAAATAGATATAACACCTTAGATTGCTTCTTCAAAGCTTGGGTTAAATACAAGAAAGAAGCTGAAATTCTGGATCAGGAGTCATATTGAACATGCATAACTATGATATGTCTCCTGTCCACTCCCTCAAACCCAACTTTTCTCTGCTGCAGCGTCTCCAACATGTCCATTTCCTGGCCAGGGAGGAGCAGCAGAGAAGTGGGGGGGGGGGGAGGGTTTGGTGACTGTGTTGTCAGTATAGAATTCTGAATAATAATCTAAAAAAAAAAAGAATTATGATGGTGTAAAATGGACTCCAGCCATTGTAACTCACTAACAAGATGTTAAGCAGAGATATTCACTACCCCCTTGACACTGGAACCAGCAGCCTAAACACTTCTGAGGGTTAGAAAAGAGATAATTTTAAACTCTCCAGTCAAGGACATATTCTTGATCTCTGTTGCTTCTCCTTCTCCCCTGCCCTTTATTATCCTTTATATTATTGTTATGGCTTTTCAGGCTCAACAGTGACTTGAGCTTGGCTGCTTATTTTACTTTCTACTGTTGTTCTTCAACACTGTTTTTTTCCCCCCAAATATGTATGCATTTGAGCCAGTGTTAGCCCAAAGTAAAGCCATTAAAGCAGTAGGTTTGTCATATCATTGGTACTAAGTGTTTCACACTGAAGCTATTGCTCAGAAGCTGTCAGAAGCTGCTTTGAAAGAGCTGAGAACATTTTCGTATGAACAGCCACACTTCAAAGAAAAACATCCTTGATTTTTTTTGAAAGAAATGATAAAATAACCATTTTCCCCAGGCCTGTGGACACAGACATAACTCACGAGAGATAAAGCTTTAAATGACTTATGTAAATGGAATGACAAGTGGATTCAATGTTATATTGAAATCAAATTGAAGCTAAAGTTGGATGATTTGACCTTGGACATGGAAGTTTTTTATTATTATTATTATTATCGTTACAAAATAAGTTTTAAAGCATGCCAGATGATCTCCTACTTGTTATTGTTTTTGTAGAGGATGTAGAGTCTATCTGATGACATTTATACATACACACAGCTGTTAGGTCCTAAGAGAGATAATTTTGATTCAAGAGAACACTTTACTTATGGTTTATTAATTCCCGTAAGCTGCAGCTTATTGGCAGAGAAATTGTTCTTTGAAGAGTACAGCTATTCTAGCCACCCAACTCACTTTTTATTTACTCTTCTGCAGAACACTAGCAGCATCTCCATCCTGCTTTCCCATCTCACAAGGTTTAAGTTTTCTACCTTCTCTTATCATATTTATAATGCTTGATAAGGCAGTGTGAAAAGCAATTGAGTCTGTACTTGTTTTACACAGCTGTCCTGTTTAAAACATGCTCTTACTCCGTGTACCAAACCAGGGCTTTAGAAAAAGAAAAAGTGCAACCACACATGGAATCTGCAGTTCTGCAAAATAAAAAGTACAGCCCTAAAAAAAACTGTTGCGCAAAAGTTGTATATGTGAACCGTGGCATTTCCTTGATAATTTTTTTTCCCCAGGGCCTGCTACATTTCAAACAATTCTCTTCACTTCAAGAGTGTCTTTTCTTGTTGTGTACCTTCAAGCTGTTTCCGACTTATGGTGACCCTAAAGTGAACCTATCATGGGGTTGTCTGGGGGCTGAGTCTGTGCGATGTGCCCAAGGTCACTCAGTGGATTTCCATGGTGTCCACTGAGTGTCAGTTCACCAGCTTGGGCAAATGTGTTCACACTCTCATGTTTGGGTTTATTTTAATTTTTTTTTAATCTTAATAAAATTTTTGTATCCCACCCTGCAACATGGGACATCAAAGGGGTATATATATTAACATATACATGAAACTGCTGGGAGAGATTGTCTGGAGTTTTGAGGTCAGGTGACACCAGTGATAACCCAGCTCTGTTACCTCTTTTCACCTAATTCCATGGAAGCTGTTCTGTTCCTGGCAGTGGTAATAGACTTCATAAGGGTGAACAATTTGAAGCTTAATTCGGAGAAGATAGAAATGCTCCTGGTCATTTGAACTACAGGGCTGGGAAGAAGGATCCAGCCTGTGCTACATGGAGTTACAATCCCATGGAAAATGCAGGTTCACAGTTTGGGGGTGCTTCTGGATTCAGCCCTGAGTCTAGATGCTCACATTTCAGCAGTGACCAGGAGTGCTTTTGCAAAGTTAAAGCTAGTTCACCAACTGAGCCCATTCCTAGAAAAGTTGGATCTGGTCATGATAATACATACTTTGGTAACATCCCATTTGGATTACTGTAATGTGCCCTACATGGGGTTGCCTTAAAAGTGCTCAGAAACTTTGGCTGGTCCAAAGAACTGGAACCAGATTGCTAACTGGGACTGGCAACAGGGAACACACAAGTTCCTTGTTGCAGCAGCTCCTTTGGCTGCTTGTGTGTTTCCAGGCACAATTCAAAGTGCTGGTAGTGACCTGTAAAGCCTGATACAACTTGGGGCCAGGTTATTTGAAAGATCGTGTCTCCCTTTATGAGTCTATTGGAGCTCTAAGATCTTCGAGAGAGGCCCTTCTCTCTGTACCACCAGCTTCTTGGTCTCATTTGGTAGGAACAAGGGAAAGGCCCTTCTCAGTGGCTGCTCCCAGACTTTGGACATTCCTCCCTCAGAAGGTCTGTGTCGCTCCATCCTTGCTGTCCTTCCACTGGCAAGTTAAAACATTATGCTGTCAGGCTTTTAAAAAGTGGTTGGGATTGGCTTTCATTGATGTGCTGTGTTGTTCTGAGATTTATGTGTAATCTTTTAATGAATCTTAATGGTTTCAACTTTATAAGTTGTTTAATTGTGTTTACAAGGCAGGGTATAAATGAGTAAAATAAATAGATACAATAAAATCTGTTTAATTGCAAATGATTTAAGACGAAAGAAATAATTTTAACAGATTAAGATCATATTAAACAATTTGAGAAGTTAAAAGCAAAATAGTGTAAAATGAATCAAAATGGATTAAAACATTTTAAAGCCACATGCAAGGTCCCCAAAGCCACTGTTTTTACTTGGCACCAGAATGACATCAGTGTTAGTACCAATTAGGCTTCTGGGGTGAGTATACCCTCACTTCACTCTGCCCAGGAGTAGTATTATGATTCCATATTAACTGCCATGGTTCCTCCCTAGGGGATCCTGGGATTGGCAGTGTAGGGAGGGGCCATTAGAATCCTCAGCCATAGAGCTCCTGTGGTGACTGACCAAACTATAAATCCCAGGATTCCATGAGATGCAAACATGGCAGCTAAATGGAATCAGAGTGTTGTAGTTGTATAGCTCAAAAGATATTTACATAGACACAACTTTCAGTATCAAAAATATATAAGTTATGTTGCAGCACCAATAACTATCAGGACTCGCGTATTCCCTACGGCAGTGACAAAACGGTAAGTGTGGGTTTTTAAAGGGAACAAAGAGGGGGTTTTTTACAGCCCTGGGTGCTATATATTTATATCTGTATCTGATTCCTTTCCACCCTCCAGCACATAAATACTTGGTTACTGATTGTATTAGTAGAATATACTCATACTCTACTATAGATGGATATACTAAATAACTATACTTTATGGCATCCTTCACATTCACTCTTAATCATATCAGTTTTAGATATGCTTTCTCTGCCCCTTATAACAGGATTTCTCTCAGCTGTCTTCTCCTCACTGTCCTCTCCTAACCCTTATCTACTTAAACTGTACCTTTCCCTGTTACTCCTTTAGCCAAACGCCATCCATATGCAGATATGTCCCCTTTGTCAATCACTCCACAATTGTCTATCCACAGTCAGCTGAGATTATTCAGGCAATTATGATAGACACACCAATAGATCACATATTTGTCTTACTACCACAAAGGATGATTTTGTGCCTCTCAGAACAAGCAAAGGACTCAGGAAAACATTTAGCTGTCTGCTGTGATTCCCCAACATTTCTACTTCCATTGTTGCAGCCTGACAGAATAATGACCAAAACTCTTCACATGCTTAAATACTTTTTTTCTGACATGCAGGATATGTGCTAGGAAGAATGCCCTGTCTTTAAGAGTTTTGTGAGCTGGGGTCTCTTTTTCTCTGTTTGAGCACCTGGTTTTTCTTCAGCCAAAACGAAGTTTTGTCTGAGGTTGTGATGCCTCCTGCATGAAGCCTGAATATAACACTCTTCTGCATTCATGCCATCAAATTCCCAGGTCTGAGAATTTTCTTTTATTTTGTACAGGTTTTTCAAAGCCATCAAATGCGAGTGCACACAACAAAGCAAGTGTGTGCACCCATGCACATGCATACATGTACACATACTTATAGAAAATGCACCATGTGAGTTCCTGTATGCAAAATACAAGGGAAGACCACTGTGTAATTCCATTTTTTTCTTTTTTTCTTTTTAAAAAAAACCTTGCATCAGGATATTCTCAACAGAGTTTAGGAAAAAGTGTTTTTGGACTATGCTACCTACAATCAATCTCCCAGCCTGCTTGGCCACTGGACATGTTGCCTGTGTAGCTTTGAAAGTTACAGCCCAAAAAAGTAACTTTTCCCAGTCCCAAGGCAAAGTGTAAAGCATTAGCATACTCACAGCACATCTGGCATATCTGCAGTGCATCTGACATAGACTGTTGACGTGCTAACACTGCATGCAAATGCTCCATGGCACATGTAAGCACTTTTTCAATGGAACAGCAGCTGCAGGAGACACCAGCTGGGTAAGTGCTTTTCCCAGTGGCTTTGCCACATTTAATTTGGCCCTGACTCTCTGAAGGACCTGCTACATAAGCCTCGTAAATTGTCTACAGTCTGCTGAGATCTTTCCCTTGGCTGACTCTGCATTGTCATGGCACTGTGCAGCAGTTACTCACATCATCCAGGGGCCAACTGTAGTGAGTCGGGGGAAAAAAGAGAGAGAGAGAGAAAAGCTTTTCCAGAGAAAAGCTGGAGAGCATCACAGGGGAAAGCTGGCTGAGGACTGTACAAACTGTATATTAGTTATATAGCACTAGCTGGTATGGCCATTTGAGTCATGATGTGAGTGTATTTTAAAATATCCCAGTCAGATCTTATCATGAATATATGAACCAACTGAACCAACACATGGCAGAGATGGCCAAAGTTCTTCTTCTTTTTGTTAACTTTGAGGCAATAGCATTTCATTAACACCTCAGTGTAGGTTTAATTTCGGCTTCAACTTTTTGACTTTCTATAGCTGCTTCAGGCAATGTGCTTTCAGCATACAAAGCAGAAGATTCTGCACTAAAATAAGTATGTGACACTTACTATCATTTAGAAAAGAGAGAGTAATTTACAAAGGCACCTCCTTTCCCGTATTTGCTCATATTTGAAACTGAAAGATGGTAAGTGAAAGCAAATCTGTTCTTTTTCTGAAAGGTGTTATTTTGGAAAACTGAACATTTAATGATGCAGAGAGCCCAGCAAATCCCACTGCAATATTCATTCTTGTTTGGATGGTTCAACAGCTGACACTTAATAGTAGTCATGACATATTAGCATTATGAAGCCTATTTTCTAAAGCATCCACCATGGGAGCCTTGTCTATGGAAGATAACAGGATGAGGCTGAACTGTTTGTTAACAAAGTCTGGGCCCAGCATTCCTGCAGAAGAAGGAATATGACATCTGTTTTTGTTTCTCTTTTGAATATCAGCCTCTTCGTGCTCATTTTAGTTTAATTTTAGAGAAAAGAGAGAAAGCAAGGGGAAGGGAATCAGTACAATTCCTGATTTTTTTAAAAAAAACAAACAAACAGCAACAGATAACTGATATTCATTATTAATTTCCCCACATTTCTTGCAAAGTATGCACAGATTGTAGTCATGTTCTTGGCATTTTTGTATCCTGTCAATAACACATTATAAGGTTTGCATTCTGCCATTATCACTAGAAACAGAAAAGAAAAATAGAACATCACATGCAGCTGTTGCTGGATGTATCTCAACTGTAAGTCTATGAAGGGTTTGAGGTTTTTTAGTGACTGGGTTTGACATAAGAAGGCACTGTGTATCCTGATTGGTACCTTCCTTTCATTTCAAGGATTTGCGTCAAATGTATATTCTGTCCCAGCATGAAAACATCAGCAACTACATTTTGTTTATTTAGATGTTTTTATACTGCTCTTCCTTCCAATAACTTACACCTTAAACCATTCTGCACCTGCAAGTATACAATTATTCTATGTCCTGCCATACCTGCCTAACAAACCACTAAATAAGTCGCACTTGCTTCCTCTAATTTGTGCCACATGACAGTTTTGATTCCAGCGCAATCTAAATGCAACACAGAGCTTCTTGTTAGGTGAAGATCTCAGCAACTGGCCAAACACTGTAATAAGGGATAAATGTAATTCCTCAATATTTCAGCTTGAATCAAATCAGACAAGAAGCTAAAGGCATCAAATGAGCATCATGACATGTTGGAAATACAGGAGGACCTTCGAATTAAGAATTTAGAGATTGAACTCAAGTTCTGTCAAGATAATTTTGGGTCTTTATGGCAATGTATCACTGCGGTCGTTTCTGCACTACACTGTTATAGTATTATTATTTCACTGTCAACATCCTATGGAATCCTGGGGTTTGCAGTTTAGGGAGGGGCCTTTAGAATTCTCAGCCAGATTGCTCGTTGGCCTCGGTAAACTACAAACCTAGAACTCCACAGGATGTTGAAACTGGAATAATAGCACTATAACAGTGTAGTGCGGAAATGGCCTGTGATATCCAGAACTTGCTGTGATCAGAAAGTACTTCTCATGTGGTTTAGAGTTAGTTTATGAATAATCTTTCCAACCTGATTCCCTCTCTCCATTTTTATCCTCACATTGATTATGTGAAGTAAGAATAAGGGTAGCTCCACTAGATCACACCAAAGCCTGTCTAATTTAGCGTTCTGTTCCTCACATCGTGCTTAGACTCCCCATTTTAAGAAGATCACAAAAAGACAGGAGCACATTAGCACCTCCACCCTCAAGTTCCTGAGTACCTGCTGTTCAAAACTGTATTGTCCTTGATACCAGAGGTATCTGCATTCTCACCAGTAACCATTGATAGGTTTATCCCCCATTAATTTATCAAATTTCCCCTTTAAAATATGAATTGGTGCCCACCACTACATTTTGCAAAGTGGTGTAATGGAAAATTTTGAAACATAGGAACTTATTAGCAAAAGTTCCCATAATCATGTCTCCAGAGAAGGAGGCAACTGTGTTAAGAACAACACACCTGAGCTAACAGTGTTCATCTCTATCAGGAGCAGGTATTTTGTAAAGTTAATAGTTCTTAATAATCCAGGGTTTCATGAAATGTCATTAGGAGTCTTGTGAGAGAACAGAGTTGTAAAAAAAATTCTTTTTTGGTCCGTAGAGACAATAATTCTTATTCAGCTCTTAGGAGAGCTGAAAATTATTTCAAGGATTCCTCCAGAGTAAAAATGTTGAGAAAGGGGTAATACTCTATGGCCATTTCCGCACTACACTGTTATAGTGTTATTATTTCACTTTCAACGCCCTGTGGAATTCCGGGGTTTGTAGTTTACTGAGGCCCAAGAGCTCTCTGGCTGAGAATTCTAAAGGCCCCTCCCTAGACTGCAGACCCCAGGATTCCTCAGGATGTTGAAAGTGGAATAACAGCACTACAACCGTGGCCTTTTCCGCACTAGCCTGTTATAGCGCGATGATTCCACTTTCAACATCCTATGGAATCCTGGGGTTTGCAGTTTCAGGAGGGGCCACGTGGCCCCTCCCTAAACTGCAAACCCCAGGATTCCATAGGCTGTTGAAAGTGGAGTCATCGTGCTATTACAGACTAGTGCAGAAAAGGCCAGTGTAGTGTGGAAATGGCCTATGTAAGATCAACCCAACCCAAACTGACTTGGATAGTAAGATGGATAGCTCAAAACAATATATGGTTGCTTGGAAAAATAATCCCTCCCTTGCCTCCAGCTATTGCTCAATTTTAGTTAAACTCAGGCCCTTTCTGCACAAGGGAGATACCTCACTGTAGCATCGTTGCGTCACAAATACATCTGCAAGTCAAACCAGTTTGACGTCGTTCTATTGTTTGTTCTGCACATGTTCAGCTCTTAGCGTGGTTCACATCATTGTGAAACCAGAGTAATATAAAAATGGAAGAACTCCGATGCAAACCAACCACAATGGTGCCGCTACGTTTTTTCCTACATGTGGAAGCATTACATTGATTCACACCACAGAGGTGGGCATTAAATTGACCAATCAGCAGCGGCAGAATAGGGGAAGGAGTGGAATAGGAGTTCCAGGAGTACTGATGATACGGAAGCTACAAATGATTTTCTCCACTTTACTTCGACAGAAACTGGAGGGCGTGCAAATCGGAATCAGGGTAAGTCAGAGTAAAAAACACTGCTCATAAAATGCTCCTCCACTCTAGTGCAGAAATGGCCTCAGAAGAAACAGGAAAGCATAAACTTTGTGGTACTGACATTATTATCCCTTGCCCATCAAAAAGCCTTTGTGCTTTGAGCCTGCAAGCCTTGACTCCACTTCGGCTGCATTTTGCAGTATCAAACTCCATCGTTCAGTCATCTGCTGTCTGAAGAAGTGCTTTCTTTCATCTGCCTTGAACCTTCCACCATTCAGTTTCACTGGATGATCCTGGTTTATATGATCTTGGGATATCATCATGGGCTGTTATGAAAAAGCAAGAAAAATTGAGCGGAAGAAGAGGAAAAAAAGCAAACAGATTGTCTGATTTCAAAGCAATTCAAACTGCATAATTTAAAATGCCTTTTTCCTCCTCTGCTTGGCTTTGGTGGAGTGACAAAAAGAGCTTACAAAACTTAAAATCTCCCTACAGTCCTTTGTATTTAGCATTCCACAATATCCAGTGTGTTAACAGCAGTAGCAGCTGGTGTCAATAGGGCAATGAATCTGGATTTAGTATGACCTTTAAATGAACTGTCCAAGGGGTTGAATCCATTTTGGGAATAAGGTTCCTCATCTTTTGAATATCATCTCCCCTAAAACTGTGCCTTGTTTACAGGTCGTCCAGAGGAGTCACCCATAACTTTCATAAAGTTTAAAGTCATCATGATTATTGGTCTTTATTAAATATATCTTATACAGTTCTTAAGAGGACCCCCTTCCCTTTTTAGATAAGAAACCCATCACTGAATTAAAAAGAAACATAGCTTGATCATTTGTATCTTCAGTCTCGTGAATGTCAGACTACTCCGCTTTAATTCAATCCAACAATTCCTGATCAAAGCAATACACCTGGGGGCTAAGCACTTCCCTAACCTTGCCATTTTAGAACCGGTGTGGTGTTACAGCTACAGTATTACATTGGCACCTGGGAGATGCAGATTCTAGTGCCCATTTTCCATGGAACTCCTTGTGTGACTGTGGGCCAATCACTCACGCTCAGCATGATCTACCCTCACATAGTTGTTGTGAGGGCAAAGTCAGGAGGATAGCCATGGATGGCATCTTGAGCTCATTGACTAGAAATATAACTAGGGGCTTTTCTGCACTACACTGTTATAGTGCTATTATTCCACTTTCAATGTCCTCTGGAATCCTGGAGTTTGCAGTTTAGGGAGGGGCATTTAGAATTCTCAGCCAGAGAGCTCTTTGGCCTCAGTAAACTACAAGCCCCAGAATTCCATAGGAATGTAGAAACTGGAATAATAGCGCTATAACAGTGTAGTGTGGAAAGGCCCTAAGAAAATAAATAGTATTTCAGAAAGTTGCTCATCTCAAAATGGCTTGTTTGAAGAGCCATCAGAATACACAGGACACCAGGGCCACATTAAGTTTTCCCTAGGGCCTAGGCCCACCTCCTCACCTTGCCTCAACATACCATGAAGGATGAAAATATGAAATATCCTTACTTTGACATTTTGTTTTCCTTCTCAGTTATTGAAAATTTTTTTCTTAATCCTGTTTTTGTAGATCCTAAGGCAGCCCTGTGTGACGTGTTTCATTCAATTTTATTTTAACCAGTTATTGCAGTGTTGTGGTGAGCCAGTGAATTGAGACCAGCAGATCGGAAAACAAGAGTTTATTATACTGCGCAGGGATCTCAGTGGAATCAACTTCCAAAAGACTGAGAGCCCCAGTTTAGGTTTCAGCACACATTTATACTTTCTAAAAAACAAGTACAGGAAATGATTACCATATATGAAAAAGTACAGGTTACAAAAGTTTAAGTTTCGAAATGATGTATTACAGTTTCAAAAATGAAGTATCTCTGTACCAGGGAGTATTCGCCCTTGGTTACATCGACTCCCAAACTCCCTATATCCCATGCATTGCCAAGCCGCATGCCTAAGCTCTTGATAAGATAAGAGATGCATCTGCCTGACTTATTTTTCTCTATTTTTCTACTCAAGCAAGCAGTTTCTACAATTTAACCCCTTCATCAGCAGCAATCCCGTGGGAGCAAACTCATCCACTCATTCCTTTTAAAATCAGCAAATACAGAACCTCTTGTTGTCATGTTGACTCTAAATGCTTCAGTAAATTATAATTGTTTTCAATCTTCACAAAGATTAATGGGCATTTTAAAAATAAAGAGCTTATAAATACAATGTTGATTGCAGAGATATAAGATATTGTAAATTGAGTTTGGCATGTCTTCTTCATGGAAAAGTTAACATCTACTATTAAATCAAAAAAGAGAAAGAAGGAAGAAGATAAATTTTGCACATGTTATCCAGCATGCTAATACAAAATGGAAATAATAGGACCATTTAGTCACTCATCTATGGCAAGACATTTCTTAAACTAGATAGATATAGTTGTAATGAGAACAAGATCTGGAGAAGAAATAAGAACTGGAAAAGTGGAGGATTGATAAATTATAATGAATGGTATCATTTGATATAGACATAGAGAAGCAATGCCACAGTGTTTTCATTTTGTTGTGCTTTTGGATTATGTTTTTTTGTCTGTGCCTTTGCCTTTGTTGTTCAGTTTACTTTTGTTTGAAATGTAGTGCTCATTGTCTGTTGGATTAATGTAAAATAAAATAAAAATCAATTTTGAAAAAAAATCCCTAAGAATACTGTAATTTGTGATCTGACTTAGGCCCTTTCCACACGTGGGGGGGGGGGATGGGCAAAAATGCCCCAAAACGGAGCTTACCGGCAGCTGGGTAAGTCCATCGCGACGCGGAGCAGCGCAAGCTCGCTGCTCCGCAGTCCTCCGGCGTCCCAAATGGTGGCTTCCGGTTGGTGGAGGCTCTCCACCACCCGGAGAAGCTGGCCAGCCGGAAGCCCGCCCCCGGCAGATCTGCAGGCACGCACTTGCGCGCCTGCAGATCCACTTTAGAGCTGGGCGACAGAGCGGCATGGGGCTGCGTGCTCCGTGCTTTTTAAAAACCTCGAAAAAGAGATTTTTAAAAAACACGCAGCGCGGCTAGTTCCGACCGCTCCTGAGTGGATTCTGGTGTGGAACTACAAAAAGTAGTCCACGCCAGTCCACTCTACGGTGTAGATGACCTCCGTGAGAGGTCGCTCTGCACCATTACAGAAGCCCGGTGTGGAAATGGCCTTAGAAAGAGCAGAGGAGAGAAGAGTCCTTACAACAGAAATCTGTAAAATCAGAGGATCCAGAGGTGTGCATCTGGTATAATATCTGTTGAAATATAGATCAGAGCTTTCCAGTCATATAGGGTTTTTTTTAGCTTAGCCCACTCTGATATTAACAATACGTTTTGAGATATGTTCATTTAATAATACTTTCTGATGACTGTAATAAAAAGAGTTATATAGCCCAATCTACCCTTGAGTGAAAGGGTTTAGGAAGGCTTTTCTTAAAAGCAAACAAACAAACAAAAACTTTGGCATCTTTACCCATGAAGAGCATTTTCTGTTTGCCATCCAAGACACCTGCTATCTTATAACCCATGCAGGCTGTTTGATGACGGACATGGTTACATTGAACTTAATGGATTGTGCAGCTGTTTCAAGTGACTGCATGAGCTATTTCTGCAGGATGCCCAGTGTTGCATAATAAATCAGACAGAAAAGGGTAATGATGGGGGAAAGTGATGTTTCCTCTTTTGACACTGATGACACCAATGACTTTTCCTTTCCTGTTTTGCAGCTCCATTCTTTACAGAGCTGAGAAAACCTAGGCCTAAATTCAACTGTTAGTCTGAACTAGAACAGAGCAGTTGTATTAACTGTACTAATGTAATTGTTGACTTACTCAATTCGTACTTATACAATGGGTTTACTCAAGCTGGAAATACTGATTGGATTCAGGCCATAGAAGTGAAAATGGCTGGATCACACATGAATACTCTGTATTTACTGACTACTGTAGCTGTTTATTTCCATTTCCAAACACTGCTTTTGGCAGTGCATATGACAAAAAAATGGACAATAAAAACAAATAAGGTAATAATAAATAAATAATTCAATAAATAATTCAATAGTCACAGATTAACTTGCATTCCCTCCATAAGAGATTAAGCTATGCAGGAAGATGGATTTGACTACATCAGATCACTGAGCACTATCTGCATTTCACTCAGATTTAAGACAAAGGCCATTTCCGCACTACCTTGTTATAACGCTATTATTCCACTTTCAATATCCTGTGGAATCCTGGGATTTGTAGTTTAGGGAGGGTCATTTAGAATTCTCAGCCAGAGAGCTCTTTGGCCTCAGTAAACTACAAACTCCAGAATTCCACAGGATGCTGAAAGTTTAATAATAGCACTATAACAGTATAGTGCAGAAATGGCCAAAGTTTTTTTCCTAACCTTCCCTAATGGTTTGCCATGTCAGGCGATTTCAGGGCTCAAACCTGAGCCCTTGGGATGGTTCTCAGTGATCTTATTAAATGTGATAAATCAATTACAGATGCTTAGAACATTCCATTAAATTAAAAAAAAATCTTCTAGTTAGAAATGAAGTTTTTCCATGTCTGTACTGAGGAGTCCAATCTTTCTTAGATCTGTATTTAATACTTTGACAATCACTGCTTTTAAGAATATATAGGAGATGTGCTCCAGCCAAAGAAACTTCCCCAAGCTCTTTGAACAGAGTAAAGAACTCTTTACCAGATTGGCTTTTCACACCTTTGCAAACACTGTTTTTTACAACACAAAGGAGTTGCAGTTCAATGAAATGAACTGTTTCTAATGAAAAACAAAAACAACAACAACTTTTTTCCAAACTCTACTTTTAGTGGGTTGCTTCTGTTAACCAGGACTCCTCCCTTGCCACAGTTACTTTTTTTTTACATATATATATATATATATATATATATATATATATAGTTAAGTTATGGAATCCTCCCTCACCTTCCAAATCATCATCATCATTGTCATCACGATCATCATCATCACCATCATCATCATCTTCACCACCAACCA
Source organism: Cyclura pinguis (assembly GCA_030412105.1). Lineage (NCBI taxonomy): Eukaryota > Metazoa > Chordata > Lepidosauria > Squamata > Iguanidae > Cyclura > Cyclura pinguis. Next base: position 225,976,902 of record CM059599.1, on the reverse strand, counting down.
CCACATTAACAGTCACCAAATTCACAAAAACTGTAGTCTGAAGAAATAATGTTTCCAGGCTTTGGTATTCATGGCCGTAATGCATCTGAATTTAGAAGTCCCCCATAGCTGTTACAGCTTATAGCCTCTTTGAACAATCTCCTTTTAAGGTCATCAGAATGGTTGAATCCCCCTTTAAACCCATCAGATCTCATGACTAAGGCCCTTTCTGCAATGCACCTTTTCGTGGAGCTGGGGTGGGGGGATTGCACGAGCAGCCTCTAGCGAGAGGCTTTCGCATCCCAGTTCCTTCAGCTCCACACCTGCTGCCTGCTCACGTGAGAGCCCCGCCTCTTCCTTCCACAGTGCAGCCTGGGAGTTTCCCAGGCTGCGCTGGGGCAAGAAGCACAAGCGCCACAGCTCCAGAGCTCTGCATGCATGGCAAGTGCGCATGGGGCCCCAGAGTGATGCGTGGTCGCGCACCATTTTTGGCTCACAGCCGAAAATGAAAAAGTGTGCGGTCAGTGCCTGCCGGGCCCTGGAGCGTAGCACAATTGTGTGTCGTGTGGACCGCTCCTCACATTTGTGCAACGCTCGAGAGGCCCTTTTGCGTGGAAAATACAGTGCGAAAAGGGCCTAAATCTTGTAGCTATAATTCAAATAAGTTCACTATGTGTTCTGTGTCAATATTTTCTACCACCAATCAGTTTAGTTGGATAACCCTGCATTCTAAGATTCTGAGAGAGGGAAAAACCTCCTCCCCACAGTCTTTCTGTACACTGTGTATAATAGCTATCACATCCTGCTTTAATCTTTTATTTAAGTGAAGAAATCACAAATTCATTAGGCCAGAGTTTGACAGCTATGATCCTCTAGGTCAGAGCTTTCCAAACTTTTCATGCTGGTGACACACTTTTTCAACATGCATCATTTCACGATACAGTAATTCAGCTTTACAAGCAAACCAGAGGTACCCAGAGGCATATCTAGGGTGGGGAAAGGCAGCCCCCCCAATTCTGACCTGCTGCCGTTGCCTTCACCAGGAAAGGCCCTAGTGAGAGTGACAGCAGGGGCAAAGACAGACCCTTCCCACCCCATCCTTGCCTGCTGCCATTGTTCTTCCCAGGGGAAGGCCCCAGCAAGAGCAATGGCAGTGGGCCAGGCTCAGGCGGGGAGGGGCTTTCTCAGCCGGGGAGGTGACACACCAACACACTACAGGCGACACACTAATGTGTTGTGACACATTGTTTGGAAAGCCCTGCTCTAGGTGTTTTTGGCTTATATCTCCCATAATTCCTTACTATTGCCTATACTCCTTGCATTAACTGTTCCCATTGATGCTGGCAAGATTTGAAATGGGCTGTGAAAAGCTCCAGACTGATATCCCAAAGCAGAATGAAGGATTAAATGGCAAGTAAGGTCCAATGTAAACAAAAGTGATATACACAGAGGCAAAGCAAAACAAACAACAAGGGACAAAACAACATAAAACCTCGAACAAACAACCTGACCCGATAACACCAATGATGGGTTTGATGGAAACAGCTATCAAGGAAAGACGTCTTTTGCTCATAGTAGAGTACTAGACATTGTTATTGACCTCAGAGTGAAGTGGCAGTGAAAAAACCATATTCCATGCTGGAGAGTGTCAGGGAAAAGATGGAAAGGAAACTGCCAGTTATCATAATGTGCTTATACAAATCTATGGTGCAGTCACATTGTGGCATACTGTGTACAGTCATGGTGGTCCTATCTCAAACAGGAAATTGAAATGATCTATCAATAACTTTCATACAATTTAGCAACAGTTTAGTTGCAGCATTTACTAAGTTATTCCTGTGTCTTAGTGCAGCAGGCATAGGGAAAGTACAGCCCACAGGCTCCATTCATCCGCCAAGGGTGTTTATGAAACTCTAGGACCTTGAAGCATCTTCTATCCTGAAAGGTGTTACTCTGCACTGCCCCTGGATCCCCTAATGGGCTTCAGAGCGTGGGAGGGCACTTTAAAAGTTCAGTAGCAAGCATGTGGCCAGGATGGTGTGGTCTTCCAAGTTACTTTGAGGTACCATTGTGCTCCAGTGATCTCTGACACTGTAAGTTGTACAGTGTTACAGATAACATCAAGGGTGAGACTCCAGCTGCCTTCCAGATGTTCCTAAACTGCAATTTCTATTAGCTCTAGTCAGAGGTGGGGAATGCTGGAAGTTGCAGTCTAATGACATCTGGAGGGCTGTGAGATTTTCACCCTGGGCTGCAATATGCTTCTTCCAACTAAACTTTAAATAATACTAAGATGTTCCTTTCAAAACAGTTTTCCAGGTTTTAAAAATGTTCAATCCCTGGAGAATCCTCCTTGAGCTCAGGTGGAAAGTTCTTGAAGGTTTCATATTTTTATGCATATTCAAATATCATGTTTATTAAAAAGGCAGAGACTTTCAAATTCTAATCCAAATATTTGTTCCCAGAAGAGGTGGAAAACAAGAACAAATATATAGGAAAGGCTATGACAGAATACATATTGTATTACTGAAAATTTAAATAAGTTAAGACAAAATGAAGACATAGTCAGCACTCCGTAACAATTCTGCAGACGTTTCTTATAAATCTTTTATAGCTTGGAATATGAACTTTGCAACTGATTCAGTTGGATTGGATTATGTATTCCATGACAAGGAAGGCAATGCACTGCCTTTAAAACCTTACTGGAAAGGGAATAATCAAAAGACAAGTAAACCTGGTTATTTCATCTGTACAAAATTTAAATGATAGCAATGAATAAGCATAGAAATTATAAAGCAAGAAATTGGATGGCTATGTCCAATTCACATATGGCACACAATTAGTTCTTTCTTCCAGAATAGCTGAGAGGAGGATACTGGAACGAACTGGTATAAATGTTTTCCCATATTTGCAGGGAAGCAATGACTTTACATAGTTAATGCAGACTGCCAGTGGAAATGTAGCAACCTGTAAACGTAGAGGAGAGTAAACTTTAATGGCAGATGTTAAGCTGTTTCACCTTGTATTCCAATGGTAAAAAATACTAGTATGAACTGTATTTTCCAGAGAGTCCTTCCATTCACTCTAATAAGAGTCTTCACACATTAAACTTAGCAGGTCAGAAGTATGCTCCTAGAATAAAAATCTTGGCCAGTAAGTTGAAATAGACAGAGCTTCTAACATAGGAACTGCCTGACGCCATGTATTTATCCATATTTATTTTTCACACTACACAATTATAAGGCTTTATAATTATTCCACTTTAATTGCTATGTTTCCATCCTGTAGAATGCTGGCGTTTGTAGTTCAATGTGTTACTGTAGTTTCTAGTCCGAACTTGTGGGATATTAGATATCATTTGATATCAAGAATTTGGCCTTCACTACCCATTCCTCTCCACATGCTTGCGAGGCCCCCAGACAAGCACGCACACGGGCACGGCCGAAAATAGCTGAACTATTCAAATCTCAATCCAGGCAGGCCAGTAACTGCCAGACTGCAGCTTTAGGAGCCCTCCAGGTAAATATCTTCTTAAAGATCACATTATGTATGCACGCTGTTTACAAAAGATCCCCTGCCCCGAGCAGGCAGCTTGACGAGCGGACTATCCAACTCTCAAGCACTCCGCGTTTGCATACTGTCTACGCTATTGACAACGCTGTCATAATTCAATCATCTAAAGTACTGACCTTTTGGAGGCTTTGTCTCCAGCCCAAAACCCATTGTTTTCCCCAAGAACGGACTAGCCTACAGGCACATTTTCCCCTATAAGAACCCCTGACTTTGAGCGTCTCATCGGATCGCTCGTGACTCGCCTCCCAACTTGCTGCCACTCCATTTGACGAGCCTCCCCTCAGCTTCTATGAGATGAGAATCTACACTCCCAAGCTTCTTTCCTTATACTGGGCTACAGGATCAGGTGTAGTATTTCCCCGAAAATCCTCCTGAAAATCCCCTATCTATTTTCGTCTCTTTATTTCCTTAGGACTGTGTGCGTGACTGCACAATTGTACAGTATTTCTTAATTTCTAGTGAGTGAGTGTGTACGTTTGCTGTGACTTTATAAATAAAGGAAAACAATTATTATTTAGTTCTGTTTGATTATTGACTCGGCCTGACCCCATAAACACTGGGTAAAAGATCTCGCTACGTTGCCCTGCCTCTCGCATTGCTAACTGGTGCTCTAGCTAATCCCCATTCCTCATTATTTTGAACACATCGAGGTGTCCCTCACGGGACCCCCAGAAATCAGGATAACAGATGAAGCAATAGAGGAGCTTTCTGGCTGAGATTTCTAAATTTGCCTTTATAAATTGTGGAATCATGGCCCTATAATTGTCTAGTGTAGTATAAAAGGACCCCAAGAATTTTATACAAAACATGTTTTATGTATTTTATGTTGAAAAAGGGCAGCGACAACAACAAAATATATGTCTATGTGTGTGCCTGTTGATTTATGGTGACTTCATGAATTTCATAGAGCTTTCTTAGGCAAAGAATACTCAGAGGTAGTTTGCCATTCCCTTCCTCTGAACTATAGCCTAGAGCACCTGGCATTCTTTGGCAGTCCTTGTACTTAGCTTTTAATGAATTCTTTCTGATCCTGAGCTTCTTGAGCTGTCCTATTGCTTAGGCCCAGCTAGAGTAGACCCATTGAATAAATCATTGAATGGTGAGTCATCACTTACACAAATCCCACTGAGTCCTTGGGTCTACTCCAGTTGGGACTTTAAATAAAATTCAGAGTTATATGGGCACCCATGAAACTCCTGACCAAAAGGCAAACCAATAAAGATAAGAGGTATTCCTTTTACTGAAGGGAATGGAGAAGTCCCTGAAGCCTGGGGAAAATTGCATGCACGTTAGATGTTTGCTGGATGGATTAAAGAAATAACTGGAACAAATGCGAGGGTGGGTAAAAAAAATATTGAGGTGTGTGTGTGTGCTTCTTTGCAGACAGGGCTGGTGGACCTTTTATTAGGAAGAGTGAGGCAGTTGCCCCCAGGCATGGGATTTCCATGAAAAACAGGACAGGGTGGCTATACCTTTAAAGGTTATGCAGAACTAGGAATTTCAACAGGTGGAACTTGCGTGACAAGCAGCACCTACTGAAATACCCCCTTTCAAATACCCCCCATTAAAGATACAGGAGCCCTGTCCTGTTTTTCACACAGCAACCCTAGGTTGGCAGATGATAGAAGGCAGCAGCATATTATTGGAGGAGAATGCTATGTGCCACACAGCCTGCCCTGTACTGCCAGTGCTACTCAAAGTGGTGGCCTGTTGCCCAGTGCTAATCCAAAAGCCATTAGTTTGCCAGTCTCTGGAGAGTTTCCAAGAAAAGAAGGAAACAATTGTTGCCAACAAACAACATGGAAGGGAAAAAATTAGCAGTCTTCTACTTTAGATCGCTTGAGATGCACTGCCTTAAGCTAACATGTTGCCCTCAGGGTACAGTCCCATCCTCAGGACTGGAGAAAGATTTAATTGCCTTTTGTCCATGGAGTGAAAGGAGTCCTTCCACTTGTATTTTGCTTCCAGAAGCAAAATGGGTTGGCCTAGCTCTGCCTGTAGAGGACTGCAAAATGCCAGAGTTTTTCTCTCTAGCTGACAAATGCCCAAGCTGCTATTTCTAACTAAAATCAAACTATCAATGAACTTGCTACAAGAACTAGGTTGTTCCTCTTCTTAACTAACACAATTGCTCTGTATGTACCATTCAAATGTGGATCACCCTGGCTGTATAATTTTTTGGTACAGTTTCTAGTCCTCATAATTGCATAAAAAAGCTGGAAATGTAAGGATAGTTGGCATTTGGACCCCAAAGGGTTTCCAGGTATCAAGGAATGGAATTGGTTTGGATTTGTTCTTGTACACTTATCATGGCTCCGTTTCTTTACAATCCATAAAGGACACATTCCCATTCCGATTATCATCTCTTTGTGCTGCAGTTCATCATATAACTCACTCCCACAGTAATTAAGTTTTGAAACTCTGCAATAAAGTTAGTGGAACACTTAGTCCCAAGGAGTGTGACAAAGTCTTGGGATAATAATGCGAATCTTGGGTACCTGAGACAGATTGTGCCCAGATAATATCAATCTTATAGAAGTGTCTAGGCCTAATGAATTCAAGGAAAATAATGGAAATATGATGGATGACATTGTTGGTGAGCTTAAGACAAAAAGACTTTCTCAGCTGGAATGTATTACCTCTTGCACAGGTTATACAGTACATGAACATGGTTCACAGAGTACTTAAAACTGCCCCTTTTTTTGGCAGTAGAGGTAGCTTTTTAATGTGTGATGTTAAGCTAGTGAATCATCCTTTGGAAAGCATTGCAAGGCCTACCAGTTTCTTTTAGCATCACGTTGGTTTCCTATCCTTCTTTGAAACTGTTCAGCACAAAAGCTATATAGTTATATCTTCACACTTGTGGTTGCTGTCCCATTTTAATACAGAATACAGTGCAGAATACATAAAACATGTGTTATGTAAAATATTGGTGTGTTCAAATATGTGTCATCAGGTAGCTCTTCTTATCTTCACATTAGCATACTGTCCTCCTGTCCCAATTTGTTGGGGACAGTAACAATGAATCCCCTGTCATCCTGCTTTTTCAGCTGCTCTGAAAATGTCCCTGTTTCTCTCTCTTTCTCCCACTTTTCTCTTTTGTCCTCAGCTTAACTGAATTGCTGAGTTCAGAGCACCAAAGCAGTTTGCCCTCCATTAATTTATCAAAGGGAAAGAGAAAGGAGGAAATAAACTCCTGTTCTTCTCAGTAGGCACAGGTAAAAGCAGCTGCTGCAGCCTTGCCCCCCTTGTCTTTTTTTCCTCATTAATAAACTTGACCACACAGTGATGTTGTTTGACCAGATGCTTCAATTTTCATCTATGAAATGGTGGGGATTATGCACCAGTAGATTAGGCTGAGAAACAGTAACTTCTGTAAAGGACCCCAGTAATTTCCATAGATGAGAAGAATTTGAATGCACAGGTAATACTATGGAAAGTATTATACAGCCTATTCAAGTTTCCATGTCTGTAAGTTGCACATATTTTGTCCCATAATAACACAGGTTAAACACAGACCTTTGTGAAGTTCCGTTTCTGGACTACAGCTCCCAGTATCCCTCAGTCAGCATGGCTATGGCCATTGTGGAATCTGTAAGTCAAATAATTTTGCCTCTGCCCCTAACCTGAACTGAGGCCCTTTTTGCACGCCATTTCTTATGCGAAATGGCCTCCGGAGCGTTGCGCGATTGCGCGATTGCGAGGACTGTTTCACATGACATCCTCGCAATCGCGCGATGCTCCCGAGGCCAGTACACAGTGATCGTGCAATATATCATTTTTGGCTTCTTGCCAAAAATGATGCGCGATTGTGCGTCGCTCCCGGGCCCCACATGCACTTCCCTTGCATGCGGAGCCTCCAGAGACACGGCCATTGCGCTTCCTCCCCCAGCGCAGCCTGGGAAAGTACCCAGCTGCACTGCGGAAGGAAGAGGCAGAGCCCTCATGCTTCCTTCTGGCCAGCACAGAGCTGGTGCGGAGGAAAAGCAGAGGGGACGCAAGTGCCTCTTGCAAGAGGCTTCTCGCATGATCTCCACGCACCCACATCAGGAAAAGGTAAGGTGCGAAAAGGGCCTGAGATTCAGAAATCTGTATTGCAATTGACTTGCATTAGGAAATGCAAAATGGCTATTTCCCTCCACACATCTGCATAAAATTAGGAAATATGGTAGACTCTAAATAAGGACTTAAACTAGTTTTGGACAGGTAGCTTCAGGTACGGTGGATGAGTAGCTTCAGGGATTTTTGTGCTTGATGCCTATGAAGTATACTATTTTAAAAACAAAACAAAACAGTTTTTAAAAAGCTGCTGACTGATTGGTCTTGGCAATTCACTCTGACTTTTGCCCTAGTTCTGTATTACTAGTATTGGGGAACCTTACTACAGTACCTAGAGAATACACAACCTGTACAATTAAGGAATTGCACCAAAGAAGAGCAAAGGCAATGCAGCTCCAGACATACCAGCAACAGACTTTGGCAGAGGCAGGCAGACAGAAAAGCAGAACATTGTTTTTCAAACACTTCTCATTTCTTTGGCCCAGCTAAACTTGTTAAAGTTTAATGATTAGATGTGAAAATGATAATGAAATGACAACTTATTTGAGGAGAATGTGCTTTTGTGTTATTCTACAAGTAGTCCAACAGGTAAGATTCAGCAATGGAACATAAGCAAGGGGTCACTGGAGGACAGAACCAGCATGATGTAGTGGGTTGAACATTGGACAATGATCCTGGAAGCCAGGGTTTGATTCCCTGCTTGGCCATGGAAACCCACTGGATGACCTTGTGTGAGTCACACACTCTCAGCCCCTGAAAACCCTGTGATGGGTTTGCCTTAAATTGTCATAAGTTGGATATGACATGAAGGCACACAATAATAACACTACTAGAGGATGCTTTAGCAGCAGGCTAGCTGATGAGATTCCCTCTGATCCTTCTTAAGGCATTTGTTGGTGTGGGCTAGCCTAGGAAAATTCCTTTTCATGCTTGTATAGCTTCCCCACCCCATTTCTTTCATAGTGGCCTTCCTAAGCCTCTTGGTGGGGAAGACAGGGAGTGCTGTTGCTCTCAGAGAATTTACTGCAACACTCATCATCTATAACTACGAAGTCCAAAGGGGAAGAGGGATGCTGGGAGCTGCATGCCACTGCATCTGTGGAAACACTTATTTCCCACCCGATTTACATCCTGTTATAAACTATATGTAAATAAAAAATGAACATAAATTGCAGTTTTATTTGATGATATATCTTCATTGATCTGCTGCTTGTAGCAGATTGTTGGAAGTGGTTTAATGTTTTTAGTTGCCAGTTCTTGCTACAATTCATTATGCTGGCTACTGACGACTTGAGAAGCCAGAAACTGGCTAACATTTTCTAGCACTTAGGAGGAAAAAAAATGCCCACATTCCCACATTCCAGACGTACCAAGCCAGCTCCTAGACAGATCTGGGCCAAATTTGAAACATATTAAACATTGTTGTTAGGATGGGCTCAAACAACATATTGGTTCATTTGGCAGGTAATTGTTCGTACATGATTAGCAAAGTCTACGTGTAATAGTAGTTTCAGTTTCAGTGTCAGAGTATTTGAGTGTAAGAACGTTCTGGCATAGATTGCTCTTTAGCATTCTGACTTTCCCATTGATTTTTGGTCGGAAAAGATGCCATTAACAAAGGGATCAACAAGTGGGCCAGATAACGTAATCTTGGAGTGGATGGAAAAGTAAAGGCACTGAGGAGATTTGCCTTCTGTTCAGCTTGCTTTGATTGCTCTTAGATGACAGTAACAACTAGCATTTTTACATAGTAAACTTTGCGTTTGTGCTCAAGGAGCTAACTGCCGTTTACTGATTGTAAAGGAAACGCTTTTTTAAAAAACATTGATTTTAAGAAATCTTTTAACTTCTAGCTGTACACACAGGCAATAAAAGCTAAGCAATACTTGGCTTTCCAGTCTGACATTTTAAAATTGTTTAAACAGGTTTTAACACTATACATCTTTATTTTTTCAAATAACACACACATCTGTACATACAAAAACACATACACGCTGGTGTTTTCATATGTTTTAATACGTTTGTCGTCATGTGGCATTAAGCCATTTCCAACTTAACAGTGATCCTAAGGCAAACCTATCATGGATTTTTTTGGGGGGAAGGCAAGCTTTTGTCTCAGGTACCAGCTGTTCATGCCAGGCAACAGAGTGCAGGGTCAGTAGGAGGCTATTCACAGTCAACAGAGACACTAACAGTCAGCACAGCTTGCCTGTTCATGGTCCAGAAACAATCCAGAGGTCCAGGAATCCAGCGAGTAACACAGTCAGACAGTCTAGGGTCAGAAAATGCAGCAAGCAATGAGCAGGGAGTCCAGAGAACACAAGACAAGGGCTGGCAACACACAAGTTGTTTCTGGCATTGAGCTACTGCTCTTTGCCTTCCTTAAGAAGGCTGGAGCCAGCTGGCTCCCATCCCAGCCTGATTAGCTGCTGGCCTGCTTGCTTCTGCATGCCCTTCTTTGAGGCTGCTGTTCAGCTGGAGAAGCCGAGACCTGGGCCATGACAGCTTTCCTATGGCCTTCGTTGGAGGGTTTGCCATGGCCTCCCTCTGAGGCTGAGAGAGTATGATTTGCCCCAGGTCACCTAGTGGGTTTCCACTGCTGAGCAGGAATTCAAATCCTGATCTCTTAGAGCGTTAGTCCAACACTAAAGCCAGTATTGGGAAAAAGGCAGAATATAAACAACAACAAGGGCACCTTGTCCCAGTGTAGCAAGGGAGATCCATACAAGAAAGCAGCCATTTTACTTGCACCTCATATGCATCTAATGGTAGAGGGCTCTTTTTCAGGGTTTTGGAGAGACAGCAATGCTCTCTTCCAAGATTCTTCATTCTCCCCTCCACCAGACTTCGTTGTAGTTCTCCATTGAAAGCATGGGTCAGAATCCTCTTGGTTGCTTATGTTGGTGTAAGAAGGCTTTATGCCTGCATGAGTATTTTTTCAGCGATGTGCAAGGAAGTATCTAGAACCTCCTCATGCAGTGCCTTTTGCCTGGCAGCACAATGGTACCTAGATAAGTTTAAGAGGGACGACTGTATCCCAAAACAAGCTGACTGATATTGAACAACTGGGGAAGATGATCAGCCTTCCTCTTCCCACATCCAGGAGGGCAGTGTCTGTTCCTTCTTTCCTGGCTGCACAACATCAGCCAGATAGTATCAGGGTACAGCTCCACCTGTGGGCACTGCTTGGCCATGTACAGTGGGGGGGGGGAGTCACGCTGGCATTACTGGTTGCCAGTGTGCAGGAAGAGGGAGCAGCTATCACCCTTCAGAGCTCCAGTGCAAGGACATGGGTAGAACTTCATGCTCCATCAGTGTCAAATAGGGTTTTGGCTCCAATGTTGTGTGACTACTCAGCATACTCAGTCCCCATTGGGCTATTTGAAAGCTCTCCACCCTCACTGTTTTTCCCCTAAAGTTTGTGTGTGTGTGTGTGTGTGTGTGTGTGTGTGTGTGTGTGTGTGTTTGGAGACTGTGGGATTATCTCTGCTATACCTGTACATGTAGGGTGCCATTTTGGCCATTTAAGGATGGATTCTTGGAGAATGAATTCACTGTTAATATAAATGGTATCCATTCATCTCTAAAACAGAAAAGCATCCCCACCTTTTGAAGTTTAAAATATGCAAATCAGAACTTAAATCTGAAAGTGTCCAAGTAAACAGGGCATAGGAACATTCTGTGGATACTCTTGCACTATCCAATTAATTTCACAGAAGACTTGGTGTCCTGTACCCTGGACCTAATGATTGCCCAGAGTTTTCTGGGGCTGTGATTGGCCATTTTTTCACAGTTCTTTCACCATGGGGATTCATGAGGGTGTCTGGGTATTAATGAGACCATACTAGAGTCTATGGAGAACCACAGGTGGCCTGCAAGCCACATTTTGCCTACCCTCACATTACCCACTGCCACTCATTGCTTAGGGTTATTTTTCTTTTTCTAGAACTGATGAGACAATGGCATAAAACATGAGCAATTATATTCAGAAGGCCAAATAAAAATACCCTTCATCTGAAACTACAAATAGTAACAAGAAGCCTTTCACCCATATCTCATAAAAATATTATATCACTCCCTTTTGTTACCTTATTTTTCAAAAGTAACTTTGTTGCTCCTTTGTTACAAAAAAGGAACTCGGTTAACAATGTGACTCCCATGGTCTCACGGCGAGTTCTTTTCAAAGAGGGTTTCAAGCTCCTCGTCCCAGTTTCAGAGGACAAATGAACGATACAGCTTTAGCCGTTCAGTCTGATCTTTCCCTTTCCTCGACTTTACCGAAGCACTAACTGTAGGTTGCTCTTTTGTTGACTGATGGAGCTGTAGCAGCTTTGTGTAGCCTGGAGTGATGTCCACCAGTTCCTCGTTAATTAGGTTTTGGGGGAGGGCAGGCTCTCGGAGCGATGAGCAGCAACCTCTGCTGTTAAGGAAAGGGCCTCCACGGCTGGAAACCAGTGCTTTTTTACAGGCATGGACAGATGGAAATGCCAGGGGGTATATAAAGCTCTTTTATTCATCTAGTAGTTGGTCATGCATTGTAACCTGAGAAGTGCAATATGGTTCCTGTGGACGATCTGCAATACTAAGATCCATAATGAAAATAGCATGCGTTTATACGCTTTTTACAAGTGCTGGTCTTGTTACACATTGTCAGAGGCACACATTTAACACAGTCCCATTGCTTTTCCATATCACAGCCATCATCCCAATAATGAGGTCTCTGAAATGTTTAATGTATGGTATGGTGTGAGCAGTATTCTCTACAACCGTGACCTTTACAATTCTTCACACTTGGATTGACTGGTCATTACCAATTCCCCCATTTAGAATCTGAAAGGCTGTTCATGGAAATCTGGAAGAAGAAGGTTTTTTTAAAAAGTGTTTTGGTGTGGGATTTCTTGAGCTTGTTGTTGTTGCTGCTGCTGCTGCTGCTGTTCGTGGTTGGGGTGCTTGGGACTTTAAAAGGGATGTGTGCTGCATAATGATTTTGGGTCTGCAAATATAAATCACAGAATGAGGACTGGCAGAAAATATCACTTCAGTCTCCTGAATCAGTCAACAATTTGTAGAACAGACCAGGCAGGGCCAGCTCCAGAAGTGTAGCTGTGGGGGAAGGCAAAATGCATATCCTCCAACATTTCACAGATGAAAACTGGAACACACGTGGCCAAACAACATCAGAGTGTAGCCAAAATGGCAAACGTTATCAATGAAGAAAAACATAGAAGCTAGTAGAAGCTGCAGCAGTTTGCTTTTGCCTGAGTGTACTGGGAAAGCAAGATTCCACCCACCCTTTCCTCTCCTTGCTGTTGAGTATAAGGTATTTTTTGCACTTTCAACTCAGTTTGCAACAGTTTGGTTTTCATCCACATTTTAAAAAAAATATAGATTGATTGAAACAAACCCCTCCTTCACATCTTTCTTTCAGATTCATGAAGAAATATATGAATTTTATTAAGCTTTTGTCAAAGCCAAGAGAAATATTCAACTGTCTGCACTGACAGCATTCAGTTGGCCCAAGTATTTCAAGTATGGAGAGGATAATATGGCATGAGGTTAACATGTAGCTGTTACAGGTGAGAGAGGTGTAAGAAAAAAGAGAGAGAGAGAGAGAGAGAGAGAGAAGCAGCAGGTTGACTTGAGCACTTAAAACATGGCTGAATACACAAAGATTCAAAGCCAGGCTTTTAAGATTTGTGCAGTTCCCTGCCTGCATAAACAAATCTGTCAGTTCCACTCTCTCCCACATTCATTTTGTTTTTAAAAAATCTCCGGTTCTCTCCATACAGTGCGTTAAGAAATTTACAAATTTGAAAATGTTCTCATCAAGAATAGAACCAAACGAAATCCTTACCCTTCTATACTTGTAGCCTTCTATACCCTTCTATACTAGCTTGTAGCTAGCTCTAGGATGGCCAGACTTACCTCAGTTCCCAAGTTAGGCCCCAGCAGTAGGGTCAGGTCGTGCCTGGAAAAGTTACTTTTTGGATGATAACTCTCAGTGGGCATACTGGCTGGGGAACTCTAAGACCTGAAGTCCAAAAACATAGCTCTGGGCCCAAGTCCTATAATTTTAGTGGGAAAGGAAAGGGACATTACCCTGTTGCCAGAGGCCACCATCTCCTGAAAAAATTATGGCTGCATTTGAACATGAACAGGCATGGGAAGGAAAGAGAAGGCCTGGATACTGTGCAGTCTGGTGGGTGGGGGTTGGAGAGGAACCCTCCAGACATCATTCCTTGAATACAGAATGGACAGGGCACTCTAGACTCTATGCTCCAAACTGGGCAGATGGCAGCACATTTTGTGACCTGTAAATAGAATTTTAGAACTATGTTCTTTGAACCAGCCACCTGGCCATCTGCACAAATTACATAAAACAGTGGTAAAGCATTTTCCTCCCTTGTTCAATGACCTACTTGGCAGTTCAAAGGAAGCAAAATATAAAAAGCCATTCCCTTCATCTGAACCTGTGTATGATAAAAGGGCAGCACGTCAAGACAAAAGCAGAATTTCTGCAACAGTCTTACATTCGTGGAATAAAAGAAGGTGGATACATCTCTCTCCATCTGTCAAACATTTAGCAGAACAACACATACACTTTGGGAGCCTTTGGAGAGGATGTGGAAGTTTGTCATAGATATGGAAGAATATAATTGCACTTCCTTTGGATCATGGAAAGGGCACCCCAGCTTTTGTAGAACAAACGATGAAACAGGTGATGATAACAATGTGAAGGGGGTAGAAGAAATTGATAACAACAAGAACAAGAACAACAACTTATTTCTTACCTGCCTCTCTCCATGGCTTGAATTAAATTAAATTAAAATAAAATGCAACTAAAAACACATAAAATCATTTAAAATTCATCGTTAAAAATTGACCGGGTAGGGCCTGCTGAAGACATAGGTCTTTAGAACTTTTTAAAATAAACATGGAAAGAATGAAATTCTACCCTGTCTGTCAGATTCCAGACCTTGGCCATTTCCACATGGGGTAAGTAAAATGGTGCAGTGCGTCCTTCACGGAGGATGTCTGCACTTTGGAGCAGACTGGGTCCGGACTACTTACCGTAGATCTGCACCTCAGTCCGCTCCGGAACGACCCCAAGTGGTCCTCCAGCGTGTTTTTGAAAGACCTGATTTTTCCAGTCTTTCAAAATGCCAGCGTGCGCCATTGCGTGCCTGCTCTCTGATGCAGATTCTCAGGCTCGCACCAATGCAAGCCTGCAATCTGCGGAGGGCGGGCTTTAGGCTGGCGAGCTTCAGTGGTTGGTCGAGACCCACAACCAACCGGAAGCCACCATTTTGGATGCCGGAGCAGTGTGGATCTATGACCACACACTGCTCCGCCTCACCCCGGACCGGACCGGACCGCCAGAAGATCCGGTGAGTAGTGGCAGGGAGCGATTCCCTCGCCGCGTGTGGAAATGGCCCTTGTTTCTGTTCCTCTTCTTTTTATTCTTTCCTGCCTGCCTGCCTGTCTGTTCCTTCCCCTGCCCCCCCCCCTTTTTTTTGTGGTTGGGATGATTTGGGACCATTTTTAGGTAGATGTTTGAGAAATAATAATACAAAGGAACAGAAGCACAACATTAGTAACCGAGCAACAACTGATTAACTTGTTGTTCTTTAAACAAAATAAAATAATTCCTAAAATGCTATTCCCTTTTTTGAAATGTAACATTCCAAGATGCACTGTCTGGCCAAGAATTTTCTGATTTTGTTTCATTTTGATATGTTTGTCTGGGTTTGGGAACTTTGATGGTGAACTGATAGTAACTGAGCTGCTATTGACAGCATACTTCTAACGATGGAATTAGTGGCAAAACACCAATCATTTCCACAGTGAAAGAATAATTAATTTATTTTATTTTTGACAGAAAATAATCTGTCAAATTATGTTTGACAGAGGAACCTGCACCATTCAATGGGGATGAAATGTAGGCTATAACATGTGAGAAGTAGCCATGACGCGAAAGCAAACATTTCTAAACTAGGGATACACCACTTAGTTGTATTCATACTCTTATGGATACACACACACACACACACATACACATATACACACATATATACGTCTCTTGAGGTGTAAACTGATACCACTCCTACTCAACCTGACTCTTAAAGCCTGCAGTCTCCATCTGGGGACTTATATATCCCATAGCATTTGGCCAGGATAATTTTTGCACTTTCCCGCCCCTGCCCTGTTCTAGCCTCTCAGGTTTTGGAACATCAAGTCTGTTGAAGAGTTCTGAAGGCCTTGGACTCTCATCTTTTAAAATGACATTTTAGTGGTTTAGTAAATATATTGTTGTTGTATGCCTTCAAGTCATTTCTAATTTATGATAACCTTAAGGCTAACCTATTATGGGATTTTCTGGGGCTGAGAGTGTGCGACTTACCCAAGGCCACCCAGTGGATTTCCATGGCCAAGTGGGGAATCAAATCCTGGTCTCCAGGGTCATAGTCCCACATTCAAACTACTACACCATGTTAGATCTCAGTATATTACCCAATCTTAATTTTTGATTTTATTCATGGACCACATGGCTAGGTTTCTTTTAAATCCATTTTTGTTTACCTGTGCCAGCAAACGTCACACAAGAGTAGGCAATAGGTGCACTTTACCTGTAAGTGCATTAGGATGAGGAAAAGGTTGAGGCGAAATTGTGGCTCATGCTTGAGGTTTCCCTGCTTTTATGCAGAGAAATGTCTCTGAATGTGTGAAGTGTTACGGAGCCAATCAGAAAGAGGGTTAGGACAAAAATGGGTGAGCAGCTGACACAGGCCTTCCTCTAGGATGCAGAGACAGAAACTCTAGCTTCAGAGACAGGGGAGCAAAATGTTAACCCTGCTACCAGGAGGAATAAAAGTAGGGGGTTGCACATGAGCATGTACATGAGCATGTACACAAATTCCCCACTGCATCCTTTACCCCTCTCATGCTGAAGGCAAAGTGCTAGGGTGTTCTACTTCCATTTGTTTGAACATGAGTTGAAGTCCTTTATGTAATAGGAACCCTGCTTTATCAGGATTCCCAATCATGCAAAGGTTTCCATTCACACTGCTGATTGGATTTATGCAGCCCAGAATGTATGTGATCAAATAAGTTTTATATGTGTGTGTGCACGTGCACAGTGCATGCAATAAAAAGACTTTAGTTGTAGGTACATGCACGGGAATCATTCCATCCCACCAAACCAAAGTTTGTCAGAGATTGGCCTGCGATGCCTCTCCCAGAAGGAGGTGAATCAGTCAAAACAAAGACATTTGTGGCAAACAGGATCTCATCAATTAACCACTCCTCTTGAGAGCAGTTGCTGACGTTCGTGTTGTTTGGCTCAGAATACCAAATGAGACAACTTGTAATGCTGAATTCAAATGTAAAGTAAGTGTAACAGCTCCTAAATATTTCTCTGGTTCAGATTTCTGGTTATCCATTTGTGTCCAATCCCTTTCATTGCAACTAACTCACAAGGCTCCAACTTTTTCCCTTTTTCCCTATGCATTTACCTGTTTGCTGATCAGGTATTCTTGACAGGATGAAAGACATTTTCTCTCTCTTCTCCTCCCTCCATACCCACAGCCTGGCATCTGGCTCCAGGAGCAGACTTACAGTCAGGGAGAGTAGAGCTGGTGGTTGTCTCTGGCAGCTGATTTCAAGGTGTCACCAAAAAAAGCAAGAAACAGGGCCTGAATCTGTTCTTGTATTTTATACAGCTAGACTTGTAGCAAACTTGGCTGGCTGCTGATAAGAGGACTTTTAATGTCAGGATGCTGTTGTTTTGTTTTTACAGATGTGCTTTTAAAATTGCTGTTGATTCACCTGTTCTTTTAATTTGTTTTGTATGCTTCTAAGTCATTTCCAATCTTTGGTGAACCCAATGCCAACCTATCATGGCATCTTCTTGGCAAAATTTGCTCAGAGAAGATTTGCTGTTGCCTTCCTCTGAAGATGAAAAAGTGTGGCTTGCCCAGCATTACCCAGTAGGTTTCCATAGTTGAGCAGGGATTTGAACCCTGGTCTCCCAGTTTTGCAAGAAATGCAGGGATGCATATATATTGCCAGAGAGTTAGAATTATTATTTTTTTTCTCCATGAGAAAGGACGAGGTGCTTGTACAACAGGTACCCAAAGTAAGACCTCCAGCCTTCACTACTATACATATTACAAGAGTAGGGTGTGTGATGGGAAGCACCATGTCTTGCTCAGCTTCAGGTCTTTTGTTGGTCCTATTTGCATTGTTGCAGTAGCCATAGCAGACATGAGAGGAAGGTGGAAAAGAAGAAGGAGACTGTCCCTCTCCCACTCCTGTCATTGCCACCAGTTAATCCATGGAAAGGTAGCTCAGTAAGTAGACAAGTGTGACAGGAGTGGAATTAGAAGAGAGAGGTTAGATTTGACTCTACAATGTAAGGAGGCTTGTGCCTGGTTTCTATTTGGCTTGTCAAAGGACTTAGAATGAAAAATATCTTTCCCCCCACACTGGCTGGAATACTATTGTTAAATTATGATGGTGCAAAGTTAGACTTACTCCATCACAATTCACCTTTTTGGTTGTTGTGAAGGTTGGTATTCCCTACTGGCTGTGTGATGACCAAAATCTCCTCCCAAATCCACCTTTTGTCAGCCACAGACCTTGGAACCTGGCCAGATCCCATTTTGTGGAGAGTAATAGCACAGCAGGCTAATGTGCAGCTATTTCGCTATAGATGGATACAGAAGAGTCTCAGAATTGTCTGTTGCTGTCTGTCTGGCTTTACAGAAATACCTGGACATTTGCTGCTCCACCCCCCGCTTTCACTTTTGACCAGGAAACAACCAAGTTTAAGGGGCTACAATTCATGTTGGGGAGGTGGTTGAATGGAAGACTAATGTAGCTACATCTCCTTTCTATATCTTCCAGAACAAGACTGCAGACATGTTTAGAGCATGTGAATGCCAATTACAAAGTGAGCTGAAGAGGGGGATTGACCACTGGTGTTCCCCTCTACACATGGCAAGTTTGTTTGTCACCAGACAACCCTCAAAACAGGGCATGTGGCAGGGTCAGACATTCATGGGTACTGATCAAGGCTCCCACACTGGCAAGGAATCCCACTACAAATATGAAAATCTCTCAGACACAATTTTCTGATGTTTCTCTGAATCCCACTAGCATTTCCTTCCTGTCCTTGTTCTGTGTCAGCTTGCAAGGCTTTGTTTTGACTACCCACACTGAAATTCATACACATATTTATTTCCTTCCCTAGTCCCATTGATTAAAGCACATTTGTACACTTTTCCCACTTATATGGATTTTTAGGCCATTTCTGTGCCTTATTGGTTCCCGCCAACATGCTGTTGTGGTCCAGGCAGTGCCTTTGCTGAGAAGAGAGGACGACAGGAATGCTCCCCTCGGCACCTGGTCATCTCCCTGCAGAAAAGAGTATGAGCGACATGCTCCTTTCTTCCACACTGCAGCAGGCCATCTCCCCATGCTACAGTGCGGAAGGAAGCATGTAATCATGCTTCCACTTCTTCTGCATAGCTGGTGGAGACAGGAGTATCATGCAATCAGGGGCCATTGATGGAGTTTTTCCATCGGTGATATACCCCATGATTGCACTGGCTGGGGATGCTAGAAGGGCGGGACTGTGACAATGTCATGAGAAAGTGTTGCTGTGATCCCACTCTTCTCACGTCCCCATGCCGGGAGGGTGCTATCCAGTGGAAATGGCTTTAGTTTCCACACTTTCAAATGCAAAGATTGTTCTGTGCATACTTTGTTTGTTTCTTCAGATCTGGTGAGCTTCAGGAAATGTGTGCATTCTCTAGGCACAGTGGGCTCCTAATCTGAGGAAGGGTGAAAAGGCTAGTTTTGTTGAGACTGTCAAATGCAGCGGCAGGGTGGATTCCATTCCTCACACAACAACAACAGGTGTGCGGAGGAAAAGACCACTTCTGTACTGATTGCGGCGCATTGCTCATGGCTCTAAATGGAGAGGGGAGAAGAATGGACTGAAGGGAAGCTGAGAGGATATTTGATCTGCCAAAATGTCTGAAATGTGAAAGATTTGAAAGGCACAATAAGCAGAGTTTCCATTGGGCTGTCAGACAGAGAGTAATAAATGGTTTTATTATCTGAAGAAGTTAGGACTTGGTGATATGAATGAAGTAATACCTCTATCAGTTTTACATTTGTCTGCTCTGCAGTGATGGCTGCTGTTTCTTTTTTAATTTTTTAAAAGGCACCCTTCTTACACAGTTCATATAAACAACTCACAGTGCATTAGTTGTCTTATACGTCAAAAATAGCAGCAAGTCAAATGACATTCAATTGAGCTCTTGATCATAATTCAGTGATCAGTAAAACAGATTGTATAGAAGAACATGGAGAGAATGCAGACTAATGGCAAGTTAAAAATGGAGCAGGAACACATGGCCCATTCACATTACACACTGATAGTGCCATGATTCCACTTTAACTGCCAGGGCTGCATCCTCTGGAATCCTGGGGTTTGTCATTTGATCGGAAGCACTAAAGGATCTCTCTGGCTGAGAATCCTAAATATATTTCCCTAAACTACAAAACCCAAGATCTTCTGGGATGGAACAATGGCAGTTAAAGGGGAATCATAGCTCTATAACTGTGCAGTGTGAAAGGGCTGAAACTGGTAGAAAGAAGTGTTGACACCGGTAGCTTCCCTAGAAAAGAGCTGAAACTGGTAGCTTCCCTACTGGTGGTGTATATTAATAGAGCATAGCTTGGTGAAGAATTCTTTAGGATGAGTTGATATGATAATTGTGCACATTAAGAAGGCTTTTCTCACCAGTGCTAGATATGTGCCTGCATGCTTAAGCTTTTTCTTGCTTATTCTTCTCTTAATTTTAAAAGTTTCATGAAAGTTTGAAATGACAGCTACTGGCATTGAAAGAGAAATTGGTGTGAAATTTCTGACAAAAGTATCCATATGTGCCATATTGCTGAAACATAAACAGCATGCACACACACACACACTTGTTTCTATGTGCTGATTGTTAAACAAAAGTAGAGGCCTGTTTAAATCTTAACTAGTCCATATAAGACAAGAGTGTGCCATTGTCTGTCAATATGGGATACTAGTCAATTTAGAGGTTATAACCAACCAGGGATTACTATTGCAAGCAGAAGCAAATGTAACCTATGGTGTTATCAGTATCATTAATAGTTGGGTGTGGAAAGAGTGCACCATATTGATAGTAACCCAAGAGAAGGTATATCAGTTGGCTCACTGCCCCCACTTATTTTCATGGTTAGGAAAGGCAGAGCATGCTTGGTCTCCTGTTTTCTCCCGCCACTAGGTCTGACATTAGGGAGAGAAGAGTTTCTCCTGAAAAAACTGGAGTCTGTTCTTAATCATTACAGAATCTACTGTGGCAGCTGAAAGATATACGACTGTTGTAGAAGAAAGAACTATAAGCCTTGTTCCAATATCAAAGTTCTTTGAACATTAAAACATCTAGGTCTACACATAAATTTCATTCTCTTGTAAAGTACGGCCTGTTCAAAAGATACATGCAGCTACATTGATTCACACAGCACACCAGTTCTAGCAGTTTTCCATCAGGAACAGTTCCTCTGCCTCTTTTTTTTTTTTAAAGCTAATGGATCTTACCTGAAAATTCAGGGACCAACAGACCAAAAGGCTTCATACTACAAGGAGTTGCTGTGAGAGCTATCGCTAACCTCACAGAGAACAGGGAGGCATGAAAGAGGTAGCAGCTGACACCACCATCCCTGCTAATGAAGACATCCTGAAGCTTCAATGCTGTAAGCCCTGGTTCCGCTACATCACTGCTCCTTTCCTCTCTTTTGTACACAATGGGGACAGAGATAAAAAGCTTTTAATTGTGGTTTACAACAAAATGCAGTTACCATCAGCTGTGTAGGGACATGGGGGTGGGGGGAGTGATTTGCCCCAGGCAGCAATGTTTTTGGGGTGTTCCACCCCGTAGCCGCGCCCCCGCACTCCCTGATTTGATTATTCATGAGGCATGTGCTTGCCTCCCCTGCCATTTTCCTCCTCCCATCCTTTGCATTACTCACACCAAGCTTGCCAGGCTTGTATTTAAAATGGATGTTTTTTTCCTTTTGGGTGATCGAAGCCCCCTCCCACTGCTGAAGGCATAGGCTCTCTCCCATGTGGCTGCACTTTTTGCTGTGTAATGGCTGCTGTTTGGTCAGCTGCTCTTTTGCTTTAACCCTCCCTTTTCAAGATGGCCACTAGAAGTAATTAGACCTCCAAAACTCCCTCTTCTCTGTTTGAGGGGAAAGTACTGGTAAGCCTTTTAGGTTGTCTTTTTTTCTCCTCTCCTGAGAGCTGGGGCCAGAGGCAAAGGAATGGGAGAGGGCAAGCTCTGGAGGGGAATGGGAGGGGAAGCGCAAGGTGGGGGAGTTATTAGCAGTTTTTCCACTTTCACAAGGGCTCTGTGCCCTGAACCCTCACAAATGGAGGGGGGGATATTGTATATGTATTTTTATATACACTTTTTTAAAAAATCAGAGAACTGCACTGAAAAATTTGGAGAACTTTAGCTGTATTTTGGTTTCAGTTTTGATTTGGGAAATGTGAATTAATAAGCTTATATTAAAAGGGAAACTAAACAAATTTATTTCCTTTTTCTATTTCTGACAGCTTTTCATTTTTCATAGACTCCTATTGTAGAAACTGGAACAGTAATGGTAGATTTACTGTGATCTGTCAGATAATCCTGAGCCAGTATGGTATAATGGTTCAAGTGCTGGACTTAGGAAACTAGGGTTCATATCCTCACTCAGTCATGGAAACCCACTGGGTGAGCTTAGGCAAGTGATACTCACTCAGCCCCAGAGGAAGGCAAAGGCAAAACCCAGTCTGAACAAATCTGGCTAACACAAGCATATGAGGGGGTTGTCATGTATTTCTTATATTTTTAATATGTAACATGTAACATTATATTTTTAATATGTAACATAGTTAGAAGATAAAATGAGACATAAAGATATATAATAGGATGGAAAATTTGTTTTTGTGTTCTATATCCCTTTGCAGAGACTCCCAATGTTTGTGTAACAGAAGATACTGGAAGACACACACACACACACACACACACATTTCACTATCATTAATTACTGGTTCATAATTGAATACAGTAAAAACAATTCCTGGGGCTTATACAACTATCCTGGCAATTAAAGAACTTTTCCAGTAATGAATACACTGGGTTAATCCTTATTTATGCAGTTAGAATTCAATTCTTCAATCATAACTTTCATTTGAATTAATCCCATGTACGTCTCTGTTTTAACTGCATATCTCATAGATATCTATTTGAAATTAAAAGCAAAAAGCTGAAACACAGCTCTAAAGATACAGCCTTGAAGACTCTTTGTTTTAAAAGAACCCCACAAGCAAACAGTCTAAAAGTATACTCCTGGGAGAAAAGACCCAAAACATAATCTCTTATTCTGTAGTTATAACCTTTGCGTTAGCAGGAGTAGGGAAAGGAAACCGCTTCGACCATGATAGCTAATTCTAATTTGTGTATATGTACAGAAGTATTATGAAAAGACTTATCCCATTAAACTTCATTCAGTTTAAATGAGTGCAAGTATAATTTTCATCTGGACCCTGCTAAAACCAGGCCAACAGAACAAGGGTGAGGGACAAGTGAAAATACCAGGATTCAAATATTTATTCTTTTTAACCTTCACAATGCTTGGAAAACTTCAAAAGTTTCTCCTCCTCTTCCTCCTTTTACTACAGCATCTAGACTCTTTCAGCTAGCACTGGTTTTGGATGATGGATGACAATTCTCTGTTGGGAAAATCAAGCTGTTGCTGTTAGGCAACTTTTCCGAGCTCTGATGGAACAGCAGGGCAAGCTCAATTGTTTTTAAATGCAAAAGGCCTACCACTTAATAACTGTTTGATCCCTAGGAGAAATACCAAGATGGTTTGCATACAACCTTAGACCATTGGCCCAGCTGGTTTAGCATTGTCTACTGTGACTGGCAGCAGTTTTCCAGGGTTTCAAGTAGAATCCTTTTTTTAGTACCATAAGATTCCAAGGATTGATCCTGAGAGCTTTTTCAATTAAAAACAAAAAAGTGTATTATGGCTTTATCCCTAAAGCAGCCTTCCCCAACTTGGTGTCCTCCAGGTGTGATTAACTATAGTTCCCAGCATTCTTAGGTCGTGTTCTAGCTCATAGATGGTGGGAACAGTAGTTTAACATCTAGGCTAAGTTTATGTGTGGGATGGAGTGGGGAATGTGCTAAAGAAGAGGCACTTTTCAAACAGTTTCAACAGTGCTGAACCTGGTAGACTGATCAATGCAAAACTGATGGAATGGAGCAGAAGTCATAGCATGTGGCTGTCATGGGAGTAAGAAAACAAAAGTTAATACATCTATACATGTGTCCGTTTGAAAAATGCACACAGAAATACAGTCATTTCTCCATGTTTGCAGGGGTTAGGGCCACAGGACCCCTGTGAAAATGGAAAAAAATGGAAAATAGAAAAAAACGAATATCTATAGACTACCAGTTGCCCAGTTCTGCTTTTGAGGTGGCAGGATTCTTTTGCGAGGCAGAAGCAGACAGCTGGTGAGGCTTGCCACTGCCTCCATCATTTTTAATAGGTACTTAGAAGCCTTGCCTCATGTTTCCAGTCTCTTGTGGTTTCTCTCAGTCTTGCAAGGTCTTCAGACAGACTGTAAATGTGAGGCAAGCCTTAAAAGCTCTTTTAAAAATGGCATAGGGCAGCAGCAGAGGCCGTGGCAAATAATCTGTGAATAATAAAATCCATGAATGATAAACCTGTGGATGTAGAGGGCCAACGGTATATATTGACTGGCATCCTTTTCTGTATTTATGATATTGTAAGCTGGAATTACGACTTTATGATTATTGGAATTCATGTTTATACTCTTTGTACCTTCACAACACCTGAAAATATCTCCCAACCTATGTTTGAAACCAGATATACACCCCTCCAAAGACTTCCAGAGCACTGGAGAATAGGGTGCTCACCAGTGACCCATCCAGCCCTCTCCTGGCAAGAAGATGTGGTGTAACAAGCAGCTCTGACAGAACTCCTCAGGAGTTCCTGCCACTGCCCGTTGAAGTATGCCCCACTGCTGGGAGACGCTGCCCGTATGGTGCCCTACAGTCATCCCTTTTTGACCGTTCCGCATTTTCATATAATGTCATCTGGAACTGATCTTTGTTTAACTGGTGTACAGAAGACACTCATTTCTGTGAATGTGCAAAAAAATTTTCCAGCACAAAAGGAAAGTAAACAAAAATGAACAAACACTTGTTGGTTAATTGAACCAATTTCAGTTTCAGGTTATAACAGACAAAGGGGCATGGGCATATGAATACTTCTGCAAAGCACTGTATTTTGGAGCCTGGGGGAGAAAGACCATTTCCACACTACACTGTTATAGTGCTATTATTCCACTTTCAACATCCTGTGGAATCCTGTGGTTTGCAATTTAGGGAGGGGCATTTAGAGTTCTCAGCCAGAGAGCTCTTTGACCTCAGGAAACTCCAAACTCCAAATGCCCTTCTCAGACATGACTGTAAAGTAATTAAATGACAATTTTTTATATTTTCATGATGCCCAGGAGCTGCTGTTGGATCAGCCAACTTTTGACACAGCTGGCAACCCCATCAGGAAAAGAGAGAGAGGGAGAGAGAGAGAAACATTGACTACCATGACAGAAGTTCACAAAATGGTCATGGTGAGTAAGAAGGCGGTTGTATCTCATGTTACTGGAAATGTTATGAGCAGAAATTTGAAAACTACTTTTCAAAAGTAATTTGTTCTGTTGTTGTTGCTGCTGCTGTTGCCATTGTTGTTGTCATTGCTCATATTGTTCTTGTATGCTTTCAAGTCACCTCTGACTTACGCTGACCCTAAGGCAAACCTATCATGGGATTTTCTTTTGTTCAGAGGGGGTTTGCCCTCTCCGTCCTCTGAGGCTGAGAGTGTGTGACTTGCCCAAGGTCACCCAAGGTCACCCATGGCAGAGCGGGGATTTGAACCCTGGCCTCCAGAGTCATACTACAAAGCTGAAACCTTTACACTATGTTGGTGCTTTGTTCTGTTATTTGTTACCGTATTTAAAAAGTAAGCCATTCCTGTTAACTTGCTTGTTATCTTTCCATTAATTTCTGGGTTTTTTTTTAGAGGATCAGAAAAACCTTAAAACTTTCTGTCAAAATGCCCTTAAAAGTACCATTTGAAGATAACAATGTACTGTTATTCTTTGTACAAATAAAATAACGATGCCCTCATTAGTACTCTCCGTACTAATAAAGTAACTGTGCTCTCATACACCCAGTGCACCCATTCCAGGGCCCCCATGTAAAACAAAAAATGCAAGTGTTGTGTCCTGTTGCGATCAATGGATGCAACATGTGTGAACCTGCTGCGTCCATTAACTATAACAGGGTGATATGCTTCACGTGACCTTACATTTGTGCGTGCAGAAATTGCACCAGAAAAGAGCAGACTGTTTTGTTTCTAAAATATAACTTTGTGACACCTCTTTTGGACCTTAGTAACTAAGGTCTAAAGGTGTAATGATCTGAGCATTGGACTACAACTCTGGAGAACAAAGTTTGAATCTCTCCTCATGCATGGAAACCCATTGGTTGACCTTGTGCAAGTAACACTCTGTCAGCCCCAGAGGAAAGCAGAGACAACCCCCTGAATAAATCTTGCCAAGAAGATTTCTTTCATAGGCTCACTGTGAGGGCGCACAACAACAATAAGAACAACTAGTTACAGGTAGCAATATTACTTGTGGATTTCTTTCTTCAAAGATCTGATCACAGCGCAGTCTAAAAGCTACCTGCGGTGTGTGTCACAAAATGGACATGGTTGCCAGGACTTGAGATGGTGTATGAAATAGCTTTTTCACTCATCCAGGCACATAATACACCCAACAGGCCAAGTTATTTTGACTCATGAGGAAGAAAATCCTACGCTTCATCTTATCTCTGGCAATAAAATAGCAACTAAATAACCAACACTGTTTTTTGCCTTCTTATGACATCCTAGACAAATTGGCTGCCTGAGGTGGCTTCCACATACCAAAGGGGGAGTTGGTGTTGTTTCTTGCTGAGGAAAGAATTATTCTTTTTCCTGGGGACAAGGCTGCTTATGTGCTGGGACAATATGATATCTTCACAGCAAAGACCATTAGGCATCAAAGCAGACAGACCTTGGAACTGGTGAAATAATTAAGCGATACCAGTAGGACTTCCTGCATTGCAAGCTGCTTGTCATATATGAAAATAAATTCTTTAGACCCCAGGGATGGAAACCCTTCTGCCCTTACACACATTGTTAGATTTTAACTCCTAGTAGTCCTGGTTTACATAGCCAATTGTGAAGGATGATGGGAATTGCAGTCCAACAACATCTGGAGAGCCACAGGTTTCTCCCTGCTGTTGTGAACCTCCCTAGCTTTTTAGTATCTGAACCTCTCCAATATATATCTGAACCTCTTCATTACAAACCTCCTTTCGCTTGAATTTTTATTGCTCTTTATCAGGGCTGAGATGCTGTACTTCATTTTGCTGAAGAATAAAGAATCTTGCCAGAGATATGCTAAGACCAGCAACCTGGAAAGGGACACAATTTGGGCTCTGCTTCAGGTGACAAAATGGCTTGTGCCAGCCCTGTGTGAGTGAGGATACAGGTCATTTCTCAATGGACAAAAAGGCTTCCAATAACCCATGCTGTGGCTGGAATGAGATCTTTGGATGTCAAGTATCAAAATGACATTTATCGGTATGGCTGCTTTAGTGACTTTTACTGCAAAGCTCATTTTGTTTGTATTGTAAGAAATTAGGTTTCATCGCTTGTGATGGCTCAAAAGCTTTTATATCTAGTTTAATTGAGGAGAGATTGAGTGATGAGAACTATAGACAGATCTGAAAACAACCTAATTGCAAAATCTATTGTCCCTGACTTTCATCTGAGAGCTGCAACGTTCGACAGTATCTCACTTTAAATCTGCAAAGAAATGGTGGCAGTGGTTGTTTTTCTCTACATGCCACAACAATGTTTTTTTTTATTCTTCTTGACTATGTACTTGGAACACACTGTATTTTATGGAACTGGTCCAAAGTAATCAGGGAACTGACAATTTGAAACGTAAATTCAATTTTACCTATCTTAATTTTTTACGTAATTTGGCATCGGTAACAAATGGGATGACAGAGGCACGCTGCTTGTGAAATAAAATTTATTTAAAATGCTTCTTCCGGAATGGAAGGTAGAATATGTTTTCATTTTCTATCTCCACCCTAGACACTGTTTAATTTATGCTTTATCCATCCTATTTCCATAGCAGGTAGCTGAATATCTCCTAGAGCGTATAATTTCCTGCTTCTCAGGAATGTATAATTCATGCTGTTTCTTCTCTGCTGTTTTCTTAGCTTATAAGATTTTTGAAAACACACACAGCCCCAGAAGCCTGGAAGGCAAGAAGCAATCCCATGTTATCTTTCTTTCTCTGCCACTGGGCCTTTGTCCTGCAAATGGGGTTCAGGCCCAGCATGTGGAGCTCCTCCGGTTGGCTGCACCTCATAAGTCACAGATATTCCAAGCTGCAATGACTCACCCTTTTCTGTGACACCATAAGGTAGGTGTGGGAACGTGTCACCTCACAGCTGTTGCTGAAGTACAGCTTCCATCATCCCCTTAACATTGCCTTCACAGTGGGAGTTGCACTCCAACATCTGGAAGACCAAAAGTCCCTTACACCCTGCTAGAAAGTGTCCTGGGGCACACCTTTCAGATAATTTGTTCTTTCACTGGCCTCCATTCAGCAACAGTACATCCCATTCCTCTTCACCTTATGTACCCCCAAATCTACTTCAAGGAATTGCTGAACCCTTATAGAAGATCTGGATGGTACATGGGGGGCAGGCAGGGGCTGCAATGCACAGGACAGATCCCTTCCTGCATGTAATATCAATTCTGCTGATGAACAGTCATTGTTGGACACTGTTGGACACAATCTGTTACTCCTGAAGAAGGGATTGTCAGCTGGGAGATGTAGTCCAAAAAGCTCTAAGGGGTCACAGGTGTCCACCTTTGCCCTAAAGCAGGGGTGGGCAACTGCAAACAGGGCAGAGACCATTCTTCCTTCCTGGCAGACTGCAGCAGCACATTTCAGTACACTCAAAGTGATATATTGTCACTTCTGGCTGTCATTTTGGTTGCTTTTCCACATTTTTCCCTTTTTTGGGGGGGGGTCTGTTTTGGAGAGGTTAGAGAAGGAAATGGTTGCCTTTTTGTGTTATTCTGGGGGATTTGGAGTGGTTTGGGGGCAAAATGCCCCCAAAGTCAGCCTAAAAAAATTAGTTGGCTTCAGGGGGGTTTCACAGGCTGTGCCATAGGGGTCCTGAGAACTCCTTGTGGCCCACAGACTAGACTTTGCCCAGCCCTGCCCTAAAGAATAGGCACACCGAGTGAATCCTGTTGTGCTTTCGTATGCAGTTGTGCTGAAGGAGAGTTGTATATTATTCTGGATACATTTAACTCTTAATACAAAGTGTAAGATCTGATAATTGTATGCTCATGTGTCACAGTCTTATAGGTGGTACAGGTGGTGCTATACACTCGTGCATACATACTACTACAACCACCATCACACATTTGAAAGGTTGTGATTAATCCAATGTCAGCTTGTAAGCTTCATGGGTATTTTGGGATTTAAATCTGAGCTTCTCTAGGCCTATACTAATGCTAACCAACTGCTCCGTTATAGTTGAATGGCATTGATTCTTAAGCTACAACATAGAGAGGTACACTAGCAGCTTCAGGCGTATCTATAGAAACCAAAGGCTCAGTCACTATATCCACTGTGGGGATTGGCATCTTCTTGGCCTAATGCCCACACGTACGCTTGCTACGCTTCTGCTAGAAATGACAACATCAGTAGAGCCTGTTCTGAAATACTGATCTGTGTCAATCATTGGAGGAAAAGTGAGATATAAACGGAGCAAAGTAACTGACAGATAAATAAATGAATATTAAATGGCACCAAGGCAGGTAGTAACATTTAAAAAAAAATAATAATAAAGAACAGTAGGACCATTGAAATCATGACTAGAAAACAATTTAAACAATAAAGCCATTAAAATCAATAATAAACATTAATGCATTTAAAAGTCAGTTTGAAAAGACTTGGGTTTGCTTGCTTCCTAAAAGCAACAGGCATATAAACTGAGCACAGTTCTGAGGGGAGTACATTCCACAGTCTGGGGGTAACACATGGGGAATTCTGCTCCCACATGCCCAACATGTGGGCCTCCCCAGGCGATGATATTTTGAAGATGGCCATTCTGAAGATCTGAAAGGTTTGTATCAAGATAGGCAGTCCCTTAAACAGGCAAGCCCCACATCATTTAGGGCTTTAAAGTGTTTTAAAGCAACACCTTGAACTGGGCCTGGAAAAGAAATGACAACTGGGGACCTCTCATGATTCAGAAATTTTAGCTGACAGGATGTCAGAGTGGCAACAGAGATGTTATTGTTCCTCAAGATGGATATTGCACCTAAAATGTTCAAAAATGACTGAACGTAATCCTTTTACGTGCGTACAAAAAATTGAAGACCTCAAGATGGCCATAATGTTTGGGATCTCTGTGGAGGGGGTTAAAAAGCAGACGGCATCAAGGCATACAAGAGAACACAACTATCATGTGAAGGAGATTGCCAGCCGCAACTGTAAACAGAGTCACTTTAAGCCCTGACGGCATTCTAACAAGAGACATCTGAGGCCTTTCTGGAATCCTGTTATATGCCATCTAATTTAAGAAGCATGAAGAGAAGGCTAAAAAAGCTCACATTTCCTTGCCACTCCAATTTCAGTGATGGGTGGTGGCATCTTTTAGCTGCCCATGGGGCTCTAGTTTTGCTGCTGTCGTTCCATGGGAAGAAGTCACAAAACGGAAAAAGAACACCTTTTGCCAGCCTGGCATGAAAGGTTGTTGTGGCTCTTACAGTTTTATGTTTCGGATTTGAACGCTCCCCTTTTAAACACAAGCTTTGTGCCCACCACCATGCTCTTTATGAGCAACCATAGTTTTCCTTCATGGATCAGAACGGCTGCATCTCGTAATGTTTGTTATATGCACCCGCAATCCCAGAAGTGTTAAGCCTCATCTGCTTGTTTGTTTTTTCTCTTCTTCTTCACAAGTGCTGAGGTACCCTGGAAGAAGTTAAGTGCACCTTCTGGATTTTATAGATAGGTACATTTGGGAAATCAATTTCTGAATTGTAAGCAGCAGTCATCTTGACTCACTTACCCTCAATGCAATTAACTTAGGTGGAAAGAGGCTGAAGTTCCAAAATGTATCACGGCTCCAAGTACTTAGCATTATTTATCATGATTCAGAAATTGATTTTTTCAGGCCTTACATATCTATAAAAACCAGTTGGGGTTTTCAAATACTATAATTTTTGCATAGCTTGATGAATAGGGATGCGATTTAGAGGCTTAGAAACATATACTCCTTCTACCAGACGACACTTAAAATAATGCTGTTATACCATGCACTTTTGGATTTGGTTTTAAAAAACACTCACAGTTTCTGTTCATAAACAGCAATTTCCCATATTGATTCCCCCTTTTTAGCATTTATTTATTTATTTAAGTATATGATTCCCGTTTTTCACCCACTCGTGCTGTGCCAGCAGAATCAATTCTCGTTATACTTCTAGGGCATATTAATACAAGATTTCAGGGTAAGACTTACGTGGGACTAGAAGTCATTTCCTTCAGAGAAACTTACCACTGAGAAAGCATCCATATGATTTTGGCATGTCAGTGCTACATCAGATATGGTCAAAATATGAGCCATGTGTTGCATGGAGTAGGTCCCTAATCCCACACTGCCCACCTCTAGATATATAAGGAGATTATATGAGGTGCTTTTGGTTTCTTTTCCAAATGTCTTTGATATATTTGTGTCGTCTAGAAAAACACAAAGTTATAAGGGGCATTTAGGGTTTGTTTGTTTTTTTAAAATGTCTCTTCTGGGCATATCCAGTTTTGTAAAAAGTTCCCGCTTGGGCCTAAAACAGCTCTGGATGCCCATTTCAGTATTCTTCAAAATTGAGTGGGCACATAGGGATGTGTAACCCTCCATGGGGTGGCAGAGGAGTATGTATGGCCTCTGGGAGCTGAACATTCCTAAACTAAATCACAAATTTCTGCTGACCTCAGCATGTCATAGTAGTTCTGCATGTGACTCTACATAACAGCTGGCCATTCACTGATCCCTGACACTAAATGTAGAGTTTCTACAGCATCCTTGCCACGACTCTGTGATTGGTAGAGAGTGGGGGTAGACTGGAGAAGCATCTATGTCCCCAGAAGCAGACACAAAATGATTGCATCATCTGCTGAAACCTCAGTGGACTTCAGCGGAGATGTTTTTCCAGTCGCCCTCTGTTTCCCAGGAGGCACAGAATGGCTGGGGAGGAGGGGTTGAGCTGTAGCAGCTGTACCCTAAGTCTGAGGGGAAGGCTTTGGTTGGTGCAGAGGGATGAAGGGAATGTCAGTCTCCACTTCAACCCCACCCAAAGAGATATACACAGGTCTAAAGTTGACCTAGGCCCTTTTCGCGCCTTACCTTGTCCTGGAGACATCTGGTGTGGGTCCTGGCATTGGCCCTGCCTGGAGGAGGGTGTGACAGGAGTGCTCCCCTTTGTACCAGCTTCTGCAATCCAGGAAGTGTGATGGCCATGCCTCTTCCTGCCACAGTGCAGCTGGGTAGTGTCCCAGGCTGTGCTGGGGCAGGGAGTGCAGCCATGGTGCTTCCAGGGCCTCTACAGGGAAGATAAGTGTGAGCGTGTGGTGGGATGGTGGCACGATAGGCAATCATTAACAGGGAAAATCCGTCAATGATTTGTGGCGTGATCGCACCACCTGGGGATGGGAGAAGGACAGGACCAAATGACGTTGTGTGTAAGTGTCGCCATAGTCCCATCCTTCTCCTGTCTCTATGGTGGGTTGGGAGGATAGAGCAGAAAGGGACTGTTAGAGGCATATGCCTCTAACAGGATGACAACTGTGATGTGAAACTGTTTCTTTTTAAATCATAAATAAACACATTGGGGATTAGCAGACCCCACCACTAGGCCCCTTTGCTCATTTTTAAAATCAAGGTTTAAACTCCCTCATCCCTGTATGGGGAACCAGATGTAGATTTGGCTCCTGCACGTTTACTAAGCAGTAGGAAGGTAATGAATACTCACAGATTTTCTTTCTTCTTTTTCTTTTAATATTTTTTAAAAAATTGTTTACATGCAAAAGGAATTTCTGTTAAATGCAACAGCACTCAAGTATAGCAAAAGCAGAAAAATAAAAACATGAGAGGAAATAAAATAGTCACATTACTTGTACGTTTCTCTAAAAGCTGACCAAATATCTGAATATAAGTCCATTTGGAAATTTCATCTATACATCATTTTTTCAAATGTTGCAAGTGTTGTTAAGATCTTCTATCCATTGGATGACAGATGGAGAAAAATTATTTTTCCAGTAACAAAAGAAATACTGCCAGTGGGAGGCAAGATGGAGTCTAGTGTATTTAAAGCATGGCAGTTTTGATACTGCACAACTCCTATTACTCATTTGAATATAATTATCCCTAGTGACTTATCTCAGATTATTAATCTTAATATAAGTAAGATGATAAAAGATATTGCACAAGATTTATAGAGATGGGCGGGCTTAAAGATGAGTCTGTGGGGTACAGTAAAAACAACTGCAATGAATGTTATACATAGAATTGTTTATGTTATTAGTGAATTTCCTCTATTTCTACCTTCCAAAAATTAAATGCATTGTTTAGCAGATGGGGGGACTCATCTCCTTCTTAAATTTCAATTAAAAGTATGCAAATTCGAATCAAAGAGGAAGGGTTTGGCCTTCCAGTTCTTCTTGCATATCTGTTTTATTTTGTACAGGCTTCCCCCATTTATCTGACAGGTTACAGTCTGGACCACTGTCAGCAAATGGAATTGGTGGAAAAGTGGAACCTACATACTCTACTATAGGGAGGATGAAGGACTTATGGAGGCTCTCTTGCTCCCAACAACACGTGCACTGCTTGAAAAATCTGTCAGCTGGCTTAGCACCTTTTCCCCTCTCTCAGCTTACCTTGTAAGCAGCAATACACAAAACAGTATACAGAATATACAGAAAGCAGTATATTGGTGCAACCCCCCGTCACTGGTTTCTGCATGAAATGTTGGGATTTTTTTAAAGAAAAAGAATACAAAACCAATAGGCTTCGTACATTTTTTTTGCAAATAAATCCCGAATGGCAAACAAAGCAAAACAATCAAAACACAGCATCAAAAATGCACAAAACTCTTGTAATCTTCCCACAGCTTTGAAAGTGTTAGTTCTCGCATACAAGAATGAAATAAGTGAAAATTTATATCCTTACAGATGAGGAAAATAAATTTTAAAAAAATTTCTGACAGTTGTGCTACACATTTAAGACATTTATCTAGTTGGACCCTCAAAAGGCCAGTAACAATGTCTGGGAAAAAGTGGAAGGTGTGCTAAGTAATTTCTGTTTGTTTGTTTTTTTCCCTTTGTGCTGTGCAAATTTTGTAATTTTTCAAAAGGTTATTGAGAAGTCTGGACTTCTTAATAAGATGGATGATAAGTGGTTAAGAAGCTTCTTTGGAAGATACCGTGAGGAAAGTGGGAGCGTTGGAGAGATGTGCTTGTGCAGTTCTGCAGTTCGCATAGGGATGTGGGGGCAGGGAGGTGATTCGCCCTGGGCAGCAATGTTTCTGGGGCGTTTTGGCCCATAGCCACGTCCCCGCATGCCCTGGCCATGCCCCTGTGCACAGTGACCACGCCCCTTGTGCCATAGCCCCCCCCTCCCCTCCCCTCCACACACTCCAAGCTCCACCACTGCAATTCTGTCTTTGGGAATTCCAACACGAGCTGACATCTTTAGCAGCTTTTGGACTAAATTCTGGTTTGGACATTGTTATCTAACCACTTTCATACTTCTCCAGTGTTCTAAAGTATTGTCCTTCTTAGCTCAAAAAAGAGCATGTTTATAAATGTCTTTAAAGATTTAGAAAGAACATATCTAAATAGTATTGAACAAAATGCCTATTATGAATAGGTAAAATGCATAATTACATATTAGTTAAAAGTAAAACTGCTTGCAGAGTTTTTAAAAATTTTGCAGATCGGCATGCAAATAGGATGAAAAAGATTTCACAGTGAACATATCCGAAAATGAAATTGCTAGTCCAAACTAGATTAAACCCACTGAATCAATGGGATTTATGTAAAGGCCTACATTAAGCAGTTGATCCAACTGCTCTGTTCTGGTTGGAGATAAAGATGGAATTCTTGGCTAATTTCATTCTTGAAGGAAGCAGTGAGTAATTTTGGCAATTTTCTTCCCTTTTCAAGAAAATTCTGGACTTGTTTTGTGCAAAATTTGCACATATTTTTCTTCTGCATAAAACAGCATTTTCTGCATAGAAAGGTAGATTCTCATTCAAAAAATACTGTTTCCTGTGGCGGAAATGCTGCTTTCTGCACCCACACCCACCCACACAAAATAAGTCTTGAACTGCGAAGTTTCTTATCAGTCCAGGATTCTCTTTCTCTCCAACACTCAACTATCTTGAAAATATTTTTAATATTCTTTCTGTCCCTAGATAGGAGTAGCTACTGGATTTAGGTCACATACTGAAAGTAATAGATTTGTCCATCCCTAGTTTGGGATGTATGCAAGGGTAAACTCTCAGTATCTGTGGGCCTAAACCTTATATATGTAAGGACACATTAGTGCTACTAAGCATGATAGCCTGTTGACACACAAATGATAGTCAGCACAATACTCTGTGGACCAGTCCAGTCTATGAGCGTTGGGTGCTGGTCCACAGTGAGTTTCAAGGAAAGAAAGAAACAGTTGTACTCAACAGACACAGACCTAGTACTGGTCCCTAGCACATTGGATAGTCTGAGAAGCATTGGTCTATGCATGGGTTCCTCAGAAAGGAAATTAGCGAGAGAGGGAGAGTTTGAGATTTCTCCCTGGAATATATTTATTATTTATACCCCCATATCACCAGCAGTTTGCTATGTGGT
Source organism: Cyclura pinguis (assembly GCA_030412105.1). Classification (NCBI taxonomy): domain Eukaryota; kingdom Metazoa; phylum Chordata; class Lepidosauria; order Squamata; family Iguanidae; genus Cyclura; species Cyclura pinguis. The sequence continues at coordinate 225,941,120 of CM059599.1, read as the reverse complement.
TTAAGTAGAGTTAGAAAACTAACTTTTGGGGATAAAAATTCCCAGAATACTCAAGCCAGCATGTCTATGGTCATCCTGGCTGGGAGAGTCCAGGAACTGTAGCTAAAAAGTAACTTTCCCAAGCTCTAGATTAATCTGTGATCTGTACAGTTATGGTGCTTGTGAAAACTGCACAGGTTGACTCTTAACATCTCTCTCTTCACAAATTTCTCTTCTCCCAATATCTGCTGTATTAAACACTGGGAATGACTGGCATAGAAGCTGAGTCTCAAAGAAGACAAAGGCCATTTCCATACCGGGCTTCTGAAATGGTGCAGAGTGACCTCTCACGGAGGTCTTCTACACCGTAGAGTGGACTGGTGTGGACTACTTTTTGTAGTTCCACACCAGAATCCACTCAGGAGCGGCCGGAACTAGCCGGGCTGCGTGTTTTTTAAAAACCTCTTTTTTGAGGTTTTTAAAAAGCACGGAGCGCGCAGCCTCGTGCCGCTCCGTCGCCCGGCTCTAAAGTGGATTTGCAGGCGCGCGCAAGTGCGTGCCTGCAGATCTGCCGGGGGCAGGCTTCCGGCTGGCGAGCTTCTCCGGTTGGTGGAGAGCCTCCACCAACCGGAAGCTGCCATCTGGGACGCCGGAGGAGTGTGGAGCAGCGAGCTCGCACTGCTCCGCGGGGCGACGGACTTACCCGGCTGCGGGTAAGCTCCGTTTTAGTGTGTTTTCACCCGTTTCCCCCCCACACATGTGAAAAGGGCCTCAGTTAAATAAAATCTTCTCTGAACAGCAATATATGTCACTTAGTAGGGTCTAGACAAGGTAAATGCAGACATGCATTTGTGCACAGCATCCATTTTAGGTGTGCTTATGGAAGCCTACCCCTAAACATGCCTCTTTTCTAGATTTCAGCCCTTCCAACTCTCTTTCAGTGATCTTCGCTTACTACTCTGCCCCTTCTTCTTCTTCCCTGTTGTTTGCTCTTAATGTTTCCTCATTTTTTCTTTTATGACTATAAAAATTTTGCAGTGCTATGAATTTGCTCACCAGTCACAGCTCTGTTTTGCCCCTTTGGGGTTGTTTGGGTCTTCAACTTGGGTAAATATACCATCAACAGTCCACAATCCAGACGAGAACAGCAAGACAGCAGTGCTTAAGGAATAATAGGGAATAGAAGTGCCTTCTCTGATGCAAACAACCCAGCTGTGATTTGCCTGGGCTCCACTCTGCCAGCACTTAGCTAGCACTCAGCTGGCCTCCCGAAAACTTCGGGTAGGTTAATCACAGCTGCCCAGGAAAATAAAGTCTTAAAATCTTAGAATCTTATATAATTAAAGCCCTAAGTAATAAATATTTTGAAGTTATTAAAACCTCAGAGCTTTATAACTGAATGTTTAAAAATTCCAATATTAAAGAGGTTAAAAAAAGAACAATAGAAAACAATAAAAAAGCATCAGCTTGTCCACTAAAATCTGAGTTAAAAATCACCATTAAGGACTAAAAAACTACCTACAGGGGCAACAACTGCCAGAAAACACTAAAAGGCTGGAACCTAATAAAACCACTATATAGCTATAGAACATACAAAGATAAGATTGGGCAGTCCACTCAAACAATCCCAAAACAAAAATCACAAATCAGGATTCAAAGTAGACAGAAGTAACAAAAATATTAATTCGAGCAGCAGCTTCATAAACTTTCAGAGGAGCTCTTTTTTCCTGTTTGGGTCTAAACTCCAGTTTGCTGGTTCAGGTGGATTATGAGCAGGTAGGAATGACAGTGATGGCAATTCTCTGCCCCTATTTTCAAGGCTGCCACCTCTGAGTGTTCGATATGGCATTTTTCCTTCCACCTGCCCCATCTGCTCTTCCCTTTAAAACAAAGTGGCAGCATCTGAAGGAAGATCAAAGACATCAGTCCTTTGATTTATAGCACCAGTTAAAATGCCGAAGTGGATGAGCCAAAGAGGATAAGGAGCTGGATGCCACTCTTACATATGGCAGCAGCAATGAAAAGTTTGCTTTAAAAAAAAATCAGCTGCTATCCATACTACTAAAGGAAAGGGCCCAGTTCCACCTGCATTGGCAAACCAGTTTGGGCCCCATTAACCAGGAGCAAATGAATCACTCCCCCTTGGATTGTCAACTGTATCCTGGGGTAGGAAATTGGATTGTTATAGCTTAGCTTTTCTTTGTCTCCCTTTCTCATTTTCCTCCAAGGAATGAGAAAATTCCTCTCAGAGCTCAGCACTTTGATGCAGTTAAATATAATGCGCTTTTCAGTGCTTGTATGTTATGATACAGGCAGGAACCTGAACAGTACTGACCTACCCCCCAAAATGCTAACATAGCAACCTAACACAGCTGACAGTATCAAATTTCTGAAGCTTAGCAGGATCAGAGTTGATCAGTAATGAGATGAAAGACTGCTAGGAATACCAGAGAAGTCCATGTGGGCTTAGGGAAGAATCCTACCCAAACCCCTGGAAAGTCATTGCTGCCAGACAGAGCTGACAATACTGGCCTGGAAGAACCAATTTATTGACTCTGCATACAGCACCTTCATATGTTCTTAAAGAGCAGGTGCAGTTGTATAGTAGCGAAGAGACAGATTCATAAACCAGGAAGTTCTGCTTCAGTTTTGCCTTTACTACCAATATGCATGGTATTCTTTGTCAAGTCATTCTTCCTCACATCTCAGCCTCACCTATGCCATGTGAGAATGATGATAACACAAACCTGCCTTGAAGGGTGTTCCCTTTTCAAAAAAACAATGTATGATCATCTCTATGAAGAATTTGAGAAATGAAAAGCACTAAATAAATGGCAGTTATTATTACCAGGTTGGATCCAAACTTATGTAGTATAGACAAATTAAAATACATGAGGCTGAGGTAGCCATGGTCTGACAGATTCTAATAGGGTACTCTAAGTAGGACTAAATCAAGATTGAAGCTGCTGCCCTCATTACCAGATAAAAGTGCCTGAAATCCACATCATTCATTCCCCTTAAAAAGATCCAGTCTCTGAAAAGTGCATGCTAGTGATGTTTAATAGATAACGCTTTGGAGTAATGAATCCTTCAGTGATAGACTGAAGTGGTCAACAGTAGGAAATATATTTTTTAAAAAATAGGAATCAAAGAAAAGTGAGGCTTGTTCAAATGAAGGTTGTCCTAAAACCTATCAGTTGCTAGATTGCAATTTGAACACTGAGGCCATTTCTGTACTACACTGTTACAGTGCTACTATTCCACTTTCAACATCCTACGGAATCCTGGGGTTTGCAGTTTAGGGAGGGGCCTTTAGAATCCTCAGCCAGAGAGCTCTTGGGCCTCAGTAAACTACAAACCCCAGAATTCCACAGGATGATGAAAGTGGAATAATAGCACTATAACAGTGTAGGGCAGAAATGGCCTGAGTTGGGCAACCACCTGCTGTAACAGTGTGTCTCTTGGGCCTGTTATTCAACTATTACTTGCCTCCTTCCTGAAGCCTGAAGTTTGTAGGCACGAGTGTCCCATAACCTCTTGAGAACCACCAGAGTGTTCTTTCCATAATGATTTTCTAGAGGATGGGACCCTATCAACGTCAAGACATAAAAGAGTTAAATGTTCATTTTTAAACATTAAACCAGCTTGTTCCGCCTATTCGAGTGTTCACTGGAACTCTATTCCACTCATTTACGTTACTCCAAATAGGCCATCTTAGGGAGGGGCAGGGGAACTTGGGTGGGAGGATCCAACAAACCTGAGCATCTGAAAATAAAGCATTTGTCACATAATTGTATTTACAAATGTCCCATTTGGGGCATGGGGAAAAAGCATGAAGGAGTTTTATAAGCTTTTTATTGGATTCTGGGGATTGGATATCACTTCTTGAGATGGGGATGTCAAGGGAGTTGATGTATACATTTAAGAGTAAAAACTCCCCGGGGCTCGCGATGTATCTTCTATCTGATGTTATTGCTTTTCTTTAACACATTTTCCAAAGCTATAACTTTCTGCTATATGTTCTGTCTCCACCTTATCTGTAGATTTAAAGAGAAGAATTACAGATAGGTTCACTTTGCTTGTATGTGCTAGAAAAAATACTCCTCCCCTCCCAAGAATGCTGTGTAGCAATTCGTATGTTAGGAAGATGACCACAAGGTTCTTCCTTTTTGCCCACCAAGTGGCAATCAACGTTTTTTGCTATCAGTCTTGCAAAGTGGATCAGGAGGTCTTTAAACTGAGTTTGGCTGGGAAGGGAGACAGTATTGTTCAGGGCAAGGACTCAGCGAGTGCTGGGAGAAATAGCCCAAATGATATAGATAGAGCAGGCGAGGTAGTACTAGCGACCAATACTGGGAGGAAAAGCAACTTTAGTACAGGACTTGCAGGAAGGACACATGGTCTTAAGTGTCTCTACACTAATGCACAGAGCATGGGAAATAAACAAAGTGAACTCAAACTCTTAATACAACAAAATAAATATGATTTAATAGGCGTCACTGAAACCTAGTGGGATGAGTCTCATGACTGTAATGTAGTAATAGTGGAGTATAACCTATTTCACAGAAATAGACCAAACAAGACAGAAGGAAGAGTAGACTTATTTGTCAAGGATGTTTTCACCTGTGAAGAGATCCATGACTTAGATCCAGGAAACCAGGTCGAGAGCATCTGGGTAAGAATTAAGGGAGTGAGAAACAATAGGGATGTGATTGTTGGGGTTTGCTACAGGCCTCCAGGCCAACCTGAGGACTTGGATGATGCCTTCCTGGAGCAGATGACCACACATTCAAAAATGAGAGATGCAGCAGGAATGGGAGATTTCAACTATCCTGATATATGTTGGCAGTCAAACTCTGTCAAAACCAAACGGTCCAACAGGTTCCTTACTTGTCTTGCAGACAATTTCATGGTCCAGAAGATAGAAGAGGTGACAAGGGGGTCAACTCGCTTAGATCTGATCCTGACCAACAGGGATGGCATTGTTGATGAGGTGGAGGTGGTGGGATCTTTATGGGGGAGTGACCATGCTCTATTGGAATTTGTCATTGAGTGGGAAAGAGAAGCCAAGTGCAGCCAGATATGCATTCTAGACTTTAAAAAAGTTGATTTCTGTAAACTTAGGTAGTTACTTCCTGAAATTCTGTGGTCAAGAACACTGAAAAAGAAAGGAGTTCATGACAGATAGGAGTTTATTAAAAGTGAAATACTGAAGGCACAATTTAAAATTGTGACAATAAGGAGGAAAAATGGCAGGTGTCTAAAGAAACCAGAATTAAAGAATTCTCAGTTGAGCTAAATGTTAAAATAAACATGTACTGAAATGGAAGAATCATGAAACCACCAAAGAGGAATTCAAGCAAATAGCCAGAATATGTAGGGAGAAGACCAGAAAAGCTAAAGCATAGAATGAACTCAGGCTTGCCAGAGACATTAAAAACAATAAAAAGGGCTTTTTTAGATATGTCTGCAGCAAAAGGAAAAACAAGGAAATGATAGGGTCGCTGTACGGAGAAGATGGCCAATTATTAACGGGGGGAAGAGAAAAGGCAGAACTGCTCAACACCTTCTTTGCTTCAGTTTTCTCCCAAAAGGATAGAAGTACTCAACCTAGGAGATGAGGAACAGGTGAGGAAGGGGGGCAGGAATGCAGCACAGAATAAGTAGAGCAGTAGTACAGGAATATCTGGCTAAACTAGATGAATTCAAGTCTCCAGGGCCAGATGAATTACATCCAAAGATATTAAAAGAACTGGCAGAAGTCATTTCAGAACGACTTGCAATAATCTTTGAGAACTCTTGGGGAACAGGAGAAGTCCCAGCAGACTGGAGGAGGGCAAATGTCGTCCCCATCTTCAAGAAGGGAAAAAAAGAGGACCCAAATAATTATTGCTGGGTCAGCCTGACATCGATACCAGGAAAGATCCTAGAGCAGATCATTAAACAATCAGTTTGTAATTACTTAGAAAGCAATACTGTAATCACTAAAAGTCAACATGGATTTCTCAGAAATAAGTCATGCCAGACTAATCTTATCTCTTTTTACGATAGAGTTACAAGCTTGATAGATGAAGGGAATGCTGTAGATGTAGCATATCTTGATTTCAGTAAGGCCCTTGACAAAGTTCCCCATGACATTCTTGCAAAGAAGCTAGTAAAATGTGGGTGGGACAGTGCTACTGTTAGGTGGATTTGTAATTGGTTGACCGACTGAACCCAAAGGGTCCTCACCAATGGCCGCTTTTCATCCTGGAGAGAAGTGACTAGTGGGGTGCCACAGGGTCCTGTCCTGGGCCCAATGCTATTCAACATCTTCATCAATGATTTGGATGAAGGAGTAGAGGGCATGCTGATCAAATTTGCAGATGACACCAAATTGGGAGAGGTTGCTAATGCCCCAGAGGACAAGATCAACATTCAAAATGACCTGGACAGATTGGAGAGCTGGGCCAAAGCTAACAAAATGAATTTCAACAGAGAGAAATGTAAGGTCCTGCACTTAGGCAGAAAAAATGGAATGCACAAATATAGGTTGGGGGACACATGGCTGGATAATAGTATGTGTGAAAGGGATCTAGGAGTCTTGGTAGACCACAAACTGAACATGAGTCAGCAGTGTGAATCAGCAGCCAAGAAAGCCAACACTTTCTTGCATCAATAGGAGTATAGTGTCTAGATCAAGGGAGGTAATGGTGCCACTCTATTCTGCTTTGGTTAGGCCTCATTTAGAATACTGTGTCCTGTTCTGGGCACCTCAATTCAAGAAGGATATCGACAAGCTGGAGTGTGTCCAGGGGAGGGAAGATCAAAATGGTGAAGGGTCTGGAAGCCATGCCCTATGAGGAGCAGCTTAGGGAACTGGATATGTTTAGTCTGCAGAAGAGAAGGTTAAGAAGAGACATGATAGCCATGTTTAAATATTTGAAGAGATATCATGTCAGGGAGGGAGCAGGCTTGTTTTCCACTGCTCCAGAGACTAGGACAAGGAGCAATGGATTCAAGCTCCAGGAAAGGAGATTCCACCTGAACTTCAAGAAGAATTTCCTGACAGTCAGAGCTATCCGGCAGTGGAATATGCTGCCTCAGAGTGTGGTGGAGTCTCCTTCTTTGGAGGTTTTTAAGCAGAGGCTGGATGGCCATCTGTTGAGAATGCTTTGATGGGTGTTCCTGCATAGCAGGGGTTGGACTGGATGGCCCCTGTGGTGTCTTTCAACTCTATGATTCTATGATTCTATGAATTCTTGTGGGGCTGGCCCTACCATTATACAGAGTGAAACAGTTGCTTCATGTAGGAGATTTAAGATATTATGGGAGGGCAGCAATCTGTTAGTTACTTGCTTTGTACATGTATCACCACATATAAGCAAAGTTGAGAACTGATGTGGTGTTGTGGTTTGAGTGTTGGCCTATGATACTGGAGACCAGAGTTTGAGTCCCCACTTGGCCATGGAAGCCCACTGGGTGACCTTGGATGTGTCAGTCAGGCCCTTTCTGCAGGACATGTTCATCCTGCACTGCGGATGGGAGAAGGACGGGACCCAGACGATGCTTCTGCATGACATTGTCCGGGTCCCGTCCTTCTCCCATTCCCAGGTGGTGCAATCACACAGTAAATCATTGATGGGTTTTCTCTGTCAATGACCAGCGATCATGCCACCATCCCACCACCTGCCCACACTTACCTGGTGTGCAGAGGTCTGGGAAGTACAATGTCTGCACCTCCTGCCCCAGCGCAGCCTGGGGCAGTTCCTGGCTCTGCTGAGGAAGGAAGAGGCAGTGCATTATGCTTCCTCCATTTGCAGAGGCAGCTGGTGCGGAGGACAGCATTCCTCTTGCTCTCCCCTCTCAGCAGAAAAAACACCAGGACCCACACTGGATGTCTCTGGAACACAGTAAGCTGCAGAAAGGGCCTCACTTTCAACCCCCAGAAAACCCCATGATATGTTTTGCCTTAGGGTCAGAAATGACTTGCAGGCACACAACAACAAACAGGAAGAGTCGCTTCTGGATTTTGTGTGATGTGCAAAAATGCTTTGTCTGGCTTTAGGATCTTGACTTTTGCGATTTTGTGTAGGGTAGGGTGGGGGAACTGCCAGTTGCGGCTCTGCCTTAGGCAGAAAAATACCTTGAACCTGTCCTGAATTCTTGCTTGTACACCTATCCGATTGTATCCTATCATAGATGGTTGCTGCTTACTTCACAGTCTATGTTTTAAAAAGTCAATAATGCTTCTTCAGGAGCTCAGACAGACTAACCTTCTGTAATTGAAATGCAAATTCACTATAAGCAAGACAGTTTGTGAAGTACTTATGGTCATTCTTAATCATTAATTTAGATGAATGTAAATTGAAGTGATCAATCACATATTCAGGCAGCAGCTGTTCCCATGGTCCTAGAGACCCATTTGACTAGTTGATCTCACTGCAACTGTCTAGTTGGCATTTATCTCTGGTGGTACATATAGAATCATAGAATCACACAACTGGAAGAGACTACAAGGGCCATCAAGTCCAGCCATGCAGGGACACACAATCAAAACACTCCTGACAGATGGCCATCCAGCCTCTGTTTGAAAACATCCAAAGAAGGAGACTCCACCACATTCCAAGGCAGAGCATTCCACTGTCAAACTGCTCTTACCATCAGGAAATTTTTGCTAATGTTTAGGTGGAACTGCTTTTCCTAAAGATTGAAGCCATTGCTCCATGTCCTAGTCTCTGGAGCAGCAGAAAAAAAGCTTGCTCCATCTTCCATATGGCATTCTTTCAGATATTTAAACATAGGTATTGTTACCCTGTGTACTGGGGGTCCCGGGAGGGACACCAAAGCGTGCTCGACTAAAGGTGGGGAAAATTAGCTCAGAGCACTGCTTGGCGTTACGAGAGTTAGGGTAACGTAGTGAGATCTTGAACTCTATGTCTACAGGGTCAGGCTGAGTCAAGGAGCACACAAAAGTTGAAGCAATAAATGCTGTTTTATTAAACACAAGCAAAACATTCACTCAAGATAACTAAAGGAAATAAAGGTTGGAGTGGTATAGAGGGATTTTTAGAGGAGTTGCTGGTTTGGGTGATACTTCACCTGTCCTGAAGCCCAGAAAAATAGGGAGCGAAGCTGGGGTGCGATGAAGCTCAGCACGTGGAGCTGAGGGGAGGCTCACCAAGCAAAGCAGCAGCAAGGCGGGATGAAACTCGGGAGCGATCCGAGGAAGGTCTCGGAATCAAGGGTTTTTATAAGGAGAATGTGACTGCAGGCTATGCCGTACTTGGGGGAAAACAATAGATTTGGAGTTGGAGACAAAGCCTCCGAAAGGTCAAAATCTGAATGATTGAGTTATCGTAGAGGTTCTCAATAGAGTAGCCAGTATGCAAACGCAGAGTACTTGGGTATTGTATAGGTTACCCATCAAGCTGCCATCGCGGGGCAGAGGCTCTTTTGTAAGTTGCATGCATACCTAATTAGAGTACTTGCCTGAGGTCTCCTAAAGCAGCGAGTCAGCTATTTTCTGGCCTGCCTGTATTGTTCAGGAATATTACGGCGATTAACGGCCGAGCTTGTTTACGTGCTTGTCCGGTGGCCTCGCAAGCACGTGGAGGGGAGTAGAGAAGTGCAGCCGAATTGTGATATCAAACGGATATCTTTTAATATCCCCAAAGCTTGGACAAGCCAGGGCAGTAACACTATCATATCACCTCTTAACCTTTTCTTCTCCAGGCTAAATACACCCAGCTCCCTAAGCTGCTCTGCATAGGGCATGGTTTCCAGAGTGTACATCATAAATTGCAAATGTGAATACATACTGAAGGGGCATGAGGAGCATTAATGTGCAAAAGGCAACATCTGTGAGAGACAGCTAATTCCCTTCAGCCTTTCAGTAGCTCTTCACTGTAGTCTTTAGCCTTCAGGCCTGATTTATTCCAGGTTGTTTTTCTTTCAAGAAGATTTCTGAGGCCTGCTAGTCTTGTCAAGAAAATTATAAACCTACATATGTATTTATGAATTTAGGCCCTTGAAAAGTAACTTGCAGTGGCAGACCTTCATCTGGAGAACCAAAGACTTTGCAGAGGGGGGTTATCTGCAAGAAGCAGAGTGACTCAAGTATTCAGGAAGATCGTATACTCGAAGTTCCAACTGTTTTATTGCTTGAGCTAAGTAGCGCCTTTGCCTGCCCTGTTCTCTATGTGGTTTGTGTAGAGTTTCATTAATAAAACAGCCACTCTGTATTGGTCCAGGTTCTCGCATTTCTGCTGTATTACTTCAGTAATACAAAGTGATACCTTCTTAATTTCAGGAATGCCTCCTACAGCATAGTCATTTTAGCTGCTGGGAAATCCAAACTGAAGCTTTTATTCCACAGCACCTGCTGCCACCAAAGTACGCTCCTTCGTACAATCCTTCGTCCAGTTGGAACTCTCTGGTTCTTCTGAGATCTAAGTTTAGAGCTATTTGAAAGGGTTGACTTGCCACTAAGCAATCTTTTGATGTGGTAGTTAGACCACTCTGACACCAGAAATTGAGTTTATCATGCCATGGGCCAAAACAACAGTCCTCACGATTTTGAATCCTCTCAGATTCCCCAACAGTTGTGATTTTGCTGTCTAACTCTTCCTAACAGCATCAGTCAGAAGGTCAAGATCTTCCTCTCTGCAATGAATCTTGCATATGTTCTGAAACCGAGGTTTCTATTCAAGTACCAGAACTAGCTGACTTCTAACATTTTATTTGGAATTCTGCATTTGTGGCCATTCTTAGCCCATCATTGTCCTTCCTGCCTTTGAATAAACTCCTTTTTATGGCCTGCTGTATTTTACATTTGTCTTTTAAGAGGAAATTTCCCACAAAAACCTGACCCACATGTGAAACTTTGTTGTTGTTGTGTGCCTTCGAGTTATTTCTGACTTTATGGCAACCCCATGGTGACCCTATGATGGGGTTTTCCTGACAAAATTAGTTCAGAGGGCCCATTGCCTTCCTCTGAGGCTGGAAGAGTGTGACTTGCTCAAGATCACCCAGTAGGTTTCCATGGGCAAGCATGGATTTGAATGCTGGCCTCCCAGAGCCCTAATCCAACTACACCACACTGAAACTACACGGTTGTAAAGCTGTATTTCAACTTTTGTGTCTTCTGGACTCTGAGGTAAGGAAAACCAAAGGACCTTCCTTCTTCCTCCTCCCCACAGCCAGGTTGAACTGAAGGGGTTGGGTTAATTATAGAAAGGTTTATTAGAACTCCTTGGCTCAACAGACTACAGCATTCACACATGGATTAGATTGTAATGGCAGCATATCAGTATCTCTTTTGAAGGGAAACTCATGTAAAGGGGGAGAAAAACCTTTTTTTAATCTGATTTTGCATCTGTAACAATGTTGATCAAGTCACAAATCAATGGTTGATTTTATTTCAAATAACACGTTTGGAATAACACAATTCCCATTCATGTGAGTGTGCCTTCATTTTCCATCTTCTCTGCCTCCCTCACTTCCTTCCTTCCTTCTTTCCTTCCTTCCTTTTCTTAGTGAGTTACTCCCACACCATGGCCATTTCCACACTACACTGTTATACTGCTATTATTCCACATTCAGCATCCTGTGGAAACCTGGGGTTTGTAGTTTAGGGAGGGGCATTTGGAATTCTCAGCCAGAGAGCTCTTTGGCCTCAGTAAACTACAAACCCCAGAATTCCACAGGATGTTAAAAGTGGAATAATAGCACTATAACAGTGTAATGCAGAAATGCCCCATGCCTCATTTCACAGTCTCTCACATCTCCAGTCCTGATTCTATAACCTAATCTACAATGAATAGTAAATGCTGGCTCTGAAATATCATCTTGAACCACTTGAGGTTTTAGGAAATAATCCATCAAAGGAGTTTTGCAAAGGGCTCAGTGTTAAAGGTCATTCACAGGGCCACATGGTAGATTTCTTAAAACACTGTCACCACTTTCCCTTTCATCTAATAGGGGATGGTAGAGAGCAGCAAAAGATAAAGCAATAATGGTGTAGATTTTTTATGTCCTTTGTTCTCACTCTTCCAAAGAAAACATGAAGAATCAAATGGTGGTTTTATTCTGTGTTATTTTAAGAACTCTACATTTAGCTGACCTGTAGAACAAGATTAGATTTTCTAGAAAAAAAACCACATGAACATATTATAAGAACATGAAAGATGTCTACACACTAATCACTTGGTTGTATATCCAACCAAGTATAGTCATTTAAAGATTAATTAACCAAATTCACTCAAAATGCACCTCAAGGTACTGAGTATGAAGGCCAATCTATAGTAGTTTGGATCTATAGAATGCATGGGGCTTGGAATTTCTGGTGCCATTTTTCCCATTGCTAGGCTGCCGGGGCAGGGTGTATGCATTGCAGTTTTAAGAGCAGTAAAAATGTGCATATTTGGGAAAATAGGAAGTTGTCTTGTGCTGAATCAGATCTTCGGTACTTTCAGCGTACTACTGCCAACTCTAACTGGCAGCATTTCAGGCACGATTCTTTCCAAGTTCTAGCTGGAGATCCATCATATTGCTTGGTGGTCTCCCATCCCTGCTTATCTTCTGAAATGAAATAGGATCAGTTTTTTAGGGGGTATGATGATGTACTTGATCCAGCCCCTAACCATTGGTCCCTGCTTCCAAATTCCTTGACACTCTCCCCTCACATACTCAGAGAAATGTGTGTGCTGGGAAAAAGAAGCTGGGCAAAAGAATTAGGAAGAAAAGCAGTGGGCAGAGCAAATTCCATTATTTGCTCTACCCACTACTATTATTATGCTCACCATTTCTCTGCAAACCATACCTCCCCCTGACTCCAGTGAGAAAGACAAAAAGAGAGTTTCTAGATCCATGTTTGTCACCAAGGGTATAGATCAGAACTTGTAGTAGTGTGTATGTGTGTGTGTTTGTGTGTGTTTAAAACAGTGGATCTTGTGTCTTAGAGATATAGAAAATATTTAAATATTTTAATATAAGTAATACGGTCTAGGATATTAAAGAAGGAATAAAAGGTGTAATAAATTTGTGAAATAAAATTAGTTTAAAGAAGGAAATTATAGATAAGGTAGCATGAATACCCTGAGTTTCGGAAGGGGGGAGGGAAAGATTTTAGAATATATGTTCAGTAGGGTGGAATATATGTTTAGTAGGGTGGAAATATGATAGGAATTGGGTGGTGGGATTTAAATATGTATGTATGTATGTAGGGGTATTAGGAATTGTAAAATTTGTGAAGAGGAGTAGTGTGGAGAGGGGATGTTTGGTCTGTCACATTGGTTTTGTCTTGTATAATTGTTATATTGTTTTTTCTTGTATAAATGTTATATTGACATGATTTGTTTGTTATAATGTTATATGTATTTTATAATGTTATAATGTTATTTGTCATATGTTATAATGTTATATGTTATATGTTAAATGTATTGTAAAAATGTATTATGCATATTAAAAATAAAAATTAAATTTAAAAAAACCAAAAAAAAACAATGGATCTTACCTTTTGGGTTGTTACTGACCCCTTTGAGAATTTGATGAAAAATTCAACCAGAAAAAAAATTCACTTAAATATAAATTTCAAGTAACAGGGTAGAGAGCAAAGCTTAAAAAAAAAAAATCACCCCCAGTTCATGGACCCCCGAAGCCCACCCTTGGACTCTTAGGGTTCTAGGAACTACAGATTAAAAACCTGTAATTGGTAACTGCCAGCTTGGTGTAGTAGTCTGAGCATTGCGCTAAAGGACCAGGCTTTGAATTCCTGCTCAGCCATGGAAACCCACTGGATGACCTTGGGCAAGTCCCACTCTCTCAGATTCAAAGGAAGCATTGGCCAGCCCCTATGAACAAATCTTGCGAAGGATTTGTGACAGCTTTGCCTTATTGTCACCATAAGTTACTAATGACTTCAAGGCACATAGCAGCAACAATAACTGTGAGTACAGAACTACAGAGCTGAAGTCATTCGAGGTAATATTTTAAAAGTTGTCTTTTTTTTTTTTAACAAAAAAGTTGTGTATCATTTTTGGATGAAAATTTCAGGAGGTGTTCTCTCTGTGCCAGTTCCAGGTTCAGTCTCAAATAACATGAAAAATATGATTCAAACCCATTGTTTGCTCCAAAGTCACTAGATGGCAGTGATGTGAACAGTCTCAGAGGAAGAGAAGAAAAAGTTTACTATGTCAGGTAAAAAGACTGCATGCCTATCGATACAGAAAGATGTTATTTCATCTGAGGATGAAGTTCTCTGTTTATATTTACTCCTCTCAGATGGGCTTCAGTGGCTATCTGCAAATTCATGCAGCTGTTATAGCCTTGCTTCCATTTGATTAATGTTTAAACATTGATTTTAACTTGGAAAACAGGAGTATATTTCTCTTTCAATCCACATTAGAATCAACACGGGCTCAACAGGGACTGTCGTGCTGAACAGGGTGCAAGGTTTACAATATGGGATCCTCCACAGCATTCTAAATGCACTCTGATTGGGACTTCCAGTGTCCAACTGAAACTAGCCACTTAGGCTGAAGCCAATGCCAAACATATCAGACAGTGTACTTTATCAAGAGAGGAGGATTCTTTTAAATGGGCTGTCTCTTGATCCCCTAAGCCAAAAATACTGAAACAGCTTATTACAGGAGTAGGGAATGTGTAACTGTCAAAATGGCCTTGGACTGCTACCTACAGTAGCCATTCCTGATAGCCAGGAATTGCTGTCCAGAACATCTAGAATCATAGAATCGTAGAATTTATAGAGTTGGAAGAGACCACAATGGCCATTGAGTCCAACCCCTGCCATGCAGGAGCAGACACTCAAAGCAACCCCAGAAAATGGCTGCCCATCCTCTGCTTAAAAACCTCCAAAGAACATGACTCCACCACACTCCGAAGCAGCATATTCCACTGCTGAACAGCTCTCACTATCAGGAAGTTCTTCCTGATTTTTAAGTGTATCTAGAGGGTCGTTTATTACCTAATCCTGATACTGTAGAATGTTAAAAGTAGAGATGGAAAAAATATTCATAAACATTCATTCCCAGATTTAAAAAAACAAAAGAAAACACTGGTTTACTAACAGTTAGAAAACTCCATCAGGAAGAATAAGAGACCAGTGAGAATTTTGCACAATTTCCTTCTGCTATTCTATGTCACAAAGTGTTGCGCAGCAATTATTCTGTGGAGGAAAACACATTTGTTTTACACAAACTCTCCTGTCTTTTATGCAGAAAATGGTTTTCCTGGTGGGGGTGGGGGAATAATCTTTTTGCACACACACACACACACACACACACACACACAGACACACACACAAGTGTTTTTATGTGCAGAATAATCCCTACACAACATTTTGGCATGGTTGAATATGGGAGAATACTTTGGGAGAATATTCATATTCTCCCCCAAGAGAGGAGAAAATTATTTAGCTTCCCATGTGAAGATGAAAGAGTTGAGAATTTACATCTCAATCAGAGGGTCCTCTTCTTTCTCTCTTGCCAGCCTAAGATAGAGAGCAGATGAAATGTGTGTTATCCTTTATCTCTTTTTCTGTAGGAAAATCTCATTCAAGGCACTACAGCCTGTTACCCTGTTTTCTGGGGGTCCCGGGAGGGACACCAAATTGCTATCAAAATTATACAAGTTGGGGAAATTAGTTCAGAGCACAAGTTGGCAAAACGAGAGGCATGGATAACGTAGCAGGATCTTGCAACCCAGTGTCTACGGGGTCAGGCCAAGTCAAGAAGCAAACCGGTTGGAAAATAATGAATGATCTTTATTAAATACAGGCACACAATGTAAGCAACACAAACACACAGATAACTAAGGAAAATAAAGGTTTGAGTAAGACAGTGGGATTTTCAGAGGGATAGCTGGTTCGGGTGATACGAAACCTGTCCTGAAGTCCGGAAGAAAATGGAGAGCGAAGCTGAGGTTCGATGTATCTCAGCACGTGGAGCTGAAGGGAAGCTCGCCAAGCCATGGGGCAGCAAGATGGTCTGGAACTCGGGAGCGATCCAAGGAAGCGGTTTTTATAAGGAGAATTGTGACTGCAGGCTAGGTCGGACTTTGGGAAAACGATAGATTTGGAGTTGGAGACAAAGCCTCCGAAAGGTCAGAATTTGAATGATTGAATTATAGCCGAATTTATCAGTAGAGTAGTCGGTATGCAAACGCAGAGTTGTATAGCTCAATCATCAAGCTGCCAGTGCGAGGCAGAGGATCTTTTGAGAGTTGCTTGCATATCTAATGGAGATACTTGCCTTGAGGTCTCCTAAAGCGGTCAGTCGGCTGTTTCTGGCCTGCCTGTATTGTCTAGGAATATTATGGTGATTATCGGCCGAGCCTGTATGCGTGCTTGTCCGGGGGCCTCACAAGCACGTGGAACGGATATGTGAAGCCGAATTATCGATATCAAAAGATATCTTTTTATATCCCCAAAGCTTGGGCTAGCCAGGGCAGTAACAAGCCCCATGGCAACCGCTGTCACTAATGTTGGCTGGTATCAGCTCAATCACTCATTCCTAAATGGTAAAGATGGCCTAAACTCACAAACAACAGATGAAGTGGTTCACCTGCTTCCTATTTCAGACAAAATGGGATGGCAGGATTCTGTAGGGAGTAGAGACTGCAAGTTACTATTTCAAGTAAATTACTAGTTACTAGTTTCAAGTAACCAACTACTTATAATGAGCATCTTTCTACAATAATGAAAGGGTAACTTAGGCAATTTCTGCAGTAGACTGTTATAGTGCTATTATTCCACTTGCAACATCCAATGGAATCAAAGGCCACTTCCTAAACTGCAAACCCCAAGATTCCATAGGGTGTTGAGAGTGGAATAATAGCACTATAACAGTCACTGCGGAAATGGCCTTAGTTATATTATTGTAACTTATCAAGCCATGTCATTCTCTTTATGATGTAACTGCTTTCTAGTCACTTTCATTGTAGTTACAAGGTGTGTTTGGTCTCACTTACTTGTGCCTCGGCATTTTTGAATAACTAGAAAGTCAAGCTTTGCATCAAAAAATGCAGCTACTTATTGGGCCTGAGACTTGCACCTTTAAGTAACTGTTTTTTAAAGTAATCTCCCAAGCTCTAGTAACGTGCAGCTTTCCCTGGACTGGCACCATTGACTTTGACCCTTTTCGCATGGCATTTTTGAAGCGAAAGGGCCCCTTGAGCATCGCGTAAATGTGAGGAGTGGTCTGCATGACGCACTCACATTTACGCGATGCTCAAGGGCCTGACATGGACCGCGCATGCACCTTTTCATTTTTGGCTCAAAGCTGAAAATGCTGCGTGGTCAAGCATCGCTCCGGGGCCTCATGCGCACTTACCTGATGCACGGAGCCTCAGGAGCCGGGCCAGTCATGTGTCCTCTCCTCAGCGCAGCCTGCGAGGTCCCAGGCTGCACTGCGAATGGAAGAGGAAGTTCGCGTGACGAGGAAGGAGCTGCGAAGCTGAAGCAGCAGGGATGTGACAGCGTTCCTCCCAAGCCTTCATGCGTGAGCTGAGCAGCCCAGCACCAGTAAAAGGTAAGGTGTGAAAAGGGCCTTAAATGCTTCCTTTTCCCCCCCTTAAATTCTTCCTTTTCTGCTCCCTCACCAGTTATCATCTACGTCCTGTTTCCTCTCCAGTTCTCCTATGGCTGAATGCACCTCCATTACTTGACAAAGGGGCCAGCATTAGAGATACTTGAATAATCTGTTCTTTTCATATTCTGAGGAACACTGGCATTATCCACATCTCCTGATGTATGATCCACAACATATTTATCCTTTGGATTTGACACTGTGGCCATTTCTGCATGGTGTCGCTGTCCTGCAATGGGGATGCATTGGCAGTGGTCTGTGAGTCATATATTTGCATGTCATCACGGTCCCATTGCCAATGCATCCCCACCTGTCATGATAACAGAATATTCCATTAACGGAAAAAATCTGTTAATGGCCCATGATTGCATGACGCTTCCATCACTGGTGGCCATGTGGAATGGTTGGAAGTGTGATCTAGGCACTTCCTTCCCCAGTGCAGCATGGGAAAGAGGCTGGCTGCAGTGCGGAAGGAAGGCGTGTGTTGCTCGCTCTCCCACCCGCGGGCAGCTGGCCAGGTGCAGAGGGGAGTGTTGGGGACATGGTCTCATCCCGGCAAAGGCACTGTCAGGATGACGCTGGGACCACGATGGAAAAGGGTAAGGTGCAGAAATGGTCTCTATATTTTTCAGTGTGGTTCTCAGCTCAAAAAAGTACCAAAATGCATTGTAAAATGTTGGTTGTGTTTTTGTTTTTTTGTTTTTTGTTGCTATAAATAGCATTTACTAACCTTTTTTGGAAGACAAAGCATACTTATATTTTTAACTCCATTTTAAGTGGATTTTTAAGAAATGCACATCAATATGGAAACAGGACAGAACAGACTTACTGATGAACATACGAAGAACTGACACGGACCAACAATAGGCTGATTCATCCAACTCTAGCCAGAGTTCCTCTGATACAACCTCTGTTGTCATGGTGACAAGATGATCAGCTCTGGCTGCACTTCTTCCTCTTCAGCATCTTCTCTCCCCTGACGTTGGCTCTAGAACAGGACCAAACATGGCCAAACGCTCCTCCACACAATTTCTTCCCAAGCCTTGCCCTGCACTTAGAAAGTCAGAGGCTATCAAGAACCCTTTCCCTGACATTTTAGTTTTCTATATAGAAGGTTTTTTTAAAAAAAAGATTCACATGGTCCACCATCCTCTACAGTCTGAAGAGTCACAGTCATAGTCTCATCATCACAGGTACAATTTTCAGTAGCCAAATCCTTTTTTCCTCCTCCACAGTTGAGGTATGATGCTTGTTTTGTACGTATGAATTGACTAAGCTAGGAATGTGTATTTATTCTGTAAAGAGAGTTGATATCCTGCCTTTCTACTATGCACCATTCAAGGTGGCTACCAAAGTCAAGAGAAACAAAAACCCTAAGACAGCGAACCACAATAGCTGGCCAAATTTTAAAAGAAATCATGATGATAAAACAACAACAAAAAAGCCCCTTCTTTCTTAGTCTTTAAAAAAATTGAACATTCAGATTTAATAAAATAACATACTTCTAATTACAGATACATTTAGTGGGAACATAGGAGAAGGCCTTTTTGGTGGCTGCTGCCAAGCTCAGGAATCCCCTTCACAGAGAAGCTAGATGGGCAAGTACTTTACTGTCTTTCCACAAGCAGGTAAAACCCTTTTTATTCTGGCAGGCCTTTGAGAACTGATTCTGAAGAGAAAACAGGCCTTGTGTGTCGTGCTAGATATTTATGTGTGGTTGTTTTAATTTGTTTTAACTGGTTTAACTTTTTTGATGGTTTAATTGCTTTTTAACTTTTGTAGGTGTAAATGTTTTATTATGTTTGCTCTAGTTGTTATAGGCCACCGTGAATCCTAAATATATAATATTTATACATATAATAATGATGATGATGCAGTAATAATAATAACAACAAGAACAACAACAACAACAACAGCAGCAACAGGTTTAATTTAGGGTTGAACAGGTGAAAAAATATATATAGTATATTGATATGTAGGCTAGTAAGAATAATTCGATAATGATAGTTATAGTTTAGGAAAGAAATAAGAATGAAATTATGAATATTATATTTTGAAAAGGATAGAAATAAGAATGAAATTACTAATAGTTTATTTTAAAAATGTTAATTATGGATATAATTAATAACAACTGGTATAGTGAGAATGAGATTTAGATATATATAATTAAAATATATATAACCAGTGTGATTTATAACATTGTATAAGTAATACTATGTATAAGAAATTTGGAGAGAAATAGAAATGTAAGCATTTTCCCCCTTTCCCTTCACTTTTATGTTTGTCATGTTATGTTTTTGTTTTGTGTTGTTTTCACAATAAAACATTTGAAAAAAATAACAATAATGATAGGTGGAATTCTGTTATCGTCAACTTAGCTGTGTAACCAGAGTAGGAAGCTAAATAGAGCCTCTTAGTCCGACCCCTGCAATCCCCACTTGCAGGGCAGCAGCTGCTGAATGCAATATGGGTCTGTTCCCCTGTAGATTGGGACACAGCAGACTGCTGTTTCTTCCCCCTCCTGTAAGTAATCTCTAATGTGACAGGCAGAAGCAGCATCCCTGTCACAATTCCACCTCACACCAGAAATTGCTTACACGAGAAGTGTTTGGGAAGGTCAGTCAGCTGCTTCCCAACTAAGAGGGGAACAGTTGCCCATTGATGGCAGCAGCTGCTGCCCAGCTCGTAAGGACCGGGGGAGTTTCACAGTCCCTACTTATTCCCTAAACTATACAGGGATTGTGAATATGAAACAGTCATGAGCACATTACGTTGTTGCGGTGGTTGTTGTTGATATTGCTGTCGTGGGCCTTCAAGTCATTTCCCACTAAGGCAAACCTATCATGGAGTTTTCTTGACAAGATTTGTTCAAAGGGGATTTGCCTTTGCCTTCTTCTGAGGATGAGACAGTATGACTTGTCCAAGGCCATCAGTCAGTTTCTGTGGCTGGACAGGGATTCAAATTCTGTTCTTCACGGTCATAACCCAATGCTCAAACCACTGCACCATGCTGGTGTTAAAAATTTGTAACTGCTTTAGTGAATTCTTAATAATAATAATAATAACAACAACAACGCCACCTTTGGCAAGGGGAAGAAAAATGATCAAGCATTCTGACTGTAGAGGAGACAAATTATTGGACTACCCATTTTACTTTTCTCGTTGTTATCTGTTGCTTTTTACGTTGACTAACT
The DNA here is from genome assembly GCA_030412105.1 of Cyclura pinguis. Lineage (NCBI taxonomy): Eukaryota > Metazoa > Chordata > Lepidosauria > Squamata > Iguanidae > Cyclura > Cyclura pinguis. The sequence continues at coordinate 225,920,362 of CM059599.1, read as the reverse complement.
AAATACAACTTTTGCATGAATCAATTTTTTTGAGCAGCACAGCTGTTCCTTTAGAGCAAAGGTGGGGAAAATGCACATCCTAAGCTACACGTGGTCCCTACAGCCCCATGTCACAGCCTCTGAGGCCTTCTGCAGCCTACACACTGCATCCATTTACAAAAAAAACCTACACAGGTGGTTTTTTTTTTTGCATCTATTTTGCCAAAAATGGTTCAAAATTGTTGCAAAGGCAGCACTGCCGCCTTCCCAGTACCTTGGCAACTCTCACATAGCAGAAAAATGCATTCCCCATCATCCATAAATTAAACCAGAATCGATGTGACATCACTTTTGGCCATGTTGAAGACTTGGTGTGGCCC